>CM068880.1:3735000-4935000 GCA_035149815.1 Branchiostoma lanceolatum
GAGTACATTTAACATGAAAAGACGGACAGACAATTGATAACAATATAACATGTGACTATTCTAGTCTAAATACTGACACTAAATTCTAACTTATTGGGTTTGACTTCTTTTTTCCGAGACAGTGAAAGACGAAGGATCCCACTTTTTCTGTAATGTGTGGGTTCTGTGATGTTAAGAGGAGAGTAGTTTTCTTTCTGTCTGTAAACGCGGAGAAATTAGGATGGAATTTGGTAGCCTCTTTAAACAGCTCATTTCTTTCTGATATCAATGTTAAGCCCTAATAGCGCTGGGTGTTATTCAAAAATACACCGGCAGGGGGGGGGCGGGGGGCGTCCGTCTCCCTGGTGACATCTGAGAGGTCACTCACCTCCACTCCTATCTCACAGCCACACTATTTGACTACACTTCACCATTTAAAAATACGATAACTTACTACTGGCTAGTCACCATGGGGACTCACCTTGTAGTTAGAACACGGGGCCATGATGGTAGGCGGTTGTGTGTCCGTCGGCTCGGTCGGACAGGTATGACACGGCGAAACCCAGTTGACTCCTGTAGACGGTTACGAAGAACTTGTTTACTAAAGAATCAAGCCTTGCTTCTACTAGAACCGCCACGCAGTACTACAGACATGATACAATGCCTTTGGTCCGTGGAATACCGCATACGTGTATCTGTTGGTATGGATGCGACACTCATTGTATCACAACATTAAAAAGAAACGACTGTCTTGTTTCGCGTTCTTCTTTTGTTCCGAACAGGTACGAATAACCTTCCTTCCCTCGCCCCAGGCGCTACCTGGCCCAGTTTTCCTAATACTAGCACCGCCCATAATACACCGTAATGCAGTAAGATAATACAGCTGAATGGTAGAGAAATCGTTGAACTGAAGCGGTCCAAATGATACAGAAATGTGCTTAGTTTCAATTCTAACATAAGATAAATGGGAATGGTGCCTCAAGACATATTCTGATATCTGAGAAAATAGTGCCCCCCCCCCTCCACACACACACAAACATACACATTAAAACTGACATGGCAATGGATTTTAGGATTGCTGTGTTTCAGTTTTGTTTTTTTGATTTTCTTGCCTTAGAATAAATGTACGAAGACCAACGACTTCTGATCATCCTAGGCAGATTTGTCGCCTATACATGATCATACATTTGGGCGGAAACAAAGAAACAGGCAGCAGAACCCATAAGTTTTGGAACAAGTTGGATGGGATAAAAGATCTAGCATACACGTGGTACACGGAGGAAATGTAAAACGAAGTTAACAAAGTTTTTACAAACCTGAACAGAACTTCAGATGACTGGATACAGTTGAAAACGACACACCGGCGTAATCCTGGGCTGTTCTATCTCTGACGAATCACAAGGATAATTCTTGCCCACCTGGATTTGCAAACGGTACAAGCCAGTCTGCCTTAAAGCTACTTACACTCACCATAGATCTATTGTTACAGTACATGTAGTAGACTACTACCAACGAGACGCGGAATCCATTCCTAATGTCAACAACAAGGCATTGTTATTCAAAAGACATGCATATGTTCGTTCCACTGGTATCGCCCCGTTTTCTGACCATGTTTCCTTCTCATTGTCGATCAAATATTTTCCGTTGTCTGGACTTGAACTACCGGTAGTGTCTAAACCAGTTGCGTGCATTTGTAAATAAGGGCCCTATCACAGTTGTGCTTATATTCAAGTGCGTATGACTATGCGTTGTGAAGTTAACATTCGGCTTGACGGACCATGCCACATACGATACGTGTGCAGATGTGGAAAGTTGTCTTACGTAATCATCCTTCCTGTCTGAGCGCACCTGGAGCTTGAATCTGTCATTGATATATTGCAAATAATGTAAACGTGAACCTTATATTAAAGACGCAATCAATCAAAGGAAACATGTTCTTCTTATGGTGTTTTTATTGAAGCTTTATTGTAGGCAAATTGAGTAGATTATACAATTAAACAACACAAAAGATAAACCTCTTTTAAATTCCTCACTTTTCCCGTCTATTTGTGCTGACAGGATCAAGTGACACCAGGGAATAGACCGATCCAGAAGCCACGCCCCCTGTTCTGTTTCGAACACCTGTTTTTGACGGAGGTGTTCTAAATAGAACATGGAGTTCTTTACCTTAGATATGGTGTTCGACAGGATCGGTCTATTACAAGAACTGCCTCACATACTCTCCAAGCAGAGGTAGAATGGGCAGATCGTCACCGTTTTATCATATGCCGTTTTTTTTGTCGCTAGCCCATTCTGATTGGGCTAGCGACAAAAAAAAAGGCATATGATAAAACGGTGACGATCTACCCATTCGACCTCTGCTTGGAGAGTAGCCCCACCTACACCATCTGAAATACCACACAGTAATAAATCACGTAGTAAATAACGTTATATACCAAATGATGTACAATCAAATATGCGTGTACCACAATAGTCACTCAGCAGCCAACCAGATGGCCAGACTGGCAGAAGATCGCCAGCAGTGGAGAACCTTTACTGGACGCCATGCTGCCCCTACGGCGGACTAAGCTATGGGAGAGAAGGAGAGTGAGTGATTCACTCTTTGGTGGTCTATTTTATTGCATTTCGCATTGAACCAAACAAAAAAATCCTTTCCATTGTGGCCATCTGTTTGTTGTGACAGTTCTCTCAAATTTCTGGGGTGGTCACTTCGGACAGGTTTGACAATGAGACTGGAAGCAAACACAAGGAAGGCGATGCGATGAGTGTAGCCAACAGCGTCTGGTCCGACTCTGTAGACCACCAGTCCCGTCTAGTACAGCGCCTTGCGGAAATGCTGTAGAAATAAAGAAGACAAGCACATTATGTACATGTATTTAATTAGTTATGTGAGATGGGACAGAATACCTCTGAGTCATTCTTTCCTATGCACTCTGTCTGTAATTCTACTTTAACGAAATTTTTCATTGCCGAAAAAACATTATTCATAACGTTAACGTTATAGTTGAAACATGCTAGTAATTCAAATCAATGCCAACATCTTCGTATTACATCGAAGACATCTCTACATAGCTTTGATCTTCTAACGCGATGTTTAATGAGTTAGAGCCTTATACCCATGTTATGCTAGGGTCACATTTCTACGACGGGGCCCGGCCGGGCTGTTTGAGTAAACAAAGAATAAAAAAAATGATTATAAGAAATATTTAAAACTGATGGTATGGAGTAATTTTTCTACGTCTTGTGTGTTTTGTTGTCTTTTATATCATATTTTTCGTTCCCACAAGCTACCCGGCCGGGCCCCGCTTTGGAAATGTGACCGAAGCATTAGGAGGATCCATACATTGTAAAAGTAAAGATATACAAAATTCCATCTTACCTTCATAAACAGCTCTCCCTGTATGATCCTCGGTCGTGCAGGGCCCCACGCAACGCGCTGTGGAAACAAGAAAATAACGGAATTAATTAAAGAGCTATTAAAAATGTAAATGTTTTTTTTGCAAGTTCTTGCCCAAGGGCTAATTGCAACATGAAACAATGCATAGCAAGGGTATACTGTACAGATAGTGCGAGTTAACAATGTTGACAAGTAGAACATATGGCTATTCTAAGAACTACTACGGAATACAATCTACGCTTTTTGGGTTTGACTTCATTTTGGGAAGCAGTGGAAGACGAAGTGTCCCACTTTTTTCGTAATGAGTGGGTTTTGGGAGGCATGTGAGATTGGGCTAGAAGTTATAGCATTTTAACAAAGATACGAGGTACAAAGTTTCAAATACCGTCTTCTCCTTCTGTCACAACCAGTGAAGGAATAGCTCAACTATTTATTGAGTTCATACGAGCTAAACCCGTTCGAGATCACTTTTACAAAACGTACCTTTTCATCTGAGGAGTATCTGTGCCATCCCTTTGGTCGCCTCTTCTTGTTGTAGTTTTGCTGTAGAAGGAGAGATGAAGGCAGCAAGTAAGATGACGCACGAAGTTAGATGGATGGCCCAAGATAGGAAGGGCCGGAGTTCGTTCGTCGGCGCCTTATGCTCCAACGAGAGCGACGAGGATTAAGTAAGTAAATATTTCACCCCAGCATCAACACATGTATATATTATCTTAACTGGTATTTCACCCTACCTTTAAGTAAGTCTTTGTCTTGCGTTCCTCTGACCTGCGATATCCTACAAGAGAAAGTGCAAATGTTGTATAATTCTAATTCTACAACATACCATTCCACAATACCATTACCATACCATTCAACAATAACCTACCATCATTCGATTGTAGCACATGATCTCAAAAACATACCAATAATAATACACACACTTGACAGAAGAAATGAATACCCGGCTTAGTAATGATAGTACGGTATAGGTCAACAAACTAATTAACAAACAAATAAGTAGATATTCCACATAGCAAATACCTTCAGGTTTCTTTAATTTAGACTTGGACTGTCAAACATATAGATTGTGGTGGTATCCTGAAGAAACTGAAATATATCATTTGAACGCCTTTTCGCGTTGTTTCTATAGTTCCAAGTACATACCCATCAAGTCCTGTCCGTATGGAGTTCGCTTTTTCGAAAACCCGGGCACTGAAAGAAAGAAATAGAGCTAGTTATGCACCGTTAAAAAGACATTAAAACTATAAAAGCACTGTCTACTTCTAGTCTAACTTCTCTTTAGTCAAGTCTAACTTCTCTGCTACACAACATTAATGAAAGAACTATAGCACATTCGCTTTTTTTTAATATGAAATATTCTAAACATTGTTTTCAATTTTTTTAACACATCTTGTTCAGATCTGTTGCGAACTAATTGCTAAGGGTGGGGACATTTTTAACAGTAATATTGAGTATAAACATGTGTACACGAACATCAAAAACACGTCAGCTATTTGCTTTACGGAATTAGACAGTATTTATATATACCACTCATGATAACCCATGTGATGTAGTTATTTGGTCACTTGGATCCTGAGGAAGACTGCAATAGGATATGTCAATTTCGATGCACTGAATTTTTTGTGTTGGAACATAGTTTTAGCTCCGTACTTATATGAACACAGATGAACGTTTGTACTTATCTCCTTTTCTATATTGACTATTTCCTACTACCTTCAATTTTGGGAGCTTTCTTTTTCGATTTCTTCTTCTCCTTCGGGTCTTCTTCCTCCTCGTCAGAGCCAGAATCTGGCTCCGGTGCTGCGATCATGCCTGGAGGTGTACAGAGGAAATGTTGCTCAGACATGATGAGTCTATATCAGATTTTACAAACTACGTGAGAAAAAATAGACTGGGGTACTGGGGTTGATACAAATCTATCACAACAACGTTAGTTGTATCTTTCTACCCCCCCCCCCCCCCTCTCTGTGTCTCATTCTCTCTCTGTGCTTCTGTCTCTCTCTGTCTCTGTCGCTCTCTCTCTCTAGAGTACTGTGGTTTCAGTACACATTGATACTGTTAGATCGCGAAGGTCTGTACGTTTGCGGGATTCGTCAATTACTTGGGCATAGTCTTATCTCCCTGCTCTAAAGCATAGCATTGAAGATTCGAAATGAAACGGTTCACGAACAGTATAGACTTCCAAAAGGCAGTTGCCAATGATGTTGCTAAGAGAAAATCTCTGCCACCCCTCCCACCTTCCGGGTTCGCCAGAGCCTCCTCCATGTACGCCGGGAGGATGAGAGTTACAGACTTGGTGCGTTTCAGCCGCTGTGTGCCGTCGTCTTTCTTCAAAATTCCTGGAAAAAAAGGGAAAACGCTTGACTGTACAGAATAGCTAATCACATACCAACATCATGACAATCCACCCACAGGTTCTTATAGTATGCTGTTCACTCACAGCAATACAATCTTACAAAAACCACAACATGACCGAAAGCATATCCGTCCAGGCAAAGGTAATTATCAAAACTCAAACTTGAAATATATAAAAACATGACATTTTACCTACGGCTAGGAACCCAGACGCTCTCTTCCTTCTAAGAGTGTTTTGCTGTTTGAGACATTCAGCTGGTGTGTATATATATATTATCAATGTGTGTGTATATATTATCAAATGAAAGTAAACAGTACAGTAAATACACGACTACAGATTGACGTAGCGATCATTACCGTGGGTAGGTTCTACTGCCAGTGAGCGAACGGACTTGGTTCGGAACAGCTCGGGGTCGTCTTCTTCGCCTTCCTCTGCAGAATAAAGAAGAGGAAAAAAACTTTAAACATAATATCTTTTGTCGTGGTTCTTGAAAATCTGCTCTCTTCGCCCGTAGCAAAACACTGGTAACGTCGAAGTCCCTCTCATTGGACAGTAAACCTGTGTTTGAGGAAAGCCAAACTTCTAGCACCTACCACACTTATCAATAAGAGTAGACTATGGTCCATCCAAGTGTGAGTGGGTTAAACCTATCAGTCTGTATACGTAAACATATATCTATCTTTTGCATCTTGAAATTTATGCACAAAACATTCAGGAGGTTTAACGATCATTTGAAACAAACAAACAAACAAACAAACAAACAAACAAACAAACAAACAAAGTACAACATAAAGGCACGACATGAAAAATACTGTACCGTTTCCTGATGAGAAGTCTCCGTCCGTGTCCCTCCCGGTCTCCTCGCCCGTTTCCGGATCCGGTGCGATCTCGGACGGAGGTGCGGACAATTCGGACACCACCGATAGTCTGCGGGGGGTCCTGAACCCGGAAGCTACATGGCGGGTAAACATGTAGGGATAGGGTCAAAGGTTGAAAAAAATGTGTAACACAGATCCGGTGCGATCTCGGACGGAGGTGCGGACAATTCGGACACCACGGACAGCCTGCGGGGGGTCCTGAACCCGGACGCTACAAGGTGGGGAAAACATGTAGGGATAGGGTCAAATTATGAAATAACACTTAAAGCTGTTCATCTGTTTGGTACTAGTTTCTGAGTCTAACCTTTCAACCGAAATGCATGCCAACGTAAACTATGGCCGCGAATGGCATACCAGGATTGGGCTACTATATCCTTTCATCGAATTGTACGGATAAAGTTTTTGAAGAGAGCCCGATTAAGCACTAACTTTCTGTTGTTTTAGGTTGTTTGTTTTTAACTCACCACTTATTTCTAACGCTGTGTTTGTATTTCTTAATTTCTGTCGATTCTATTTAATGAAATTTTATTATACTTTATAGGTTTTGAGGAGATGGACGCATGAGCTGATGCTGCTTCCTTCCAAATACTCTGTAAATGATTGACAATATGAATAAGTCTGGGAAACTCACATGCCATCCGTAAGCGGTGCCTCAGCAGTTTTCCCAGGAACGCGAAGTCCTCCTCCTGTCCTGGGAAGCTCGTTCCCTGGTCCAGCATGTCCAACACGCCTGCGTACTGGGACACAGCCTTGTCCACGGTGTAAACACGGGCCTAATGAAAGTGACACATCAAAAAAGTGAAACATTATACAAAAATTGAAAAACGAGAAGGGTGGTGAAAACTTCTGTGGTGCCCCAATGGTCGAAATAGTTAGACTAAGGGATAGATGAGAAGATGATATGAGAGAAATACCCGCCTGGAGTATCGAACTGGCTAGGGACTCCCATTTCAGCACTAAGGACATCGCCGCGGACGCACCACCACTACTCCCGCCGTAGCGGAGCGCTCTCCGGTGGCTTGGAGCGTCGTGGGGGACGCTTTAATGTTTTTTTATGAACGAAGGGTTGTTCAGAAAACTGTATGCATACATGCAGTAGGGATTAGGGACCCCCATTTCAGTACCAAGGACATTGCAAACGTAATATAAAGAAGGTTGGCATGCCTTCGAAAAGTGAGACTACTGTATTCACCTGTACATGTTCGTCCACTCGCTCTATCTCCCGCCTAGCGTCCTCTGCATTGAAAATCAAAGATGGCGCCAAGTCCAACTTTTGTGCGTAGACGTTTGCCAGTCTTTCCGAGTCGGATGTGCTCTCTGAAAACTGCTGTCCTCGTGACGTCGCTCGAACGCTGTACAACCTCACGCAAAACACCCCGAACTTCTCTTTTTCGGGAACCAAGTTCGCTCTCATTTCTTTCCTGAAGCACCATGGGATAGTCTTCAGGCCGTGTCTCGCGAACTGCCGGATGATTCTCGTGTCTCGCGAGAGTATGACGTCAAGTTCGCCAAACTCGCCCGTCATCGGCACACATCGGTGGGACAGGTCGAACCGCGAGAAATCACCGACGGTTCCGTAGGCAAAGACATACCCGATGTCACAACCTGGTGAAGAAAAGAAAGATTTACTTTAGGCGATATATTTAACAATTACACACAAAGTTTGATACTACATGTATTTGGGAGCTTGCGAGACGGAACCTGCCTCTTCTTCAACCCAGTAAGACAGATCTCGTCTTGGAGTTCTATTAGAGTTAAGAAATAAAGAGAGAGAAAGTGGACAAGACATTAGCTTTCGCAGAGTTAGAAGAGCAGACGAAGAAATCTTAACAGTCTGTAATCAATTGCTAATCGTTATAAGGTATCAAACATACTGCTGCTTAAATACAAAACAGCTATTGGTTCCAGCGACTGTTTATGTTGCTACACTACACTACAGTACATACATTGTTTGAAATATTGTATGAGGTATTGTAGGACTTCCTTAGTCGTGATTTTTTCAGATATGTTGACTTTTCTAAGCAAAACAATGGACGAGTAAACCAGAATAGACTGGGTGGAAAAAATACCTCATTTTACTCAAATATTAATACATGCATACATATCAAAGACTGAACCCCCTGTTACCTTTGTGCGCTACGAAGTACGCCATCTTGGCGAAGGCGTCCCGGATGGACTGGAACTCGCCCTTGAACTTGTCCGTGACCCGTTTGACCTCTACGGCCACCTTACATTTTGAGAAGTTGCAGATGAAGCTGGTAGTCGGCAGGGGGAGCTCCTCTTCCTGAAAGTGCAAATCTACATATGTATACTTCTGACATTTAAGTCAATTTTCACCTAATGACAAAGTCAGGAAGCAGTTTTTATAGAATTCGAAACACAAAGGATTGTAAAAAGGGAGGGAGGGAGAGAAGCATGTTACGTTTGCTTGCAATTGCCGTTCAATAAAGTCAGTACCAAGTGTTATTGCCTGGGGTATATGAATTTCGTTCCTTCTTTAATCAAGCACCCCCATCTAATTAGTGTCCCCTTCAATTTTACAGACACCAAAATCTTACAAGTACGGAAATATTAAACAATTTTCCTACACAAATATCAAACGCTCCAGTCCTCTGGTCGTCTTCAGGATAATGGAGAACCCGATTACAACCTTTGTATTGTTATAGAATAGTTTTACTTTTCCACAATGCTGAATAACAACACAGGATTCAGATGACATATTGTATAATCTAAGTAACCTACGTAATGTCAACCTAATTTTTAGCTTTGTTAATGATTTTATATATACATGTAGTTAGTCTAGTCTTGCGTTTTGTGAACGCCTCCATGTGTGTTTGGCGTGCTTTGTGAAAGTTTGTATTGAATTTTGAATATTGTTCCCATGACTAACCCTTTGCAATAGCCTTCGGCTAGTTGGGTAGCCCTGCATGGCTGTACTTTTTACAGCCAACTAAACAAATCAAATCAATAACACAGGTGAGCCTTCAAGATAAAACCTTACCATCTTTGCCGGAGTGAGGAGGCTGTGTGTCGCCTCCATCTCCACATGTCTGATGTCGTCCGCCCGGCCAGACTTCTCCAGCTCGTCACAGATGCAGTCGTACAGCCTCGCTTTCATGAACTGTTCGTCCTTCACCAGCTGCTTTTTACCCGCACGGATGTCCCTGAGAAATAAAGGAAATGATAAATCAACATACACAATTCTTGAGCTATATATATGCTGTTCGTACACGCACAGACAAACACGCAAACACACACACACATACATACATACATACACACACGCAAACAGACACACACGCACACAGACACACACTCATAAACACGCAAACACACACACACACACACACACACACACACACACACACACACACACACACACACACAGGCACACAGACAGACAGACGTTACCGAAACATTATTCTCAAGAGTAAACTCTCAAGCAATATCATTTTACAGACACAACGCCAACATAATTTCACTCTATACAAATCTAGAAGACTCTGGAACAAGTCTGTACATTAGTACCCCATCACCACCTGAAGTAATCTCAATGACTAGAACACCCCTCACCTGTTGACGCTCCTGAAAAGCGCCGCCGCCACGTCGTCCAAGAAACTTCTCGTTCGCTGCACCTCTTTCGATTCCTCGGGAATCTGCACTTCGGGAGCAATCTGTATCGGAAGAGGGACTACCACTGGAGGCGGTTCTGCCTTCTTTAGAAAATTCACGGCAGCTAGGCGGGCCCGGATTCGGTCTATCAAACCTGTATCTGTATCACCCATACTATACGATGTCACCGAAAGATGTGTTCTTAGGATGCAATGTGTTTCCTGTAAGAAAATAGAAACCACAGACAAATTGCAAGATTATCTCTTTGGAGTCATCATATCGACATGATGCATTATGTATCAATATATTATAGCCATTGATTGAAAAATTATAATGGGAAAGGAAAACTCAACTGCAACTATACCAATGCACTAGTCATCCCCTTCTCGTCTGTGAATGATTTTCAGATCTTTTAAAGCTTTTCAGATGTTAGAAAGCTATGTTGAGTTGGTAAAGCAACAACAACAACAATATTCTAATGTTCCCATTCTTTCTGTACACAGGTGGAGACGACTTCGCCCCTGGCGCAAGATTGTGGTGCTTTGGTGCATGCGGAAATCCGCCAAATACTTTTTCATCAAACGTAACCAGCAATCTTTTTCTGCTGTATTTCCCATTTGGTTTTCTCCGTCTCATAAAATTCAGTGCAGATAACATGCCAGGTACCGAACATTCAACACGTTTTGGCATAACTTGCCCCCCTCCCCATTAAGATTAATAATGATCCAAACATTCCACAAACACAGGGGAAAAATTAAATATCTAAGGCGTATTCTCTCCCAAGATGTTGACAGAGCTAACTTATTATCCACACAGAAGACGTGTAGGATGTTTTGATGTAAACAATTACGTTTGATCAGCATGAAAAAGTGACAAGGACACTTTTGTTTACGTTCAACTTCAGAATTGGAACCAATCCGTGTCAGTAAAAACCACCTTATGGTGCTCACTTTTCAACGTTTTGTGCACCTAACGAACTACAAAAGGTATCACAGCAGTGCCAGATATCATATATGATTGGAAAAACAGATAGAATATAGTTTACGTTTGTAGCAGTTGCTGTATTTTTCCTACTCTTATGAAATACTATATAATTTAGTAAGAAAAACTGAGCAATCATATCTTTATCAACAAACCGACCTCTGCCACAAACCCACTTCTTATTACTCGTTTGTTCATATACCTACTTTTATATTTACTATATCATACTAACTTACCTGTGATACAAGATGTTTGAATGTTTGGCGATCAGCGAGAGTTCTTTACGTTTTCGGCATGTTTGTCGCCACAATCATGGCGTGCAGACAACTAACATTACTAGTACAGTGGCGTGAAAGATAGGAATGGAAAAACCGGTTCAGATGGGATGTTAATGAGTGCACACTGCACATCGCTTCGGGCAATATTTCTCGTTAGTCAGAGAATTGTGCTTAAAGTGCGCTGCCACGTTGGTAAGGGTTTTAGAAGGCCATGATTTGACACTAATGTCACCTGCGAGTCAAGAGTTATGACTTAGTCCAGCAATGTCAGACCAAGGCACCTCATTAGTCAAACATGGCGTAATGTCGTGTACGTTTGCCCGAATCGTAATATGATTTTACAGCAACATTGACGAACTTAGGACTCTGAAGTTACTTGTTGAAATATCTGGAAAAAAAATTACACGAGTGGAGTGATAAATGGATGCTCGCCATTTTGCACCCTTTTGAGCCATTTTGACAATTGGGAATTCTTTGAAAGACAAAAGAAAGAAGAATTTTCAGGCGACAAATTGCGCCAATTGGCACCGGTTTGCGCCACTTTGCGAATACCCGGGGATAAAAATTCATAATCAGCTTTTTATCTGTCTCTCGTGTAACTTAAGGCTTAACACACACGCATTATCTTGGGTGAAAATGCACATCCGGACATGAAAGTGTATGTTATATAATCGGGTAGCTACGTAGAAGTTATGAATATTAATGGAACCCAGGGGAACATTAAGACTTGTAGAATAATCAATAAATGTCTAGACATTGTCCGTGATTCATACATGATGTAATTTCTGATTCTTTTCTTCATCTTTCTATGTCAGCATCCCTAATTCAGAGCAGCGCGCGTAGTCCAGTGGTTAGCGACCCTGCGTCTGGACCAGGAGGTCACTCATCCGGCATGCACGCTACTGGAAAGGGTCGCAGTTCTGAGGTCGAGACGTTAAGCCGTGGTCCACTGTCCGCTTGTCGAAAAGGGCTAATGGCATTTCCCCGGTACAATGAACCTGTAAATACTGAACATGGCGTTTGCCTTCTTTGTCACAACCAGTGGAAGAATGTTCTTCATCAGTGAGCTAAACTGGTTCAAGATCACTTTCACTTTTCAGCAGCAGGCATTCTAGACCTCCAGAATGAAAGTTAATGTGCGGCTGTAAAGCAAACGGTGTTGTGGGAGAAGACATCTTTTTCATTACGAAGTTTCGCTAGCCGTCTTTCTTGCTACCGGAAATAACGCCTCATTTTGCTTGATGAAGGATAGAATTTGCATATGTGTGATTAATTTTGCGTTCGAAAAAAGCTTGATTCTAAAAACGGGTTGGTATTCAGCTTACCCGCGGAACTTTCTTGGAAGCAGCCTGAAGAATTAAGCCTGAGATGTTGTATAACGCATTGTCACGAAACATATTTAGGGCACAAATAAATGATTCATCGCAGATCCCAAACTAAGTGCAGTGGGCCTTTAAATCTCTTCAGAGTGCATGGGAAGAATAAAGACTAAGTCTGCCTAAATGACTCATGATAATCTGACTGAGTGCCGACCATGTCAAGTAGTTGCATCATCATCAGATTGGTAAAGACTCAGTCCTCCCATCTAAACGTTAATGTTTTCTGTAATTCTAAAAAGGCATAGGCTTACACCAGACATTCCGAGCGAGTTTTATCAAGGTGTGTCAAGTAGTTAAGGATTAAGGCAGCTTTAAGTTCATTGCCTTTGAAGATCAAGAAAAAAATCAGCCTTTAAGCAATGACGACATTTGAAGGTTTGTAGGTTGCTTTAATTATTCATCACAAGCAGAATGCTTCTTCCGATAGCTTCGTCGTTGTAAGATGTTAAAAAAGACATCAATGTTCATATTTCTTATTGTCGCTTTCTGGCATTAGGACGCAAAACCGTTCCCAAAAGTAGGACCCAATCTTCACTGATTTATGATCCGATCATCACGGCCCGTTCATGGTAAATGTAGCCTTTGAGGCTGTAGCTACGTAGGGACAGTGGGTTGTTATCCACTGTGTCCGGGCACGGTTTTGGAAAGCGAAGCCTGGATTTCCACCGCCTTTTACCTCCCCAGCCGAAGTCAGGTACCCATTTTTATGCCTGGGTGGAGTGAGGGAAGTTGTGTAAAGTGCCTTCCAAAAGGAAACAACGTCTAGCCAGGAACAGAACTAGTGACCTCTAGATCTCGTGTCCACTAGTCTAACCACTCAGCTTTTCCACGCCACCGCTTTATCGGATCTATCTGTCAAAGGGCAACTCAGGATCAACAGTAGATCTAGAAGGAAGCCGAAGATGGGTAGCGTTGCGTCTAAGTCCTCCTCCAGACGGAAGCATAAGGGTGGGCCCCTTCCGCCTCCGCTACCTCCTAAACCTCTGGACCCGCGTATTAAACTCGACCCCAAGGAGAAGTTCTATCTTCAGAAATCGTGGAAGACAGTAGCTAGGAATGAGGATGTTGCTGCGATGACTATGTTTATCAGGTGTGTGTCACATGTAGTCAAACCTAGTGGTAACCTCTCTCTCTCTCTCTGTTCATATCTACAATGCGACATCGCCCAGTATAATTTACTCGTGCATATCTGAACTACTAGTACCTGTTTGTGTGTACGGTCTGTATGTATGTATGTGTGTGTGTGGTGTGTGTGTAAGTGCGGCGCGCGCGTGTGTGTGTATACGTGTGTATGTGTGGTGTGTGTATATGCCTGTGTGAGTATCCAGGTATGACCTGCTGTCCGACCAAATTTCTTCAGAGTCATTGATGAAAAGTAGCGGATGCTACTTGAAACGTCTGGCCGTTTCCAAAAGCATATCCAGTTGCTTGATCGAGTAACTGTTATTTGGCATTGTTTAATGCTTGTTGCCATGCATTGTACCGTGTACAATTGTCGTGCAATAAAGTTCTTCCTCTTCATAATTGTTTCCATTGCCCGCAGCCTCTTTCGGTCCAGTCCGGAGATCAAAGAGAAGTGGCCGCAGCTCCGGAAGTTGTCGGAGGATGAAATGCGGGGCAGTCCATACCTACAAAAGTTATCAGTGAGGATACTGGGAGCGATGGACCACGTCATAGGTAAGGGCTAAAATGGGGGCCGAGAACTAATATGCAAATAAGCTAGATTTCTCACGTTTTGCATTTTCGTCGTTTATTAATGATGGAATTGTGACAAAATGACGGGAATATGTTGGAAATAAGTTACAACGAAGTTACAAATGTGAATCTGAATGTAACTTTTTCAAATTCTTATCATTTGTAGTTTTTACCCATCAAATTCTACAATATGTCCCTTGTCGTTGTGCGATGAGTTTATAAGACAGGGCCATTCTTGGGTCAGTCGTTAACCGTTAGCACCCTGAAGTAGCCATTTGGCACCCCATTCTCCATTGGTTAGAGCGGTAGGCAGCAGGGAGAAAGTTAAAGTGCCGTGCAAAATTCAGCTGATGAATGCATCAGGATGAGGTGTTGATTAAGCTTTAACGTTAAACCGTTGCCTCCCAGACTCCCTGGACGACCCAGACTACCTGATCCCGGCCCTGGAGAAGCTCGGACAGATGCACGCAGACATGACCAACCCCGTCATCTTACCGGAGGACTTATGGGTAAGTTAAGTTAGTTAGTTAAAATCCTCCCACACCATAAGGTGTATAGGGCGGTGCCCATCCCCGTTTCATAGCCCTGGGCCACCCTGTGGTGCAATCACTGCAGTAGGGGACTAGTCCACTGGCAGTGGAGTGTGTTTAACTTCCATACTTTTTCATAATGTATGTTAGCCTCCGATGCAGACTCAACCCGGCTGCTTTCTTTTTCAAGTTATTGTTTCTATACTACATGTATTATATTTTTTTTCTTATTGCTGGCCGGGATAGACTATCCCGGCCAGCAATAAGAAAAAAAAATATGATAGTATAAAAACAATAACTTGAAAAAGAAAGCAGCCGGGTTGAGTCTGCATCGGAGGCTAAATGTATGTACCATTTTTATAAAGTCTTTTGGTATGACTCAATGCGCCTCTTGTCCAGAGGTGTCCTACCGGTATACCCGGGAGTTGAACCCGGGCCTTCTGGTTCCGAGTAATCAGAACCAGATGTGGTAAGTAACAGAAGCGCAGACCACTACACCACAGGGAGTGCAAATGTATAAACCACTTATATATGAGGGATAAAGGGCATTCATTTTACACATTGTCTCCTTCCTTCCTTCAACGGTATGGTCCAACTATTCTGCTGCTAGAAGCATGGTTTATATGTGTAGTCAGGCCATTATCTAATGAAATGAGCTTGACCAGTTTAGGCTTCGTCTTCTATTGCATGAACCATCCTTAAACTGTCTTCATCAATTAACATATAAATTATGAGGTTTGGTTTTTTAAAACCTATTAACCCCAGATACTCGTTTTCTCACGGACAAAAGACTGAGGGTGCTGTCAGAAACGTCTGACCGTTTCCGCATTTTATCCAGCTGCATGAGTAACAGTTACTGTAACCGAAATCTTAAAATTCAAGTTTTCCGTACTGTAGTTGAGCCAATTTTGCTGTACGGTGCTGAAACCTGGACTTTGACTACTTGCTTGGAGCTCCGGAGAAGAAACTAGATGGAACTTAAACTTCACTTCTACGCAAAGCACAGAACTTGAGTTGGAAACATCACCCAACTATTCAGCCCATTTACGGTTCTCTACCACGGGTGTCACACAGACTCAGACAGAGAAGGGTCCAGTTTGCTGGTCACTGCCTTCGGGCAAGTGAGGAGATTTTCTTGCCCCGTCCCCCCCCCCCAGGGGGGTCGACCGATGATGATGATGAATGTAACCGTGTGAAATGCATTTTCGGTTACCGTTCAAATTTTCTATACGTCTATGTTCTTCCCAGAAGCTGGAGGGGCCGTTCCTCATCGCTGTGGGGGAAGTCTTGGAGGACAGGTTCACACGGAAGTACCGGGACATCTACCAGAAGTTCATCATTTTCGTTCTGGAAAGCATCGTCATCGGCTTCGATCCACATTGAGAATGTCAGGAACAGCGTGTAGCAAAGCACTGTCAGCTATTGTAATAGCAATATGCTGGGTCTCATGCAAAATGCTTTGTGCTAGACTGAGGAGGGACAGACTATTAGCTGAAACTATCTTAACTATACTTATCATAGAAATACCGGTAAGTAATATGACCACCACAGAGAGGTAACACGACAAAGACCAGTGTTTGTTATGGCTGTGATCAATTATTAACCATTCCACTGTATTGTACTAACATTGAATAAAATCCCCTACAAAAAGTACAAAATTCATACAACCTATCACTAACCTGTGTTCCGATACTCTCATTACCAAGACAGATTCAACACTACAATGTACCATTATACATGCGCTAAAACACACATTTACAAATTGACCTGTGCTGTATCATTCCCTTATCCTTTAAAACATTTACAAAAGGAAACATTAAAAAAAGTGTTAATTACAAGATTCAGCATAACTTGAACCAAAAAAATGAAAAGAAGTCTCTCGATGTCTCGTTGTATACAAATATTCTGATATTGGTCTTTGGTCACTACATGGTTGGTTTTGGACCACGCTTTTTGTTAAAGGGGGTGTTCAAAACTTAACCTACTCTGTCACCCTCCAGTCTAGTAAAATATACTGTACATCGTAGACATCAGCACCAAATGTATTGGCAAATACGAGTCAAATAAGTATCAGATCCTACTACTACATTAGTTTATCATTTTTCAGACTATTCCACTTCAAAAACGGGTTTCACAGCAAGGTTAATATGTACAGTTGACATTATTACAAGAATGCCCTGACCTTTAGTAGGTTGACACTCAGAAAAAGCACCAAATTCTTGTCATAATTATTTCCTGATGTTTTCTGCTCTATGTAAAAACAGTATGTTTGAGATAACACTATTTCACAATGTCGTGGTCACTGTAAGTTGAAAACTAATGTCACAGACATGTCCTTACCGGTAAGTGGGTATCTCACCGTACCAATTTGCACCAATTTATCAACGAAATTGACATTTTTAAAAGATATTCAATTGAGTAAAGTTATCTTGTATCTGATTTGCAGCAACAAAACTAGTGTGACATTCCGGGCACAACCATTTTGTTTGTAGAGCTCTTGTATTTTACCCATGCATGACCACAACGGAAAATTGGCGAATTTTGCAAAGTTGGCGCAATTTGGCACAGTTCAGTGAGACACCCGATTTAGAATCACTTCCGAGAGACAGCAATTCCTGGCATTAATGAATTAAAAGTACTGTTAAACCACTGTGAGTGCATTTGGGCCCGACTCGATACACAGTATCCACATTTCACTGGTAATCTCTCCCTAACTGTACAAGTAGAATGCCCTGCCTGGCACGGTTGTGACGGCTCCCACCGTTGAGTCTTACCGTGCCAGGATGGAGGCCTGCCCGCCTTAGCCCGGGACCTCAACTCCCCCTTCTTTACCCCTGATGGGGTTATTGGGGAGTATTACAGACGATGATGATGAAAAGTGGTCCATTTTGAATCTCAAAGTTCCTCGCGGGGCGATGACTGGTACAGGCCGTCGAACTTGCTCATGTACTTGCGGACGTATTCTCGCGCCTTGCTCTTGACATTTTCGTTGACTTCTAGGTCTTCAACATGTCGGCAATGCTTAAGTTCCTTGTTCATGATCCCATGTGTAAGCTGAAAGGAAAGAGTTTTCACAATTAATACTGACAGAGGGCTACAAAAAGGTTATAGTTCAGTGCAACATATTTTAACAGTGAAAATGGTACGTACTCAAAATCTCCAATTACTGTAAATGCAGAAATGTTTGCGGTGGTTTTATGTTCACAGTTTTTTTCCAATATTGTACTCTGCTGTAGCAGTATGTGACTATAACGCTGTCGCGAACATAAAGCCACTGCGAACACTCCATTTTTGCCTTAGCACGAAATATAAACCACACAAACTTAAATGCATTTCCAGTATCAGAAATGTACATGTATGAGGGTCTCAGTGTTTGGTGGATTCAAAGTTAAAAGTTTGTCTTTCTATGCAAAGTAACAAGTTTGATAAGCTGGCATCAAATTAGGCCTTTCCAAATGATAAATTAAAGGCCTTATTTCAAAGTTTGCAGTGATATAACTTTGCAGTGTTTAGAAAATGGAGTGTTCGTGGTGGTTGCAAATCTTCAGTTGAAACAAAGGGCAGATGGGCAGAAGACATAACAAGCATTTTTGTGGTGATTCTAAGTTCGCGGTTAAGAGGTCATTGCAAAACATTGAACATGAAATCAGTGCGAAACATTTACAAGACTGTTACCTTTCTGGCCAGATGTTTGAAGTCTTCCGTAGATGTGATGCGTCCATCCTTACAGTCCGGCTTCCGGTACGGGTTTAGTATCGACACGACAAAAGTCGCCATCTGAAATACACCAATCAACAAACCAATCAACAAACAAACTGGTAACAAATAAAATTGTTTTTCTAAAGAAAAGTCTGTCACTGAAAATACTAGTGGTGACATCTGTGCCTGTATCTGTATAGCTTGTATAACTGGCCTCAAGCGTAACACTCCAGCTGTGCAGGTTATATTACACCCGAACAACTTGTCACACCTAACCTTTGTACATCTAGCTGTAAGCAATGTTTAAAGCTATATATAATGGCTGTAAACCATTCTTACACCTGCATATGAGGATACGACAACATTCTGTCATGTCCAAATGGAGAAGCTGAATTTACCAGCCTACTAGTGTTTTGACTGACAAGCATATTATAGCAAATTTAAAGAACAGAAAGGAACAAATATAAGGATTTAGACATCACTTACCTTTTTCCTGAATACATCCTTGCACTTGCGTGCCGTCTCACTGGAGGTATCAGCATCAGCCTTGGTCGGTTTCCTCTTACCCTGGTTGGGAAAAGACTTTAAATTAGAAATGAGATATGAAAACCAGAAGTCCTACTGCAGTATCTGTATCTATTAGCCGGTATAACCGGCATTCGGAGTAACACGCCAGCTTCGTAGGCACGCGGCGCGGCAGCAGCTGGTTATATTACACCGAACGACCAGCAGTGGCATAGAAATGCTAGGACAAACACAATCAAACCTGTCCTTTGTTTCACTGACACCTACCATCATATCAGACCAATGACTTTAAAAATGGGACATATTGCTTTCCCTGCCTAGCAATCTGGATAGAGTATGGTAGATAGCACATATCACTACCAGTGGACTAGCCCCCTGCTGTAGTGCTTGAATGTTGTGTGGCTCAATGGCTATTATAAACAAAGATACGGGAAGGACTTTAAGACTGAGAGAAGTTGTTACCTTGTGATGATCGTCGTGTGTTGGTGTTCCCAAGTCCATGTCTGCCTCGTCCCCTCCCAACTCTGGCTCGTTACCGATACCATCCCACGACGGCGGGTCCCACTGGGTTTGTCTGGGGGAATAACAAGAACAGGAAATTGTTTTTGCACTGTAAATGTGACCTTTTGTGTGGTGAATTAGATTTGATCATTTTAAAAAGTATCATGCCAGACATGCCTACATATATACAGGGTTCTCACAGTAAAGGGGTTAGGTACAGAAGGCCAAATTTGTGTGGCACAAGTCGCACATGGTGTGTGGAAGACATGGGTCTGAGGTCTGCATCTTCCCCAGGAAAATTTTTAATTCTTAACCCTTAACACAATTTCCTACATTTTGAGGGACAAACTTTGTGAAGTTAAGTTAAGTCTTCCATTTATTACAGCCAAATCTATTTCACTTTTTGAAGATCCATTGATGCATCCCTCCCACTCCATCCTTGATTTATCCTTCCCTCCCTCCACTTCTCCATCTATCCCTCTCTCCTTCCCTCCATCCCCCCACATACCTTGTGACTGCGTGGTAGTAGTAGACCTTACGTACCTTGTAACAGCGTGGTAGTAGTAGACCTTACGTACCTTGTGACAGCGTGGTAGTAGTAGACCTTACGTACCTTGTAACAGCGTGGTAGTAGTAAACCTTACGTACCTTGTAACAGCGTGGTAGTAGTAGACCTTACGTACCTTGTAACAGCGTGGTAGTAGTAGACCTTACGTACCTTGTAACAGCGTGGTAGTAGTAGACCTTACGTACCTTGTAACAGCGTGGTAGTAGTAGACCTTACGTACCTTGTGACAGCGTGGTAGTAGTAGACCTTACGTACCTTGTAACAGCGTGGTAGTAGTAGACCTTACGTACCTTGTGACAGCGTGGTAGTAGTAGACCTTACGTACCTTGTGACAGCGTGGTAGTAGTAGACCTTACGTACCTTGTAACAGCGTGGTAGTAGTAGACTTTACATACCGTGTAACAGCGTGGTAGTAGTAGACCTTACGTACCTTGTAACAGCGTGGTAGTAGTAGACCTTACGTACCTTGTAACAGCGTGGTAGTAGTAGACCTTACGTACCTTGTAACAGCGTGGTAGTAGTAGACTTTACGTACCTTGTAACAGCGTGGTAGTAGTAGACTTTACGTACCTTGTAACAGCGTGGTAGTAGTAGACTTGACGTACCTTGTAACAGCGTGGTAGTAGTAGACCTTACGTACCTTGTAACAGCGTGGTAGTAGTAGACCTTACGTACCTTGTAACAGCGTGGTAGTAGTAGACTTTACGTACCTTGTAACAGCGTGGTAGTAGTAGACCTTACGTACCTTGTAACAGCGTGGTAGTAGTAGACCTTACGTACCTTGTAACAGCGTGGTAGTAGTAGACTTTACGTACCTTGTAACAGCGTGGTAGTAGTAGACTTGACGTACCTTGTAACAGCGTGGTAGTAGTAGACTTGACGTACCTTGTAACAGCGTGGTAGTAGTAGACCTTGCCCTCCTGGTCCCTGGCTGCCCTCCAGTTGGGCGGGAGTCTCAGCATGCGGGGTTTGGGGGGAGAAGGAATGTCGGGGGGCTGCATCACCATCGGCTGAGGTGTCACCATCACTGCCTGCTGCAAGGTGGATAGAACATAACTAAATTACAGTGACTTCTAGTGATATACCTGTGGCTAAACTGGTAGCAGCCTCTCATTTAAACTTAAGCACTCTAAAGTAGCCCAATTCCTTATTAGTTACAGAGGTAGGCAGGTAGGGAGAAGGTTGAGCTCCTGGTTCCAATTAGTTGGTAACTTGGAGACCCCGGTTCAATCCAGGGTCAGGACATCTCGGTTGGGGCTGCACCCATCTCTTGGAAGGGGCGTTAAAGGAGAAGAGCTAGCAACCCCTCCCTGTAAAGACAAACCCTACTACTGAAATAGCAAGGGAACTTGTTGGTCCTATATGTCACTAGGCACAACAAGGGTCTGAACGAACCTGTTGTATTGGCTGCATGACCTGAGTATGGACCAGTCCAGACTGGGAGTAGGTGACGTTAGGCTGGATCATCACACCCTGAGGCTGGGGGTAGAACTGGCTGTCTCCGGGACCGGGCTGGATGTACTGAACCTGTGATTAGGGAAAATCAATCAATCAATCAAACTTTATTTAGTCAACACTTCAATGATTACATGTAGTTTCAACAGGTTGTTTAGTATCTGGATACCATGTTCTTTTTCATCCCCAGACAATGGAGGTTGGTAGCGTGGGCCCTAAAGCCATTTCCACTGTCCCGGTGGGACGGGAGCATAGGATTTTTGAATTCAGTTCTTCCAACAGAGATCAGGATTCAAACAATGTAAATCTAAGGCCGTGATATGTACTACCATGTATTGATGATATGAAGCGTTTTATTCAAGCCAACTTTTCAGTGACCGTTGCCACATGGTTCTTATGCAGAGGTGGTCACCAGTACGGGTTAGACTGTATATCGATGGCCAGGTGGTCTTTGTGCAGAGGTAGTCAATTGTACAGGTTTAACTTGAGGGAACGTGAAGTCTGAGACATGAAGAAAGTCTGACCTGTGGTGGCTGAGGTAGGACTGCTCGAGGCGGTGGTTGTGGTTGCACGTAGGTGGGTTGCACTGTGTACGTCATCGGCTGGGAAAAAGGAAAAACCACATTAATTCCTACTGCTGTAAAACACACAAGTCTGAGAAGAAAGCCTGTGCCTTGCACAGTGTCATTGAATGAATATACTGGTAGTCAGGTAACTTTTCCTTCCATGCAGAATTCTTACTATACGATGCCTGACAACTAAGAAAATAAAGTGGTCTGGACTTCGGAATCTGTATCTGTACAGCTGGTATAACTGCCTTTTGACATACACACCAGTTTCGCAGGCACATGGCGTGGCAGTAGCTGGTTAAATTACACTAAAAAAACTATCACATTATTATTGGGTAGGTCGAATACTCTCTCTTTGCGGCCAGGGGCTGAATTGCGAGGAGCGCACAATTGGAGGGGCTAGATTGCAAGGGTCTAATTTTAACTGCTCTTCAAAGCTATCTAGTAAGGATGCCCCTATTGTATTCGGTGGTAACAAATTCCACTCTACGACAGTTCTAGGAAAATACGAATTTTTGAACACATCAATCCTAAGTTGGTAACTCTGTTTCTTAAAGACATGACTATTTCTTGTTCTTTTTTGAGCTGAGACATGATAGTTTGTACAATTATATATCCAATGTTGTCAGAAGCATATATCATCTGTACGTCATATCAAAACCCACCTGCTGATACACAATGTTCTGCTGCTGTTGTGGAGGAGGTATCTGGTGTGGTGGAACGATCGGCGGCTGTGTAATGTCGAAAGGCGGCGGCGGATGTTGTTGATTCACTACGTAGCTCACTGGCTGGCCCTGCTCCCATTGCTGCTGTTGTTGTTGTTGTTGTTGTACTGGCGGAGCAGGTAGTGGCTGTGGTGCTACTGGGATTTGCTGTTGTGGGGCCTGAAAAGGAACACCAAGAAGAAGAGTTAGAACCAGATATTGTTGACCACATAGATTTGAGGTTGTGGTTGTACTGGTGTAGCTGGCAGTGGCTGGGGTGCTACTGGGATTTGCTGTTACAGGGCATAACAAATGAACACCAAGAAAAATGTGTCAAAAAGCAGTTGTACATCATCGAGGTTGGCATGACTTCTACATTTGATGTTGTGGTTGTACTGGTGCAGCTGGCAGTGGTTGGGGTGCTACTGGGATTTGCTGTTGTTGGGCCTAACAAAAGAATACCAGGAAAAAAGTGTCAGAATCATCTGAAGAATGCAGACTATTGTACATCACTGAGGTTGGCATGAGTTCTACATTTGAGGTTGTGGTTGTACTGGTGCAGCTGGCAGTGGTTGGGGTGCCACTGGGGTTTGCTGTTGTGGGGCCTAACAAATTAATATCAGGGAAAAGGCTTAGAATCTTATCTTTCGTGAGAAGAAAAGCTGATCTGAATTAGTAGAAAACATCTAAGACCTTGTTCAGTTGATCCAACTCAAAGAACGATCAGTCAACATGCAAATTACCTATTACATGCCCCTAGTATATGTCTGAAGTTATAATAACATCACAACAAAAATCTTAAATTAGTAAAAAGCCTTACAGTGCAACAATGATGAACCATATTTTTGAGAGGTATAAGGTACATCACTAGTACTGAACTTTACATATCATTTTGAAGGACAGATCTGATTGGCCAGCTGGCAGCCAATCAGAGCTCTTTACCTGTGGTGGTTGCTGCATGTGGCTGACCTGAGGAGAGGGCACGGACTGTACCACTACTGCTGGGGGTGGCTGGCTGCTCGCAACTGCTGGATGGACTGGCACATTGGACTGAAAACAGAGTAAAAACATTTGTTTACACATGGTTACATATAGTTACACTGTAACTTGGGTTAAGGTAAGGCATTTCAAGGTCCAGCATATTGTTTCTTAGTGCAACAAAGACTTTGACGGAATGGCTTTCTTTCTCCATTAAATGGACAGAAAAGAAAAACCAATTGCAAATGAAGGACGTTTCCATAGATGTGGATGCAATACCTGAAGATGAAATGATGGCCAAAGATATTCCACATTTTGGCAATAGACTATTCTGCTGGGAAGCAATCAAAGGAGTGAACAGAGCACGAATTGGATGGTTACGATAAGTTATGCGTACCTAAACCCCGGACCTGATCCAGACTGGACTAACGTTTAGGTTCAAGTCCAAAAAAACCTAAACGTCTGGAGACAAGTCCGAACTTGAAACAAAAATCCCTTGCTTATGTATAGTTATACTCCCTTTTTGTCTTAAGCCATCATAAACCTTCCTTAGATCATGAAATTTGCAATGAAAAAAAAAGAAAATATTGCTGTTTTTGTGTTTTATAACTGAACTTTTGTGTTTACTACTGACTGTATATAATTTCGCAAACATAGTTTTCAAATTGCACGTAAGATATATGCCAATTTTTGTGACAGGAAAAAAATATTTTAGCACACATATGCCATGGGTTCAGGTCCGGAGTTATAAGTCCGGACCTGAACCCGAACCTCTGGATCTGAATCCGGACCTGAACCTGAACAAGGGTTTAGGTACACACCACTAGAAACGAAGCTAGGATGGCACCCTACCTGTAGTACTGGTATAGGCTGTGGAGTGGTAGGAAGAGAGGAGGTGGGGGTGCCTGGGTCTTCAAGCCCTGACAGGTGGGACACATTCAGGCTATTGTCTAGCAGACTCCCCCGCATTTGGTCCATAGGGTCTCCACCTATACTGTCATCCAGGAAGTCCTAACAAAAGATGAAGGACAGTTTTAGCCTACTGTGTCAGGTAATAAAATGCAGCTACATGTATCTATCTCTAGGAATTGCTGACAACTCAAGAGGAAGATTGACTTATGGGCATTAAAGCCATTTTGCAATATCATAAGTCGCATTTCTTCCTTAACACAGACATATTCAATCTGAAACAATGTCATAACACAGCATTTGCAAAGAAAGGAAGACATCATGGTATGCCCATGTCTACATCAGTAGCAAACAAAAAGTTGCCAACACAAGCTTCTTGTTTTGAGCACTCATATCAATGAAGACAATATGTATCAATCACAATTCAATCCATACATAGCTATCAAGAAAGAACCACAGTGAGACTTAGACTAGAGTTTAAAAAATCAAACTTATTTGTAATTTTTCTCTATTCACAAAACAACAGCTTATATTTGACATAAGAATCTTTCATGATTGTTTTTACACAATGTTTGAAATTCAAGTAAGATTCACCTGAGGTGGGTACTGTTGCAGGTTTTCGACAGGTTGTCCCGGTACGATGTGACTGGTATCCATGGAGACATCGGGCCCGTGCTGCGGTCCTCCGGGGTACATGGGCGCCCCCTCCTGATCATAAGAATACTTCAGGATAGAACAGACCACGGAGCCAACGTCAGAACAAACCAAACCAAACAAGAAAACAGGCTCCCACCTTCCGGAGGTAACGTAGGAACGGTAGAATCATGCAAAGTGTAACAAGAAGGAAAGAAATGTTTGAAGAAAAGTATGAAAGCAGATCATGCACTACTAGTATCAGCAAAATATCAGCAAGGAAAAACTTTTGTCTATTATTGAACAAAGTACACAAAGTAATTATAACGAACTAGCAAACAATAGGCATTTACATGTCTACCATATTACAAGTTTTTGGCATGATCTTTGTCTATGGCTTAGAACATTTATGGTGGTGTAAAAAGAAAATCATTACTATTACAGTAATTTTACCATGAAAAACAATTTAAAATTTCATACTGTATCAAATGACAAAAATATGGATAATAATTTCAAAATATCTACCAAGAAAATAAGGAGGAAGACTTCATAGAATGATGTAAAAAGCAACTGTAACTATTGACAGAAGCAATTTTGTAGCTAGGAAATAAGTAAGTCGTCTTTACAGTCTGTACCTGTTGAAAAGCCTGTGCCATGTTCAAGTAAGTAAGTCTTTACAGTCTGTACCTGTTGAAAAGCCTGAGCCATGTTCGGGTCGAACGTGCCCAGGGCCTGCAGTGCCTGGAGCTGGTGCATGTACAACTCCTGCTGCTCACGCTGTTTGGTCTCCTCTTCTTCAGCAACCTGCAATAAGGAAACATTGTGTGTGGGTTAACTTATCCTTGTCTAACATAAAGTCAGGACCAAATTTCTTTCCCATTGAAATATAGAAGTCCTCACCAAATATTTTGACTATGCTTTGTGAACTTCAAGGCCAAAGACGCACGCAGTATGTATTCATACCCCCGAATTTGAGTCACTGTAAAAGGTGAATTGTTCAGGAAAATAGAGTGTTTTTAAGTTCTCGGTTACAACTGCAGGGTTTATGGTAAAAGAGGAAATATTGGTCGGTGGTTTTAGTTATACGAATTGCACAGAAACACAACAACCTACAATGATGTAAGTTTTTTTTTTTACTTCGCTTTTTGACAGACAAAGACGACGTGGCACTGAACTCAAGTTTTTATAACTAATATATTAACAGTGCCATGTACAGATAACAACATACTCATTTTAATTTGTATACTCCTGGGCGGAGTGAGGAAAGTCGTGTAAAGTGCCTTTCCCAAGGGCCTAACATCGGTGGCGTCAGGGAGATTCGAACTCGGGATCCCTTGGTTCTGAGTCAAACACCCTGCCGTTACGCCACACAACCCCACATGGTTGTAAATTTGTAACAGAGCACTTATTTTCTGTCCATACCTTCTTCTCAAACAGTCGTCTCCTCTCCTCCTTGCTGAGTTTGATGAGCGGACTCCTTGGTCTGTCCAGCGGTTTCTTCCGCAGCTCCTTCCAACGTGCCTTAATCGGAGTAGAGTGACTGTCCGGTTCTTCAAGAGGCCTCTTCTTAGCAGACATGCGCCAAGGATGCTCCTCTCTTCTCTCCTCCTCTTTGAAATCTCTTCTTCTGTCTCTCTCCCTGTCTCTCTCCCTGTCCCTTCTTTCCCTCTCTCTCTCGGGGTCTGGCTCGGATTCCATGTCTGAGTCCCTCTTTTCTTTCTCTTTCTTGGGGATTCGGTATATTTCCTGGAGAAACATGAAAATGGTATTTCCTATCTATTTATTTCTGTCATGGTAGCCTAACTCCTAGTGGTCACTGGTTAACAAATAATGTGCAGTACATATATACAGGGGAAGGGCTAGCAACCCTTCCCTGTAAGAATATACCCCAAAGTATGTATAAAGAGACAAATTTGACCTACAATGAAATGATAATAACATGTTATCCCATTATTAGCCCTTCAAGGTAGCAAACTACTAAGGTGTTACGTTACAAAAGGAGACTCATAGAGCACAAGTACACAATGAACAAGATGTAGTGGAGAGAATTGAAGAAAGACTGATTGAAGTTGGTGTGTTCAGGCCACTGCAGCAGCAGTACACAGTGGACTATCACAGTTACTACTACTCAAAGAACTAGCCAACATCTCCCATAGTTCCTGAGTGAGTCTGGGCAATGCACAAAAATTTTGAAAAAGTCAAGAACCATTATTACTTTGATTTCAAAGTATTCCCTCCTTTGACCTGGAGTGAACTCTATGACTCAAACAGCTAGGCAAGATTTCCCATAGTTCCCGACCCTGACCTTGAGTGTGCTCCATGACTCCAGCAGCTGTGCGGCCATCTCCGCGATCCCGCCGGGCCGCTCCGGCTCCTGACTCTGCTCGCTCTCCAGGTCAGAACTCTCCTCCTCGTCATCACCGTTCCCAGCAGGCTTTGCACCGCTGCTGCCCGACTCCGCTGGGGGGTCAAAGGTGAATTATGTTGAGTCAAACGTCATACTACTTGTGGTGGTAGCTGACAGAAGTCCTAAACATGCCTTCTTATTCTTTACCATTTAAAGCACTTGTCTTCTATCTTAAAAAAGGGAACTGTACCATGACATCTTCTTGCACAATTAAGTCATTGTCTTGTAGACTGACTGAGAGATCTTGTTAAAAAACGTTGGTAACTGCTTGACATACTATTTAATACAGAAGCTGTTTGGCACCAAATTTGCATTGGTAATGGGATTTGGCAGCAGGGAGAAGGTTAAAGTACTTCAGGATCTACATGTATGTTGTACCAAAACATTGGGAACTACTGGACATGAGAAATGTTATCCTTCCTTCTGCAAAAGTAACCTTTTGGTACCACATTTCTTTTGGCTACAAGTTGAGCAGCATGAAAATGGTTAATTATTGTCACTTAAGATGCCTCACCTTCTCTTGTATCATTGGAGTCCTCCTCCCCAGCCCCAGCCTCCTTGGCTCCCTTCTTGGCATCACTGCTGGTGTCTGCAACCTCTTTTCTCGTCTCATTGATGCTGTCCATCTTCTCCTCCTCCCCCTGCTTCTTTTCTTCTGTCTCTTCAGGCTGGGTGGAACAGGTGACGTTGTTCCTGTCCTTGTCTTCCGAGGTCTTGACGGTTTCCATGTCTTCGAGGAGTTGTACTCTGCGGCGCTTTGCAGGCGTTCGCTCGTTGTCGCTCTCAGAGTTCTTCTCACTTTCTGACTTTAGCTTTAGCAAATAACAAGAAAATAGCATTTATATATATAATAGAGTTTATTGTCATTGAATTTAACTGTTGAAAACTTTTTAGGTCCAAACAATGCAATTTGCTGCATTCATATGAGTTTAAGTCTTAAAACTTGTTTTCAATGTAATTCATTGGATGATAGAAACATGGTCACCAACATTATTTGGAAGACGGTATTTCTCAGCAAGAATTTATCCAAAGACAACGGACCAAAATTAAAAATGATTTTTCATACTACCTTCATATAAAAAGTCTTATTCGATGGTACTGGGATATTTTCATAGCCTGGGTGTATCAAATGTCTTTAGGATTTAAAATCATAATTTCCGCAGGTTTGGGAATGACTGAATAATAAAGCTCTTCATTCACAACCAAGGAGTAAGAACTTTGTTCTTTGGACATAGTTGTGCTGTTCCTACCTCTGAGGGACTATTCCTGTACGCTAGGCTGAGCGTTAAGGGCGTGGCCGACCGTGACAACGGCTCCCCGCTGGAGGATTCCGTGTCAGCGTCTGCCGGCTGCTGATTGGCCAGCTGCTTGGCCCAGCGCTCCACCACGGCCATGACCTTTGACTCGTCGAGGATGGTGCGGTTGGTGATGGGCAGGTGGCTGAGGCAGCGCAGGACCTGAGAGTGGTACAAAAAAATATCATGTTACAGATAGACTATTTCATTGGCTACCATCTGAAAACAGCTCTCTTTGTTAATATCTAATAACCAGTAATAATATCTAACAACCAGTAAACTCTTACTGCCTTCATGTGTAACACACCAGTTTTATTTGTTGGTTAAGTACAAGCTGACGCGGACAGACGGACAGGTTTGATCCACTAATACCGATAATAACTCCTACTGTTTTCAATAAGTCTGGTGGGTTCTTTAACACGCTCGAGGTGTGGCTCATTTCACTTGAATTGACCAAAGAAAATTGTGTAAAGTACCTTTCCAAATTGCATATCAGGACCTGTTAGTGATTCGAATCCAAAACCTTTAAATTTTGAGTCAACTACCCTAACCACAAGGTACCATGATTTCATAGTGAAACCTCTGACCAATCAAAACAGATTTAAGATAGAAGTACAGCCCAGTACCTTGACTTGCAGGTCTCTTGGTGCGGATCCATCTGTCATGTCCACCATCCAGCTCCAGATGAGGGACAGCCCGTGGTACCGCAGGAACGCCTTCAGGCACGACTGGTTCTTGGTCGCCTGGGAAAAATGGTTACACATAAAACATAAATCTTCATGTTCAGAATTTCCTATTGTTATGGGTGAACACGAAAATCATGGGCAGTCAGAGCTAAGGTGTAGTAATCGCGCCTCTGTTATGTCACAATTTCCATCCACTCACATTTGGAAATATCTCTATGTTTTTTGTGGACTGTGGTGGATTTTCTGACAAGCTGAACAGCTTGCTCCATACGAAATGAGCTATAACAGCTTTAAATCTAAAATGTAAACTGCCAGACTACAGTCCCCAACATAACAGCAGAAACCCATGGCATTGTATTCCATTTTTAGCAATGACAAGGCCATACCGATTGCTTACATAGCATCTTGTGAGTTCTCTAAGATCTTGGTGTTTCTTCTACAGTCAAAAGAAAAGCTGAGTCTCACCAAGAGTATCTTGAGAAGCGTGAACCTCTGCTGGGCTGTCTCGGACCGTACCATTAGCCTGGAGAGGTAGAGCACCTGCTCGTCATGGTTCAGTCCCTCCTCACACTCTTCAGCCATCTGGTCGATCTCCTCGTCCAACTGGGGAAGAAATGAGAGTTAGTTAAAAGCTAAAATCCTCCCACACCATAAGGTGTATAGGGCGGTGCCCATCCCCGTTTCATAGCCCTGGGCCACACTGTGGTGCAATCACTGCAGCAGGGGGCTAGTCCACTGGCAGTGGAGTGTGTTTAACTTCCATACTGTTTCAGAAGTATGTACCATTTTCATAAAGTCTTTGGTGGTATGACTCAATGCGTCTTTTGTCCAGAGGTGTCCTACCCAGGGCTTGAACCGTAATTTGAACCAGATGTGGCTACTACCAGAAGCACAGACCACTTCACCACAGGGACACTCCAGAAGAAATGAGAAGGAATAAAAAATTAATGAAGGCATCGATGAAACAAAAATCAGGACCACAGCATGTCAAGAACACAAGATATCAAAACCCAAAGTTCCGCTGCAGTACTCTAGAAAGCTGCTAAGAGACCCATTATCAAACCTTACCTTTGTTTTACTGACAAGGGGAACGGATGAATTAAAACTAGTGGACAACAAAGGAATGAGTGAATGAATAGGTGAATAAGTCAACAAATAAAAGGGTGAATGAATGAGTGAACAAATGAATAAGAGCGAGGTTTGACTTCTAACCCAATGTGTCACATCATTCAAATCTGCGCTATCATAGACCAAAGTAAGTTGGACTGTCTTCTGCAATACGAACACTTCTACACTTGTGGTGATAATGAAAAATGTTTGAGTTTCTTACCAAGTTTCTTACCAAGTAAAACCCAGTTCTACCAGATCCTTCTTTAGTCACTGACGAAAGATAGCGGATGCTATCTGAAACGTCTGACTGTTTCAAAATCTTATCCAGTTGCTTGAATAATTATTTTTGGCGTTTCTTACCAAGTTGTCCTCCACTTTCTTCTTGGTCCTCTGCCTGACAGGTGTGGTCTTGTTGCCGCCCAGGTAACCTCGACAGTTGGCAGCTCCACAGTAGCACTTCTGAGCCTCCTTACTGTTTACATAGAGAAACAGAAAATATCAAAAGAAAGCAAACGTAGAAATTAGCCCTATCTAACATGTAGGAACATAATTCTACCCAGGTTACATATATCAGCAAGTCTAAAAAAATGCACCGAAAGAGATCTCCCATACAACATCCCCTACTTTAAAGTGTGCATATCTGGGGGTGCTTCACGAGTGCTTCTCTAAAACACACTGGTACCGTTAAATGTTAACAGAGGGTACAGTGCAAAAGATTTGTGAACAATATCATATAGCCATACCATCTTCATAAAATTCTTAAAACTGGCATAAAAAAAAAAGATTCAAAAGGTGACAAAAACAAGAGGCAACTGGAAAACATTTCTGTCATGAGTTGCTGCATACAATACAACGACTAGTTTGCCTGTCCCTTTCTTGTTTATTGTTTATTTGGATTATTCACAAAAGTGAAGGGGAGGGCAAAACAGGTGCTTTCGCACCCTTACAAGTTGCCCTCCCACACACAATACAATACATATCAAGTCTACAAAATCATACATATAAACATCAAATTCCTACAATATCATACATATAAACATCAAATCCACATCAAATATAATACATATAAACATGGTAATATCAACATACAATGAATATATACAATAACTGAATATATCATGATGAAGCATTAAGGAAAAGTTTCTGTAAAGTTTTGAGGACCTTACCCATATCTCTGGAACTTGTAGTCAAAGGTCAGCTCCTCTCCATCATAAATAGGTCTCCTGGTGAAGAAACCAACCCTCAAGATTCCATTCACTGTCCACTGTGGAAACACACATACAAACAAACCCAGTTAAGTAAAATAGAATTGAGAATTCCTTCTGAATTAGCTGTAAACAAGTCATTACAAGGAATTGCCCATCATAGTGTTGCCCTTCCTAGGCATTTGCCTGTTTAACTTGTAGTATTAGTAACAACCATACAAAATGATGCCAAAAGAGAGTGGCTTTCATATCGTGGCACACATAGATGAAACAAATACACAAGACTGACACATGTATGGAAGAAAACCGTTTGCAATGTTGACCAATGAAACCCTAGTTGCTGCAGATGCTAGGGTCTCAGGTAAGGTTTCAGTAAGAGTATTTTTATTATAGACATGTAGTCCATGTTACCTTCTGTGTCTCACAGTTGGGATCGCAGCTGTGGTTGATGAACCTTGACACGTTGCCTTTCTTAGTTGCATCAATGATCTGGAAAATGGAGAAAGATATCACATTTTCATAAAATATCACATTTTCATAAAATATCACATTTTCATAAAATATCACATTTTCATATACAGTACAGGCTACAAATTTACCGTCAAACTTAGAATGGTTTATTTTCGAAATGTCCACAGCAAATAGCCTTTACCATAGTTTGGTCATTTTTACCACCTATACTGTGATTAGGCCCTTATGCTACTTTCCAACCAGCATAAGCCTAAGGGTGTTTTTTTTGTCTGTGACCCTTCATAAACATTTCGAAAAATTAACATATATTGGCTTGAGAATAATGCTGAAACAGAGGGAAAAATTAAATTCACAAAACCTGTCCCTCAAAATTCAGGAAATTTCGCAGGGGGTTATTAATTTCAAATATTTCTGGGGAGGATCCCAGACCCCCTACTGTGGTCATGTCTTAGGCACTTAATGCACAGCTTGCACCAGGCAAAGGCCTTCTGTACCTGAGCCCTACGCTGTGAAACATTCTAGTAAGAACTGTTTACCTCATCGTTCTTGAGTGCCATGAAGTAGAAGTGGTGTTGTTTCTCCCTGTTGTACTCCTTGGTGCGCTGTTTGAACTCACTGAAGTTCAGAACCTCTCCAACATACTCCATCACAAACTGGTTCCTACAGGAACAATCAGACAACATGATACTTTAATACAAATTGGTCTCTTTGGAAATGTCATAATATCAAGGGATATGCCACATAGCAAAAGAAAAACTACACTACCTGGCAAGCAACAACATAAAAAGTAACTTGCAACATTTTCAGACAATCCTGCCCCAATAATGTTCAAAGATTTAAATTCTTTAAATCTAGCACTTTGATAAATTCCTGAAGGACATGAGCACCAAAAATGAGTACATCTTGTGAGAATCATGCCTCCTAAAAGGGTTATAGAAAACTGATGATAACAAAGTTAAAGAAAGTCTTGGAAAGTCTACTGCTGTATACCACCACATATGAACTTTGAAAGCTAATATTAGTAATGTTTTAAAATGTTTCTCAGGCACTTATTGGCCAAATCCATACCTCTATACTGTATGATACAGTACAAATATCTCTTTTTCAGAAGCTACGTGTGACAAACTTACGATATCATGTCCTCGGCAGCCCTGAGTCCCCAGCCCTTGTCCCCACAGTTGAAGGGTTCCACTCTGGAGCACTCCTTCCTCTGGAACCGCTTGTTGGTACAGTATTCTCCACACAGGCATCTGGGACCACTGAAACAAACAAATGGACACAATGTTGATGAAGGTTAGGCATCCAGGTAATAAAGGATATAGGAGATTCTTTATACACAACCAGGTATTGATCTCACCTGCTAACGTTTGGATGTCTATCAGACACCTTCTTTTCTCTCCTCACATAGTTTTGTTCCTCTTGGGGCATTTAGATAGCTTTGTTTAGATCCTATTTAAATTTAAACATCGAAACGTTAGCAGGTGAGTTTAATACCTGGTTGTGTATAAAGAATCTCCTATATTCTACCAACCTGATGAAATTATTTTCGGATCCAGGTAATAAATTTTGCAATGTAACAGGAACTGTCAGATGTTTCACTTTTTTTCAGGTAGCCTTTACTACCTTTTGCCAATGTACACAAGTCTGAGTTAAGTCTAACAGTGCACTCTTTGGGTTGCCAGCTGCTGCCATGCCATGCCATGTTACAGCGAATTGCGGTAATACCAGCTACACTATACATAACCAGAAAAAGCAAATAAAACAAGTATGCATGTAGTTTAGTCTTTAAGACAACAGTTAAATTTTATGATTTTCTTTCTACTGACCATTCTATCATGAGCAGTCTGTTGAGACAGTCCTCCCCACATGCAGGCATCCCAGCATCCCTCTCTTCCTCTGTTGTCACACAGTCACACAGCATCCGTCGGATGTCCTTCCTCATCTTAGACTTCTTCCTGTGGGACAGAAAAATAGAATGTTTCAAATGCAAACTCCATGGGTGCCTTGTGGTAGCCTGCGTGTCATCCTAGTTAGTTTGCTGGGTTACTGGGGCTCTCATCTAATTAGTTTGCTGGGTTACTGGGGCTCTCATACTCTCCTCGTATTTGTTAGCGGAGAGTATGGGAGCCTCAGTTAACTAATAGGCATGACACTCAGATTATAGCCTTGTGGTACAATGGTAACTTTGAGTTTTTCAGGTATATAGCTTTCTGGACAAAACATACTTTTCTACAATATTGAATAGATTATGTTAGTAAATATGTCTGCTTTTTCACAATCTGACACAAAGTCGAAGAAAGTTCAAATTTAATGTCGAAGAAAGTTCAAAATTTTCCAAAAAACTATTCAGAAATCAAAGGATTTTATATTGTTTTTTTTAGAAATACTTCTTGATACTTGTACTTTATATCTCGATTAATTATACAACTTCAACATTTTCCAACTCACCTTTCACTGAGGTACAAATTCTCTGTGATTTCTTCAAAGAACGGTGGGCGGAGGTTTTCTTCAGGTTTCTTCTCTTTCTCTGGAGCAGCCTTCTCAGCCGACGCCTCACTCAAGACGTCTTCAGTAGTCTCGGAAGAAGCTTCTTGAGGAAGTTCGATACTGACTCTTCTCTGCGGCTTCTCGGTGCCATCTTTACTTAAGGACGGTGAACTGCTTAAGTCTGTGGAGTCTTGGGATCGAAGACGTGCACTTCTCCTTATAGGGGTCAACTCCAAGTCTTGACTGTTTTGCTCAGAAAACTGTGTGGCTTCTTGCCCATTACTACTGTCTCGAGCATCAAGGTTTTTGACCTCGTCTTCTTTCCAGACGTTCTGTTCTGTCCTCTGTGTACTTTCCACATAGTTAGAAACATACAGGTCCTTAGAGGCTGAGGAATCGCACGGCGCCGCACTGTCAGATATACTAGTGGTTCCACAAGGCAGCATACTCGGGCCGGAGAAGTCTGCGTACAAGCCGCAGTCTTCGTATTCGTCCCAAGTGTTGGACATGTCACACGGTATGACCCCAGGTCGTATCGCCTCCTGACGGATGGTGTGAGAGTGATACGAGGTATCGTCCTGTTGCGGGTGCGAGGAGGTCGATGTAGCCGCCATGATGGAAACTCTTTCGTCGCTCCTTCCGTGGACGGTGCTCAAGAAGCGACTTCTCTCCTCGTTAATTGAATGTCCGGTAACGAGTGGTTCAGCGAGAGGTTCAAACTCCTCAAACTCATCACGGAGAGGCGTGCTTCCTCCGTCGTTTTCCTCTCTGTGTAGTGTTTGCAAAACACATGGGTCCAGCGTCCTTTTTTCAAAATGACTAGCAGTTTCAGATATATCCATTCCCAAGTGTTCGTTCACCCCTACTTTTTCCCTGGTGTCCGAATCCCAGCGCGTCCCTTTCTTGAGCCTTCGACCAGTCCCCGACACCACAGGTATTGCCATTTCCTCAGGTCTTTCCACAACACCCTCTCTGGTTGGTAATGGTTCGGTCCTCTCGATGTCACATGACTTTCCTTCAGCCAATGGCCACACACCTTCTTCCAATGGAGGTTTACATTCTGATGTTGTCTCACCAAATCGTGACACATCTTTATCAGGTCTTGGGTCCTCTTCATGGAATACTGTATTAATCTCAATATCAGAAGCTAAGGAACATTCCACGTTGTCTTGAACTGTTGAAGAAGATACTGTCTTACTGTGTTCTTTTTCCTCAGAGATGCTTTCTTCGACTGTTGGGCTAGTAGCGCGGCTACTGTCATCTTCCTCTTGCGAACTGTAGTTAACGAGGGAAGGAAATACAACTTTCTCCTTCAAGTCGTTATGCTGTGTACTGCACTTTTCAGAGTCTAACACTGGGGTTTCTAGCACTGTGTGTTTATCATCTTCTGCTTTCAGGTTTGAACTGAATCTGGCTTGGCCATGCTTTGCAGAAAAGATTTCCAAGGCTGGCTGAGAAGGTAGCTTGACGGCTAGGCTTTCTTCTTTAGGTTCCTTTCTGCTTGTGGCGAATGTTGGTTCGTCAGAAAGGCGTGTTAGTGGGATTTCTATGGGTTCTTGTAGCAAGGATGATGACACAAGTGTTTCTGCATGTATAGCTTCAGTCGGTACTGGCCTTATGTTAGTCTCCTGTTTAATGTCTTGTTCCCCTTTTGGAGGGACTGGCCAAAGTTTTGAACTGATCACCTCAGGTTTATCTACAGCAAAGCTTGAATCTTCGCTCATCTTGGTCTCATATGAGTTTAAAGGCTCGCGTTTGACAGGGAGGTTAGTTACATTGCTTTGTTCTTCTTGTTTAGTTGCTCCATGAGGCTTGCTTTCTGAGAAAGACCTACGTTTCTCGGATGTACTCTCACGCCTTCTTGTGGTCTCAGACTCTCTTTTGATCTCGGTTGAGTCTGACTTAGTTTTCGATTTTTCCCTAATCCGTGAATGGTCGTGGTGAGGGCTAGTCCAACTACTGCAACTTTCACTCCTACTTCGAGTCCTGGAGCGTTCGCGACTTTCGTCTTTCGAGGAGCTACCTTTTCTGCTACCCGACCTCCTTTCTCTATCGCGTTTCTTATCCTTCGGTTCTCTCGAGCTTGACGGACTTTCGTGCTTCTTTTCTTTCTGTTCTTTCGTGCTTGGTGGACTTGAGGTCGGTTGCTTAGTAACCACCACGGTTACAACCGAGCGCAATCTCTTTCTGGTGTCTGCATCGGAATCTGTATCGTCCTCGGTGTCCGAACTGGAGCTTTCCGCAGATTTGGCACGCTCCACGTCTGACTGATCAGACCCAATGTCCATGTCTGATTGGTCAGAATGTTCGTGATTAGCGCCGCTGTGTATTTCTGTGTCATCTTTCCTAAACGTTGAACGAGAAGCAAGCACATTTGTGCTGTTCACACATGGCAGTGGTGTAGAGCTTAGGGCATCCTCAACTGGCATTGTTCTGGGTGAATCACTAGCAGGCAGAGCCTCTAATTTCGTTGGCACATGAGGTAACCCTGCTTGTACGTTTGGCTGCACTCCTGCCTCAAAAGTCCATCTTGACGTTTCCTTGCTATCCCTCCTTTCAGTCACTAGTGCGTTTGGCTGCATTGGCTGCGTTCTTTCCCCAGAGGGACTTTTTTTCTCACAATTCCATCTTGATGTTTCCTTGCTATCTCTTCTCTCGACTACTCTATCACTTTGAGCTGGGGATGGGCGCTCTGGAGTTGCAGACTGGACCTCTAAGCTAACTGACCCTATGGTATTAGACCTTAGCGGCTTTTCTTTTACTTCAGCTTCTACAACTGGCATTGGCGGTTTGGTGTTTTCTTCTTGTTCCATTCTGGGTAGAGGAGGTTTCACAACTTCCTTACACTCTTCCTTAGGTAATGGTGGTAAGCTTTCTTCAGGTGGAGGTGAGGGGCATTCAGAAGACGCTGCTCCAGGTAAACTACTCTCCGAACTGCTTCGAACCTTCAGCTGCCTTGGTACGAAGAATTTGATGTTGGCTTTTTGCCCCAGCACTGGTTTCCTCAGCTGAAATGAGATGGCTCCGGACTTACTCGCCTTTCCTTCCTTACGCTTCTCGAAAATGTCCAAGCCGTATGTGTCGTCTACAGGAGTCTTCTTCATCGGGATAAAATCTACTGGCGTCTTCTTCATTGGGAGGAATCTGTTGGTCTTTACAGGGATTTTGACTTCAACTTTTGACGTTTTATTTGCTTGTGATGCAGTCCAGCCAACAGGTCTCCATTTTCCGTTCCCGTCCTTCATGTCATCTTCCTTAGAAACCCCTTTGTCACCCTCACCCTGGTTTGTAAATGCTTGTACAGTGTCTTTCATTTCTGTTTTCGGTCTGGAAATCTGTATCGTGTTTTTGTCCTTGAATATCAGTACTGGCTCGGACTCTGGCCTCTTGGCGTTCTTTTCTGCGCTAAATGGTCCCGTGACAGTTCTGTCCACGCTAGGTTGATCCGTAGTACATGAGTCTATTTCCTTTGCGTGCTTTTCACCATTTTCTACCAGCGGAGAAAATCTAGTACCCTTTGGTTTCCCTTCGTATCCTTTGGAAATTTGACCCCTGACCTCTCGCTTTGTGTCGTCTTCTTCGCTGAGGTCTGATGATTCGCTCGTGTTTGCGACATCGTAGTTCACCAGGGCTTTTATCCGTGGAAGTTGCGCAACGGGAGGAGGGGGTGGTGGAGGGATGTCATCTTGGTCCGCCTCATTCTGAGTTGGAATAGAGCATGACATCCATGTGTGAATGATACAGAATTCATCCATTTCGTCATAGATTAGATCAGTTCTTTCTCTTTGTCAACCATTAGCAATTGCTTAACTCTCATGTGCGTAAGTTGCCATACATTGTACCAGTTACAATTGTCACGCAATTAAGTTCTTCTTCTTCTTCTATAAAGCAGTTAACCTTCTTCCTGCTGCCTAACTCTGTAACCAATGCAGATTTGATGCCAAGTGGCTATTTCAGCAGTGAGAAGGTTGATAATGAAAGCCAGGGAAACTACATCAAATGCATCACAAAAGCTTATAAAATGACAATGCCAAGAAACAGAACAAAACACAAAATAACATGGCCTGTTTCTACATTCTGTTTTTAAAAAAAAGAGAATTTTAGAACTCAGATTCCTTGATGGTTTTGCTTACTCTAAAACTTTTTATCAATCATGACATTGTACCATCCAAAACTCTTCTACTGCGTATGCTGTCGCAAAGACAAATCTGGTGCCTACTTTACTCTGGTAGGTTGAAGGTTGAATTGTTTTTAGATATCTTTCACAGCTGCATCCTTCCCTGAATGGCCAAATTGTCTGTATAGATTGACTGAGACAGACAGGCTCCAAACAGAACAATCCATTACTGCGTCGTGGGGGTGGTCTTTGGGGTGGTCTTTAAGCCTACAAAAACCCCTGGTGTTGAGTGAAGCTGACCCTAACTAGTCACCCGCATTTGGTGTAACCAACTGTAATTCTTGAAATTTTCACTGTGGTTTTAGGTTTGTGGTTTTCGCGGTGACCGCTTCACCAACAAACCAGTGTTACCATTACTGTACAGTATGGGAATATAGCGCTACCACGAACTTAAAACCATCAAGAACACTCTCTTTTATCCCTACCGCGAAATCAAATCACTGCGAACTTAAGAAAGTATTTACAGTACTTTAACCATGTACTAACTAAGACAGCTTATCAGCACCGCAAAAAAAGTGTTTAACATTGATTTTGGTTATGCTGACAAGTATGATATCAAAAGACAGCAAAATGAATAAAATTTATGAAAAAATAGTGTTTTTGTTCCGCAAAAAGCCTGGTTTAGAAATGTGACCCTAGCATTAGGTAGTAGGGAGAAGGTTGAAAATGGCTCAAGCACAACAATTTTTTCTGTAGTTTTCAAATAACTGTTACCTTGCAGCGGGGCTGTCTCCAGCGTTACATTTTTTCCCCCGTCCCTCTCAATTTTTGAGAGCCAATGTTTTAATTTTGATTGTTGAACCTGTCATCTTAAGCCTACAAAAATACATTTTCATCAATATCATGTCATGAACTTCCCATTTTTGGGACGGACAAGGTGAAATTTTTTTCAGTCCCAACAAGCAAATTTCCATCCTGGGACAGAGGGACAGGTCCTGAAGACAGTCATGCTTTGCAGCAAATTTTCTGTAGGATTCTTTGTTTGTACGAGGCAGTCTATTTTGGTATTTGCCAGTGATTTATACACAGCAGTCCTGTGGAGGTCGTGGCTTGATTACACTGTAGATTTGGCTGATGATATAATAGCTTTTAGATAACCTCTAGCTTTTGGCATCGGTTTAGGATGATCAAATTTCACATCAAGAATCTAAATCAACTTCAAGAAAATAAATGCTACAAAGAAAAAATATTTTTCAACTGAAAAGAATATGATTCAGGGGAATAGGGTCAACAATGTGAAAGATGAAATGTTTGTGAGGATTTTATTTCGCGGTAGGGAGAAAATGGAGCGTTCACTGTGGTTTTAAAATTTAAGTTTGAAGTTGAAAGAACGGTGTAGGCATACACAAGACATTAAAAAAATGTCAGCGGTTTTGAGTTCCTTGTGAAAAGGTCAGTGAAAATCCCAAACATCAAACCACTGTAAACATTTCCCCTTCTACAGTTATACTAGTAGGTAGTAGACTGGTAGTCTGTATAACGCAAACTCCAGCTGTCCGGGGATTTCTGTCCGCTTGGGTTGCGAGGCGGTTACAGGGCGGCGAGCGGTCACAGGAGGCTTGATTGAATTCAGGCTAATAGACTGGTAACCTAAATTTTTGTCCTCTAAAGATCACCTATCTTATCATTAAAGAATAAGCCAAAAATAGTTACTCAAGCAACTGGATAAAATTTTGAAGTTGCTTGAGTAACTATTTTTGGCGTATCTGACTACCTGGATGTCTAACCTTCATCAACGCATTAAAGAATAAATTTTCTATTATTTCTATCTTCTGTATGTACCAAAAGGAAACGTGATTACCTCGGAGCCAGACTCAGAACTGATGTCCATGTCCCTGAAAATAAAAACAAGAAAAAGTCAAGGTGTGTGACTGTGAGCGTTCATCCCAATCTCTGAATCTGTTTAACATACAAAGCTGTGTAAATACAAACATGCAGCTCAAAATTCCACTGGTACACTGGGGGCATAGGAGGTTCCCAAGCTTTCCTAACATTCAAGTGCTAGATTTTCAAAATAGTCACTTTTGAGACAGAGTTTACCTATCTTATCTGTAATACTATTTCTGACAGATTTCTACAAACTGGGAATATAGAAACCACTTCCTAGTAATGGTCTACCTGTAGACTGTTTCCCTAGAAAATTGCTTTCTATGATTCTTTTCTAAAACCAAAAATGTTGTATGACATTATCAGGGTATGACAATGGCCATTACTGAAGTTTTGTTTTCGGTAGTATTAATGGAAAAAAAAATTCTGTACAAATGTATAACACCTATAGGATGAAACCTAATAGCACAGCCAATGCTGTCACACAAAAAAACATGATCCTACCCAGTCAGTAAAAATTGTATCTAGGTTCTACATTTGTAAGAAATAGTACATGGATTATCATATATTGATTCCAGTCATGATATCTATTGATGCTGGGTATCAAGTAATTAGAATGCTTCAAACTGTGTCCCGACAGAAAATGATGCCAAGATATCATTCAAATTCAGTCTTGAATCTGTGTGTATCATACTAGAAAGAGTGAGAGAAGACCACCTACATCTGGTCATTTTTATACAGATGCTGTAAATGTAGAAAACCATATGGTGTATTCCGTATCTCCTGAGGTACCGTCCTGACCGCGGGTTGGATCGCCTGATGGTGGGCTGGGACCGAGGGTGATGCGGAATACACCATGTTGTAATATTTATGTCATACCCACCCGAGAAACAAAAAAAAATTGTAACACTACTAACAGCTGCATTGCCAACGTCTGAATCCAGTATTTGTCAGTGACTCAGTGGTGCATTCGGAATGCATTCTAAATATTCTAAGGAAGCCCATGTGATAAAAGTAGAAGTCCGTGTGATAACCCATCCAGTCTGGTTGCTTGATAAATATTGTTTTATGTAATTTTCTCAATGAATGTATAATCTTCATTGATGTCCCTTTAAATTTTATATTTGTTTTACCTGCCAAATAACAGAGTTACACTCGAAATCGAATGTCTATAAGTTGATTACTAAATCATTATCACCAGACTTTGGTGTGAAATGTCTTCCTGTACACTTTCATTTCAACTTGAAATATATTTCTATTTGTTGTACAATGTCTTCAGTGATCAAGGCGGGATATAAACCTTTGATTTCAATAATGTGATTTTGACAACTTATCATTTTGTTTTGACTCAAGTGAAACATACTTTTATGTGATTCAAATTAGGGTTTAGTCTCTTTACCCTTGTCTAAATTCTTTCAATGCTATATGTTTATGCATTATTAATCTGCAGGTAAATAAACATTCTATACAATGCAACATTTACATATGTGTAAGTAACAAACATGGTCTCCAATGGGGTTATTGGGTATCAAAGGTACTGTGGATAATAATGACATACCTATACCCAATATCCCCATCAGAGACATTTTACCTTCTCTGAAAACAGACCAAAAGATGATGAAATTCAGGACACAGTTATGTGTTAGGTTATGTTAGAGACATATCTAGCACCATACGAGCTAGCGTAGCCACAGTTTTCGCAGAGATCGTCAAACATTAACAAGGTATTTTCCACCTACCTGATTGACATGTTTTGGAAGCGTGGCTTGGCTAGTTCTCATACATGTGTGATTTGCCACATTTTTCACCCTCTTTCCTGCGATCTCTGTCAACCTAGGCACATTTGTTCCTTCTTTATGGTCTCAGACGACAAGTGTACCTTTGTGTAACAGTGATGATGTAAGATCTATGATATAATACTCACCCAGTGGGGCTTTCCGGGTTGTAGTAGTGGTCACTCATGGTTCCGAAATTCACCTTTTCGCGGGGAAAGCTTGTCTGTGTACCGCCCAGTTTTCTGGTCGCCCGGCCGCTGTCTCTCCCGCCTAATCCAACAAAACACCGCAGATCACACGACTAACTACTTCATAAGACACACATACTCGAAATATTGGAATACCTGGCTCTGCAAGTCACAGGCGACGCCGATTTCGGGGATTTTTAAACATTTTCAATGGAGGCGACAGCCATCTTGGACCTCCCTCTTTCCTGCTTTGTACATCCGGGATATTGACTAGTCGACAACCTGATTTCCCCTAATCGTGTCGAAGTCTGTTCGCCTGTAGATGTTGCACTGCCGCCATTCGTGTCTAGGATTCGCTATAAAAGAGATTCATGCCAACGCAATATGTCAAGATTGTAACATGATCATCATATTCGACATTTCATCTTTTCAAAGCCACATTGAAGAACTAATCAGCAGAAATAAAAGGACATTTTGATGGCACTTTTATAGTGCATGTCAATGGGAGGGTCACATGGAGTTTTGAAGCATTCCGTAGGGCAACATAGTACATTCCGACCATTTAATTTACCGCATGACTATTGTTGTCATATTTGTGAATGTTGTCAAAATTTCTACCTTCCTGATCCAGGGGTCAACAGAGGATACCGGGTCATCGCAGGACATTTAGAACCTTTTGAGGGATCCAGAGATGAATTCGAATGTTCTATATAGTAGCAACATTTTACCTCATGTTCGATTTCTCTAAGAATAACGTTGCATGACATTCGATTGTTCTATTTCATGGTAAGAGCAAAGCACGAAGACTGAAGAGAGAAAAGAGGGAAAGTTGAGTCCTCTGGACAATCTAAAAGAGTCAAATATTGTTGCCAGGTATTGTCATATGCAAGAGCACCTGATGATTATGAGACTTTACTAAAGTACTAGTAGGAGAGCAATGTAAAGAATGCCATCCCAACTGTTGCCTGAAAACGTTAGCCTAAACGCTACACAACATTTTGATCATATCTCATAGCACAAGTTACGACATTCTTGTTTGTTTGACACTTTTGAAGATCACATCTATTTGATAGACAGGCTGGCGTTCAATGGGAAATCCAATAGCCTCCACCAGGCCTTCCTATGGGCGTATGGATTGTAGAATTCGGCAGAAAAGGGAATTATTAGCCAGTAGAGTCAGTCCACGGTGAAGATCACATTTCGCCCGCGTAACGCAGCCTACAAATGAAACCCTGGCAAATTTTCTCCCCACGACCGGTGTAGTCTAATAGTCTGGTAGAGACTAGAAATCCAATACGAGTCACGTCACTCCATCGCGGAACCCTAGCAGTACTGTGGCAATCCTAGCGGAGTACATATGAAATGCAAATCTAGTTATAATTTTATCATTTTCGATATAACAACGTTATAGCTATAGGTTGAGAAACGTAGACAGGTATATCTAGAGTACTTTGCATCAACAAAAGAAAACAATCATTGATTAAAACTATGAGGTTTGAATGTAATTAAGTCAACGTAGGTCGCACCTTCATTGCAATCACTCACAACTCTCCAACGTCCAAGTAGAGACAGAGGTTCAGCTCCGGCTGATTTTGATTTTTGACAAGTTTTTAGGTATTTTCGTCGGGCTTTCTACTTCGTCCCTTTCCCTTTATGTCACCAAGCCAATAAACTATAAAGAACACGGGACAATATAGAAAGCCCGACAAAAACGCATAAAAGCACGTAACTTGAACAGCCGGAGCCGAACCTCTGCTTGGAGAGTAGCAATCACAATAGGAGATCCAAAGGGATCCCTACCGGTTAAAACAATAGAACTCATGCACCATCTGTCCACCGCTCCCATTAGCTACATTATTGATGGCATCGTTCTTAGCAACTGGACTTTAAAAAGGTAGTACAAGCGTTCATGCTTGGTTAAATACGTATGCCCAATTTCTGATTGATTTGATTTAGTCTGATTAGTAAACATTGCACAACTTGTAAAGATATTAACAGTAAATGACTTAAAAAGCAAGATTAAAGTAACGTTAACGTTACACTTGATAAACTAATACTAACTGTAATAAAACGTTGAGTAGTGTTATATAAACAAATTTTTCAAGAAAATACAAGGCAATAAACATTTAGATGTAACTTTTACATGTTTCGAAAAATACAGTGTGTATCTTTTCTATAATCCGCAAATACCATAAACGCCGGCGGTCGGCGATGTGTGGTGTGTATTCTGTTCACGTGTGGCGAGACAATGGCGAGGAAACAGCCCAAACAAAACAGGCCGTTTCGTCACTTTTGTTTCATTAAATGCGGGGAATTCTGCGCCATTTGGAGCCAAGTGTTCTGAATAAACACGTCCATATTCATACATGTCTACCAAACGTCGGGCAGAAAGCCCAGATGATACTAATCATGGAATGTTTTTATAACCATCAGGGGGAGTCGTAAGAAAAACACGGATCAATTAGCACGAAAAACTCCAATGATAGCCTAATGACCACGTGACGGCAAAGCCACTCGGTGATTGGCTCGAGGTCCGCCATGTTCGTGACGTCACTGCTTGTCTGGCCGAGTGCTGGAGGCCTTTGTTGGAATGTGGCGGAGCTGAACATTGATTCTGACAAATTGTGTCCCTTTCCTGAGTCAATTTCGCCGAGAAATCCCCATATTTCCTGATCACCCGAGTTCTAGATTGGTCGAAGGATTCCCCGGGATGATCCTGAGGTGAGGAGGTGCGTAGAAAGGATGAAGATGCGGGGTTTGGTGGGCGCTGGGTGGGTCGGGTTGCTGGTGTTGTGCTGTGTGCTCCAGGGTGGAACGTTAGTCGCCCGGGCACAGCAGTTCTCCTCCAGCTCGAGCCTAGGCCACCACGGCCGCTGTGAAGCCATCACCATTCCACTGTGCACGGACATACAGTACAACGAGACCATCATGCCCAACCTTCTCAACCACCAGAAGCAAGAAGACGCCGGCTTGGAGGTGCACCAGTTCTTTCCGCTAGTCAAGGTACAGTGCTCGCCCGATCTCAAGTTCTTCCTGTGCGCCATGTACGCGCCTGTGTGTACCGTGTTGGAGGAAGCCATCCCTCCCTGCCGATCGCTCTGTAACTCCGCCAGGACCGGCTGCGAAGCTCTCATGAACAAGTTCGGCTTCCAGTGGCCTGAAAGCCTGGAGTGTAGCAAGTTCCCCGTGCAGGGGACGCCTGGAAAAATCTGCGTGGGGGAAAACCGGACCGAGCAGATCCCCACGGCCGTTCCCACAGCCAACAACGGGAACAGCTCGGCTGTAACCGAGAACCCGATCCGTAAGGACTATGGCTTCTACTGCCCTAGGGAACTCAAAGTCTCCCCGGCGCTAGGCTACTCCTTCCTCGGAGCTAAGGACTGCGGCGCGCCGTGCGACTCCATGTACTTCCGCGACGACGAAGTGGAGTTCGCCCAGGTCTGGATCGGGATCTGGTCCGTTCTGTGCGCCTGTAGCTGTCTCTTCACCGTCCTGACTTACCTGATCGACCCCGGGCGGTTCAGGTACCCCGAGAGACCCATCATCTTCCTGTCCGCCTGCTATCTCATGGTCTCCGTCGCCTACATCGTCGGCTATGCCCTGAAAGAAAAGGTTTCCTGCATGGAAGGCGTCTGGATGCAAGACGGCAGCCAGAGATATCAAACCGTCGCAACGGTCACACAGGTAAACCATATTTTCTTGAGAAAATCTAACCATACCAAACCATACCAACTTTGAAATTTATAGCTTTGCGAAATAGCAAAGTCTGTTCAGTTTATGATATCATTTTTTTGTTCAGTGTACATAATTTTGAACCCCAACACCCCATGTTAGCCCAAACCACAAATCTCAGTTTATCTAACAAAGGTATCCATTATTTATGCCATGATTGTATTGTTACCACCGGCAATCAAAAGGTAGTTCTAATGCCACAGTGTTAACCCCAACACCTTTTAATAGAGCTGGAATAAGATATGTGCATTGTATGTGTTATTTTTTTATGTTTAAGTAATTCAAAGCTAACCATAACATCTCTCTTACAGCTATATGTTGCAGAAATGCTAATCTATGCACGATGTCCAATTTTCATGTGTATTTCAGTATGACTTATGATCAATATCATTTCATTAGGAATTTACGCTGTTGAAAATTATATTTTCTGTGTTATGTAGTAGTGAAATAATTTATGGTGAAATAATTGGTTTTGTACATGTGTATTTCAGTTTTATATGTAATTAAGAGGCAATACATTTCCCAAATGGAGCTATAAATGGTGCTTAAACTGACCGCTTTGTTAAGACACATGGCCGCTTTGTAGAGGCATACATTTGCTGCGTACTGCAGAAAGTGGAGCGCTTTGTTTTAATCAAAGGGAAGATTCCCCTGCTGTGAATCACAGAACCTCCAAATCCCTCCGGATTTCCAAGGCCAAATATCCAAATCCAACTCCAGTAATCTCATCCGGAAATCTTTCCCTACCAAAAAGATGGTGGAAGATCACAGTCATATGATTATTGTGTTTGACCCGCGAATGGATATGCATGGTAATGAATTGATTAACCTTAACCTTGCGGAGACTGAAAGAGATAATAAGAAACCCTAGAGAGCTGTATTGCCAGAGGGTATGACATCTATACTGTCGGAGAATGTTGTAGATTTATTCACAAGAGAAAGGAATTGTCTATGCTATATAGGATAAGTGGATTTGTACAAGTCAGGAAGTCGAAAGCATCCAGCTGTTTTGGGAGTCGTTCCAGAGGTTGCGCTTGTTTTTTCCGCTTATCGCCGGCGTTGACACAACATGAAAACTTCATTCTTTTGTCGTGACACGCAAATATAAAGTCAGGCTTAACGTAGCGGCAGGAATGTTAACTGTAACAGTGTATTGTGGACAAAACTCAACCGGACAAAATGCATTAAACATGCGACATCACAGAAGTTGTTCGGATATACACGATTCACTGCTAAACCCTGTATTACCAACAACTTTGCTTCAAAGCTGGTACGAACAAGAGGAAAATCGTTCTTTTGAAGTGTAAGCAAGTTGAACGTTGGGGATATTTGTGGATTAAACTCATGGTGGTGAAGAGAACAATGGTGAACTGAGCTCCCTGAAGGCTGATTTAGTTCAAGTCTTTGGTTGGTTGGATCCTTACAAATGCTGTTATAGCTCCAAGGACAGGCTTTAATCTTCTAACCCCCCTCTAGGAAAGGGTATGGAAATCAGAGGAAAAAGCAGCATTCATTGGAATGATTGGTAATACAAAAACAAAATTTTTGTTTGGAAATCCAAATGATATTATTTCGTAGGGAGTGTAGTTCGACAGTAATTGTTGAGCGCTTTACTTTGTCTGTTCTAGACTCAGGACAAACTGACCGGTAAAACAACAGATGGTTCAAAATGCATTGATTTTAGAACAGATAACAGATTAAAAATGCTTGGGTAAACAAGGGTTGGTCAACTTCAAAGAGGCCGAGACCCTAAATCTGTTAACTCCCCCCTAGTGGGAAAGAAAGATAGGTGCAAATCCCCCACCCCCTGAGGTAGCACTATTTGGGGGGTTAAATTGCTGAGAATCGATGCCGGTTTGACAAACAAAACCCTGTAGGATATGACACTGATATGTGCATATAATTTGCCATGTACTTGTGGTGACCAGACTGCCAGTCTATCTCAGAAAGTAGCCCAAGTTCTCTCCTATCGTATCGTACAATCTATTCAACGTCAAAAGCTTTGAAGTTTCCCGGTGATTGTTAAAGCTTGTAGTTGTACGATATACAAAAGAGGTGCAGACTCTGTGAGAGTAGAAAAGAAGAGCTCGGTTCGCGGTATAGAATTTAAGGACACGGGTTAAGGTTGCTTTGTCTGCTCAATAGAAAAAGAACGTTATATCCATGTTAAGCATTCTGAAAGTGCTTTCGGCTAGACTGGTCAAAGGACCTGAGTTTTGTGAGGTTGCTCCCTCCTGAGTTTACCCGTGGTTGTTTTTGTCCAGACGCCCCATTATACATTCCTACATATTAGAGCAACTGAGCCCTGTTGGTTGTATCAGTTCCACACAGATTTCCAGCTGTAAACCGCCGGATCAAAACGGGGTAACGCAATTAAAAGCATGTCCCTGGGCAGTGGGCATCTCAAGAAAAAAAAAAGGATTCAAGACAGTGAGGGGCTTGTGGCATGGGTAGAGAGTGCCTGATATTATCACAGCTTTGTGTAAGATTCCTCAAGAAGATAAACGCAAACAGGCCATGCAAAACATGGCTGCCGGCGTAGCAAGAGATCAAAGCCTCTCGGCCCACGTGTATATACCGCCGACAGAATATTGAGCCTTCCACCGGATTGGGCGGTAAAGTGCGACTAAGTCCGACGTCAATATAGCCCCTCATTTTTTCCACCCATCCATGTCGGAGAGATTATTAACCTAAGCGACCTGGCAGTAGATTATGGGCAGGTTGCGTGTGAAGACCGGGTTGATCTCTGTCTCTGTAAGCAGGCTGGAAGATTTCCTCCACACAGATTTCTTGTCCATGGGAACAAAAACAGACATTTGGCAAGTCAGCCCCTTAGGGGGAAACCGCTCATCAACAATCGCTTCCTTTTGCCTCTCTTCTTACTCCTCTTGTTCTGAGTTTTGAGAAATCCTGATGACATGTCCTTTCCAAATGGCGCCTTTAGATCACATAATGTTTGACAGAAAGCAGGGTCAGTTTGTATAAAAACAAAATGCACAGAAGTTCCTTTGATCTGTTTCGATCAGCAAGGCTAGTTCTGCAGCCTTTTCAAGGCCTCAAGGCCACGACTTATGTTGCATGGGGCTTCAGAAACAGAATTGCAGAAAGGCCTGTTTGGATAGGCTATGTCAGCTGGAGTTTTCGTATGCTGATCTGAAGCAGACAGTTTGGAAGGTTTTGCAATATTTTGGTGCTGTACATCAAAAATGTGTTTTGTAGAGGCTATGCTATATTCAAGCCTAAAGGGTTTCAGAGCAAAAACCTATAGACATTTCTGGCCTACCCAGCAAGGAAGTCATTTTTATACCAGAATACAAGAGTCTGTGTGTTGAATAAATACAGTGATTCTAAACATAGTACAAGCTACAAAGTCATGCTTGCTGCTTCTTTGTTGGCAAAGGTAAAGGCCAGCGACCTACAGAGGTGAACTAAGAAACAACTAAAAGAAGTGAAATTTACTTATTTGTCCTCTGTTGTTTCCGTGTTACTCTGTCCAGTTATGAGGTCAGTATTACAATAGACAGATGTGTTAAAAGTTCGTTAATGTGCGCGGAAGGATGGGCATGTCAAAAGTCATTGAGAGGAGATTGTATTGATGTACAACAAGTCCTGAGAACAATGGGACCAGTTGTAGGTGATATCGCTTCGGGGCGTTTTCTTTATTACAAACGGAAACCTTGGGCAACCAATGATTACTGCTGTCAAACATGTTTTTGAAGTAAAACATGTCAACTGAATCTCTGCCAACTTTACAATTTTTTTTAATTGTTCATGTGTAAAACTTTTGCTGAAAGAATTGTGTTTATCTCTCATTTGATGGCAACGAAGAAAACTTTTAGTTTTGATACAGCAAGCAAGCAAAAGACAACAATCTAAGTTGACAACACTGAAACGGGTAACATCAGTTCACTCGTTGGTTGAAATGAATGCTCATGAGGACAAGAAAAAGGAAATAGAAAGCTTAAGGCTTTCAGTGTATAGGCTTTTTTTAATCTCTCCCACATGTGCTTAGCAATGAAATATGATTTGACAGCAAAATGAAAATTATTTCAATTTCTCCACCTTATATCTAACACAGGTGGCAGCTATAACTCCTGGTATTTATTTATGTGCAGTGCCTTGGGGTGGGCTATGACCAATCAGAGCTGAGATCTCTGTCTAAATTCCTGTGTCAGATGCTTGTCAGAGGTATCCAGTGCATGTGGCCGACATCACAGTGTACTGTCAAGACAAAACTTTCCCCCAACCCCTGCAAAAACAGGGACTTAAACCCCCATTTGTCTGGAGTAGAAGACTAAATGTACATAACCCCGGCTTCGGGAGGGGGAATCTGTGGACCAAATGCTACTTTTTCTCCAGTTACGTGGTGTGGAGAAAGTCAACAAGACAGCGGCAAACACACACACTACAGTGACAAGCAGGTTGGGATGGTAGGGCTAGAAATACTGGGTGCATGTGCAACTTATTTTGACTGTGGGTGCACCTAGATATTTGCTGTGCACTAGTATACAGCAAGTCTCATATCATCATCACCTTCCACTGCTTTTTAAAGTCTACTAAAAATATTACAACTTTTACTTAGGTAAGCCATAGAATTTCAGATCAAGCTCTGATGAAAGGTAGAAGGTTTGTGATTAGATAGATTCTACTTCATATTATGTTGTGCACACACATTTCTTTCTGTGCACCTTAATTCTTAGGTTAGGTTCACTAGTACACTGATTCTCAAAAATTTGTTTTGAGTCCTTGATGGTGAACTAGGCCACTGGTATCGACAGGGTCACCAGGCTTTAACACTTACAACTGTTAGTGAGGCATCTTCTGCACTACAAGAATGTCTGGCTATTTGCCATCAATTTGGAGGTGTTCTGATCTATATTGGAGGTATAATGTGGTGTATGTGAGGTATTTTAATGATGGCGTATGTCATGAGCTATCTTGGTCACAGGGTAGCGAAGCTGAAACATGGTGTTTTTAAGATTGTAGCTAAACCGTTACAGTTACCTATGTAGACTTGGCAAGCTCCTGAACGAAAAGGAGTTGATTAAATTTTATCTAGATACAGTTGAACGGTTTAAAATCCTAAGTCGTTAAGGTATATTTTTGAGAGCATTGAACAGAATTTTAAAGCAGTTCTGAATTTTCCTCATGTCAAAACTTGCCCTTTCTAGGTACCAAGAAGCCATACCTTCAAATACATTGTCCAATTTCTCCTTAGACACAGCCATTCAGAATGTCTTACAGGGAAAACAATGGACATGAAAGAGTCTATTTTTATGCAAGTTCAGACCAGCCATTGTCCTGCGATTCAAGCTTTGATGTGGGTGAAGCCATGGAATACAATAGAGCTTGGACTCCACCCAAATCCACTCTCCTATATGTTATGATGCTAGAATGGTTCATTGTTCAGCAAGCTTGTTAATATTTGAAAACTTTGACGCACTAAATCCTTGTTTAAGGTCTTTTGATAATCAGTACCTTAAACCCGCAGACTGCTAAGGTAGCCGTTTGGTACCAAATTCATATTGGTTTCTAGGTGGGCAGCTGGAATTATTTCACTATTGTTTAGAAACAAAAGCAGTGGGAAAAAACATTACATTTTTTACCTTCTTGAGATTTTTCTTGTGCTTTGAATTGCGATTCATTGTGAGTGAAGGCTTTAAGTTGTGCAGGTTTTAATTCTCATGATTTAGGTACTTAGTATTACCTTTCTTCAGTAAATATTCTCATCAAGATGTGCAACCGAGCATGCAACACAGGGGTACGTTTAGTTGTCTTCAAAGAGTTAATCAGAGTATGCAAATGAGCAGTCATTATGCAGGTTAATGCTTCTATTCTGTGCAGGGTTTCAGATGCTACAGTATATACCATTGTCTGATAATTGGAGGGGGTTTTTGAGACAGTTAAACTGATTAAAATTGTCCCAGATTTGCTTGGTGGGGGGCTTCGAATTCAGAGCTCGAAAAGGACCTACAAATGAAGCTGGAATTGATTGCAATGTTAGTTTTAACATAAACAGGAAAGAACGCATTGTGCCAAAACCAACATTTGTCTATGTGTTTGTAGATGAACAGATGGGTTGTGGGTCCATGCAAATCATCCTCCTGCACACATACATATTGAAAGGTCCCCTAAACAGTTGTAAGCACTTGCGGTGCGTCAAAAGGCAAGACTTGACTCTTGCAAAGTAGCTGTTTACATGGACGGTCGCTTTTGTCTGTGTTCAACTTTTTCGTTCCGGTTCTTAGCAATGTTCAGTGATGTCTGCAATCGTGTTACATCTACCATTAGGTTTTCATAACAGCTTGCTTACGCCATAGACTATGATAGAGTCGTTTTGCTCCGTCATTTGTTCCTCCTTCCTGGTTTGGAGTCTTTCTTCCTGGACCACACAGATTTAGACTGAACTGTGTCATTCTTTCTTTGCTTGAAGATTTTGTCTTGTGTAAACAAGGAGGTTGATTTTGACCTCTTCGGTGTAATGATGTAGTCATGATGCTCTCTTCTTCAAATTCTGAATAACAATTTGGCATTGGATGGTTGCATTGGCAAAATTGTACCATAAACTGTTGTGTATATCCCAGAATAGAAGAAGGTGACAATTTAGGTGTAGGGTCAGTAGGGAGTGTGTCGTTTCAAGCTCATGACATTGTCAATATGGTGTGAATGAATGCTAAAAGGATTATCACTGGCAATTATTGACTCTTTGCTAAATCCATAAAATTTTATCACTACAGAGTTTAGTTCAAATAGCTGATATTCAAAGACACGCAGTTAACCATGTTTAAAAGCCTGAAAAGTATGAAATATTACTTTGTGTACAGTTTTGATCTCAGCTTGGCAGAATTATGTAAACCCTTTCCTATTTTTTCAAGAAGAGTATTCATGTGTTGGTAAAGTAAGTGTTAATTCATGCAAAACTGATACGTTTCCCGCAAAGGAAATGGGGTTTTCCCGTAAGTCAGAACAACATGGCAAGTTTTAGTAAAATTCTACAGTTACTTTTCATACACACTAAAAATCAATGCAAAAGAAATTTGCTGCGGGCAAAGTCTTCAGTATTATGTAAAACAGCAGCTGCTATTTTTGTTTGTTTAGAAATTATTTTCATTTTTATACAAGCAGCTCGATGTGTTCCCAAGTGATCTTTACCAACAACTCAACAACTGAAGATGTCCATCTGTACTTGATAGACAAGAAGAGTATGGACCAGGGTTGCCTCCAGGACCCATCCCTCCATCCTAGGACGGAAATATTATTGTAGAGACTGACCAACACTTTCAGGACCGTGGTTCCTTCTGTCAAAAAATGGGAACTTCATGACATGAAATTGATAAAATGGTATCTTCGAAAACCTAGAATGACAGATTTAACAACGAAAATCAACAACAAGGGTTCCCAAACAACGACAGGGACAGAAGAAGATTTAAACCCAGAGACAGCCCTGGTATGGATTGTATTAAACGTTATACATTCTCTTCTATACCCCCTCCTTGTTGTATGTCGTAAAACTGTTCGAGATGAGGAAGTTTGAAATTGTCCAGTTCAGTTTGTCCAGGTGGAAGTGGTCAGTGACTTGTGTACACAATCACACCCAATCTCAGATATGCCTTCCCTGGGTAATGCTTAGGTGATAAGTATCACATAACAACATTGCTTGGACAGGGTCTACATCTGTACACAGGCATTCTGGAAAAAAATCGGTTCTTGAAAAAAATGAGGCCCAATTTCAATAGTTTATATTTAGATCTCCTTTCCTGAGTGTGAAATATTGTCATTTACATCTACAGTTATCAATGATTATACTGTTAATTGTAATGTTAAGTGGTCCGCAACATCAGCTTGGCTGTCTGGCGTTCCACTATGTATTGTCTTGTTGCAATTTTTAATAAAGAATAAAGAAAAGAATGATTATACTAGTGTCTACAGTAAGTATAATTTTCCCCAGTAGTATCCATTTATTTCAACATAGATGTTTCCAGTCAAAATGTGTAAAAGTATTGGCATATGTTTGGGTACATAAGAAAATCTCAAAAATCTTACATCTAAAAGCCAGGCCAGAGAGGTGACATTGTTTATTTCTTCATCCATCCTTCTGCTTTGATGGTGGGAGGAAATGGATACTCGGGATGACTGTCTGTCTTTGATCCACATGTTTCTCTTTACATGCATCATCTGGAGTCCGCCTGTGAAAAATGGTATTCATTCAGGGAATATTATTGGGTATTACCCAGGTCCACTTTTAGTAGATGATACCCTTACTGTAAATCCATTTAAGTTCACGTTGTTTTAGTGTTCATATTTTTTGCGGTAAACTCTTCACAACAAACTTTAAACCAAGTTACAAAGGTGCTTGTTCTGTCTTGTGCCCGCCTACCACCTTGTTTCATCTGCAAACCAAAATTCACTGCGAACACTCAATTTTTGACAAAAATTAACTGCATCTACAGTATGTTATGCAGTTGTGAAAGCAGACCTTTCTTTATAATGCAAACTTAGTATCTGAAAATGGTGTCTCTATAATTTCTTAACTACTGGTTATTTTATTACAAGTATGATTAATAAGTTAAGAAAAAGGGTAAGCGAGTAATGTAGATTTGTACTTTCCAATTACTGTGAAGCAAGAAGCTGTTTTTAGTCCGCCCACTGGCCAAGGTCAAACCTTGACCTTTAATAAACATTCCCTGCATGAGCTGTCTGCAGTGTTTGCTTGTATTCTGTGCTAAAGAAATATGGACTGGATCGTGAAGTTTGGCAGGAGGCTTGGGTGTAGCAGGAAGCTTGCTATCACAGGGCAGAAATAATGGCTGTTTTTTAGGCAAATAGTAAGGACAATCTCAAACCAACCATACACCCACACCACATCTTCAGAAAAGACGCTGTAGCCACATGTTCTGTTTAGAACTTTATTCGAGCCCACACCGACTAGTTTCGCCCTGTGTGTGGCTTTCTCAAGGATCAGAGCTCGAACGAAGTGAAGTTTGGCAGAAGGCTTGGTGGAAGCAGGAAGCTTGCTTTCACAGGGCAGAAAGGTTGTTTCTCGACCTGAGTCAGGGTTTGTGTTGGGTGCAGTCTTGTCTGTGACACCTGGCAGCCTGGTCCCCAATGTTGGGCGCGTTTATTTACACAGGCTTGAGTTCTCCATACCTTTGCACTTAGAGCAGGTTTACAGGTAGGAGAATGGATGTCGAGACAACCTATTTGGCTAGGAAAATAAGGCGTATGTTGATTGTGAGCATTTCTTGAGAAGGTGGATGTAATGCCAGTGTAACAAACTGCTTTGTGAACGAAATGACAACATAAATGTTCAAATTATTAACCATTTGCATGCTACTGGCTCATCTATGGGCCTAAAGTTATATTGGTCACAAAGGTGTTGGAATTAAGAAGGTTAAATTGTGTATACTGATATGCAAAATGATGATCATCAATCAATGCTTATTGTTAATCTTTTTGATTCTTCTTTGTTTTTGTTTTTGGAGAACACTATTTGTTTTGAACATACACAACAGATGTCAGTTTGAAGGGCTATCCTAGAAAAATACCCCAAGGCCATGTGATTATAAACCGTCTTTTTTTCAAATCACGAGAGAGAAAAAAAGCAGGTGTAAAAAGCTGGTAAACATCTGATTGGTCAACCAAATCTCCTAGCAACCAGTGGACCAACTGGGCGAGTGCTCATCACCCGTGGACCAATCAGATGTGTAGTGAGGTAATTGGGTTAAAGTGGAGCGTTGTTTGTTACCAGTGTAAACAGCTGTCCTCTTCACCTCCAGTCTGTCTGCTAAGCTCTCTGATGTGGTTCCACCTCCGCTGATCCAAATCTCGGGCGCGGGATTAGGTTACAGGGATTAAAGACTCCGTATTTACACCACCTTTATTGAGCTCAATAAACCCAATGTTCCGCGTAAAAGGAACCCTGGTGATTTTGTAAACCTGCCCACTTGAGAGCAACCCAAAACTACTGTCTGGGTAAAACAGCGCAGAACTAATTTCGGAGTGGGGACCGAGGTAAATAGCTTAGGGAACTTGGTCCTGTCTAGTTCTGTTTTGCTAAACAAACTGAAGAGGGCCGAGGGATTTTCTTGTTGGCTTTTGTACTTTTTGTTTTTGTTTAGCAGTCTGAAGGTAGCTCTATAACTAACTAACTGACTTCAAATTTCTGTTTTCTTTTTTGACAGACCACAATAGTGACTAGATTAGGTGTATTTCTAGTAGATCTAGTCAGGCCTTTATACAACTAGAATGAAATTTATGAAACAGTGAGAAAATTATGTTCATGTCTGTGTCAGCAAAAGTCACAAAAGTCACATTCAAGCTGAACCAAAATTGTTCAGTCTGAATTTCAAATTGTGATTGGAAGGGACGCCAAGCTTGCCTTTGCTGATCAACTCGTTTGACAGAAGTTGCAAATAGTAACTCCATGTCTGTCTGACTCCTCTTGCAAATCATTCAGCCTATTTGACCAATTTCTACAATTTTCCGGCTACCCACGGAGCTTGGTCGAGGCTACGGACATACATGGTTTCAGTCAAGTTGGCAGCGAATGTCCGGCATGCCAGGGTGTACTTGTCTCGCTGACATCTCCCGCTAACAGGCACCACCTCCCACTGGCTTCCCCTTGGCACTTCTCTTCATCAGCAGTACTGTAAAAACAGAAATGTTCACAGTGGTTTTATGTTCGCCGTTTTCGTGGCGAACTTTCTGTGCGAAATTAAAACCACCGTGAAACTTTTTGCCCACATATGGGTGTAACGCTACTATTGTTTCAAACGCGAACTTTAAACCATAGCGAACACTCCATTTTCTGTCTGCTGCGAAGTAAAAACCGCACATAGAGAATGGAGTTGAATCCACACATAGAGAACGGCACATCTGCTGTCTTTGACTAGGCACAAGAAGTGCGGTGGCTGCCGCATGTCAGTTTAATTCTGTTAATGACAGACTCGTGCGGATGGGAGCAGTTTGAAATATTTGTGCTGCACCTGCAGAGTGGAGGAGACCGTGGCTTTCCCGGTATGGTGGCCGCACCAGACATCGGGCCTCAAGGCAATGCCAAATGTACTTGCCGAATACCAGAGAATTTCAGGCTACTGTGCAGTAGGCCAGTCTCTATCAGACTAACCACGCCAGCTGCAGGAAGAATAATTTTGCCTGTGGAGTTTGGCCACCTTAGGGTTTGAACTTTCATTTGCTGGAGCAGTTACTTTGTGGGGGAAATGTTAACCTTCTTGTGGACCCTCCTTGCCAATTTTCCCCTTTTTGCTGAATTCTACGATCCATACCCCCTTAGACTAGTTAGAGTTAGAGGCTAACAGTTTGCCCCCATCGGAGCAAAAACTGCAAAACATTGATAGTCTATTTGAATGATATTTCATGAGACTCGCAAGACTTCAAAAGTTTCCAAATCAAACAGTTACCAGCTGAATGTTATTTTCATTTTCACGCAGCTAGGGTTCTATATTATTAGCTCCCCATCCATGCACCTACAGGCAGGCGGGTCATGTAATAACGGTGTTTAATACGTAGTTACAGCTTCCGATTTAGTCCCAGTATCCAAGCAAATCTTGTTTAGTAGCCAGATTTTGTTAAAGATCTGCATAGTTTCAAAGCCACAAGTGACGAATGTTGCATTCCGTGGATTCCTACTCCTAGACCAGGGACCATAGACAGGAAACAGTGTATGTTGCAATTCTGAAAAAAGAAAACTCAAAAAAGGAAATATACAGTAGTTCTCTTTCTACAGTACAGGGAAACAATGGAAAAGAACGCAGTTATTATAGTTTCTGTATAATATATGCAGTATTTATACTCAATCTAAAAGTGAGAATTCAAGTTTGATATCTACGATCATCATCATCATCTACGAACATAGATGACAGCGAGATAAACTATGTTTCCCGATCTAAATCATGATTATATTTTACAAACACTTGTCCATTTACTCCCCTAAAATGGCATGGTTCATCCCAAAAAAGGATGACAGCCAGTAGGCATAGATTTCATTCATTCGTGCCAGCCTTGCCTTCCACTGACTTTACCAGCCTGGGCTGGCAGTGTGGGGTTACCTCTTGCTTGTGTTCTCAGTCCCTGGTGTAAATAACTAAGGGGAAAGGAAGGCAGACATTTCCTCCCGAGCTCCACGTCTGGACTGGTATATTGAACAGTCTGCTAGGCTAGAAAGGTCTAAAACGAGATCTTTTGTGTCTGAGTTGAGATAGTTCTGTAGCGTAGACAGGACAGGTCTCTCCATCCCGGGACGGAAATTTGCTTGTTGGGATGGACAGAAGTTTCACCTTGACTGTCCAGCCTCATGACACGAAATTAATGAAATTATATTTTTGTAAGCCTAAAATGTGTAAAATTTCAACATGGGCTCCCAGAAATAAACGTAAGGCTTTAGACTTCCCGAAAGATGGCTAATAGTAAAGCTAGAATTTCAGCTTTTTGGTAAAAAGACTGGCTGGTATTAGCTGTTTTGTATGAAGTCCAATTGATTCTCATGTGTGGCAAGTCTTAAATTTTGAGAGTTTGACTACCCCTGAAAGGTATTTCCTGAACTCTCATGGCCTTTTGGTAGGTATTCTCAGTCAGGGTAATGTTTGTTACGGACCATTGAAAAGTTCTGGGAAAGCGGCAGTAGGTGGTAGTCCCATAAGGGTCTCGTAACCAGTGGCCTAGAATGCAGGAGGGATCACGGGAGCATTGGTTTCATTCGGGAGCATTGGTTTCATTCTGTCGTGTCATCGGCTAGATGTTTGGGGAAAGCCTGATTGGGAAATGTCGGGGTTGAATTTTATGACAGGTCTGGATTTCAGTTTATCATAACATGCAGGGATGGCTACATACGGGATGGTTTTATGGTCCAATATTTCCAATCATTTGTGGGAATTATGATTATTTTAGTTTTGACAACCAATATATGATAGTATAACCTCCTTTCTTTGTCTTGGGACGGATTTTTATTTGTATCTACCTTCTATAATCATCTTCTGACTGAGTGGAATATTTGGATACCGACCTAGAAGCATATATAAAAAAGCAATTTGAGTTTCTATAGCTGCAGTGCTCTGTTAAGAAATTTGTAAAGAATTACTGTCTTGGGTGAATATCGATATTAGAAGACAACCTATAGATTTAAGAAGGGCTGTCTCTATCTTCAAATTTTTCTGTCCCACTCATTGTTGGGAGCCCATGTTGTTAACTTTCGTTGTGAAATCTGTCTTTTTAAGCTTACGAAAGTACATTTCCAGTCATGTCATGTCATAAAGTTAAGATTTTTTGGACAGATGGGGTAGAACTTTTGTCCATCCGAACAGGCAAACTTCCATCCCGTGACGGAGGGACTTGTCGTGGAAAGCCCTGATTTTTTCAAGAAAGAAAAGACAAGAACTTGTTGGGGACTGTTGGACAGGAAGTTCGCTGGACATGTCCAGTTTAGAATGTGGCACAGATTATATTATTAAAGCTTATGAAAATATGTTTTCTCCAATTTCAAGTCACGAAATTCAGATCAAGCAAATCTCCACCCAGGGACATGGACGGGTCCTGCAGTCAGTCTTAATTTCAAGAAAGAAAAAAGAAAGACAACGTCTTGTTGGACCGTTGGACAGGAAGTTTGCTGGACATGTCCAGTCTAGAATGTGGCACACATTATCCAAGCTGTGGCCCCAATTATGACAAAACATACACAGCTGTTACCCATTCCTTTGATCTTCCTCTTATATGGGTTGAATTGGCTCCAAACTCATCTGCATACGAATGCATATGGAAGTCCTGATTAGGTTCTTCATTACTGCTGGTGTGAAAATGCTTATGATTACCTCTGTTGTTTTTGTTCGGAGTGGTCTTGAAATAATCATGTTGGGTACAGACAAACGGTTTTACTGATACTGTAAATGCATTTAGGTTCGCATGTTTTTTATTTCGCGCTAAGATGAAAATGCAGTGTTCGCGGCAGTGCTATAGTCACATCCTGAGGAACAGTATTGGATAAAAATGTTTGCGGTGGCTTTAAGTTTGCAGTGAAACAGTCGCTGCGAAAACAGCAGACATAAAACCACCGCGAACATTTCTGCATTTCCAGTAATGGGGAAGATGGCAGAAGAACTACCTGGTACTTTTAATTCAGCGTAATCCTTATATTTCCTCCTGGATTTGGGCAGCTCGGAAAACCAGGAAAGCTCTTGACTCCACATGGAAATTGGCTACAGATACGTACATTGTACATGTAGCAGATTTTTGTAGACTGGTAAAAAAGATAGTAAAATTTTGCTTGTTGATTGGCGTCAACAAATGATGAAATTTAAGATTGTATCATTATTGTACAGACCAAAATAAAGAATAAAACGGAAACTTTAAACATTTTTTATGCTCTTACAGTCCATAACAAGTAGACTTCATTTGTCAATTAACATCTTCAGTCTAAAGAAGGAAATCCTTTGTCTGTCTTCATTTGGGAGAACAATAGACTTGTGAGACTATTATTGGTGTTCGCACATGTCCTTTGTTCAGTGAGTCGGGCTGGCTGTTTTATGGTTCTGTTAATTTCAGAGGCTTGGGTGTTATGTCAAAGATTTGGCCCTATTAGGAGTATAGATCTAGAATGATTTAGGAGACAAGGAAAAGAAGAGAGTGAAATGTACAAATGTACAACTTACAGTTCACAACTTTTCTACTTGATAAGACCCCCACCCCCAATTTTCTATCCATGCTTTGCATGCCTTTAGATACTGATCTCTTTTTTATGCATGCACGCACACACACACACACTCACACACACACACACACACACACACACACACACACACACACACACACACTCAGTCTCTCTCTCCCTTTTTGCATGCAAGACCCTCCATAAGTCCATTGATGAAAAACAGCCCTGTCTTCCAGCCAAGTCAGACTGTCTTTCTAGCACTGACCTTTCCCCAGTCCAGGGCAGGCACATGCCAAAGGCCTGTGTCATGCTCTGTATGGAAAGGCCAGTAGACAGCTTTGAAGCTTCCAAGCACACCCATAGGAATTTTTCTCAGTAATCATACTGATGTTGATTTGTAGTTGGAAAAACATTGACTTTTTAATGTCTCTAGTCTAGTTTCCCAGAAATGTGAATCTATCCTGTTGATGTTTCATATCTGAATAATAGAGTCAGCTAGATGACAGATACTCACAACCTGGTCTTACAGTTTCACTTGTACTGTTGAAGTTTGTAGTGGGACATCCTATACAAGGACATCAGTGCATATTAAAGCTCAGTTTTCAACAGACATTCTATGGTCAGATATACATTCCCACGACATGTGTGATACCAGTATAGAAAGTCACAGCCTCCCAGAGACCATCAGACAACTAGATAAACCCATGATAAAGCCAGAAGGTCTGGCTTAGGCACCAAATACAGGCTGATGCTGTGTGCACTTGGCAGAGAATCAAGCTTTAGTTTCCCACTGCAGGATTTCACTCTACTGATAAACCATTGACACAACTTTGTAGCACTCTGTGTGGCTTCAACTTATGCTATATTCAGATGAATGCATAACATAGTCTTTCAAAAGAATAGTATTGCCTACTACAACATAAACTAAAGCTTGCTATGTAGAAATATAGATACAGTCAAACCCGCTCAAGAAGACCACTACGGGGATGGATAAAATCTTGTCTATGTGGACAGGTGGTCACTATAGACAGGATTCTTAATGCTTGTGTCAATGGGAAAATGTATCTAAGGGGCCCCCAAAAAGTGGTCACATCGGCCAGGTGGTCCGTATGTCTTTACATACTTAACTAGTACAGGTTTGACTGTACACCAGTGGTTGACTGAGAATGTAGCAAGTCGCAGAATCTCGAGGATAGAACAGAGTATAGAAAACCATGGCTGCCTGCCAGGCGGTTCCTTTGAGGGGTCTTATTACAATTCTTCACGAGTGTGTCATCCGCTTTAATACAGGAAGGCTTCTATAGCCCTTAATACTACTCCCTTTTCATTGATAAGTTCAATGCCTTTGAGAGAGTCTATTACATTGTGAGAGTCTATTACATTGATCTTTAGTTGTGTTTTGTGTGTAAGGAGAAAGGTCATGAAGGACGTTTGTGTTCTGTTTTTACAGCAATCTGTGGTTCTAGTGCCATATTCACTAAACCGTAACATTGTTTAATCTTTATACCTTGATGTTTATACAGCAATGCTGCTGTAATGGTTTGCCGCTGTTTTAAACTTTAAGGGAAGATATCATTTCAAACTGATGTTTTGCGGAACGTCAAGAAGTAATTTTTCAGGCACTTATGATATTATTCAGCAACCTTCACTAACCGTTATTTTGTTTTCAGTTGAAAGGTTCTTATGTCTTTGCAGACAATGGAGAATGAAGACGAAATGCTTCCAAGATTCCCAACCTTGACTGAGGACAAGTCAATTTTGTCTTCTGTTTTTGTAGGGTACAAAGAAAGAGTGGGGTATGATCCTGTAGGACATGGAGAGAGAAGAAAATACTTGTTAAAAGCAATGTTATGTCAATGTTGACTAAAGTTGGAATCTTGTTATTGTAGGGCACGTAAAAAAGAAAGATAGAAGGATGTGCGATAATGTTCACGATGTTATATGTCTTTGTAGGATATGGAAAAAGAAAGGATTTGGTCTAAAGTTTGCATCTTGTTGTGTTGTTACAGGGCACGAAGAAGGAAGGGTGCACGATCCTGTTCATGATGCTGTACTTTTTCAGCATGGCGTCGTCCCTGTGGTGGGTCATCCTCACGCTGACGTGGTTCCTCGCTGCAGGTCAGTACTATAATAACAAGACCATAGCACGTCCAGGTCAAAAGATACAAAAATTGAAGTTCTGCTGCAGTACCAAGGTCACATATCAGGGGGCCCAAAATCAACCTTGAATTTTGGCTTCACAACACCCACCCACATACCAAATATCATTGTAATCCATCCAGAGGTTCTTGAGTTATGCTGACTACAATAGTCCGGAAACACACACACACACAGACAGACGGACAGACATGCCAAAAACAATATCTCCATTTTTCATGGAGATAATAATGTTTTTTATTGGTCAGAAATTACCCGCAATGGCAGCCTTTCTAGCGCTGAATTGATGCAGGGTAATGTATTACAGGTTTCACACAATACACAACATATATAATATCTTATCCACACTTGCATTTTGTGGAACTGTCGCAAGAGTCTACTTCTTTATCAAAATAACAGGGCTCGTTAAACTAACCTGAAAAGATTTTAAGATTGCAGGTTTAATTGTAGCAATAGCAATTTTGAAGGCTATTATGATTCTGACTTCATGTCATGTATCACGATTTACCTATGTACACGTAGCAGCATTACTAAAGCCTGCATCCTTTTTTGCTTGTGGAGACAGTTAACGATTCACGATATCATGTTGCATCTTACTTAAAACAAATTTGAACATAGACTAAAATTCACTGCTTTTGTATCACTTGTGTCTTAGGCCACACCAATTTTATTTCTTGGTTAACGGAATTTAAAAGAAAATGCTAGATTGGAAAATCAACATGAAAACAGGATCTCACAGGAAAGTTTGTACTTTGGTGCACACAGTCTCACCCTAGCCTTCTGTTTTGATTATGTCCCCATGCTATGATTAAAAAAAAATCCAATTGACCAAGAAATTAGATTGGTGTGGCCTTACTTAAAACAAATTTGGACTGTCCGACATGAACTAAATTGACTGTTTTTGTTATTTTCCTACGCAGGCATGAAGTGGGGACATGAAGCGATCGAGGCCAACTCCCAGTACTTCCACCTAGCGGCTTGGGCCGTCCCTGCAGTCAAAACCATCGCCATCCTAGCTATGGGGAAGGTAGACGGCGACGTCCTCAGCGGCGTTTGCTCCGTCGGCATTTCCGACATCGACGCTCTCCGGGGATTCGTGCTGGCGCCGCTCTTCCTCTACCTGGTGATCGGAACGCTGTTCCTTCTCGCCGGGTTTGTGTCGCTGTTCCGCATCCGTACGATCATCAAACAGGACGGGACGAAGACAGACAAGCTGGAAAAACTCATGATCCGGATCGGCGTCTTCAGCGTGCTGTACACCGTACCCGCCACGATCGTCATCGCGTGCTACTTCTACGAGCAGGCGTTCCGCCGGGAGTGGGAGAGGTCGTGGGAGATCGACAACTGCAAGGATTTCTACATCCCCTGCCCCCCGGGGCCGCACGCGCGGCCGAGCGCCAAACCTGACTTTACCGTCTTCATGATCAAGTACCTCATGGCGCTCATCGTGGGAATCACGTCCGGAATCTGGATCTGGACGGGAAAGACTGTTCAGGCCTGGAAAAGGTTTTACGGACAGATATGTTTTAGAAAACAGGACGAGACTGTCGTCTGAACGTCGTAGTCGCGTAGGAACGAAGCTCCGTAGCTTTTTCATGGACAGAGGTGTCCCTTTTCTCTCCCCCCAACAATTTTTAAAGAAATTGTACAGTTTTGTGCCTGACCAAAGATACTAGTTTTGTACATAAGTTTTAATGCTGGGTTGGTGTATTTGGTAGTGAGTGTGATGTGTAGGGAAATTTTACTAGTAAAATTGGACCATGGATAGACGATATATAATAAATTGCTTCCTAAAATGTTGAATTCTTCTGAAATGTGCTGGTCTATTTGTCGTCAAGTGTAAAAAAAGACAAGTAAAACCCAGTAAAAAAGATTAATTGTTGTGACTATAGCCTGTATAGGAATAAGAAAGTGTGTGGAGAGTAACAGAGAATAGGAAAGCTTTGTAATTTTGTACATTTGCATCCATTGCAGTCGTTTCTTGAAAAGGTGTTGTGCATTTTTCAGGGAACAAGGCCAGCGATGTACTAATTGTCGCTGCGTAAATTATGAAATGGCCAACATGATAACCCTTGTTGTCTAGGAAACTGGTGAAGTGTCTTTGTGATAATTGAAGGTCTTAATGTTTTCGTTTTAAAGTAAGTCAGTGTTGTCAGTGAAGGAGATGTAATGTTGATCGGCTTGTATAGTGGCTGCTTGTACTTAAGATACAAAGAGTCAAAATTTGAAACGAGAACAAACACGGCCACTAGGGTAAAGTCAGTGCTACTGCGTTACAAAAAAACCAAGTGCCATTCTGAAGTTCTACATCATAAGTCCGTAGGGTACCTAGCTTAACAATCCCGTGCCTTACTAAACAGCGGACCACGTTAAAAAAAGCGCACACGCTGACAGCTTCCCGACATATCCACACAGCAGCCCTTTTCTGCACGGACTCAAATTCAGGACACCAAGACTTCAAAACCAGAGGAAAGACAGACACAAACAAACACAGTTGTTAAGGCAGTCCATATGGCCAAGGAGTGGACTTAAGACAGAGCAGGGCTTGACAGGGAGCATCCGGGCACTTAGGGTCTGCTGAAGAATTACAGCCAAAAGCCACGTTGCCTTTGAGTCTTTCCGTAGCTGTGTTATATGTCACGGTCAAGATCACATCGTTTGTACAAACATCACTGTGAAGGAAGTAAAATGACTAGTCACTCATATAGCTCACTGACATATTCACGACGTACAGTCAAACCTGTGCAAGTGTCCACCTCTACATAAGGACCACCTGGCCTTTGTGACCACTTTTTGCTGGTCCCATAGACAAATTTTCCCATTGACACAAGCATTAAGAGTCCTGTCTATGGTGACCACCTGTCCACATAGACCAGATTTTATCGGTCTTTTGAATGGTTGTCTTGGGCAGGTTTGACTGTATTGTCAAAAAAACGGATTGTCATGTCATAATCATTGTCTGCAAACAACAACTTACAGCAAAAAGCCCACTGCAGCATTTGTAAGACAACAAGACCTGATATTTTGTACTCGCTACAAAGAAGTATATCTTTTGGCAGCATTATCTTTTGGATGTTAATCGCACACAAAAAAATTATGTGTTTATGAAATATAGAAGAGCTTGCAACTTGCTAGAATGCGAGTTGTGAGCTTGTTGACTTCAGACGACTTTGTCAAATTGTTGCTCGTATGTAAAAATGTACAAGTTGCATAATAAGCTATTTTCTATGTCAGTAACAACAGTATATTTTGTACATTTGAACAGATGCATTTTGCACATCGTAACAAACCTCCCTCCCCAAAAATAGAACGGTCTAAAGTTCAGTCTTTCTGTACATGAACTGGACTGTCTTATCATAGTTTTAAGGGGTGGAAAGGGAGGGAAAATGTTTATCTTCTCTGTTATTTCCGTTGATGGTGGTACTAGTTTTGCTCCAAACTTCTCAATTTTGTAAAGGTTTACTCGGTAGGAGACCATTGGCACATTACATGCATTCATATGTAATTATTGCTAAAAACTGTGGGACATACATATTTGTACAAATTATATTCTTAGTGGAAATAATGCGTTGACACAATGACAATAGTAGTAGAAAGTTTTGTTTTCCACAAATGCTAACAGAATTTCTATGCTTGTAATGTGCCATTGGTAATAATTCCTTCCATAGTGTACAATATTCCCACCCCCATTGTCAAATGTTGTAGTCCTGAATTCTGTGCATTGTCGTCTTCCACAGACTATACCATTTCTGAGATAGGGGTGAACTGGCGGGTTTTTACGACACTGGGGTTGTTTCTGCTTCCTCACACTTGGGTTGATAAGCAATAACGAATCATATTTGCTTCAAAGTTTACGAACAATGTAGCTCCCAAATGCCCTATTTATAGTTGTATATTTTGTAAATGAAAATTTTGTAGTATTTTCGTAGTTGTCCTAGTGGCTAATGATAATGATGAAGTCTTCTCAGATAATATTGTTTGTAACACTTATGTATTGAAAAGTGATTCTTTCTTCCTGACAGTGTGCTTAAACTTGGTCATTTCTTGCTGTTGAAATGTTTTTTTACGACTGTAGAAATCCCCCCGACCACTCCCACTATATTATGCCAGTAGACTGTAGAGAGGTCCATATTTCTGGACCGGTAGACTTCGATCGCGGGGATGGTCAGGCTGGTTTCATCAGTTGTTAGAAAACGTTACGACAAAAGCAGGAGATACCGCTGATAGATGTTGACAATAAAAGTTATACAAGAAGAACGCAAGACGCTGTCTCTTTTACCTTCATTTCTCTGTATTGCGCAGTTAAATCTTTACCAGCGACTAGCACTGCGGTAGGACCACCTGGCCATTTTAGCCACTTTCTGTAGCCTCTACCAGGCGGCTGGAACGAGTAGAAAATTGGCCAAATAGACAGAAAAATTTAGTCTATACAGCTTAGAAAACCTATCATCATGGGAGCTAATAGAAGAAGGTGACAGTGGTCATGAAAATTTGATACATGTACATGTATACCTTTGTGTTGGCATTGTACTATGAAAACCTATCAAAACCTATTTTATAATCTCCAAACCTGGAAATCAAATAGTTGTGACCTGATCGTAACCACATGAAGAGGATGACTTGCTTCAGTGCCCTGGCCGGTGACTCCTGCCATGGAGGAATCTGGCAGGAATATAAAACCTGTAATTTTTCTGAAAAATCCCATGGCCAAACCTAAAAATCAAACTCTTGTGGCCTGATCATAAGACCATGATGAAGATGACTTGGTCCAGTGCCCAGGCTGGTGACTCCTGCCACTGAGGAATTCAGCAAGGATAAAAGTTAAAGCCCATCATCAGTTTATAAGATCCCCAAACCTAGAAATCAAATTGTTGAATGTGGCCCGATCATAAGACCATCTTGTATCTCGTATGAAGATGACTCCTGCCACTGAGGAATTCCACCGGTCCCTGCCGCCAGTCACATCCAGGTCATGTTTACTGGAACAACAGTCCAGGGATGAGAGAGAGGGTCCTTCTGATGGGAATAGGGTATTCCAGTTTGGGCCAATAATACATGCATTCCTATGGGGAAGTTCACAGAAATAAGCTGTCATTATCTCAGGAATCAAAGATTCTGACCAAGAAATCTTATCCTCAAATTCTGACATGTTCTGCAGACTGTCATCTATCAGAATTACGAGAACTTCTATACGGCCATTCTCCAGGAAAACACCCCCGAGCGATGCACTTGAGTCAGTCCATTTGCCTTATAAGGGCCCGCTCTCGACTATCTCCCGGGGGGTCCAGAATACAAAAAGATGGGAAAAGGTCGTTTTTGTCAACAAATCATACAAGTTTGAGGTCTAACCTGTCATACTCACCCCAGAATTTCCAAGATTTCACCAAAAATCCCACCAAGAAAGACTTTCAATATTTTAATGCCCTCTTCAATTCTGAACTCTCTCGCCCTGGGGTCTAGGCACCTGTGCTAATACCCCCGTCCTCCCTCCTGAGGGACTGCTGTTTTAAAGGCATCCAGAGCATTTTATGAGGCTTGAAACTTGAAAAAAAATCACTATACAATTACGTAGCGACATTAAAGGAGCAAAGATACGATGTCGTTGTGTGGTGAGAACTGATAGAAAATCCAAGCCCTAATAGACTGATCCTGACTTTCCATCACAATTAGCGGTTAGACCAATGAGAGAGCGACTGCATGTCCGTGAATTATTTGCATTTTTATGTTTAGATTTTGCATTTCTACGTTTTGACGGAGGCGGGAGGGGCTATGGTATCGGTCTATTTACACTAGGCGCGTGAAACTAAAAGGTCACCATGTAGCTTATCTTTGTGCCGCTTTTGAGCACTTTTGATAAGAAATCCGCACGAAAATGTGGTAAACAGTGGCATTAAATGTCAATTTCATAAAGATTACAGCAACTTGAATATTACCAGTTTTCAAGCCTCATAAAATGCTCTGGGTGCCTTTAAAGGAAACCCCAGCAATATTAGGGCCCGAAAATCGGATTTTGAAAGTCAATTTATTTCTATACATTTCAATACATGATTAGTTAAAACAACACTATCACAATATATAGGAACGTCCATTATGCAAAATTATGACGTTGTGATGTGAGAACTCACTGAAAATTGTGTCTGGAGTTTTTGTTGGCTCATGGAAATAAGGGGATAATCATACAGCATGATTTTACTCGTACTGTATACAGCTTTTTATTACCGGTAACAAAACATCTCTGCTCAGTTGTTGCAAGGGCAATGCCATTTTCAGAAAACAGCATAAAATAACCAAAAGTTCAGCTACAGTAAAAAGGAGAGCTTCTACAGGACCCGTAATCACTTACCCTTACACAAAACATCACAAAGTTAAATGCAAAGGTTCTCAATTTATGCTGGCAACACCCAAATAGAAGGTAAAACATTTACCTCCCTGGCATGCCGTGGTAGATACTTAAATATCTTTATACTAGTTCTCTCCTGCTACAAAGTATGACCAACGCTGTATATACTTTATAGAGGTAGGAGTACTTCCAGGTGTCTGTGGCTCTAAACATTGCAGTCCTATGGCCACACCTGGGAAAGTCATGGCATTGAGGTCGCTAGAGTTCTGAAAAACTGCCATTTCAGACCCTGGTTGCAAAGAAAGAGTAGTTGGCCCACTCAATAATAATACATTTGTATATACAGGTACAATGTACTTAGGTACTAGTCATTCCTATGTTTCAGAATACAATGAAACTGCACCCTTCTTCTGTGAGGAGCTTCTGAGCAGATAATGCTATTAAAAGCACATGGATCAAAAGCGCCCTCTTGTATCAGGCAGAAGTACTGCAGCTTGCATCACCCTCCCTCTTTCTGCCTGTTGGCACATCTTGGTACTCATGTTGAATTTCTGAGCAGTCAAACTGCTCTGCGAATGATGCGACCATTGTGGGGATGGCGTCTTGGATTTTCACGTTCCGTCCGAGCTCCATGCTCAACGAGGTCACGCCCTTTCCCACAATGCCGCAGGGCACGATGTGGCGAAACCAGGTCATGTCAGGGTTACAGTTCAGCGCGAATCCGTGGGTCGTGATGAACCTGCTGCCATGAACACCTGGAATCAAGGGGAACAAGTACTGTAGGGGCATCCTCATTGAATAGTTTTCAACAACGCTTACAGCTAGATGTGCAAAGGTTAGGTGTGACAGGTAATTCAAAGATGGAGTGTTATGCCTTAGGAAGGTTATATAGAGAACAGAATGTCTGACTTGGAATGGAAATGGAATAAATGAAAATACAGTTAATTTTACGATGCATTTTGAGTTGAAACTTTGATGTCGCTATGGGACTACCATGTTACCTTTACACACCTCTAAACTGTTCCTCTTACTTTAGTACCTATATCTCAGATTTTCCTGTCCCCAACCCACACACCCTACTTGCAAAAAGTAAAACATTGGCACCTGCTAGGGATTCGAACCCAGAACCTTCAGATTTTAAGTCAATTACTCACTAACCACTAACTACATTGCCATTGAACTTAAACATATATACAGTTCCTCTCACCTATAGCACAGATTTTCCTGTCGCCCACCCACACGCCCGTGTCAGGCGACATCTGTGCCTGGATACCGAATGATTGACAGGCGCGGATCACGCTCTTCTCCAGCTGACAGATGTACCACTTTATAGACTTCCTGAGAAGAGAAGATGAGGCAGTGAATTGCCAATGCACCGTCGAAGTTCTGTCTTCTACTTTCATAAAACATTAAGTGACAATTCGTGACCTCGAACCAATTTAGCTAGAATTGCTGAACTCATCTTGCACTGGTCGTGACGGAGAAGACAGACGCTATGTACAGTATTTATAGGTTCATTGTACCAGGGAAATTCTCCTATCTCTTTTCAACAAGTACAATGACTACGGCTTAATCTAATAATTTGCTCTTTTTCTGAAGGCATATCAGGCTATTTGTACTCGGTTTCTTGAGACCGGCAACAAGAAACTGATCATGAGTACAAGAAGAACTTATCAGGAAAAAAAAAACTGGTTAGGAGGCTAGAATTTACAGCAGATGAGGCAGTGAAATACCGGTGCAGTTGAGTTCTGTCTTCTACTTTCAACAGAACTGAGACAGCCTACAGATGTGATTTTTGTGGCAGAGACTGCCATTCTCGTATAGGGCTGTTTAGCCATAGTCGATGCTGTAGCCAGTGTAGGGCTGCTGTGATTTAGGATTTTACCATGGTCAATACTGACCAACGGAGGCCATATATCTACTTTCAAAAATTATCAATGGCAGATGGAGATATTTTCCCCACCTGAAATGAGCTAGGTTCAGCACAGGATAGACCACCAGCTGTCCAGGGCCATGGTAGGTTGTCAGCCCGCCTCTGTTAGTTCTGAAACACAAATATATCATACATCATTTATGATACATACACTTTACACAAATATATCATACACGTTACACAATGCCATTCCATCAAGTATAACCACAGAACATTGCACCATCCACATAAACCCACTGTGACAGTCGGTTGAAGAAGAGACAGATATTAAAGCAGGGGTCTAAACAAATCATATCCAGTTGTTTGAGTAATTGCTTTTTTGGCGTATCTTATTACCTGGATGTCTAATCTTCATCGACGTAAACTGGAAGAACATCCTACCTGAAACTCTACATAATGGTATATGTAAGATAATTGAATGACGAATTGCTGACATCATGATCACATGTACAAAAAGTCAATGTGACTACTTCAAGGACTTAGATAATATTTCCCATTGACACAAGCATTAAGATTCCTGTCCAGCCCTAAGTCTTGGAGAGTTCTGACTGTCAGTCTGTGCACTTTATAGTATAGAATAGTGACAGCTCACGCGCGCCACCTAGCGGTTTACCTATGAACCTACCTTAGTACCTACCTAAGAAATATATCTGACCATACCTATGAAACTCAGCCCCTAATTTCGTCAGTCTGTCCTCCTCAGAGCTCGGAAGCTGCCCTTTCCTGTAGCCCGTGGTGTAAACCGGCTGATGCTCACACAGCAGTAACGTGTCTCTCGCCGGCTCCTTCGTTTTCCCGGCCAGGTCGTCCAGATGTTGCCGCTGAAGTTTTTCCTGAGCCCGCAAACCGTCCGAGTAGGAGATTCTTCCCAAATTCCTTACATACAGAACTCGATTCATGACTCAGATCATCAGCGGTTGGTCTCTAATAGTACAAAAAGCAGTGTACACATATAAACATCTGCAAAAAATTATAAAATTGACTTTTTTCATGGTCAAAACAGCAGACGCCCTATTTTTCGACCGGGGGCAGCCATCTTGGATTGTAAAGCATGGTGGGAAGGAATAGATTAAAGGGGTGATCCATAATAGAAGTTGTGAATCGGATTGAAAGTAATTTAAAGCACTGGGATAGACTGTACTACAACAAAATGTAAAGTAGTTGTATTCAAAACAAAAAAAAGTCAGTTTTGTATTGTTTGCTTGATTATTTCGTAAATATAGATCCAAGATCTACACTGTCATAGTGTAAATGGTTTCTCCCTACAATGGGGTTAAAGGTCGGGATTCAGAAGTCGGCGGGAAGACATTTCTTACAGGTCTTTAAACTTGACTCTTGTTGTTTGAAGACTCCGGACTTGTTGCAGGCCTCTGCTAAGGTTAGTGGCCTATCGTCATGTAAGAAACCTTCTAAAATGCCGAATGTTCTGTGTCTTTTCATGTAAAATTGTACTTTGACCAAGTACTAGTAACTTGAGTAAAGAGAGACTTGGTAACTTTACCTCTTGACTATCACACAAGTATGTTCACCTTGAATATTCACCTTGAAGTTCAGCCAGCAGGTACCCTTTCGAGTAATGAGGCTGTGCCTAGAAGTACCAAATCGTTGTTTTTGTCAGAATTTGTGTTTTTTTATCTTGCACCAGTCTTTCACAGAACGGTTTGTAATTTCACTGCTTCTTCTCTTGTATCATTAGACAGGATTCCCAATGATTATAGATTAAAAACCAAGGAGGATATAACACGTTAGATAGGGCACTTCCCATCACAACAGACTTGATGGTGGGAAATTTCCGCACTTTTTTCTCACACAGGCAGCCCTGGTTTATGACAAATGAATGTACAATCAAAGCAAATGGGCGGCCATTTTAAGCGCTAATATGATGGTTTTTGAAATGATATGGAGGTATAATCAACCGAAATCAAGGTTCCAATCTTTTGTGTTTATAAGGCCCGGGAGTATGCATATGGGAGTCCTGGTGAACCAAATACCGGTATGTAGCGCCCAGGCTACTTTAATTTGATTAGATTAGCTACTCATTCAATTAATGCATTGTCCCTTTTGTTTGCTGTGATTTTAACTGTTACAGAAATATGGCATCAGAGAATGTTGTTATACGTGCCGCCCGTCCAGAAGACTGTGGGGAAATCCTGCGCATGATTAAGGTAAGGAAGCAACATGTCAAAGAAAAAAAGTATATACATACATGATACATTTGTATATGTAACGTTATCATTCAATTTTTGATACTGTTAGTCAGGCGTGATATCATTGATAGGTTTCTACAAAATCTGCTTGGTACAATTGTCGTGCAATAAAGTTCTTCTATGTAGCGAATGAACTCTTCCACTACATGTATTAAGCTACTAGTAATGTCTTTATGTATAATAGATACATGTATGTATACAGACATGTCTGTATGTAGCCTGGGTGCCATTCTATTACTACCGGGGCTCCTTCATTCGCTACCCTTAAAAAATATTTTAGGGTAGCAAATGTAGGAGCCCCGGTTGAAATAGGATGGCACACAGGCTAGTCTGTATGAACCAAAGTTGAGATAGCTGAATGATACAAAATGCAATAGTCTAATTACGTTTTCTTTGATTAGTGCTTAGTAAATAAGACATTTGATGGTTGTCTTTACTGCAGGAGTTAGCAGTGTACGAAAAGATGCCTGAAAAAGCTACCTTGACTGAAGAAGGTATTTGGAATGCAACTTAGAGCCTGTTCATTCTTTCCCATATCTCTCTGTTGCAAGATTTTATTTGTATAAAATTTCCGAATCAGAATTATGTAGAATTTTTTGTTAAGCTGTTCTGTTCTGAACGGTGTCAGACTGACTTTTCTTTCAGATTCTTTTTTTTTTTAATGGTACCCAGACCGACCAAGGAAGAAGCATTAGACACGATTAAGTTAGAGATAGTTACATTTTAAGATAGTAACCAGACATTCTAAACTACAGTTTACATGTATTATCTGTTGTTATAGGCATAGCACATTTCTTCAACACAACAAACAGTTGATAATTCCTACCTAGCTGATGTTTCTGTGGACGAACTTACACCTTCCTTAGGATGGTACTGACTGGTTCTACTTCATACTGAGGAGGGTCGTAGACAGTCCACAGAAACATCAGCTAGGTATTAACAGTTTAACTCTTGGTTGTGTTTAAAAAACATTTTACCCTGTGATGTACCAACCTCACCTGATTAGACTATTCACAGATTATTGATTCCAATGATCATATACTGTATTTTTATGCATTGTATTGTATTGAATTGTATTAACTATCTATTATGATAGTGAAATGATTTTACTGCAGATTATAATATGTATTCAAGTTGTATGTTCGTCTGTATTTGTGGCTCAGCCGTTACCAGCGAGAGCTGCCTAGGCTCACCCAGTGTAATGACTTGTACTCGTTGTCAATAAATACCAAATACAAATAAATACAGATCTTTTGGTATTGTTGCAGCACTAAGAGATGATGCATTTGGCGACCAGCCATATTACAGAGCACTTGTGGCAGAGGTGGGCTCAGATCTAACGGACAAGGCCCACCTGATTGGTTATGCCATGTACTACTTCTGCTACTGCCCCTGGTTGGGGAGGGGCATTTATCTAGAGGACTTCTATGTAGAGCCTGCACACAGAGGTATTTTGTATTTTTGTTTTGAAGGTACATATAATCAAGTCTTAGACAATACAGAGTTAGATATTCAATTCATCTAAAGTACAGCCAGTAGATACCCATCTGAGTATTGAGAATTAAAGAGATAATCCCCAGGGTAAGAGGGTGCATGGTTAGAGCATGAGGGCACAGTGCCCCTCTTCCCATGTTTAGAAAAAATACTTGCATTGTCATCAATATCTTGTGTAATATATATGTTTATTCAGGGTCCATGATGTTGTTTGTTTCTTTACACAACACATGTGCGTTTCTTCCACCACAGGTCGAGGCATTGGGACTTCAATTATGAAGGAAGTAGCAAAGGTCAGATATCAGGAAATATTTTGTATGTTTTGTGTAGCAAGGAAGTACAAGACCACAATTTCGACAACTTTTGTCTGCTTTTGATGTGTTATTGATCAAGGAAACATGTTTCTACACAGATAATTTTTGTTGACTTCCCTTTTATTTTTTAGGAAAATGTTTGTCAATACTTGCATTGCAACTCTGATAATATATAACTGAAAACAGTCTAGTGTATTTACATAAATGTATAAATTGTACACCTTATCTTGTAGATTGGAGTGAAGCACAGATGTAACAAGATGCAGTGGGTTTGTCTGAACTGGAACGACGTCGCCATCAAGTTTTACCAGAAACATGGCGGCAAGGACGTCACTGTGGAGGAGAAATGGCACCTCTTCAGGATGGACCAGCAGGAATTAGCAGCATTTGCGCGGGAATAACTTCATCTCCAAGCAGATGTGGAGAGGCAACATCGTTACTTTTTCCTAGCTCCTATCTCTGTGACAAACTGTGTCCGCTAGGAAAATGTAACAATTTCGACTCTCACTAGCTGCTTGGAGAATAGGATATCTGCCATTCCTTTTTTAATTGCTCCTATATAGTACAAAAATGGTCTCAATTCAATTCTGCCAAAAATGATGTTAAGAGCATTTAGGTTAGATGATCATATTCAAGTGATACAGAATCTTGGTTCTGTTTGCATTATGATGATTTCCTTTCATTCTGATTTATAAGGTTGTACAATTCATTTATTGTTGAAATGTGGAATGAATAAAACTGTTGACCGAGCTTTGTTGATTTTATGTTCATAGAGTAGTATAACATGTACTCCATTTATTAACAAGACTAAACTTTTCGTCCAACACTGTAAGAGAAATTGGGACTTCCCCCAAATTTTCAGTTGACTCCATCAACCCTGTTCACGGAATGAACCCGGCTACTGCAACGTGACGTCAGCGACACGTGATCGCAGTAGCGGGTCATACGTGCCAGATAACTTGTGTCGTCTTCCGTCTCTGTTCAAGGTAAGTCACGGATTCATTCCGTGAACAGGGTTGATGGAGTGAACCGAACATTTGGGGTAAGTCCCAATTTCTCTTACAGTGTTGGATGAAAAGTTTAGTCTTGTTAATAATGAATTCTACCAACACAGATAAACTTTCATGCTATGTACCCCATTTGTTTGTTACTCTGCATATTTTGGTAGTAAACACAACCCTGCTGCTGTACCATCTGGATTAAATTCTGTGGATCCTGGGGTCCGAGTTCGATCCTAGGTTCGGCTCAGCTAGGGTTGTAAGGGATTGCATTCGTCATTTCGGATGGTGACGTAAAGGCGGCCACTCACCACGCCCACACTGCCCTTTTCTAGGGTCAAAAGTCAAAAACCTGAAAACATCCATCACTCTTCTATAGCGTATTTATTTGAAAACATTGCTTAACATTTTGATCATCAACGTTGAAAGAAATCAAATGTAATGAAAATAAAAACATCCACGAATTCTTTATGCATGTTTTAAAGATTTCAAAAAGGCCTTTGATTCCGTGTGGCGTGAACAAGGACCTTGGCGTGAAGGACTAAGGTATATATAGATATGTTTTTATGCATGTATCGAGCCTGTCACGTTAATTTGGGGTAAAGACTACGTGATGGACAACTCTCCTAGTTGAAACGCTCCACCACCGTTATTACCTTCGCCGAGAAGGTTATGCAGAGGGTAGCGTTTGTATGTGTGTGTGTAATGTACAGCATAACTCGAGAAGGCTTGGATGGATTGTCTTGATACTTGGTAGGTGGGTAGGTCTTGATGAGACTAGGAAATGATTAGATTTTGGGTCCCCTAGCGGCTTGTTACGGTACTGCAGCGGAACTTCCTGTTTTGATATCTCGTGTTCTGGACATGCTATGGAACTGATTTTTGAGTGGTAGATAGCTCTTTGGACAGAGAGTAAGTGGTATGGGTTTGGGCCCCCTAGCGGCTTTTTTGGAACTGCAGGAGCAGGTTTTGCATCTGACTTTGAAAGGGAATAACTCAAGAAGGGCTTGATGGATGGCAATGATTTTTGGTAAGTAGATAGCTTGAGTGATGATGAACATGATTAGATACTTTTTATGCAAATCAGTATCTAATTTGCATAATTAATGAGGAAAGTTTATACATCCACCAAATTCCATGATAGGACTCTGAAACATGTGACATATGTAAGTGAGGAAGAGAGAAATATTAATTGATATGAACTATGCAAATGAAGACCTCATTTGCATAATAAATGAGAAAATACTATAACTCAAGATGGCCTTGATGGATGGCCATGATATTTGGTATGTAGATAGCTTGTGTGATGCTTAGAATGATTGGCCGATAATTATGCAAATCAGATTCTAATTTGCATAATTACTGAGGCAACATTGAAAATCTGCTTTGTGCCATGATATGACTATTCAAATTGTAACTGAGGAAGAGAGGAATGTTGAAGATAGAAAATATGCAAATGTGGGCCTAATTTGCATACTTAAATGAGAAACTACTATAATTCCATACTGGTAAATGACGGAAATTTCATGCATTTAATACTTTTTTTGTGCCATCGGGAAGTTATGTGAATGTGAACATCGTTGAATCAAATTATGCTAATAAGGGCCTCATTTGCATAATTGATTATCAAAATTAGCATAACCTTCTTTGTTAAGCTCCTACTTTGGACATGTCATATTTTAAGACAATCAACTGGTATGATTTATAATTGATGAGAAACACTCCTAATACGTCAGTCACAATGGTTAAAATCATTTGGCGAAGGTATGAGGTCGTGGAACTCTAGTTGTAAATGTATTCTGAGTGTTCGCAGAAACGCCAGCAACATGGCATGTAAAGATAAACGTGACAGATTCCCACTAGATGTTGATGTATCAGTGATGATGAGTATTGGTTGCGAGTAAGACAACTAGATACCCGTGCACACCCTTAACAAGTGGATGCTCTATTGTCGCAACAACATAATATATGTTGAATAGTAACAAGAAAAACTGGTTGTACCAGGAACGAAATACTAGACAATAGCTATAGCGGCAACTCATTTATCTGGCACAGCAACGATCTAGGTTTGGATAGCAAACATTTTTGTGTACTGCATGCTAATAAAATAGGCTTGATATACACAAACCTCCATTCACATTGTTTGCATCGACCGTTCAATCTTATTTCTGAATCTCTTTTCCCAGGGATGATGGCGCCTACTAGTAAGGAGTTTATCATTCGTCCAGCACGTCCTGACGACTGTGGAGAAATAGCGCGCCTAATTAAGGTAGTGTGCAGCGTATACAAGTACCGTTGATACTTATAATTGCCTATTAATGAAGATATACAACATTCCTTTGACGTTTGCAGACTCAAGTGTCCTAGTACACCGCAGAAGCGTTTAATGGTATCCATTGTGCAAATGAAAAGCTTAGTTAACATTTATCACTTTCTCCATAACGTAACTATCAACGTTACATCTGTGTTATTTGTTTAAACCTAGGAAGTCGAGGAATATCAAGGGTTTGGAGACAAAGAAACTGCCACAGAAGAAGGTAGTACGGAACTGTAAACGTGTTAAGCCAATTGGGATGCTAATAGCTATATAGTGTGATACTTAGAATAGACAAATATTAATGTTAACTAGATATGGTCGTTTCTGTCATTCTTTGTTTGATTAGTATAAATAAAAAGTACTCGCATAAGGCAAGGAGGTTATATAAACTATATAACCTCCTTGCATAAGGATACTCATTTTCATCAGTTAATTTGACAGTGTAGTTCGGTTTACCAAGATATTGCATGCAGCAGACGTGACTTATTCAAATGCAACGTTGACCAACAGTACAGCAGTACTTGCATAACTAAAAGTCTGCTATGTAACAACCATGAAATATACAAATCATTTTGTTTGCACTTCGCAGACTTGCGACAAGACGCGTTTGGAGACGACCCTTACTTCAGGGCGCTCGTAGCGGAGGTTCCAGGTACTGCAGATGCACCAGGCGGTGAAGCCAAGCTGGTTGGCCATGCTATGTACTATTTCTGCTACTCCCCCATTGTACGCAGAGTCATGTATTTGGAAAACATCTACGTAGAGCCGTTGTACAGAGGTAATTTGTTTTCTATTTCTACACTGAATCATCTCTATATCAATGTATGGATGAACAAAAAAATTAGTGGCAACTGGCAATCTACAGTTAAAGGTCAGACATGATAATGAGCAAGAAAGCTAGACTAAGTGAAACTTTAGGATATCTATGGGAAAACAAAATACTCAAAGGTACATTACTGTCTCCGTATACGAATACTTTCATTTGCAATAAATTATTGCATCCCTCGTAAAAATCTAGCCTCCGTTCCAGGCTCTGAACCGGCCTTTTTTGGGGCTAGATAATATACTTTTTGCAGCCAGCCCGTAACCATCAGCCACCCCCGTAACCATTCTACCGGCAAAATGGTTATGGGGGTGGCTGATGGTTACGGGCTGGCTGCAAAAAGTATATTATTTAGACCCCAAAAGGCCGGTTCAGAGCCTGCAATGGAGGCTAGTAAAAATCTCATTCTGAATCTCATGCTGGTCAGAGAATCTTGCTCCCGGGATGCGTGATTAGAGCTTGAGGGCACAGCTTCCCTTGTTTAGTAAAACCCCTACATGATGATTATCATCAGTATATCATGTGATGTGTGTTTGTTCAGAGACCATGGTACAGTTTCTTCCTTTACATGAACAAGTTTCACGTGTTTATTTCTTCCGCCACAGGTCGGGGTATTGGGACTGCAATAATGAGGGAAGTCGCAAAGGTCAGCTCTCAGAATATTATCCGTTTTGTTTAGCAGAAAGTACAAAAACACAATTTCGACAACTTTTGCTTGCTTTTGATGTGTTATTGATCAAGTAGACATAGTTCTAGACATAGTAGACATACTTGCACACAATTTGGAGGTAAACGAGGTTGCCAGAAGGCAAAAGAGACACACACCATGCAAACAACAGCCTTCACCTGCACTGTTTGTGGCAAACACTGCAAGAGTAAAGCTGGACTCGCCGCTCACGGACGAGTCCGACGACGCTGAACCGATCGTCCGTCAGGATGAAAAAAAGAAGAAGAAGACATAGTTCTACACAATTCTTGTTGACTTCCCTGTGTGAGGAAAGTGTTTGTCAATACTTGCATTGTAAGTCTGATAATGTATGATTGTCAAGTGTTTTTCATATCAAATTAAACATTTAAATTGTACATCTTATCCTGTTGTAGATCGGAGTGAAGCACAGATGTAACAAGATGCAGTGGGTTTGTCTGAACTGGAACGACGTCGCCATCAAGTTTTACAAGAAACATGGCGGCAAGGACGTCACTGTGGAGGAGAAATGGCACCTCTTCAGGATGGACCAGCAAGAATTAGCAGCATTTGCGCGGGAATAACTTCTTCTCCAAGCAGATGTTAAGAGAAAAAATTGCTATATGTCCTACCTCCCCGCTCCAATGGATTACGAGCTACCGCTGTATTAGTTTAGTTGGAAGGCAGTTTGTAACAGAAACGGGCAGCTTGGGAAACTTAACAATTTTGCCTACTACTATATGCTTGGAGAATGAATAACTGTCATTTTCCACCTAGATAATACAATTCCAATTGAATTCTGTCAAAGATGATGATAAGTTACTAGTAAGGCTTTGAGAGTAAATCATACAGATCGTCATCTTCGCCGCTTTTCCGCTAATCATACTGATACAGAATCTTTGAATTTTAAAAATCAATATTCTTTCTTCTTGATGTTTAAGCTTTTAGATTTCAGTTATGTTTGAAATGTGGAATTATTTGAATATATCATTATAATATGTTGTCCAATTTTTGTTGATTTTATATTTTTGGAGTAGTATGATATGTCCTTAATTTGTTAGTTAATTCAGACATTTTCCTAGTAAATGTTGCCTTCGTAGTGAAATAGGATCTGGAAGGTTTTTTACATTCCCGGTCTCAAATGACCGACATCTCCCCCCCCCCCCCCCCCCACACACACACCACGCCCACATGCCCTTTTTTAGGGATAAAAGGTCAACAAATCCTAAATTGTAGTTGAAGATTTTCAACATATCGGGCCAACTTCTTTTGCTGGAGAGATGGTAATTCCCGGCTGTTACGATCTCTCCAGCAAATGAAGTTGACCTGATCTGTTGAAAATCGCGAATCAGTGCCTCCCCCTCCCCCCCCCCCGAAAACAAATGCCGGTGCCGGCCAGAAAACCTGCAACGGGGGCTACATAAACAATCTTTATTGACACAACAAAAGTTCAGAGACTTTCACATATGACCCAGTTAGTAGTTCAAAGGGCGGACCGGAATGTACCAAATGCATAAAAGGCGGGCTTTTGGTAATTATTTGAAAATGATTGCTAAAGATTTTGATCATCAAAATTGAAAGAAATCAAATGCAAAGATACAATGGAAATAAAAGAAATGGATGAAGTCTTAGCAATAATGTAACTTAACCAAGTTTTCCTAATGCCATTGCCTACATCTGATACACCCGTTTGTAAATAGAACCGTCCATTTCAACCTCATTTTCAAGAGTTTACCAGGTGCGTTCTACTAACTTCCAGGGCTTCTAAGGGGAGTGGAAGCGGTTGCTAGACCTTCTTGTTCTATAGCAACTGTTTCTGCAACGCTGACGGTAAAAGTAATGACCCTCGGTGATGACAGTCTTATATTAGAGCTTAACGCAGTGTCTGGGATGGCCAATGTTGTAGCTATAGCTATAGGTAGTCTGATGTAAACTGTTGTGACCGTTTAATTACATTAGTGACTGGTGTTTAATTGTCAGTAGCATATTAAGTGCATTAGATTATGCCATATCATACTATGGATTTAGTGACGCTGTTGAATAAGTAACGTTTTGTAGGAAAGGGCATTATGAGGCAGTAGGGGGGTACCTTATCTTACTCACGGTGTACACATGGTGTATGTATACATTGTACAATTCCGTGTTGTTATCATAGAGCCACTAATTACCTCAATGAAAAATTGAGGTACTATTTTTGTTGTGTGTGTGTGTGTGTGTATTTGTGTCTGTGTGTCTGTGTGTGTTTGGATATTTGTAGCCACCATAACGCATCAACTCAGGATGGATGCAATGATATCCCATTTCCTTGGCCCTGGGTTGATTATGTTAATGACCTGACGCACAATCAACCAACACAGCAGGTTATGAACTCATGATCCATTGTATGTGATTTCCTTTGAAAAATATAATTTTGACCATTGTCTTTTAGTCATTAATTCAAAGATCATATCAGTGTTGAGATATGGTTTCGGACAGATCTTTACCTGAGTCACAGCAATTTCCTCTTTCATTTTATTGATTCTAAGCATTGTTTCCACCGTCACCATTTAATCCCATTTCTGAATCCTTTCTCCCAGATAACATGGCATCTGAGGAGTTTATCATTCGTCCTGCCCGTCCCGACGACTGTGGAGAAATAGCACGCATAATCAAGGTAGTGTGCATAATCAAGGTAGCCTACCGCGGACCAAATGTCTGGCACAGCCTACTGCCAGAGACACGTACGGTTCCGAATCTGACTTCCTTTAAAAGACTCCGCAGAATCAAGTCATTGCTAACTGGATGTTATCCAGAATGCAGATAAAAACTGAATTGATGCTTTAATTGTTCATAACGTAACATCTGTGTGATTTGTTGAACCCAGGCCCTAGCTGAACACCAAGGATTGGGTGACAGAGAAACCGTCTCAGAAGAAGGTAGTATAGGAAACTGTTAAAGTTTAAGCCAAGCTTATATTCGTGCGCCAATAGTGTGGCGTCGTGTGGCATAATAGTTAGAAAGTTTGGCTCAGAACCAATGGGTCCCGGGTTCGATATACCCTCGGGAAAGGCACTTTATACGAATTTCGTCACTTGACCGTTGAGTGACGCCCACCGAGCTTCTTAAATCTGTCTAAAGTGTGTCATACACTGATTTGGTGTGACAAGAAAGGCACATATTTATTTTTACCATCTAGAACCGTATTTTAGTTTTCTTTAACTTTCGGATCTCGCAATCGTGAGTACCAACCAGACGTTTCTTACATTTCAAATCATTCTGTGATGTTGAATGCATATAGGTTAGATACGTTAAGTCATAGCAATAACTTACATTTAACATATTCATTTCAAATTTATGTTGCAGCCTTGCGGGAAGACGCGTTTATAGATGACCCTTACTTCAGGGCGCTCGTAGCGGAGGTTCCAGGTACTGTAGTTACACCAAGTGGTGAAGCAGCCAAACTCGTCGGCTATGCCATGTACTATTTCTGCTACTCTCCCTTCGTACGCAGAGTCATGTATCTGGAAGACTTCTACGTAGAGACGTCGTACAGAGGTGAAACTTGTTCTATTTCTACACCTAATCATATCTAGATTGATGTATGAAAGCACAATGCATGTATATATAGGCCAAAAATAGTAATGAATACTCGCCGAGAAGGGTAATGAAACTATAGAATGTCTCTTGAAAAGCAAAATATCCAATGGTGTATTACTGTGTCCGCATATGAATAGTTTAGTTTCATTTGGTACTCAAAAAGACTGCAGAATGCATTTTCTGTCCTCAGGTCGTGGCATCGGTACATCTCTTATGAAGGAAGTAGCAAAGGTTCGTTCCTATAATAATCGTGAAAGTTTATCCGAGTTGGTAAAATACATTGTAAAGAAATAAACTGTTCTCCAATTCGAAAATTTGACCCAGTCGCTGTGGAGACGTGACTTTCTGTACGTGTTTCAGCAACAGGTCCCCTGGATCACAAAGTTTCGTCCGGGTCACACAGAGTGTTTATATTCTAGATACCTAACAGGGGTCACTTTCCTGGCCCCTAGTGCCTACCGGGCTCTTTTTGGGCACGTCCAGGACCTGAATTAACACAGATTTGCGGGACCCGGTAACAAATAGGCACCGTGAGCTAATCGTGAGAAGACCGAGAGGCACCCTTCCGGTGTCCGGCAGTCCGCCCGGACAAATTTGTAGCTTCGGAGCCCGGCCGGGACTACATCCCCTGCGGGCACCGTCGCAATTGAGACCGTAGTATGAACGACTTAGTCGAAAAGCCGGGTTTTGAGCTGGAGAACATATTGCCTCTTCATAAGATTTATCATGCGATATTCTATTTTGCAGCATATGTAGATTGAGAAGTTACACGTGAATTTTTATCAAACATATGCGATTAGTATGTGGATTGGTAATTGTAAATGAAAGTTGTTTTTGTCTTTTGCATATTCAGGATGTGCAATGTTATGTACACAACTCTTTTATCACTTCAGATCGGCGTGGAAAACAACTGTAACAAGATGCAGTGGGTCTGTCTGAACTGGAACGACGTCGCAATCAAGTTTTACAAGAAACATGGCGGCAAGGACGTCACTGTGGAGGAGAATTGGCACCTCTTCAGGATGGACCGCGAGGAATTGATATCATTTACAAAACCCTGAAGGAGGCATGCGTTTGCTCATGCAGTTAGCCACTCTTACTGCATGTTGCATTTGTGGACTTCATTAAAATGACTTTTCAATTTCCTTTGTTATCTTCGCAGATGTGTGTGTGTGTGTGCGCGCGCGTGTGTGTGTGTACGTGTGTTTGTGTGCGTGCGTGCGTGCGTGTGTGTGTACGTGTGATTGTGTGTGTGTGTGTGCGTACGTGTGTGTGTGTGTGTGTGTGAGTACTCCGTCTATATATCTTACAGTCTTGCTAAAAATAGCATTTCTACCTGGCAACTGTCTGACTGTGCAGCGCAAAACACGTCGCTATCAAACTATTTCATCAGCAGTTTATTGGTGTTCCAATGACTCACGTAGATTTTCGGCGATCTTGTCATCACAACTCTAGTGTTAGATCCACGTTGTCTGTCTTCAAGTTGTGGAGGGAAAATTTTTAAATGGCACATACGTTTTCCCCGATGTTTCCCGCAGTTTAGAACTCTCTTAGGCTATATATATTCAGTTAATTTGCTGACACCCCAGTGCATAGTTCCAACTTAATCAGAAAGTTATGGGCGTTCCAATCCCTCGCGAAGTTCTCCTTGAAATGCCTGACTAAATTATGCATTTGCAGCTTCGTAGATACCCAGAAGCCTCGTGCCGATGCAGTTTTAAGTAACGAAGACTTTGATTGGATGTCTGACGGGTGGAATGTATCGAACTGACCGAGTGCATTCCTATCAGGCACACTGATTGGTTGAACCAAACTATTAGCCGAAGAATATTGCATGTTTAGCCACACTCCATTCATTTTTGGGAGAACATCCGCCCGTGTCGGGGCGTCACCGAGTTCTGGCGCCGCAGGAACTAAGTAAGTTTGTTTTAGCTTCTTCTGTACAATGTTTTACAATTCCACTTCACCAAAGTTCACATCTAAAAGTGCTGAAGCTGTTAGAGTGTCCCCACTTATTTTATAAAAAAATAGTTGCAGGATCAGGACATGTTCATTGTGCATGTGGACATTTTGTAAAAGCAGCCGATTGGGATCACTGATCATCAGAAAACATGTAGAATGGAAAGAGTCGCGCTTAATTTTATCTGTGCTGCTAAAATATCCGGCCACAGGCTACAAACAGTTCCTGCAAGTTTGACCGATGTAGACGCAGTTTTCTTATTGGCATTAGGTCGCATTGTTTCTGTGATGAGGAACACAATAAGTTGTGATTGAAACTATCTCAGAAAAATGAATGTCTATATGTGTTGGTATCCAGAACAGTCTACAGATTGGTGTCTGGTTGGTTTTAATATTTAATCATGCAGCTTGCAATACGCTGAGTCACAGCTCTACGTGATCAACGCGCATATCGTGCAAGAGACTCCATGCTATCACCCATGGTGCGGAGATACCTTACTGATCAATAAAACATACTTGGTTGTTTTCATCTGTCGCATATCTTGTCTTTTTTTATGTGTTAAAATTTTAGACAGCTGGGTGGCTCATTAGATTCTTGCAAATTGATTTTCAATGGGCCAGACTACAAAAAACAGTAAAATCATCAGTACAACAAAGAAAATAAACGTGTAGCATAAGTTACAGAGGGTTGTTGAGACATAAGTAAAACAAGTAACCGAAAGTATACAATCATAAACATGTGTTACATGAAAACTTATCAGAAAGGCGAAGAAAACAAATCAAACAACATGGCAAATTTCGACTATGCATATGATGCAAACGGGAGAACTAACCTCGGTCTTGTTCGTCTTTAGTTGGTGACTGAACCCAACATGGACACCAGGCGTGGCCTCCGATGGTGGGCCACCAGTCTGGCAGTTGTTGGTGCCGTTTTAGTGGCGACAGTCGACCCCTTCCTTTTTGAAGGTACTGTTTTTAGAATAAATGATACAAGATGATACCTTATGGTATGGAAATTAGGCTAAAATCAACATTTCGTTAGGGTGAATATTGGGGCCCCGGTAAACTAACTAGAATGACACACAGACATATCATGATTCTGTAATTGTATACAAGTCTATACAGGTTACCGATTTAAGTAAAACAAAACAACATGCGTGGCATACATATTCAACATTGTCGGCATCTAAGGTTGCCCAAACCAATTCTAGTGAAAGCTTTTCGATTGAAGCCTATAGAAGCTTGATGGTAAATATCTTCAGGTAAGAAGAATAGGGAACACCTTAATCCCTTTAATGTATGCATAAGTATATAAGTAGATATAAGTTGTGTCGGTATGGCACAACGGTTAGAGCGTTGGATCAATAGGTCCCGGGTTCGATACTCAACTTGACCCGACGTTGTGCCCTTGGCATTTTACGCGACCTTCCCTGACGATGGATTGACGCCCACCGAGCCACACATTTTTTGTATCTTAACGAAATTGAAATAGATGAATGCGATAATCAATCATCATCATATCTTGTTGTTCCTCTACTGCAGGCGGCTCATGGCTTCTTGGTTAGCGTCATAGCTTCATTGCACACAATGCGTAAAATATCATGTTCTAAGATAAGATCCTTTATATTGCAGGATGTTCCATGCTTGAATTCTCATGTCTCGACGGAAGCTGTGTCTCCCTCGGAGCACTTTGTGACTCAGCTATTGACTGTCCTGATATGACTGATGAGCTTGCATGTGGCCTGCTCGGTAAATTTTGTCTGTTGTTTGTTTGTTTGTTTGATGGCCGGTTTACATAGCCGGTTAACTGCGTCATGTCTTAACACGTTGAAAAGGACAAGAAGTAGCCATGCCTTTAACCCTATTCAGACTGGCCTTTTTTGGGATATCTGGGACGGGGGTTGGGCGTTGACGCTCATACGTTGACGTGAAAATGGCGTCAAAAAGACGTCATTGAATGACGTCATGTGTTGTAAGCGATCCCTTGGGATCCGCCATCTTGGAGCGGCCATTTTGAAATTTTTAAAAATCCTTTATTTTCACTTATGACCCCAAAGGACACTGAAAATAGACTAGAAACGTTAATCTTAAAGTTTCTGGTAAAGCAAATCTCAGGTATTGACGATTTTTAAGCCGAAAAAGCCTGCTGATACGTTATATAGTATTATGGTCCGCCATCTTGGATTTTGACCGATTACGTCATCAAATTAGCAAAAATTATGAATATTAAATCATGAAAGTTACATCTAATCACATATGATGTTATACATATAGGGAAACTAGTGTGATTGAACAAGAAAACCTAAGAAATATCATTGTTTTTAGAAAATTAGTGATTGTTGCATAAAATGCCTGTGAGAAACCCGTTGCCATGGCAACACGAAAAATGATCAACTTAAACCATTATCATGAACTTGTTGCCAACTAAATTTTAGGAAAATTCACCAAGTTTCGTAGTCCTAGCATACGTCGTTTGGCAGCTATACGATGTCAAAGTTGGCGCGGGCACTTTTAGCCCCCCTCCCCAGTCTTGATAGGGTTAATTCGTGTAATATAACCAGCTGCTGCCACGCCGCGTTTTACGCCTAATGGCGGATTTACCGGCTATATAGATACAGATAAGTACCAGCCAAGACTTGCAACAGAAAAAAAGACTAGAGTTAGTCAAGGGAGGGGTTCGCCCTAGGATTGGAGACACATTGGGATATGAGAGTCAGTGAGAGAAACTTAACAATGTAAAACAAAAGGGGTAGAAACATAATCACATGGTTTTTATAACGATCAAACAACTTTGTGGCAATGGTGATAAAGATTGTGAAAACCATAGAAGAGGCAGATTAACAATCTTGCCATCAACCTACATTCAAGATGGTCGATACCATGTGTCATCTCCTAAAACACAGAGGAGACAGAGTCTGCTACATGTGGAAGTACCTTGACAGCTCCCCCCGAAGGTAGTGAGACATCACCCAATCATCCCAATAACTACGATAACGATCAGACGTGTGAGTGGACGATCACCGTGCCAGAAGGAAGCACCGTTCGTCTGATGTTTGACAGCTTCGACCTCGAGGACAATTATGACTGGTTGACCATCCACGATGGAGGCAGCGATAGCGCCCCACAGATGCAGAGGTCAGAGCGGCCAACTTATTGTCATGTAGGTTGGGCCTTGGTGGTTCGATTATATGGATGACATCCTAAAACTTAAATATAACAAAGAAAATGTCAAAATAGCCATCAATAACACGCACATTAATGAAGTAACGCACTCATGTTTATTTTAGGTTCACAGGTAATGAAATTCCAGTTGACCCCATCACCGGCACATCTAACCAGCTGTTCTTGGTGTTTACATCTGACGGGAGCGAAACGCGTGAGGGGTTCCGGTTCTCCTACGCCGGTGAGGTGATTGATTATAGCGTGAAGTTATTCATTACGTATACTCATTGAAACCACTCAATAAAGACAATTTTGTATACATGCATGACATACCCGGAGTCTGACAGATTTTTCCTTCGGCTACCGTTTTGTTTTTCTTTTCCAGACATCGTGGCGACAGACCCATCCAAACCGGAGACTGGTAAATATGATTAATGATCATTATAACATAGCCACATGGTCTCGACCAATCAGAAGCCTCCATTGTCCATGTGTCATGACGCCATAACACACCCGTTCGAGCATTCCATAATGCAGAGGGAACAGTAATGAATAAGTCATTAACCCTTACTTAATCATTAACCCTTAATTAATTAATCAATAAATCCTTTAACGTTGATTCTATTATCTTACAACGAACAGCCTCCCTTCTTGCGCTCGTTGACTTTGATACTTTGTCCGACTTGTTTGGGTAGACAACTGATATAATATTTGCAAATTGCTCAAGGAGTGTATGTAATAGCCTGAGTACCAACCTCCGTAGTGACCGCTGGCTGAATAGAATTCGCTTGCTAACCACGTTGGTTAGCAAGCGAATTCTTTTGAGCCAGCGGTCACTACGGAGGTTGGTACTCAGGCTATGTATGTAATACAATGCATGGCAACTTGCACAACAGTTCTGAAAACGTATCTACCTTTCAACAAAGAATTCAGCACAGAATGAGACTGCATACCTTCTTAGTCTTTGGTGAGATTTTTAATGTCTGGGCAGTTTCCTATGTATTGCTTGTTATTTATGATTAAGGCGTCGCTACATGCGTTGCGTTGCGTTGAGGTGATATGTAGTTCAATTTGCTTCTTGTATCCGGTGAGGGGAATTATGGTATAGAAGATTTAGATGGCAATCATGTCTTCTTCTTCACTGATGGCAATCATGAAACTGTAGGATGCTCGCCTGGGGATGCAGTATGCCAGGATGGAATCACCTGTTTCCCCCCGACAGCTGTATGTGACTCCGTTCAGGACTGTTCGGATGGAAGCGATGAAGGTTACTGCTTCCTCATAAGTAAGTTTTAGTTCTATGGCAGAAAAGTGATTTTAACGAAGTATTCATACCAACGGCCTAGTGGGTAGAGTGTTCGCCTTGCATACGGTAGGTCGTGAGTTGGAACCCCTGTCGGGTCATACCAAAGACTCTGAATGGTACATACGTCTTTCTCTGCTTAGTACTCAGCATTTGGGAAAGAGTATGGTAGTTAAACACACATCACTATCAGTGGATCAGCCCCCTGTTGTAGTGACTTGCACAATCTATCTATCTATCTATCTATCTATCTATCTATCTATCTATCTATCTATCTATCTATCTATCTATCTATCTATCTATCTATCTATCTATCTATCTATCTATCTATCTATATAACGTTGCATACATATAAAACCATGATATGGAAGACATTCATTCAAAATAGATTATGCTAAGAGGAAAGAAGTGTGTACATGAGCAAATGTACCATAAGTATGTCCTACTGCTGAAAGTTTGTATATAACAACCTACTTTTAGAAGGACATCCAACGCAGGGATATTTGTATATTTGTATATAGAAACTTTTTCTAGTTTGCTTATTCATGTGGTGTTTTTTAGCCGGCGGGTCTTGTTCTGGAAGCCAGCTTAAGTGCTTGGACGGGTCGTGCATCGACAAAAACACGGATGTGTGCGACGGAGTGAACGACTGCGCGGACGGTTTCGACGAGCTGCAATGCTGGACACCCGGTCCTGGTGGTGAGCAAGTCCATTAATCAATCAATGAATCGATTAATCAATCAATTAGTGTTGGTTATGTTAGCTTACAAGGAGTGATAAGACAAACATAGAACAGGCAGATTAGAATCCAGGCATCAACCTACATTCAAGATGGTCGATATCATTTGTGATCTCCTAAGACACAGGGACAGAGACCGGTCTTCCTGGATGTGGAGGTAACCTAGAGGCTCCTCCTGAGGGTACTGAAACATCACCGGGCTATCCAGGTCCCTACGACAACGATCAGACTTGTGAGTGGACGATCACCGTACCAGAAGGAAGCACCGTTCGCCTGACGTTTGACAGCTTCAACCTCGAGGACAGTTATGACTGGTTGATCATCTACGATGGAGGCAGCCATAGTGCTCAAGAGTTGCAGCGGTCAGAGTTGCCAAATAGTTCTTTTGTTGATTCAAATGTATTTGCTCCTTTTTGCAGCTAGATTTTCAGTATGGTTGAGCTTTTTCATGGAAACTAACGAAAAGTGATGCGCGGATATAATCTGCATCATGTCTTGCATGAATCGAAGCAGCATGGCCTTAGACTAGTTTGAATGATGTAGGGAAAGAGTATGGTAGTTAAACACACATCACTATCAGTGGATCAGCCCCCTGTTGTAGTGACTTGCACAATCTATCTATCTATCTATCTATCTATCTATCTATCTATCTATCTATCTATCTATCTATCTATCTATCTATCTATCTATCTATCTATCTGGTCTCCTTCCACCTAAGTCACATAACTGGAGAACTTTAGTAGTCAACGCAGATGGTATTGTCAGCAAGGTGGCACAGTTTGCCAACCTCGTATCTTATACCAGGCCAGACGCCATCCTTATGTGCGAAACGAAGCTGGGGCCACATCATCACAGCGCAGAGTTCATGCCGCCGGGATATTCAACACCTGTCAGGCGGAACCGAGCTAGTGGAGCAGGTGGCGTGTTGATTGCTGTACGGGACTGTTACACAGCAGTGGAAGTCGAGCAGCCCAGCGAGATCAAGGCGGAAATTTCGTGGGTGAAAGTGTCTCTCAGGAACAAGAAGTCACTTTACCTGGGTAGCTACTACAGGACACCTAGTGGTAAACATAGCGAGCAGTTAGATGAACTGGAGAAATCCTTAAAACACATCAGAAATATTACTAAGAACAATTCTGGGAGTACCATTATTCTTGGTGGAGACTTTAACCTCGGAGACGTGGACTGGGAAACAGAATCTATTCCTAAGAACTCTAGAGAGCGTGTGCCGTCTGAGCGTCTAATATCCATATTTAACAACAACCGTATTTCCCAGATGCAGCGCGAGCCTACCAGGTTTGGACGTCTGCTGGATCTGTTTGTTACATCCAAGCCCAGTCTCGTAAAATCACTGGCAACCCTACCTGGCATTGCCTATGACCACGATGTTATTGTTGCAGACAGTGACATTATTCCAGCATACACAAAGAAGGCTCCGCGGAAGATCCACATCTTCTCCAAAGCAAATTGGGGCAAGATTAGGGAGCTCTTTGGTGCTTTTGCCAAGGAATCAACCAAGAACATCAACCAGCACACTGTTGAAGAGAATTGGTCAACCTTGAAGAATATGATACATGAACTTATTTCTTCATATGTACCGTCCAAGACCACGTCCAGGCGTCATCATCTCCCCTGGATGACGTCCGAATTGAGACGCAAGACCAGGAGAAAGCACCGAATGTACAAGAAAGCGAAGAAGTCCAACAACCCAGATCACCGCGAACGCTTTCGTCAGGTGAAAAAAGAGACAGCACGGGATCTCAAGCGCGCCAGGTCCCAGTACATAAACAGTTCCATCAAACAAGGGCTAGATGAAGGGAGCCAGAAGCCCTTCTGGAAGTATATGAAAGCCCAACGCCAGGACTTCATTGGTGTCCCACCCCTCAAGCACAAAGGAAAGCTGTTCTCGGAGGCAAAGGATAAAGCCTTTATCCTACTTCAAGAGTTCAAGTCCGTCTTTGTATCAGAGATATCCAACTATGTCCCTTGGATGGGTCCTTCACACCCACTCATCTCTGACCTGACTGTGCACCCGGATGGCGTGCGTAAACTCCTGAATGCCGTTAAGCCACACAAAGCATCTGGCCCAGACGGGTTCCCAAATTGCGTCCTCAAGGAGCTGGCTGGCGAGCTAGCCCCCGTACTTGCAGCGCTCTTTAACCAGTCGCTGCAACATGGATGTGTCCCAGAAGACTGGACTAAGGCCATGGTAACCCCCGTCTTCAAAAAGGGCGGAGTACATGGCCCGGGTAACTACAGGCCGGTCTCACTGACTTGCGTAATATCCAAACTCATGGAACATGTTTTGTGCAAACACATTCTCAACCATCTTGAGAAAAATCACCTTCTCACAGCATTCCAGCATGGATTTCGCAAAGCCCACTCTTGCGAAACCCAACTGCTTCTCACCGTTGACGACCTCGTGTCAGCATACGACAAGAAGGTGCAGGTAGACATGGGTATTCTGGACTTTAACCGTGCATTTGATACGGTACCGCATGAGCGGCTCATGAGTAAACTTGCACACTACGGCATTAGAGGTCCCATTCAGCGATGGATCAGATCTTTCCTCCAGGACAGATCTATGTGGGTGGTAGCGGATGGTGAGTGTTCGCCGTCAACACGCGTTCTCTCTGGAGTTCCCCAAGGAACTGTACTCGGCCCGCTTTTGTTCCTCGTCTATATCAATGATTTGCCCTCCTGTTTGACACCTGGAACCACTGCTAGACTCTTTGCCGATGACTGCCTTGTTTATCGAGAGGTCCGCGGACAGGAAGACCAAGTTATCCTGCAGAGAGACCTTGTCGCATTACAGGATTGGGCCACTACCTGGGGCATGAAATTCAACCCAAAGAAATGTAACACGATGTCCATAACGCGAAATAAGAACCCTCTCACCAGGATGTACGAGATGTGCGGCGAGTTACTCCAACAGACAGGAGAGGCCAAGTATCTCGGTGTCACATTAAGCCAGGACTTGAAATGGTCAACTCATGTTAACTCAACAGCCAAACGAGCAAACTACACACTAAATTTTCTCAGTAGGAATCTCCGCTTCTGCCCTCGACAAGTCCGCGAGACTGCATACTTCAGCCTTGTCCGCTCGTCCATGGAATATGCGGCAGTCGTCTGGGATCCTTTTCGGCAAAAGGACATCGATGCACTGGAGATGGTCAACAGACGTGCTGCCCGCTTCGTGACCAGCAACTACAGACGACAGGATGTCAGCGTTACAGCGCTCCTTCGGGACCTGAAATGGCCGTCACTCCAGACAAGACGTCATGACGCACGTCTGGTGATGATGTACAAGATCACAAACGGTCTTGTTGCTATCCCGCCCACTCGTCTCACCCCAGCTCACGCACGTACCCGTGTCAACCACGCCCATAAGTACAGAACCCTTCAACCCAAGTGTGACACTGCGAAATTCGCCTACTTTACAAGGACAATACCTGAGTGGAACAACCTCTCCGCCCACGTAGTAGACAGCCCTTCACTGGACGCCTTCAAGAGCAGGCTGCTGTCGTCACATCCTTCGTCCGGACACTGCAACTGTGCCTCACCCCGTCTGTGCGATACCCCTAATAGGGGGTTTACAGACTATTGAACTAGAACTAGAACTAGAACTAGAACTAGAACTAGGGAGTCAGTCATCTCCTGCATTGCAAGCCTCAGAAATCAAAGCTTCAATATTTTCTGGGTAACATAAACAGAGACATTACCTATGTATTTCTATCTTCAGCTTAACAGGTTCCGGGCCAGACGTCCCCATCACCAGCACATATAACCAGATGTTCTTGGTGTTTACATCTGACGAGACTTCAACGCGTGAGGGGTTCCTGTTCTCCTACACAGGTAAGGTGTTTGAATGCAGTAAGCATGTTTGCTTTGTCGCAGATGATTGGAGTGCATGCTATGACATGGTTTGCTGCCTAGCAACTTTAAATGTATTTTGACTTTGCTACAGTTGGCATCGAACCCACAACAGAGAATGCTCAATTTACAACAGTCAATGAGGATCCGACAACTGCAGAAGAACATGGGTACATAACACCTCCTGGCGGTCTGACCACCGAAAGGCAGCCTGACCTGACAACGCCTCCTGGCGGTCTGCCCACCGAAGGGCAGCCTGACCTGACAACGCCTCCTGGCGGTCTGCCCACCGAAGGGCAGCCTGACCGGACAACGCCTCCTGGCGGTCCGACCACCGAAAGGCAACCCGACCTGACAACGCCTCCTGGCGGTCTGCCCACCGAAGGGCAGCCTGACCTGGCGACGCCTCCTGGCGGTCCGACCACACCTCCTAAGGGCATGACTACCACAGGACAACGTGACGACACAGCGCCTCCCGGAGGTCTGACCACCGCAGCGCAGCCTGACGACACAGCTCCTCCTGGCGGTTTGACCACCGCAGTGCAGGTTGAGGCCACGATGCCTCCTGGCGGCACAACAGACACTGCAGCCCCGGAAGCGGATGACGGTAAGAACACGTGGCTGTCCTGATGGGATCGTTAGCTTAAGGATGGGGAAAGTTTAAAGATTTTGATATATTTCAGGATCTGATTAGCTTTGACAATTAGTACAAGCCTTTTTCTGTGATAATAAAGTTTAACGTTTTACCTTTCGTATGTTTTGACAGATTCCGGGGCGCGTGTAGCTACCATTGCCGGCAGCGCACTGGCATCAATCGTTCTGGCTCAAGTCGTCCTGGCCTACTATGACTTGTTTGGTTAGGTCAAGTCAGGTCAGATTAGGTCAGGTTAGGTCAGGATAGACAGGATCGACAACGTTCATCGACTGATGCATCGCTTAGTTGCATTTGGGCTAACATGTACAGAGTGTAGCCTTTGTTACAGACCTCACCGAGGGTTTTTTTAGAACCACGAGGGCCTTTGATCATACACGGGTTCTAATTTCATGCTCTGTGGGCCATCAGATTTATCCAAGCAAGCTGAACCCTTTAGTACTTAAATGGATAGGTCAGTTAGGAAGTTCTCAAATTCCATTGCTTGTATCATAATTATAGCTTTTATGTACTACACATTATAAAATGTCATTTACAGTCTATACTGTACAAGAAAAACAAGACAGACGGGAGCTCTCATTTCGCGGGGTGGCATCTTTATAATTTTAAACCCTGAGAGTTGAACAACTGTAATTTGATCCTACAATGTTATGGACATACAGGTTGAGCTTGATTTTTTTATATACTTCAAAACAGTAAATACTGGGGACAAAATTCCATCACAAAAATTCTCTTTAAAAGTAACAATTGTAAACAGAAGTTACAACACTTACTACTTTGAGATAGCTGCCTTGTCTGATATCTAAATGACGTTGTCCGTATCCTTACTAGACGTAGATGAGATGGTGTTGTTACTTTTATTTTTGTCAATATTTACACTCGATGCCAAGAGTAAGAGACTGCCTTAAAGTTATGTCACACACAGGATTAACATTTCTTGAGAAAACTTTGAAATCCCCCCCCCCCTTGCTATATTTGTTGCATTGATGATGGTGAAAGCTTAAAGTAAATGGTGATTTGAGAAATAAAGATTTTAAAGAATCTTTAACAGAATGAATCATGGTGATTATTTCCTACAATTTACACATTTACAACACGGCAATGATAGTACGGTGCAATTGATAAAACATCTGACGGGATTGATCAATTTTAACAAAATTCAGGTATTCTAACCACCACATGAGATCATGGTTGACCACAGTTGTGTCAATAATGATTTTTCTTGTAACATTGACCTTCGCGATTAACGTGGACCTGTCGTGTCCAAACGGCTCCTGTCACTGTGAGTGTTCTTGGCGGATTTGAAGAGTGCGTGAAGGAATTTCAGTATCTCTAGTGCCTCGAGTGTTTATTCGTTCGCCTCGAGTGTTGTTCAGAGCAGAACGCTCCAGTGATCCCGGTTTCTGTGTGTTTGATACAAATAACGTGTACTGATGACGTAATAATAAGGCGGCGTTACACCGAGCTTGTACCCAGAACGCAATGCGCCTCTGATGGAGTTTTAGTCAGCGTTGCATTAGACCTAGTGAATGAATGAATGACGTAGTGAATGAATTAATGAATGAATAAATCATCCAATTTTGTCGCTGTACGGCCGCTCAGCAACGGCTGTCTGATAGAAAAAAGGGGGCTTGATGGGGTTTCAAGAAGTCATTTTTCTAGTTCGATAACTAGGCTGCGCAACGAAGGTTAAATTAAATGAAGAACACTTTTTTCACCGCAAACTTTACCTAAGTAAAAAATTGTTGATACGGACTTGATATACGCGCAACTGCCCCCCCCCCCTTACATGACCACTTTCAACACGCCACTGACCAATACTTACGTCAAGGACGTGTGACGTCACCCCGCTGAGCCAGGTGGTTGTTTTTGTGGTCCTGTGGATCAAGTGTTTTTAACGGGTCCTTCATATTATCATATCCGGTGTCGCCCGGATCGGACCCACTGGGCGTCAACAAACAACAACAGATTGTACAACTTACAAACTGGTGCTGGAGGGATTCTGCTGTGCGCTTCCCGATTTTTATTATTAATTTGTGTCTTCTTTCTGTGACTCTCTCACATCGAAGCTGAATCTGGTCCATATCAAAAGGTATTGTGTCAGTTGAAATTATAATCATATTTGATCTGAGACATGCTGCCTTATGCAATGATTTATAATTGTGATACCAGACTCCGAAATTGTAGTCTTGTAATGGTAACTCTAAACTTTCATATCAATTGACGGGAAAAATACCTTTCGGAACAAGACGCGTATATAGAGCTGTTCCAGAGTACACAAAAAAGGAAAGTGATCTCGAACCAGTTTAGCTCAAATGAACTCAATGAACAGATGAGCTAATCTTCCACTGGTCGTGACAGGAAGACAGACGCTATGTACAGTATTTACAGGATCATTGTACCGGGGAAATTCCCCTAGCTCTTTTCGACAAGCACAATGAACAGTGGACCACGGCTTAACGTCCCGTCCTAAGGACTGCGACCCTTTCCTGTAGCGTGCATGTCGGTTGAGCGACACAGCCGGGATCGAACCCGGGGCTGCCCGTTGCCGCATACGCATTACGTTCCGGCGACGTGCTTTTTCTTGCTCGACTCTCGTGAAAATCAGTACCTATCTTCGGTTAGGGACGTCCTCTCGGATCGGACGCCACATATCATAGCAACCTTTAAAATTCAGTTTTTCAATTGTTTAGCCACTAAAGATGCAGATGAGTCAGACGTTCAGCCTGGTTTCCATGGCAGCGCTGCTGTCGGCGTCCTTCTGTCTGATCGGCAGCGTGCAGCACCAGCCCTGGAGTCCTGGGAACGAGACCTGGGGGCCTGGGGACGTGCTGGACTGCTCCAACCACTTCGTGCTGCAGAGGGTCACGGACACAACCCACGGCAGGTGAAGAATAGGTTATACTGGTGATATATAAAGCTGGTCTGCTGTTAGAGTTTCGGAACTAGACTCTGCCACAGGAAGAACACTGAGGAACAGTCACAACATCACTGTTCCCTATGCCAGAACTAAGAGATTGCAGCAATCTTTCCTGCATTGCGCCATCAGAACATTCTGTTTCCACTTACTTAGTATGTCGCATGACTTGACTTGAAGTAATGTTGTGAATTTTTTAGCTGCTTTGTCATTTTACATTGGTGATGATTTGAATGAAGACTGTAACAAATGGTACTCAATTCAGAGAGAACGCTTCTGTGTTCTCTCTGCCTATGTACATTTGATGAAGAAATGTGTAATAATAAATAAAATTCATATTGATAGAGTTGCTTACTTAGAATTTAAAGGTTCTGGGTTCCAATCCATAGCGAGAAATGATGAACAAATAAATACATGTGCGCTAATTGCAAGAATACGTAAACAAGTACGTAATCTAATTTTTTTTTAACGATCCAAAATCATAGTCCGAATATCTCAGTATGATCCTTTTGCCCCTTTTTTAGATATTACCGAGACACAGTCCTTTCCACGAGCGAACTCTCGCCACAGCTGGCCCTCCGGACTGTACTGCTGCCCAAGCCGGTAGAGGTCGCTCCTGACGTCACAGGCTTTCAGCATGCCTGGCAAGTGTTGATAATCTGTTTGCTTTAAGGGGAAGTATTAGAAATATGGGCTCTAAAATACAACGGTAGTGCATAGCCCCTATCTTAAGGTGATGATGATCTTAAGGTTCGGAGTTCGAATCCCTAGCAGGTCCAAGTAAGTGTTTTGACCTTGGGAAATGAACAAAATTCCTCCCTCTACTCGGGTGAAAATGAGACAATGTTCGTGAATTGTTTGTTGTTCAATGCTCGTTAAAGAATGTATGTGAATAAGATCATATAAGATGAAATGATGTGTCATCTGTTATTTGTACGACAAAAGAAAAATAGTACGGCGTGTGTGACTACATGCTGCTATAGGCGTACTCCGCATGTCAAGTAGGGTCAAACAAAAAGAGGTGCTGAAACACTTGTCATACTATCGCGCTGTACGGTATCTTCTAAACAAGTGGAGCTCGTGGCAACACCCTCTCTGCAGCAAAGGCTGTCAAGAACCCTTCACGGCACTTCAGACACTTGTGGGTTGGAGTGTTTATAAGATACTAGGAGCGAATACTGGGTGTGGTTGTTACCAGTACCTAAGGTCAAGGTTTCTGAAGTTGAAATTGCAGTGTGGGGCCAGGTGGCTGTGTCCTTTACTGTACTCATTTTCACATTCGTGATCCCACAAATGATACACTGACCCTTCTTTCGCGCACCAGACTTCGAGTTTCTTATAGGGCAAAAGTTAGTCAGCTGCAGTTTGTGTTATTAGTTTTAAGTTTATCCGTGTTTAAACGTGTACATTTTGATTATGATTATTTTTATGCATTCTGTTTTTACAGGTCTGATGACGTCAGAGCAGCGACACGGTCGCAGCCGCAAAGGCTCACGGGACAGATATGACGCTACACCCTAAACCGTTCGACCTTTAATAGAGAAAGCTGTATCTATGGAAGTTTCATTATAAATCAAAGCAAGGTCCCAGCGTGTTGAAAGGGAAAATTTCTAGCCAACTCTACTTCACATTATATAAGACTTTTTTTCATTCATTCATTTTAAAGCCAGATAAGTATCTTCAAGAAGTAGTTTATTTAAAGATGCTCATGTTTAGTTTTTTTCGTATTGCAATATACAAAGTAAAGATACAAACATTCAATACACAGTGGCGATGTGGTCAAGCAAACTGTATATTGTTACTGGCACCACATGGAAGATATACATTTTTTTTCATAGTACAAACACATGTAGACAGGGACGGTATCGTCTTATGAATTCATACAACCGATTTGATGTAAACTAAAAAAATGCTAAAAAGACTTTGGTAAGGTGCAACTGAGGTACCTATAGCTGACAAGTAAAATGATTATGTTAGTTAAAGTGCTAAGAATAAGATTAAGTTTGTCGTTGCTTTTGCTTTATATTTCGCACTGTTTGCATTTGATTTGAATATGGTGATTATTGTTCTGTGTAATTTGTCGTTCTCTAGATTTTTGCTGATTTTACTTCTTTTGTATTTTGTTACGTTACAATATTTTTCTTGACAACGGGGTGATAATCCTTGAAACTTGTAAATAAAGTGCTTATTAACTTATAACCACGATTGTCCTCTGATGAATAAGGCACTCTTATTAAAATCCCGTCTGTTTTGTAATAGTTTGGTAATAATGCAATAAACTTATACTTCGAGAAGATATTTCATCTAGGTCACAATAATCCGATAAAAACACAACTTCTATGAAATATTCACTGGAAGTTGAGACATTTTTATGTCTCTAAACCACAAAAAATTCTAACAGCAGCAATTCCAACGCCAGAATCCCGTATTCGAATGTTTGACCGCGGCACACTCTGGTAGCGCGGAGTGCGTTCGAATGATTCTACGGATGGCCGTGTAAAAGTAGAAGCCCTTAATTTTGATAGCCCAAAATATCACTCGGTCCGGAACACCCGTATGACATAAAAATGACATTAAGATTGTGTTACCAGGAACTGTAATGCGATCCCTGTATAAAAATTTCGAAACTTTTCAAAATTCATGATCATTTATATTGCTATGGGGAGTAAAATGGTAAATGTTTAAATGCGATGACAGCATGGCAAGAGACAATTCGTACTATAGCCAGGCGTCACTGCGTCATAAGATGGATTTATTTGGCCGTGGCGTCGCGAGCTTGACAAATACCTATACACGGTTATACGTGTTGATTCATGGTGTGTTTGTGTGTGATGGGTTTCCCCAGGTTCATTCATATTTGTGCTGTTTGGACATGCGGCTCTTGTTTTCCTTCAACTTTCTATGTGCTACTCAAACTGCATAGAAATTTGTCAAAGGTAAAGATGAAGAGTAACTTTTTTTACTCGGGTTAGACCCCGAGGTGGCGCACTTTCTTGTTTTCGAATTGAAAAAAAATATCTCCATACTTTTGCACATTTGTAGTTGAAATGTTGCTTTATATGCTTCTTGACAGCACCCACAAAGTTATGAAACGCTCAGATATGGTTTTGACCGACCACGAGACGGAAACGCATAGTAGATAGTAGTGTTGCGTCCGCGGGCGATGTCCTTGGTACTGAAATGGGGGTCTGTAGAAAGTCCTTGTCGTGTGTGGGGGATATCACTGTATCAATCGGATAATCAGGTTAACTTTGCTAGTCTCGTGTCCAGAGTACCTGAAGATTGACATGACATAAGCCTAACAGTGCCCTGGGCACGAGACTGAGAAGGTCTCGAAACTGACCTTTTCAAATGACCTCAAGGCATTTAGTCTTAGAGCGCCAAGGTTTGATTTGAGAAGTGTCAAGATAAGGAAAGAAGATGCTTGTCCTGAAAGCTTGCTCCCAGAAACGCCACCTATCTAATAAGGTGACTCAAAGGTTATATTTCTTCGTTTAAATAAAGTTGGTTTGGAAGCTAAGGTAGCGCACCATCCCCAGGATTTGTGGGGAGGGGGGCAAAAATCTACAAAAAATAATTCTATTAGCTTTGACATGATAAGCTGCGTTGTGCTTCTGTAGCGAAAGTACGTAGACTTTTTAGCCCATTCTAAATCATACAGTGAAGATACTATAATTCAAAATAGCTTATGCAAGTCTTATTAAAACATGTTATAGATTGATTACACATGACAAATCATCATGTAGTATCCTCATGTATCGGTTGCTAAGGAAATAAGTTGCCTAGCAACCATTGCTATGTAATCATTCTATATTTCGGGGTAGAGGCTACGATCTGGTAGTATCTACACTGACACTGGTGCGATATTGATGTGATGTCAAACTCATAATCATTATAAGGCACATATATGATGACGGTCGCCGCAGCATATGACGGAATTGTCACATTGGAACTGGACGAGATCTCACGAGAACACAGGAGAGCTGTGAGTCAACTGAATCCGGGCCTCAGAGCTTGACACACAACAATATATTATGTGTAGACTGGCAAACATCAAATTTCATATTGTAGGTCTGGTGTGATCTTCTTGGTCAGAGTATAGGTGTGTACTGTGTTTGTTTCCATTTGTCCATTTGTGTGACGCACATGGAACCATGGTTGCAAAGGTGTGGCTGCTACAATGGGGATATGGTTACTGTAATTCACTTTAAGTTCACAGTATCAAAATTTGATGGTGTAAGGAAAATGAACATTTTCACTGAACTCTAACTTCACGGTGGCAGCAAGTGATTTACGAAATTACAGAAAGGATGTGTGAAGGAATCGAAAATAGGTTTTTCACGGTGATGATAAGTTCACGGTCCAGCGGTGACAGTGAAAACAGTGAACATAAAGTTACAGTGAAAGAAACAAGAATTACAGTATCTATAGGTGTCACCAGCTTCATTTTATGATGCACGCTGAACCTTTTATCGAAATTGCATTTAATGAACACATGGATGGTCCTTTTGTGAGCTATCACTTACACCAGTTTGCAGAGTCTGTTGCTCTTTTTCATGACCAGGGACATATAGAACAACAAGTTTCCTTAACGTCTCCATCCAAAAAGCGAAATGAAGAAATTTATGGAGTTAGTAGTGGGTAAGTGGAACTATGATATATAGATTGCTATACGTTGATGAAGGTTAGACATCCAGGTAGTAAGATAAGCCAAAAATAGTAACTCAAGCAACTGAATAAGATTTTGAAACAGTCAGACGTTTCAGACAGTATCCACTGTCTTTCGTCAGTGACTAACGATAGGACTGAGAACACCAGGTCTTATACCAAAACTCTGAATAGATATGTTAATGAGGTTAAGACAATTTAGGATGTCTTGACGTAGTCTTCAAAAGATGATTAATTCAAGACAAAGTTGTAAGTACGTACTTGGTATAAAACCTGGTTTCCCAGTCCTATCCTTAGTCACTGACAAAAAACAGCGGATGCTGTCTGAAACGTCTGACTGTTTCAAAATTTTATCCTGGGTTGCTTGAGTAACTATTTTTGGCTTATAAATTGCTATAGCCTGGAAACTAAATGATGTCCCCAGGGCCTGGCAATTTAAGCTTATTATAATTTCAGAACAAAAGACACAGACTGTTTTGTCTGACAGTGTGCCTTTTGTTCTGAAATATCCAAGGCTTTGAGGACACCGTCAGGAAATTCCCAATATACTGTGACAATCTAACGTTGCCATACAACCTTAGTGCCGCAAATTTGTTTCTTAGACTGGGTCACAAAGCATTATGGGCAATGGAGTGAAGTCTGCTATTTCCAACTGTCTGCCATCTCTGATGGCCTGACATGTCACAAGTTGTAATTGTAGATATTACTTCTTCCATATGTATTCAGCATTTTTCCAAGCTGCATTGGTGGAGGTGTTGTTGGTGTATGTGTGTGCGTGCGCATGTGTTTTTTTGTCTGTATGTATATGTGTGTGTGTGTGTGTGTGTGTGTGTGTCTATATGACATTGTGTGTGTGTGCATGGGTCAGCAAAACATTAAAGGCTTTCCTATAGTGGCTTTCAGAAAAACTGCAGCTGCTTCTGTGTTAAGTATGCTATGGTCATTATTTTTGACTAGTGAATACCTTTTTTCCTTTTTCTTCAGGGTTTTTCCTGGCTATACTGGCAGTGCATCACATGGATTCCTCTCCCTGCAAGCCGTCTGTTGACCAAGTGTGTTCTTGTAAGGATGGACTCCTGAGCAGTAGTGAGACATGTACGGTGTGCTCATGCTCACAGGGTGGGAACTACGGGAAATGCAAGAGTGAGTCTCTGCCACCTTTCTTCAATGGGTTGACCATACACTATTGAATGTGTGGTTTCAGTGTTGCTTAATGGTTAGAGTGTTGGATTCCGGTCAGAACCAAAAGGCTACAGGTTTGATACTCCAGATGGCATGCTACAATGTTGTGCCCTGTCCTTCCTACCATGACAGTGGAGTGACCCGCACCAAGCTACCCTGGGAGTCCAGACACCGTATATCGGCGCGCCACCGAGCACCGCACGCATGCCCAAGCTTTCCCGGCCCACCCTCCCGCTGCCCCCCGAAGACCGACCCCGCCCCAAATTCTGCTGTAAACCCAAGCTCTGCTAGCCGATATACGGGTCTGGGGACGGGGCTCTTGCGGTCAGTTTCTAGCACAGATTCTGTGCTAGAACGTTCTTCGCGCTATTGGCCTGCCGGTAATCCCCGCACAGCTTGGGTTTACAGCAGAGATTGGGGGCGGGGTTGTTCTTCGGGGGTAGCACCAAGCCTCTTGGCTAATCTCTTTCAAGTGTGCTGAAAAACACATACAGATTTGGTGTGCCAACTAACTTCCAACATCTGCACTTTTGCCACCAAGAACGGAATTCATTTTTCTTTTACACTATAGATTAATTGTTATGGTCTAAAACTTCCATTGCAGAATGAATTGTTGGAGTATGCCGCTCTCTCTTTCTCTCTCTCTCCAATTTTACGTCTTTTGTTTCCCATCATATGGGGGTTGAACGTGCTTGCACATGGGAGCCCCAGAACTCCTCACCAAGTGCAAGTCTTTTTTGTAGCAAGAGTTTTTATGGCTGGAAGCCCTTCCTAACGCCAACCCAAACCCTACTGTTGGGCTTAGGACATGGGAAATATGTGCCTTTCCCAAGGACACAACGTCTAGGTGCACTCCACTGGGGATTGAACCTGGGTCTCATTGGTTTATAGCCGGATGCTCTGCCACTATGCCACACAGACGCCAATTTTATATTATCTCTTTCAAAGTGTCCTTCGTATTCAGTGATAACTACATGCCATAGCAACCTGTCATGGTTTATGCTGATCTACAGTGACAACTGCACATAGCATTGAAGCTACCTGCGGCACTGCCTATAAGTTATAACACTCAGCTGAACACTTTCAGTACAGATTTCAGGCTTGAGAAGAGCAGCTTGGCCGTTTAATCTGCTTGAGAAGCTCTATAAAGACAGATGAACAATTGAATCTGATAATTCTGTACTATACTATATAGTGTATATTATACATATTGGGCATTTCATCCTAGATTTTAGTTTGCATGATAGAGATATAAATATACTATTCAATTATATCAAACATAAGATACCCCATTGCAGATCTATGAGGTATTCCTAGAACAGAATTTTTTTTAATCATCATGTGAAGTCTAATCCATATACAGTACTATAAATCTTGAAATAGTCACGGTAGTTTTTTTTGTAATTTTTTGTGTGAACTCTCCTCCCCAAATTCATGACACCGTGAATATTTTTATCCAATGTGTGACTGATTTTTACTACAGAATTTTTTCAACCGTGAATTCAAAATCCCGCGAGAAAACATTTCCCCTTCTACCACAGTATCAGGTCCCCGCAAAAAGAAATGAATTTATAGTTACTGTACTTTTGAGATTGCTATACTTTTACGAACCTACGTACATGTGCATGTTAACACTCATCCCAGTGTGGCAAATATGTACAATAGAATAAGGTCTGTCTCATTCATCCATCCACCAAAAGAAACATGCTGTCAAGTTAACGCCCATTTTTGTCACAAATGAATGTGTGTAACATGATACGGTGAAAAAGCTTTTACCATATTGCCTGCTGCTCATTCTGTTGAACATAATCCTCACATTGCTACATTGTCAATACTACTGCAGGAATGGGATTATATTGTGCATTTTTGTGTATACGTTGCAAAATCGTGGGTTATTTTAGCATCATTAACAGTACCATGATTGTATACATTTTTGTGTATACCTGCAAAATCGTGGGTTATTTTAGCATCATAACCATGATTGCACTTACCTTGGTACTGAAACGTCATCAGATTCAGAGGTGTACTTTTCATCATCAACTTTGTTTTGATATAAAGGTACACACAGAGAAACACCCACACCCACAAACAAGTACTCACATGCACAGACACACACATGCACACAAACACACACAAGTACACACACACACATGCGCACAAACACACACAAGTACACACACACACACACACACATGCACACAAACACACACACAAGTACACACACACACATGCACACAAACACACACAAGTACACACACACACACATGCACACAAACACACAAGTACACACACACACATGCACACAAACACACACAAGTACACACACACACACACACACACACATGCACACACACACAAGTACACATGCACAAATGCACACATACACAAGTCTACACCCAGACCCCAAACACACAGACACACACACATACTCACATACACACACACACAAGCATGCACACAGACAGTAAAAGATGAAGTAATATCTTTCTTATACCACAGCATCTCAGTGGTTGAACATTCCTGCCTCCTGGATCTTGGAAGAGAGTAGCGGCGCTTCCTCCGTGGGTTTTGCTTCGAACGCCTTCGATGGTGACGCCTCCACAGTTTGGGAACCCCTTGACCAGCCACACAGATACCAACATTGGGTGATACTTGACCTACAGACCAGCTTTACGATTCACCGAGTGACCGTCGCTAATAACGGTGACGGGGTCCATGACATTGTTAGCTTCATCATGGAAAGGTGCTAACTTTCACACGTTCAATCTTTAACATTACACCAAAGGAGATAAGTCAATGTTCTTAATTTTTCTGTGTGTGTGTATTTGCTTGTGTGTGTGATTGTGTCTGCATGTATGTGTCTGTGTGTGTGTGAGGAGGGGCATGTATATAGTGCAGCAGCAGCTGGTTATGTCTAGTACTCAACAACCAGTCATCTTAATCTTTGACATGTGATTCTGACTTATATTTTTATGTTAAAGTTCTGCCACTAGTCCATATCTATGATGTGTGTTTGTGTGCATATGCATGTGTATGTGAGTGTTTGTGCGTACATGTGTGTGTGTGTGTGTGTGTGTGTGTGTGTGTGTGTGTGTGTGTGTGTGAGTGTATATGTGTGGTGTGTATGTGTGTGTGTAAATGTGTGTGTATGAAATATTACACACTTAGTACAACAGTTACTGTGCTTTGGCTGTTTCTATAAGACACTGAATGATCTCTCACACTTAACCTTTGCGCATCTACATGCAAGGCTTTTAACTTATTTAAGTGTTCATCACAAGTGTTTAAATCTGACTTCTGTTTTTATGTTAAAGTTCTGCCACCAGTCCCTATGTCTGGACCACCGCCTACAGCTCAGATGCAGTGCTGCCTGAGATCTTCATGCCTCAACACTTCAAACTGCACTTTGTTGGGCGATACATGAGGCTTAAAGTCAACACCCAGAATGGAGTACGGCCGATTCTAAGGGAAGTGGCGCTCTATGGCAAAGGTATATTTCTTACTTCTTTTTTTTACTGGGGTTTAGAGAAGTATTTTGTTGTGCTTATACCCAAGCCAGTCCAGAAAATAAGCAAGTATCTATAAAACATTTATCAAAAGCCACTACTAACATATGGCAAGGTATCTGATATATGATCTTCACATTTTGTCTGGGCTGTAAATAGACTGAACTTGTGCTTACCCTAACCGTCAAGAAAATAAACTTAACACCATCGTTTGATTATTAAGTATCTATAGTTGCATTTTACAATGTTAGTCTATGTCTAACAGTCAAAACCATAAACTTGAGGCAAGTATAGGCAATTGTCAAGTAGTTATATTAAGTCTTGTTTTTCTTTCTTTTGAAAACAATATTTTTCTACTACATAATAAACTTGAAACCATGTTGGCTTGGCTTCGCTAACGAAGAAAAAGTACAAATGGAAAATAACCCTATTCAAACAGGAGAAAGCAAATCCGCAATCAAAAAGGATCTCTTTCCAAAACATAAACCCAATCATAGTTTATCAGGATCTTTGCTGTCACCTGTCCTTAGTGCTGAAGGACCATTCCAGTCCCCTGTTCATTTAATGTTAGCAACAGTACAATACCCTTTGCATGGTTTTATGATTTTGGTAACATTGGTTCTTTCTTTCTTTCTGTCAGGATGCTGTTCAATTCAATAAGACTCATTGTTAGTACCAGCTCCATCACTGGCAGTACCGTAATTCTTGATTTGTTAACTATAACTTATTACCTTCGCCGAGAATGCAGAGGGTAGCATTTGTTTGTAAAGACCAGCATAACTCAAGAAGGCTTGGATGGATTGTCTTGATATTTGGTGGGTGAGTAGGTCTTGATGAGACTAGGAAATGATTAGATTTTGGGTCCCCTAGCAGCTTGTTATGGTACTGCAGCGGAACTTCCTGTTTCGATACTTTTAGCTATTTTAACGGTCACTAATCAACCGCTAAAATTTCATCATTGCAAATGTTTGATCACTAACATTAATGACAATGATGTTTGTTCCTACTGTTAAAATTAAATGAAGTGAACTCTCCCTTTTCCCCTCACCCCTAAAATTACCAACCGCAATAACAAATAGATTTACAGCAATATTGCCTAACAGTTATATATTTCTACATTTTCATCTGTATCTTAAAGAGAACACAGGTGACCCCGAGACATTGTCCTGTCCTGTCCTGAATACTGGCTGCATCATCAGCGACACCGCTGTAGAAACAGCGCCCCCTGGCGGCCAGGACTGTTATGTCACCGCCGATATTTACGAAGGATTGCAAAGGTAAGTTCTTAAGCCCCTATCTCTCACTGAACCCACAGCACGTTTGCATTGTTGCTGCATCCTTAACTGGATTTGTGTAACCGTTGACTTTACAATGGGAATATCATGAAAATTTACAAAAAGACAACAAAACGCACAAAAGCTTAAAAAGTCAGGGTTTTTTCAATGTAATTCATCAAACGTTTGCATAGCTGCTGCATCCTTTATAATGGGAATATCATGCAAAATGTACAAAAAAGACAACAAAATGCACAGAGCTTAAAAAGTTGTTTTTCATCAATGGAATTTGTTAAGAGCTCTGTCAAATCACCCTATTGCAGTGAGGTCACCAACATGCCACGGGTCCAGTGAGATAGGGGCTTTAGTAACTCATTTTATCAGCTGGCTTAGGGAATTTATTGAAATGCACATCTTATCTATAGTATACATTTTCATGATCTTGAAATGCCATGATTGGGCATGTTTTTTTTTCACAAAAAGGGAACAGATCATTTTATTTGGTTCTTAACCTGTAGAAAATCTGAACTTAATATATGAATATGGCATAATTATTTTTCAAATGATTGATGGATTGTTAAACCTGTAAGTTGCATATAGCTACATTTCAATTTGCATGATCATGTTCATTACTAAGTACAATCATGACATAACTGATATCCAGATAAATTGTTGATGCAAACGAATACACATACAGGTTTACAGGTCCAACTCTTCAAGGTTCAAACAACTTAGCCTCTACCAGGCCCCTGTCCTATCGTTGGGAAAATAGTAGAAATTGGCCGAGGTAGACTACTTCGCTATACATGGTTATCCACTATACATGGTTATCCGCTATACAGTAAAGTTCCGTTTCGATGGACAAAACGGAACTTTGCTGTATAGCGGACTACCCTGTATAGCGGAGTAGTCTACCTGTTAGAGGCTAGTAACAACTTTTAGTCTGAGAGTAGCTGTGCCTTTAAATGCAGACATCCTATTCTTTGTAGTTTCTGACTCTGCTTTTGTCTTTTCAATGTAGCATTACTGAACCACTGCAAGTACATCGTTCTGGACATGTTCACTTGCATGGTGATGTCTCGGTTGAGTGTGAGGATGATTTTGAGGTAAGAACAAGCAAACAAACAAGTTTAAAAACAAATTTTTAAGAATAAAATCTGCATTTAAGTTTTGAATCATAAGACTGTGCTGTCAAAACTTTCAATATCATGGTAGTTTAAAACCTTTGTATATAACTTTCTGTTTAAGATTTATAGGTAGGATAAAATAAAATAATGATGCAGATAAATGATTGTTTTATGCTGACTAACATTGACAAGCATGCTATTTGGAAGCATGTAAAAACATATTCAGTGGTACTAGACTGAATAAAAGTTCTACACAGGAACTACGCGGCTTCAGATGTCTTACTGAGGGACGACTGCGGTGTGAAAGATGTCGGTTAGCTTGAGGAATGAATCCACTCCACTATATACAAAATAATAATTTGTAATTATAGATATTTTCATTGTGATATCATTACCTTAAGTTTTGTCTTTATATAGAGGTGGTAGGTAGCTCATCATCCTATTTTATAAAATCAATTTGTCCCTATGGACAGTCCGTGCCAATGATTGATGATCATCCCAATAATTGATCCACCAGCTGCAAATCTTCTGGACAGTGAGAGGCTACAACCAGACAACACCAGAGGAAGCTATGGATGAGATTCTGCCTAACGGAACTCCAAGAAACGACATTGATCTCGAAATTGCACCGAAGACGCTGCCGCTTGGAGTACATTTAGTTCAGGTATGTATTCAATGTACCAATGTATCCAATAAAGCAGATCTGTAGTTGTTCAATACATGTATTTTATGTTTGTATGTAGCATAGGACTCTAGGAAGACTAGTAGTAACTAGTATGTATGTTACTAATGGATATATCTAGTAAACAAAATACCTAAGGGGAGAAAAAAGGTCACTGTCTTTGTTCTACATGTACTTGTATTTTTTTCAAACCACCCTGTCCTTGGTGCTGATTGGACCTGTTTGCCTTTGTTTCAGATGCATTTTGTTTCAAACCACCCTTGGTGCTGATTGATCAATTCTGTCTCTGTGTCATATTTTATTACAACTGTCCTGTCCTTGATGCTGATTGGACCTTTCATTCTCTGTTTTAGTTGAAACTTTTTACAACCATCCTGTCATATTAGTTGTATCTTTGTTACAAACATAATGTAACAAAGATACAACTTTTGATGATGTTGATTTTGCCTTTCTTTTTTGTTTCAGTTGTTACAACCACACTGTCATTGGTGCTGATCTTTCTTGGTTTATCCCAACTGTTCTTGGTGCTGATTGGCTATTCATTCTTATTTTTCCATATTAAATTTTGCTACAACCAACCTGTCCTTGTTGCTGTTTGGTTATCTATTCTTATTTTTTCATGTTACGTTTTTTACAACCAACCTGTCCTTGGTGTTGATTGGCTATTCATTCTTATTTTTCTAAGTTACAGATTGCTACAACCAACCTGTCCTTGGTGCTGATTGGCTATTCATTTTACAACCAACCTGTCCTTGGTGCTGATTGGCTATTCATTTTTATTTTTCCATGTTATATTTTGCTACAACCACACAATCCTTGGTGATATTTTCATTTTTCCATGTTATAGTTTGTTAAAACCAAGCTGTCCTTGGTGCTGTTTGGCTATTCATTCTTATTTATATTTTTACAAGCACCCTGTCCTTGGTGCTGATTGGCTATTTATTTTCATTTTTCCATGTCATATTTTGTTACAACTGTCCTGACCTTGGTGATGATGGGTATTTCCGTACTTATTTCAGTTGCATTTTATTTCATCTTTCCTGGTGCCCAGAAATATCAGCTAGGTATCAACCATTTTTATGTATCCACAGTTTCAAGTTGTGATGAAGGTCCCAGGAAGAAGCCATGTGTCGGTGTCGGCAGTACAAACCTGGGTGGAGTTCCTCAGAGTACCCATTGTCTACAGCTTGGGCAGTGCTGTCAGGACTGTGCAAACTGATGGTGAAGGAGCTTTACATCATTATTCATATATGATACTTTTTAAGATCATAATAGATGAGTCCACACTTCTGCATACTACAAAATCTTACCATTCGTTAATATTAGAACAGGTTCTAAGGTTGTGACTTGTTCTGAGGTGAACCACATCTGAATATATTTGGCTGTTGAAAGAAATGAAAGTTACTTAATCACAAATTAATGCAGCATTTTAGAATCGAATTTGCAAAATTACCCCTGCAAATTTTTCAAGCAATCGAACTTTTTTCAGTGGCACAATTCACTCTGCACTTTCTTTATCATTCTGTATCTGTATAGCTGGTCTAACCGGCCTTTGGCATAACTCACCAGCTTTGCAGGCACGTGGCATATCAGCTTCTGGTTATATCAAACTGAATGTCCTTTCTCACCTAACTTTAGAACATGTCACTGCAAGCATTCTTCTTCAAATTTAGTTCAGTAATCTGGCTTTATCTGCGATCCAATTGTATCAATCAATCGTTTGCAAGCATCAGTGTCTGATGCATGGCGGCTGCAGACATGCATAGGGCTCGCCAGGCTGGTCTGCTCTCGGCATAGACCCTCCAGTCAGTTCTGGTGATCCCCAGCCCCTGGAGCGTGTTGAAGATCTGGTCTTCCCATCTTCCTCTAGGGCGACCTCTAGGTCGCCTCCATGACGGGTTGGGTTCCGATGTAAAATTCTTATTTTTGCTCCTCTGATGAACCACCAGGTGACGTTGTGGTGAGAGCCGACTCGTCCTACGACCCTGAGGGGCTCATTCCTTCCAGCAGATTCACCTACAACTGGACTTGCAGAGTGACTAATCTGCCTGGTAGGAATGGATATCTTACTTAAAGGAAAGCTTCACAAAAAATTGAAAATCCTACTATGCTATGCTTAATATATTTAAATCCTTGTCACCTGATAATTGGGGGTGTCCCTGTGGTGTAGTGGTCTGCGCCTTCTGCCTCTCACCACATCTGGTTCAAATTACTTGGACCAGAAGGACTGGGGTTCAAGCCCCAGGTAGGACACCTCTGGACAAGAGGTGCATTGAGTCATACCAAAGACTTTATAAAAATGGTACATACTTCTGAAACAGTATGGAAGTTAAACACACTTCACTGCCAGTGGACTAGCCCCCTGCTACAGTGATTACACCACAGTGTGGCCCAGGGCTATGAAACGGAGATGGGTACCGCCCTATACATCAATAATGGTGTGGGAGGATTTTAACTAACTAACTAACACCCGATAATTGAATTCTATGACGTCAGTGTTCTAAATTTTTCACCTGATGATTGGATTATATGATGTCAGTGTTCAGTGCACCAAAAGTATTGGGTGAGAAGGCGTCAGCACGGCATAAGTTGCAAACGGTGGAAAATCCAAGAATTATGACTTATGTGAAACAACTTGAAATAAGAACTTGACTTTGGAATATACATGTATTAAGCATAGCATAGTAGGATTTTCACTTTCTTGTGTATCTTTCCTTTAACCCTTGTCCTGCTGGGCCAATATATATGTGGGTTGCACATTACAGTACCTGTATAAATGCTATTTAGTGCTGAAGACTTGAATGTTGAAAATTAGATGACGCTGTTTTAGTCTTTTTCTAAGTAGTAGTAAGTAGTAGTAGTAAACCCTTATTTTCCTTTGAAGGCCCTGTCGGGCAGTACGGGCAGTCAAAGTAAAAACACTTTGACACAAAGAACTTCCAAATTATATTCAGTGACTTATCAGCCTGGTGAAACTATTCAATGATGTATTTAACCTTCTCCCTGCTGCCTAAGTCTGTAACCAATAGGGAATTGGGTGCTAAATGGCTACTCCAGAGTGCTAGAGGTTAATACTGTACATGTCTATTCTCCAGCTGCCTCTACATGTGCTAGTGCCACAGAGACGTTCATGCAGGACCCGTCGTGGGTTGTGGATTCATCCGGGACACCATGGGTCACAGGCGGAGTAACCTATGATGCCGGAAAAACTTTAGATGGTGACACAGGTGTAGTAGAGTATATATTGTTTTATTTGTTGTTTATGCCCATATTTATGTACAAATATCTAAAAACAGAGATATATACATGGCAAAAAAACATGCAGGGGGGACCAGAAGCCTATGTCGCTTTTTGTGGGTCTCCCCTTGAAACCTGACAATAGGAATTATCTAAATTGTAAATAATCAAAACTAAGCAAGAATAAGAAAAGAAAAGACGGCAAGACTTTAGATGGGGACACAGGTGTAGTACTGTAAGTGCAGAAATGTTAACGGTGTTTTTTTTGTTTGTGTTTTTTGCCTGTGTTTCTGTAGTGCTACAATTGTCTAACCGGAGGTAGGTACTAATTTTTCACTTGAGTGAAGTAAGGAAGGTCATGTAAAGTGCCTTTCCCAAGGGCACAAGATCAGTGACATGACAGGATTTGAACCCAGGACCACTTAATTCTGAGCCGAACACTCTGCCGTTATGCCACACGACCCATCTCTCCTTTTTCTCTACACAGGGACATTTTGGAACCCCCTTGGCACCGCTCAGTACAGCAGTCAGAACATGGTGCTGAACCTCAGACTTCCCTACAGTCTGACTCAAGTCGCTCTGAACAACTATGGGGACGTTGTGCACGACATCTCAGCCTTCACCTTGCAAAAGTCGCAGGTTTGTCTGTTTGTTTGTGTCACATAACCGGTCAACAATCTTTAAGTGTAAAGCCCCCCTCTCACTGGACCCGCGGTTTTGTTGTCTTTTTGGTCATACTTGTACGTTTTGAATGATATTCCCATTATAAAGTCAAAGGTAACACAAATCCAGTTTAGGACGCAGCGACGACGCCAGCGTAGCGCGGGTCCCGTGAGAGGGGTGCTTTACACACCAGTTTTGTACAGTAAATACAAGTTGTATGAGACCTGATTGTAATGTTTAATCTATTCATACTAAGATGGACCCCTGACTCTTTTCAAGAAGTGTTGTTGGATCTTCAACAATTGCTTGAGGTGTGACTCTCCTTAAACACGGGCTTGCATTACAAGTTCTTGTTGGGCTTTCTACTTTGTGATTTTTTTTTTATCTCACTAACGTGTGGGTTAGTGAGACAAAAATAACACTTTGAACACGTCAAAAACCAGCCGGACCCACTCCTCTGCTTGGAGTGTTAGATTCTAAGTCAACACCCTCTAACAACAAGACCACCTTCACAGGTTGGGATCCCGTATGTCTGGGAGGATGTCCTGTCCGTTACAAACGTGCAGGCAGGAACGAACCAGCGCCAGGAGTTCGGCGATTTCCAGGAAACAGCGCAGCACTGGAGGTTCGTGGTCACTCAGACAGCTTCGGGCTGGCAGCCATATCTGAGGGAACTGGACTTCTATGGAATTCCAGGTGAGGGATTTCAAGTTTTACGCTCGTTCTCATTTAAATGTACACATTTTGTAACTTCCGTTACCGTTTGAAGTAAGACGTTTCTGACTGAGCAAGATTTGCCACATTAAAGGTGCCAATCTGTCATTTTTATGACGACTTAAATCTTTTCTGGCTTTTAAAAACAACAGTTTGGCACCTTATACGTGGCATATCATACTGTAGCAGTATGTGACAATAGCGCTGCCACGAACTTAAAACCACCACAAACACTCCATTTTTGCCTTAGCGGGAAATATAAACCACGCGAACTTAAATGAATTATTTTACTTAAGGCCACACCAATTTAATTTCTTGGTTAATGGATTTTTATTTTCCAAAATAAAAATTTTTGAAAAAAAAAAATCATGAAAACAGAAGGCTGGGCCAACCATCTGTTTCCATGATTTTTTTTCTACATTTTTTTTTTTTGGAAAATAAAAATCCGTTAACCAAGAAATTAAATTGCTGTGGCCTAACAGTATTACTTAACAAACGCTCATTTTGCCATTTAGACCCATCAGGAGTAGAGAATATCGACATACCTGCAGGACTGAATGTAGCTGAAGGTCGAAGGGCATCAACGAATCATCTCCCGGGTTGGCAAGGTGCATGGCCTGAAAAGGCCGTCGACGGAAACACAAATACGAATATGTTTCTAGGCAGTTGCATGCACACCGAAGTCTCCCAGCCGGATCCTTGGGTGCACATCGACCTGTGTCACCGATTCTCCATCAACAGGTCAGGTTTTTTTTTCGTTTCAAGGCATCCTCATTTGACGTGAAGCATGATGCTTTGTCAAGTAGCTAGCCAGGTAGGGCAATGCGGCTTTGCCACGGCTCACATTTTTGGCCAAGCACACCGGGTCACCCCTACTCTTCTCGATAAGTGTGTTGGGTTCTTTTACGTGCAGAGGTTTGACGCTTGAGGCTAATGCCTGAAGCTGCTTCATACAAGGGGCCGCCGGCTTTACGTCACCATCCGAAATGACGAATGCAATCCCTTACAACATGTCCGAGCTGGAGTGGACCCCTAGGATTGAACTCGGGCCCTAGGATCCACGGAATTTGATCCAGATGGCAAAGCAGTGGGGCTGCGTTACCGCTTGCGCCATGGGGACATGTCAGAAGAACAGAGAAATGATTAACTTTTTTGCTGTACAATACTGAGAAGGTTAAAGGTCATGTTGATTTGATTATATGGATGACATCCGTGCGAATCAATTTTCGTCCGTTCCCTTAAAAGAAAGTTTTTGACCATACTGCAAATTGTACAAAGCAGCTGCAAAATGATCAAATATATGCAGCAGAATGCCAAAAAAATATCAGGAAACGATACTATTGTCGTAGAATGCCAAAATTGATTCCAAGTCAAAAGAACATGATTGTGAGGAAAGGAAAATGAAGAATCTATTTTTCGGTTTGCCATACTCTGTGTGTTTAGTCATTTCTTCAACCTTCCTGACCACATATAGATTTCACCCTGAAGGCAACTTTTTTTTGCCAAACTCTTTTTTGATTTGCACGCGCGCATAATTTTTGATCCTGAAAAACGAATGCACGATGTAGGCATTTTATTTCACATCATGCATCTGTAATTCTGTATAGTAGATAAACAAAGTCTCAAATATTTTTGACTTAGGGAGATGTGATGAAAGAAAAATGACAACAAACAAAAATGGAAATTTTAATTGAATGCTTAACTTGAGTTTGTTTGGACACCTGGTGTATATTTCACTGTCATTTATTGCTTTGTTGTTTTTCACGTTATTGTTGTTACTAAATGTTATATTGTTGACCTTATTTTGTTTGTAAGAGGAGATGGCCCCGTTAAACAATACTGCTTTTAGCCAGATCCTCTTTATAATAATATTAGTTTATTGCAAATTTTTGCCCGTAGGCTAATTGCAAGTCCATGTAACATGAAAGGACGGACAGACATTAAGTAACAATACAGCATGTGACTATTCTAGTCTAAATACTAACTCTAAATTCTATCTTATTTGGGTTTGACTTCTTTTTGCGAGACAGTGGAAGACGAAAGATCCCACTTTTTCTATAATGTGTGGGTTTCATAAGATAAATGTGAAAAAATAATTGTTGTTCTTATTGATACACAGCATCGTCATATATAATCGCATGGACTCCGGACCATGGAGAAATAACCCATTCAACCTTCATCTTGGGAATTCGTCGGACATCCTTCAAAACCCAACATGGGGTGGAGACTGGAATTTTGACCTGTCCCAAGTGTCAATAACTATCAATGTGGATGGAGTGACGGCGCGATATGTGGGAATGCTTCTGCCTGGTCCCACCCGTACTCTGCAAATATGTGAGGTCCTGGTGTTTGTGAACGACCGGTCCATCTCAACTCAAGGCAGGTTTATCTTTCTTTCTTTCTTTCTTTCTTTCTTTTTCTCTCTCTTTCTCTCTTTCTCTCTCTCTCTTTTTCTCTTTCTCTCTTTCTCTCTTTCTTTCTCTCTCTCTTTCTTTCTCTTTCTCTTTCTTTCTCTCTTTCTCTTTTTCTTTCTCTCTTTCTATCTCTCTTTCTGTCTTTCTCTCTTTCTGTCTTTCTCTCTTTCTTTCTTTCTCTTTCTTTCTTTCTCTTTCTCTCTTTCTCTCTTTCTTTCTTTCTTTCTTTCTCTCTTTCTCTCTTTCTTTCTCTCTTTCATTCTTTTCTGCAGGCAATGAAATATGAAATGTTTAACGCTTTGGTCTACTAACAAATTGGTTGGATGATTTCAGCAGAAAGACATTCATTTGATAACATTGAGAGTGGATTTTTCTAGTCCTGACAGCTTGAATCAGCATTATCCACTCTCAACAGTGGGAAGACATTTTTTTTCTCGATTGATTGTTAAGAATTGTGCAAAGCTTCAACAAATTTTAGAGAGAATTCTTCGAATACACATATTCTTAAACATGCCCCCTTCATTTGCTGTATTCTCTAATTATCTCCATGAAAAATGGAGATATAGTTTTGGGTGTGTCTGTGTGTCTGTGTGTGTGTGTGTGTGTGTGTGTGTGTGTGTGTGTGTGTCTGTCTGTTTGTGTTTCCGGATTATTGTAGTCAGCATAACTCAAGAACCTCTCAATGGATTTTGATGATATTTGGTATGTGGGTAGGTGTTGGCAAGACGAAGGTCAAGGTTGATTTTGGGTCCCCTGGTACGTGACCTTGGTACTGCAGCAGAACTCTGTTTTTTCTATCTTTTGACCTGGACGTGCTATGGTCTTGATATTATGGTGTCAGATAGTTTGTTATCTCCATGAAAAATGGAGATATAGTTTTGGGTGTGTCTGTCTGTCTGTCTGTCTGTCTGTTTGTGTTTCCGCACTACTCTAGTCAGTATAACTCAAGAGCCTCTTGATGGATTACAATGATATTTGGTATGTGGGCGGGTGTTGTGAAGCCGAAATTCAAGGTCGATTTTGGGCCCCCTGGTATGTGACCTTGGCACTGCAGCAGAACTTCAATTATTGTATCTTTTGACCTGGACGTGCTATGGTCTTGATTTTGTGGTGGCCGATAGCTTGTGATGTAATAAAGAAGTGGTGTACGTTTGGGCCCCCTGGCAGCTTGCTCTGGAACTGCATGGGCGTTATTGTGAAAATTTGCATAAACTTGATAGTCATGGAGATATGAGGTCGCGGAACTCTTGTTTCTTCTGTATTCTTTAGAATCCTGTCACCTGCTGGGATGTGTGGGGCTTGATTCCCACCCGGGGGTGTTGGTGTTTGACTCTCCACTGGAGTCCATCCTGCTTCCAAACATTCCCCGCCCCGCGGGGTTAGTAGCGGAACTCAGCGTAGAGATCACGGCAGGAGACCTCCCACCACAGACGCTTCGCACGGTCCTTCACGTGGCTCCTAACGACACTTTACCAGGATTGGATCTACAGTAAGCTTAATACACATTGTGATACATTTTGTCTACAGCTTAGCATATTTCTAAACATGTGTAACAGTAAGCTATGTTTGTGTGTGTGTGTGTGTGTGAGAGTGTGTGTGTGTACGTGTGTACAGTTTTAATAGCTAAATATCCATTTTCAGCCTATGTACTGCAGCTATATTCAAAACTATTATATTCACACTTGGATCTACAGTAATTAAAGGTCTGTTGAGACTTGTTTGGGACCTGACTCAAGGAATTTGAAGAAAATGGTGTCAGTTAACAGGTCTATTCAAATTTACCACATTTGTGGAAGGATTGACATAACAGGTGAACTATTACCCTATCAAGATGTCAACCCAGACCAGACTGTAAGGTTTGGACCATCGCACACCGGGGCATGCCCCTACTCTTTTTTGAAAGGCATGGTGGGTTATTTTACGTGCGCGGGGTGTGGCTCTCGCCAAGGGACGACCGCCTTTCAAGGCTACCTATGTGAAAAGCAGCCGGGCCTGGACGGGCCGGACCGGTTCCTAGGTAGTTCAACACGTTTTTACACGTCCTGGTAGTCCAGGTCGCTAATTAGACCGTCCGACCTCCCGCGCGCGGAACCATCTTGAAATGGTTCGGCGCGTTAGGCGCCCCAGGCGATAATTAGACCGTCCGACCTTCCGCGCGCGGAAGCATCTTGAAATAGTTCGGCGGCCCGAACGCTTTGAACGCCGTTAACACTTAGAAAAATTTTGCCGGCGACCGGCGAAGTGTAAGTGCCGTGCAGCAACGCCCCCTTCCGTATGTAAAGCGCATCACAACGTTTTAGCATCTACCGCGGATTTACCAGGGCTTTTCCTGGACCTGAGTTTACAGTACGTAATTTGATGATCGATGATGAACTTGATGAATGTTTTTCGTAAGCTACAAAAATTAACATTAGGACAGCATTGGGCCGTTTCAAACAAGTGGGACGGACAGAAACGTAAAGCTCATTATAAGGTCCATCTCGATTTAAGTAAACCTTAGATAAGGAGGTTAATTAACCGACTAGAAGTTGAATCTATAAACAAAAGAAATCTGCTTCGACTCATCGAAGTTGAGCTTCAAAATGTCGTACATACCTCCTCTTTGTGACTGTCTCTTGTACTTGTATCATGGGCAATATGCCCCGGAATTGTTGTTGGGCTGATACAGGAGTGTGGGTTGGCGACCAAAGAAAACGGCGCAAAATAGAAATCCCCACAAAAACGCCTAGAAACACGCCAGAACACACTCCTCTGCTTAGAAGTGGAGCAAGGCACCGTAGCACCCCGCTATTACCGGAAACGCCCCCGTCAGCGCTGGACTGTTCTTCCTACGCTCTACCAGCCTCTGCGGGTCGCTGGGAAAAGAATAGAAATTGGCCAAATAGAGTCAATTATATGAAGGTTACGCCTAACCCCCAGAATGTAACCGGCCGCCAGGAAAACTACTCCCGCAGGACCATTTCCGAAGCGCTGCCGAACGCTAATATATGCAACCATGTGAAAGGAGCCTGCCTGGTGTGGGCGGAGAACACAAACACCACATGCGGTGCACGCCGCAGGTTTTGCATTTTGCTGAGTTTCTGTGGTTGAAAAAGAACGTATAGAAAGACCCTGGAAAGCATGTAATACTCAGAAATAAAGGGAAAACGTTTTGTGACACAGACGTATGGGGACGTACCCTTCCAAGGCAATTTTTCGGACAGAAATTACCTCCGACAACTAGAAGTTCCTTGATCGTACGGGCAGGGAGGAAAACGCAAGTGGCTTGTACCAACACAATGTTTTGAGTTTTTTTAAGTAGTAAACCTTTCAATCTACACCAAAATATTACAAGGATGTATTAAAACAGTTTATATAAGAATACAAAAGAATACAAAATAAATGCACAAACCAGTAGGTTGAAATGGGTTTGTCTCTGAGTCTCTATTTTCCTTCCGTCTTTAGATACATTTGGTACAGTCCATAGTGGGGGTCATTATTTTTGATCAGTAAATATCAGTAAATATCTCTCGTAACTGGGGTAAACGTTAGCGTGCTTCGTCAGAAAAGTAGTTTTATGGTCAGGTGAATATTCTTATACGTTATCTATATGGTTTAGTAGCTGTTGTATACAACGTCTATGCAGGATTTCATCAAAACTCACGTGTCCAATTTCCTCTGAGGAACTCCGTAACATAACACGAGGCACGCAGCTGGAAAAAATCCAACTGACACAATGCCCAGTAGACAAGCCTGCACTGAACTTTCGTCAACCTTAGTCCTAATTCACCTACATAACCTACAGTATACATAGTCTAAAATGTTTCTAAGATGTTCTTCTGTTCTGAAATGCCATGTGTGGTTCCTTTCTTCGAGCTTCTCGGCCGCCGTGGGTTTGTTTTGTTACTAGTTCCTGGCAGCTGGGGGTCCCCCGAGGACCCTAGCGCGCCGCGTGGCCGGTGATTGACACTTCACTTATGCATACATTTGCCTTCGGCAAGGTTCGCGAGCGCTGGTAGCCAACCAACTCCTATGTTTTTGTGACATTAATTCTCGGCTTTCGTTCGGGTCACGCCTTATTTGGAAGTACCATACGTCAGTTGAACGTCCTGTTCCCGTGAGTAATGCATTGTGCCCGGCGGGCGAGCCGCGCCGTGCCTGCAAAACAGGCCCCAAATTTGGGACGAAAATTAAGCATTTTTTCGCAATATTCAATTATTTTTGGTAAAACCTTAGTACATCTATGATGACACACATGTGTTGGTACCCAGGTGATTGTTTACGACCAAAATTTGGGCAATATTTTCAAGTTTGTAGGCACTAGAATTGTCATAATCAAGCAGTGACCCGCAACCCGGAAGTCAATTTTTCCAGCGGCATTTTCGGTATATTTTCCCCCGAACTTTCACAGAATAACTTTATAATGGTAATACTTATATGTTTTTGTACATTGTGTGTGAATTTCATGGAGTATAACCCACAAATACGAGCGCGAGAGCGTTGAGAATAGCCTAATCCCCTCGTCCGCGCAGTCGGCTACGGAGATAAGGTCCAATATGGCAGCGGATGGAAATGTCCATGGCCAAAGTTCCCCGGCCAATGTTCTCTCTATAGCCGACGTTACGGTCGGGTACCGACGTTACGGTCGGATACATTCGGCCGCCGCTCGGGTTAAACTTCTGCACCAACCCGAGTACGAGCGGGTGATCCCCGCGCGGTGTATTTCATTAGTTCATGACGAAATTTTCCTGGGACACGATCGGAACTGAAGCTGCTGTAAATTTTCTATACAAAAGGGGGGAATATATAGTCTCTCAATCTACCAGACTAACCGCGCCGGCTATAGGGAGAATATTGTCGGGCAACTTTGGCCATGGACGTAACATTCGCAGCCACAGTTTTGCAATATTGTACCCTATCTCCGTAGCCGACTCCCTTCATACAATTGACTCTATTTTGGCCAATTTCTACTATTTTCCCAGCGACCCGCGGGTGCTAGTAGAGCCTAGGAAATATATATTGTGGGAGCTATCGTGCTTAATTTTCTTAAGTATTAGTATGGGTGATAATTTCCAGAGACTTTTGCTTCACGAATGGAAAAACTAGCCTGGAATCCATACCATCGGGGGCTTCTCGATATCTCTACGGCACTGGGAGTAACCCCCGCCCGCTCAGACAGTCCGCTCGGGGTGTGTTTACGGCCTAGATTACGTCGCCACCGACTAGGGTGGCTTGGAAAGTAGGGTGGCAAGCGGAAGTAGTGGTAGCGGTAGGAAGGCTACCAGAAACTGGGCCCGGTAAGGTCCCTAAGCCGACCCCTAGAGACTGGGACGAGGCTAGGAAAAACAAATACTGTTTAGTTTCTTAGAGTCAGACCCCGGCGCCAGGGTGTCTGCGAGGCGTGATCGCCGACTAGAGCGCGTGCCACATATGTTACTGTTGCCAGGGAGAGTGGTATGCAGTGAACAGGGTGTCTTTTTTGCACACTGCTTTAAAACTTTTTGACCATTAAAGAAGTCTAGATAACGATTTACTGCTGTCCGTGCATGTCTCATAGCAATGATGCTGAGCAATTTACCAAATTGAAGTGCATTGTGAACTTTACATGTCTGATATTGGAACGTTATTTACAGTACAAAAAGATGTTTTCCCTACGTAAGTAACTTGAAGTGTTCTACTATTCCGGGAATTCCCGCCAGAGACACACACAGTGTACATTCTATGTGTATGAATGGACTGTCGTTTTTGGACATAAGCGTTGCTTTGTGAATGAAATCATACTCCTGACTCCCTGTGTTACTATTCTGGAGGCACAGCAATAGCAATGTTGTGGTGTGTTCCAAGAAGTATATATACACGTGTATAGGTTTGATATGTATTTGATGCCAGTATCGGTGCAGTACCGATGCTACAAGTTTGCCTCCTTCGCAGACTTCGAACCCCCCCAAATATACGCCGCCGTTCCAGGAAGTCTGCGAAGGAGGCCAGCCACAAGTTCCGTAATTTTGGACCTGTTACCTAATTGATTATATCCTGTACTGTATCAGTGCTGTGTATGAACCTTTGACGCATTCAGGATCTTAGATAGACCAATAATTTCATATCATAACAAAGGCCTTTAGTCAAAATTTTCTTCTAAGATGTGACATTTGCAGACATGTCAGTCATGTCAGTCGACGAATAAAGAGACAGGGTCAAAGAAATGCATGTTTTGAGTTAACTTCTCCTTCAGTTTACCAAATATCGTACACTTAGAAAAGAAACAAAAAAGTTGGTAGTTTGTAGTTTTTTATTCGCACACTTCTACTTCTGGCAGACTTCAGCTCCCTGCTGTTGTCAGCTCGTAGTGTGGTCCTACTCCGGGCTGCGCGATGGGCCCGGTTCTTCTTCCTATGGAGAAACAATAATAAGGTTCCTGAGATAAGAAAAGAGAAGGCATTTTCTGCATGTTATGGCATTCTATCACATAAACCATGACGTTTCTCTATACTTTCTGGCGTTGAAGCCAAGTTTGGTCATGGACTACCCTTAATAAAAGTTAACACATGTAAAATAAAAACTACATGTACGCGTGGGGAGGGGAGGCACAGACATATGGGAGGAATGTTAAGTAGATTCGCTGTATGTAGGTTTCTGCTTACACCGCAAATGTAAATATATATCTAGGAAATCTAGACATAACATTGTAGATTTAACTTGCGCTTGAATTTTGTCTATACTTAGCTTTTGTATGAGGGCAGTACCTTACCTTGTAGCTAAGCTTTTGATGTCTTACATCTTAGATACCAACCTAAGCCATAAAGCCTGCTATAGAGGCTACCTCTCTATAGCAATACATTAATTGTTGCCTAGACCAATATCATGCAGTGCTCACCGGAGATTCCTACTCCTTCTTGTGGAAGCGCGTTGACTTCGCTTTTTTGTTAATGAAGGTGTTTACTGCTCTCCGGAACTGCCGGTCTTCAGGGCTGGTGGCAGTGTCTGTCATCGCTGCAAGGTGCTCTGAGATCACGAAAAAGGGCAAACAACATCAAGTAAAACCGCGTGCAAAGATTTAACAGTTACGCATCTATCATGTCAGTTTAAGATGTAATATAGCGTACATGTATTTCAACACGCAATGTGGCAGATATTTGTCCCATATGTTTACAAAAAGATAGACCATCTGGCATCTGAATTGCTAAGAAACACTGACGAACTACCCTAGGAGATAAGAGAAACACGTGAAGTGCTGACCCATCTTGAAGAACTGTCACATAATTAATTGACCTGTCAAACACATCTGGCAAAGATTCTGGATTAGATAAGGAGTCCAGACAATAGGCAACTTGCAAGACAGGACAGTCGGACGACAGAAACAGAGGAGAGATGATGTGAGCGTGAAATGAAGCCTGTTCCTCGGCCACGGCAAGTCCCGTGTGTCTGTGCTCACTTGATCCCCAAAGTAGTACCAATCTACTTCTCTACAAAGACACAAGCAAATTTTTGGGCAGATGTTTGCTCACCATATATAGCCTCCAGGGCGTTGCTGTTGAGTTGGCCGTAGCCATTCGTCCCGTACGTGTTGTTGTTTCTGAGATCCTGGATCGTAAAGATCTCAGGGACGATGGCTCGTACCCTCTCTCCCAGGTCCATCCAGGGGAGTCGGTTAGCTGTAGCTGAGCTAATCCATACCCCCCTTCCTGGGTGTCCCAGTGGAACTGTAAACAAAGGCAATTCATTACATTCCATCCACAATAAATGTTTTTAACATTATAATACAAGCAGGATACATTTCTACAAGTGTTCAATGGGTTAGTAGAATAAACTGGTTTTCTATGGTCTGTGCAGAATTGTATCCAATTTACGCTACCTCACATGACAGTGGTAGTTAGAAAGTAGGAGTTGATAAGCGCAATTTCTACAAGCATCTTTATTTAGTGAATAATCATTACAGCTATAGTCTATTCCTTCTGCAAAACTGTTTACCTTTGCCTCCTGAAGTGGTGGGGGTCCCTGCCCCGAGGCTCCTTGCAGAGTACTGCGGACTCTGAGTCTCCGAGTTTCCCTGAGGGGAGGTTCCCTGGTCTTGTGGGGTGTTACCGGTGTTGTACACCACCGACAAGGCTCGGCCAACAGCAGTGGAAACAGAACCTGTAGGAGGTACTGCTGGTGCAGACCTTGTCGGCGGTGTCTGCTGCTGCCTGCTCTCCACTGGCCTCGCGCCTTGGCGGTGCTGTGAATGGAAATGCATTGATAATTAGAAACCAATATACAAAACTGATTATCTTGGAAGAGCTTAGCTGTGTCGGTACAATAATTACTGACTTGGAACAATCTACTTCAAACTACCATTCATCCTACATTTACATCTGCTTTGCATAGCTATAACTGGTAATTGTAAAATGACCATTTGTTCCATCAATGACAAAGCACCAGTTAGCAGGATTTGCTACAAAAATAAATACAAAATAAAGTTAATTCCTGTTCAGTGCAAACGTGAAGCATTGTGGTACAAAGTAACATATAAAATGCATATAGGACTCACTACTTACTCTTTCTCTGCGCTCCGACCTTGCCAGCAACCGGTCCAGCTTGGTTATCACCGGCTCCAGGCATTCCTTCATGGAATCCATGAGCATTTTCTGTAAAAAGATTAACATGAATATCATTCTATGCCCTTAGATCACTATTGTAACGAAACAATTTTCGTCATGATACACAGGAGTATGAAATATATAATCAAGCGCAGGTACATTTGCTATGCAGTATAGAGACATACAATGATATGAAACAAATTCTTTTTTTGCTTCTTAACATACAGAGCGTACCATTAGTCAGAAAGTTTGAAGCTTTCTTGGGTTGATTCATGACAATGCATTATCATGTATAACCCCAAAACAATATCAAACCACAGGCGGTAGGCAAAGGTATTGTCGTTGAATAGCTGCTGAAGTTCCGATCGTGACGAAGTACTCGGCGCGGGTATCACCCGTGCCAAGCTTCCGAGCGAAACCCGAAGCGGTGCCTAAGGCACGAGCGGGGGGTTCGGAGAGCCGAACAGGGTTCGGTGTTTTCGGCAATGTTCGCCGAAGCCGAGCTCTGTCTGGGCGAGCCCCGTAGGGGTTTCTTTGAAAGTAAGAGGTAATTAGCAAAGGACGACGGGAGAAACCATCCCCGCTAATGAGGGGGGGGGGGCATTTCCGGAGTGAGCGACGGGAGAAATTGTCTTCGGGAGCATTTGAGCGAAAACATGTAGCCTCTACCAGGCTCCGCGGGATGGCTGGAAAAATAGTAGAAATTGGCCGTAATAGAGTGAATAGTGTGTCAAGGGAGTCAGCTACGGAGACAGGACAGTCTGCCTGTCTTCTCTCCGTAGCTGACTCCCTAGGCACACTACTAGTATTAAGTAAAGCTACCTAATCTTACCTTCATAGCCTTCTCTCTCATCCTCACGGTTTGGCCCCTGGCGTCGGACTCGGTCCCACTAGAGCCCGACATGTCCGTCGGGCGGGTTAAACGTCCATTCAATGAGGCTCTCGGCCGCTTCATCGACGACTGCCTTGTTTTTCTTAACGGGTCTTTTGTCTCGTTATCCTGATGAAACAAAAATTAACAAGAGTGATGGATTAGAAACAAAGATCAAAGTGTCGATTCTTGGTGTTATAAAATTGTTATGTTCCATTCTGCACTTGTCATCTAAATGTTAAGCTGCGAATTCTTACCTTCTTCGGTGGTGGCTCAGTCCAGTCTTCCTCGAATACCATGCTGCGGCCCCTAGGAGTCTCCGGTTCGTCGAGGGGCGCCGGCCAGGGCCTGGAGTTGGCAGAGGAGCCTTCTCCAGTGGTCTCCTTGGGATACTTGTTACTATTCTTCAAACTCTGTTGGACAAAAAATAGACAATAAGTGGGATGACAAACTTGATTCATTTCGTTTTCAAGATTGTATCTGTTCGCTCACACGTTGGCTACTTACTGGTACAGTGCAGTATTCCAAGCTTTAAGCGCACTTACTTCGTCGTAGGTCTCGATATTTCAGCGCTTAAACCATGTATATATTGCCGAAATACACACAATCTTAAAAAAACACTGCTATTGTTATTTATACCAGCAATAGATTGTGGGGTTACAAGTTGTTTGACCCCCGGCCTAGTCTGTGCCGCCTGTGCCATGTTTCATGGTTTGTCAACAGTTTGAAACTTCGAAACGAACAAGGACTGTGAAATACACAGACTACCGGGCCACTAGTTGAAAGGTGGTTAAACTAGGACTGTACCTTCAAAGCATCCTGACTCATCCGAGTCGGATTGACGTCTGGGTTGGACTCAGACTCCGTCCCGCTAGAGTCAGATGGATACTTCATGCGGGACTTAAGGGTCTTCTTACCCTAAAGAACGAAAAAATAGCAAAAGTGATGGATTAGAAACAATGATTGTAATGTGCCCATGTCCCTGTTTCATAAAATGTTTCTTAATGTTGTGTTCCACTCTGCACTTGTTTGGGAGACTGATTAAGTCACCGACAGTCAACTAAGAGTAAATCTACGTTGTCTTACCTTCATTTTAGGTTTCAAGGACGTGTCGTCAGTCCCATCACTACAGTCACTCCCGGACTCCTCGTAGTTCAAGGCTGGACCTTTGGGCGCGCGGCGCCCTTTCGCCTTTGTGGCTGGTGTCTTTTTACCCTGAAGACAGAAAAAAATAACAAGTGATGGATTAGAAACAAAGATATAAGTGTCCCCATCTCCCTGTCTCATAAAATGTTTCTTAATGTTGTGTTCCACTCTGCACTTGTTTGGGAGACTGATTAAGTCACCGACAGTCAACTAAGAGTAAATCTACGTTGTCTTACCTTCATTTTAGGTTTCAAGGACGTGTCGTCAGTCCCATCACTACAGTCACTCCCGGACTCCTCGTAGTTCAAGGCTGGACCTTTGGGCGCGCGGCGCCCTTTCGCCTTTGTGGCTGGTGTCTTTTTACCCTGAAGACAGAAAAAAATAACAAGTGATGGATTAGAAACAAAGATATAAGTGTCCCCATCTCCCTGTCTCATAAAATGTTTCTTAATGTTGTGTTCCACTCTGCACTTGTTTGGGAGACTGATTAAGTCACCGACAGTCAACTAAGAGTAAATCTACGTTGTCTTACCTTCATTTTAGGTTTCAAGGACGTGTCGTCAGTCCCATCACTACAGTCACTCCCGGACTCCTCGTAGTTCAAGGCTGGACCTTTGGGCGCGCGGCGCCCTTTCGCCTTTGTGGCTGGTGTCTTTTTACCCTGAAGACAGAAAAAAATAACAAGTGATGGATTAGAAACAAAGATATAAGTGTCCCCATCTCCCTGTCTCATAAAATGTTTCTTAATGTTGTGTTCCACTCTGCACTTGTTTGGGAGACTGATTAAGTCACCGACAGTCAACTAAGAGTAAATCTACGTTGTCTTACCTTCATTTTAGGTTTCAAGGACGTGTCGTCAGTCCCATCACTACAGTCACTCCCGGACTCCTCGTAGTTCAAGGCTGGACCTTTGGGCGCGCGGCGCCCTTTCGCCTTTGTGGCTGGTGTCTTTTTACCCTGAAGACAGAAAAAAATAACATGTGATGGATTAGAAACAAAAGGTCTCATAAAAGGTTTCTTAAAATTTCTTACTGTCTAATCGATTTTGAGAATCTGACAAAGTTGCTTGTGACAATTACCTGCTGAACCTTTTTCAAGATGGCGGCGGTAGCCTCGACCGAGGTCTTGGCTGCCGCGCCATCCTTCTTTCTTTTCTCCTGAGCCGGAGTCAGGCCCTTCGGTTTCTCTGAAACAGAAAATACGCTTTATTATTATGTGGATTGAATGCCATTGAATGATAGTTAGCGTCTTTATTTCAACTCTTGATCATTCCCTGAAATTAGGGACCGCCTTCAAGTACTTACAATGTACCTTGGCTTGTATGGAGGAATTTAGTTACTAGCACATACATCTGAATACATTCACTCTTACTCAGGATACTGTTATTCGTGATCTATATTCAAACGTTTAGTAATTTGCAGTTGACTCACTTGGTGGAGGGACCTTCTTTCCTTTCGGCCTGACACCTGGATCTATAAAACAAAGGTACCATTGTGATACAGGCAATATCAAATTGTTTCAGTAATTGTTCGCCACCTCGTGTACCTTGTGTGGTGCAAAAAAACACCGTTAGTGCAAATCCCGGCCTCCAAACAGAGGTTGACCTTCTCTAAGCTTACAGGTGATTAAAAGACTGTTCTTCTCCAAACTACCAAAACCCCACACAATTTAGAAAAAGGTTGGACATAACGTTTTCCATAATCCATTGCTTGCAAAAGAGAAGTCAAACCCTTTAGACATAATTATAGACAATTACGTTTGTATAATTTTGATAAGCCGCTTTCATATTAATTTTGTACCCTGTTCTTTATCTATGTTGTTTGTAGTATTTCAATCTGCAATAAAGTATTTAAATCTGCAATAAATTTATCATCATGCATGTTTACTACATTATGTGTTGTCACGGGGTAGGGCTGACAAAATACGCGTCCTCGGGGCAGATAAAACTTAGAAGTCAGGATTTTCCCCAATAAAACCTCTGCCTGGAGAGGACGTTCGGTGACCTGCAACCAGCCATACGATTAGCCTGGAAACTATACCATCGGGGCTCCCCGATATCTCTTCGGCGTTGGGAGTGGCCCCCGTCCGCCTGAAGAGCTTAGCCCGTTTGGGGTGGTAGTTTACCGCGGCAGCGGAGTAGGGTGGCAACTAGCCTGGATGTAACGGTTCAATAAAGCAGACTGAGCCCGGTAAAACACCCCTAAGCCGACGGCTTGAGACTGGGACCAGGCTACCATATGGTCGGACCTCTCCAGAAAATCACTGCCCGACGTTTAGTAAACTAGTATACACAGGAGAGCCCGGCAAAGTACCGTCATAGTGGAATCTACGAAGCCTTTAACCTACGTGCCTTCAAATCGTAGAATTCGTTAAATAAAAAAATGTCCAGTAGAGTCAGTCCGTGGGAACGTTAACGTGATCCCCATTTGACAACTGATCGCGATCTAAATCACTAAGATGCCAAATAGTGAAATAATCCTTTTATTGCTTTGCGATCAGAGCGTGACAGAACACACGACGGAGCCCGGGACACTGTCCCTGGCGGCCTGGTCCCTGGTCTGCATATTTGCATTTCTTTTGTCCATCAAAACAATAGCCTGAGTACCAGCACACGTAGTGAAATTTGCTTGCTAACCACAACTCAGAAAACTCATGAGCTGACTGATCACTTTAATCCTCCTCTTATCTGCTATATCTAGACTCTGGATCTCTCACCCCTGGTGGGGACACCGTTACAACGTCGTTACGGCCGACAGAACCCTGCAATCCTGCCCTTGGAAGTTTAAGCGAGAGTTCAGCTGCAATTAATTAGTGAGGGTCGGGGTGCCATAAATCACAACCTCCCATATGGCCGGCCGCACACTAGCAGTGTTAAAGATCACGGTCTTAAAAGGAAATAAATTTTCCATTTTTCGGTAGAAAACACTTGCATTTCTGTCTAATTGCTACTATATACATGGCAAAGGGGAAGTGACAGTTAAGAAAAGGGTACCAAGGGAAGCAGGGAAGCGACTTACCACTGCCGCTGCCTTCAGACTCAGAGGCTCCCCCGAGAGAAGACGCCTGCTCCAGAGAGTCCTTGAGTTTCTGGGAAAACGTGCGTTTTCTGGACCCGCTAACTGTCGCAACGGTGACTGCTGTGTCCATTCGGGACGCATACTCGAGGGTGGTTCTCTCCATTTCTCTCCTGTCCCCTGAAAGAGTTGTAAATGTAATCTTATACCTGTTCTAAATGTCGTCTGGTGATTTGTGTGAACATCCAAAAATGTTGAATTTCACGGGTATCGACGCGATCCCTTTTTAACCTCCTTGATGGAATTAAATGTGTCGCCATCGCAATAAAACTATACATTATGAAAATCGATTTGAGGCTATTCACTCACACCGAAGATCTACCGGGCAAGCTTGTTTTGAGCCTATGTTACTGTTTTGTCCGTCATTTAGGAATGTGCTCATGTCACGCGATGCTCACGCACGAAATGCTGCAAAATACTGTACAATGAAAACAAGCTTTCCCGCTACATCTGCTTGGAGATAAGAATTTCCCGTGCCGACGGTGAAGCGTAGGCGTTTGATTTTATTGGCAAAAGAACCTGGCCCATACGTTGAATCATCCAGAAAAAAAATGTCGTGCTGAGAGGTCTGCAAAGTTCAGACATCGTTGGCGCGGGAAAGTCTTTTTTCCAAGTACAGATGCGAGCTTAAACATGGGGGAGGGGACACCTTATACCACGCTCCAGTATGCAAATGTTGCGCACAAACAAATTGGAGGAAGAAAATTGAAAAAAGAAGCCGACCTGTTAGCACCTCTCGTATATACAAGGAGGTTTAATCTGATGAATAGAAACAATAGTAACTAATTTATCAATCGTTTTATGAGAGAAATTTGTGCTCTCTCATATGTAAACGTTTCACACAAAGAAGCGGTAGGAAAAAAGCCAAGAAAACAATGAAAAAGTTAAACAACGGGACGCATACTCGAGGGTGGTTCTCTCCATTTCTCTCCTGTCCCCTGAAAGAGTTGTAAATGTAATCTTATACCTGTTCTAAATGTCGTCTGGTGATTTGTGTGAACATCATTGGCGCGGGATAGACATCGCTGGCGCGGGAAAGTCTTTTTTCCAAGTACAGATGCGAGCTTAAACATGGGGGAGGGGACACCTTATACCACGCTCCAGTATGCAAATGTTGCGCACAAACAAATTGAAGGAAGAAAGTTGAAAAAAGAAGCCGACCTGTTAGCACCTCTCGTATATGTAATGAATAGAAACAATGTTAACTAAGTTATCAATCGTTTTATGAGAGAAATTTGTGCTCTCTCATATGTAAACGTTTCACACAAAGAAGCGGTAGGAAAAGCCAAGAAAACAATGAAAAAGTTTAACAACGAACGCTACTGTTAAGATTTCTAATCCCTCAGTCTTGCTTATGGGATGGACGCCATATAAAAAGTTATAGCAACAACATTAAGTTCACACGACTGAAGTTGTTCTGTAATGTTTGGAAGGATATTTACCTGTTGCGATCAGAACGACGGTGTGAGATGTTCTCAGGATTCTGTCCGGGCGCAGCGGATCGACTTCGCCTGTAGTCCACATAGCGGTAGCCCTTGAACCAGTCTCCATCTCGGGCGTATAACCCACGATGTCCTTCACGGGGATGGTCGAATACTTGCGCTCATCTGGCCAAAATACTACAGCCCAAGTGGCCATTGTAACTAAGAAAAGCCGAAAATTCTTCCAAATCAGAGACAAGAGAATATATGACTGTCTGTCGTCGCGAGGATCGTAACAGACTGGACGGCAGTATTTCACGCAGGCGCAGTCGTGTCAATTTCGTTGAAAACAAAAGTTAGAGCATGGTCATCTGTCCTTAGCCAATCAGGAGCGGGTATCAAACGGTTCTTGGCTGTTCTCGCTTCTTCCGGACCCCCAGTGATCAGGGCAAATCGCACGTTGACGCGAATCTGGCTATCACTCGTACGCGGCGAACTCAAGTACAATGTATTCTGTACTACTGCTCTGACCTTTTACCTTTGTAAAATCAGGACGATGGCTGGTCCCCCACGTAAACGACAGTATAAAGGGTGGTTGTACGATGCTAACGTAGCTGTCCCCGATCGGACACAGCAAAGACGGCGCCAAGAGATTAGAAAACGACAACAGATGTTTTCAGCATGCGCCTCACAGTCCATCAATATGGGTGAGGACAGACCTGACCAAGAACCTTGGACGGACGAACACATACCAGAAGACACGTATTATGATGTCGAAAGTTCACACAATTTCGATGAGTCTGACTTTTCGAGCAGTTCTGAGTCTCAGTACAGCCTTTCGTCGGATTCAGATGGTGATGAATCGGACGAAACAGGTGATTATCTATATGATAATCATTCGACTCATGATCTTTCAGAGGAGATCGAGTTTCTGACATCTGACGGGCCGTTGTATACAGGATCTCCAATCACAGTTGGCGTGAGTTACGTGTTGCTAATGAACTTTTCCGTAAAACACAAGCTTTCGAATACCGCATTTCAGGATCTTTTGAAGTTGGTCGATGCACACTGCCCAGAAGATAATAAATGTGTAAAGTCCGTATATTTACTAAAAAAACACTTTGCTGACAGACTTTGCCATGCCCCCCCTCCAAGAAAGTTCTATTGTTGTTCATGCTGTCAAACACCACTACAAAGCAACGACGATGAGTGTACACGTGACGAATGCGTGCAAACTGAGGCCAAAGTGACAGAATTCTACCACCTGGATTTGGCAACACAGTTAAGACGGTTTTACAAAGGTGAGTTTAGAATGATTTATGACCCCATACAGTCCCTAATATATAGCAGGCATGGAAAAATCCGCGGGAAGCACATGGCATGTCTAATAATAGTATACTAGCTACAGTAATTGATAAACTAGAGCGAAGTATAAAAGTTAGACGCATTCTTTTCGACTAGCTGTAAGACGAGGGGCCCGGTAAAGGCTAAACTATGACGTCCCCAATACAAAGCAGCGTTGAGTCATCTTCGGCGGCGAGATGTTCTCCTCGGTGAAATCCGTCGATGTATATGCATGTCACAAGTAGATGATAGTGTTGTGGACACTTGGACTCGATATCGGCAAGGAGGTTAAAATATTAACCTCCTTGATATCGGCCAGTAAAATGGTGAATTTCTGCTATTTTTCCACAGTTCTTGCCGGGAGGCTGAACGCACGCTACAGTGATAAAATGCTTATATTACACCGCGTGCTTGTAGTTTCCCAAATATGTTAGCTCATGTCGAGAAGTAAATCCCACAAAGCGTACACATTTTGGGCCGGGGTCCTTGTAGCTACGTAGATAGATATGAATATAACTATTGATCCTTTTGGCAGTCGTGACAATGCCAACATCACATTTGAAAAATACCGTGAGTTGGGGGAGGGACGTCATAGCCTGCATTTTCACGTTTTTGCACAACATTATCCGACGGGGATTTAAGATATACTCCAAATTCACTCACGTACTTAAGGTCTTGGTATTTTTTTAAAAATCGTAAAAAGAAGCCGCTGAAATTCTGTTAAATGCTAAGAATAGTCATACAGCTTGTTTACTTTTCCCGTACCCAAACCTGGTTTGACGTGCGCTCGAGCTAGATTCAAAATGGCGCCGGAGTTTTATATAGTTTCCAGCAAATCGCTGAGCCTATATAGTTTCCAGCAAATCGCTGAGCCTTGGTTTTTTTACTTCCAAAGATGGTAATAATATTTGGTTTTCTTCTTTACTAGATCCGACTTTCCTAGGGAACTTGAACACGAATCTCGACAACCAAGACGGACGTATACACGACATATACGACGGGGAACGGTACAGGGCCCTAACTCAAGAAGGGGGATTCCTTCATCCTGACAATGGCAACATCTCATTCACGCTGAATACAGATGGAGTCGCTGTATATGGGTCAAGCAGGAAAGGTCAACTCTGGCCTGCATATTTGTCGATTAATGAATTGGCACCGCATCTTCGGTAAGCCCCTTTTTAACAGTTTACAATCACCTACGTTGAATATAAGAATGAATCTTGACTCTGCCCCCTACTTGTGAATAGACTAATCCAGTGACGTCAGTGGATTACTCTATTCATCAAGAGGGGTGCAGAGTCTACTATGGACTTTTATAATATCAGAACACAGCAACATTTGCCATATCTTACAGGTATTCTAAGAAGTTTCTTCTTCTTGCTGGCTTCTGGATGAGTCCCAATAAACCAGTAATGACTACCTATCTCCGGCCTTTGGTGGACACATTGAATGACTTCTACCATCACGGTTAGTTGGTTCAGTCTAACGTTAGCCTGGAATCCCGACCTATTTATAGCTGCCGGTTCTCTTCTCTCCCTCTCGGAGGGAGAGAAGAGAACCGGCAGCTATAAATAGGTCGGGATTCCAGGCTAGTCTAACGTTACTCGGTTCAGTAAAACCTCCTTGGTTCAGTCAATACTTTGTGATTTTCCTGCATAATGTATGTGGTTCAATCAAGTGCCTGGATCTGTTGTAGTGTTACTGCCAGACCGAAACAATATCATGAAACTAGTTACGTGTTATTTTTTGTTAGTTTAATGCTTATTCTGAACAAGGATGAACCTGTTTTCGTCGGTTCGCATTCCAACTTTGGCGGGAAATCTACACAGAACAGATCGCCAGACGCCTGATTGGGTAGCAATGATGTCATTGTTTGTGCAGCAGCGATATTAGCGGCCACTAATGGTACTGCTGATAACGCTGTTGCGCTGAAATTGGACTTGCCGCATACCCTCTTTTAAACGGAGTATTCTATCCAAATGAGGTTTTCTTGGCTGTTGATGAACTCCTACATAATTGATAGTATCAACGGGTGTCAAAATGTAGGTACAAAATCACTGATTAGGTCGCCCACAACCCCTTGCGGCTACAAGGTATTTCAAGATGGCGGCTCCTATCTCAGTGCGATATTGGGGGGGGGTCGCCAAAAAAATTACCTATACGTGCTTTGGGTGCGTGATGGCAAAATCACGCACCCGTGGGTGTCTGCGGAAAGTCGTGAAAGTTAGGTAAACATATTCTGACGATTATAGTACTGAGAAAGAAATTTGTTTTAAATTTCAAGGAATTTATACTTATACAAATGTATAGGGGCTCTTAGCGTCCTATGTTTGACATCTTGTGGTAGCCGCGGCAACTGTTTGAGGGCTTCTTTTACTTGCAGTCATATACGGGGCTAATGTATAAGACTGCAAGTAAAAGATTAGCCCTCCAACAGTCGCCGCGACTAATCTTGTGGGTTACTTTAGAGGCTAAGCCCCTGTTCTAAGAGGGTGTCCAAAAATCATAATTTATGACACCCTTAAATTAAATTGCACAACTTTTTCCTTTTCACACAGGGATCGTGGTGACAAACAACATGGGCGCCCAGCAGACGATACGTGGCATGTTGTTGCTTTGTAGTGTCGACCTGCAAGCGAAAGCACTCGTAGCTAATGGAAAGCAATATAATGGGGAATATGGCTGCCATAATTGTTTAGATAAAGGGAAACCACTCGGTGGTCCTCGTCGTGTATGGCCTTACAGGGGCCCGGCTACTCGTCTCCGTACACAAGCTAACTATGAGAAATATCTGGAAAAGGTTGTACAATCAGGAAGACCTGTAAGTAAATTATTTCAAGAATACTTTGATACATGTATTTCATGTTAAGTCTAGTACAATACCATGTATGGGGAGGGGTACAAGGGGATATAGACAAAACTGCATGGCCAGGGAATGATGCCTGATAGGGTATAATAGGACCTTTGTTATTAAGTTCGTATGCCACAACATAAGATTCAAAAAAGATGTCACACACTTGCATGCATAATACATTGTCACAGTACAGATTAGAATCAAGTATAATCTGGAATCCTCCCAGTACAGATGGGAATTGTGCTACTACTACTACTAGTAATACATATTGGAATTCCAATCTGTACTAGTAGGATTCCAGATGCTACAAGTACAGATTGGAATTCTAATATCAATTGGAATCCTACAAGTACAACTGAACTGTATGTAATTCACTTGGCAGGACTCGAAATACTGGGTGCATGTGCACATGTGTGCATCCAAAATTGGACCTGTGCACCTAATTTTTGACTGTGAACTTGCTCTGGTACACCAGATATTTTTGAAGGTCATAGGGTATACTATTGTACACTAGTATATAGACTATTCTTGAAATGTAAGCATGACATCAATTGATGTATTACTAAATGCTTGAAATTATATGTTTAGTGCTCGATCGTAGGTTGGAACTCGTTACAACCAAGTACTGTGGAAGCATCCTCATTAGATAGCTTTACACAATGCATACAGTTAGATAGCGAAGGTTAAACGTGACAGGCCGTTCGTTGTAATATAACCAGCTGCTGTCGCGCCGCGTGCCTGGGAAGCTGGTGTGTTACGCCGAATGGCGGTTATACCAGCTATAAAGATACAGATACAGATAGTGCTCAGTCCATAATGACACTTATCGAATCACATTTTTTTCTATTTTATCCAGATCATTAGTAACATCATATTTTACTCTTTCACAGAAAAAAGGCATCAAAGGAGCAAGCGTTTTGTACCTCCATTCCCCGTTCGACATGGGGCAAGGATTTGTAATTGATTGGATGCATCAAAGTCTCTTTGGGGTGTTGAAAACATTAGAGAACCTGTGGTTGGGACAAGGGCACTCAAGAGAAATATACTATATAGGAGACAAGGTGAGCTTTGTGCTCTTCTCATACTCTTCTACCCAAGTATATAATTGTTCCCGATACTTGATATACATACCCCTGATAAGTTATAGACACTGTGTATCGTTCCCAATACTGAATTTACCCTTTCCATAACTTCTCAGGGGTCAACTCTAATATTTATAAGTTTTTCAATGTTTAATGCACTAAATTGATACCATTACCCTCTACAAAGAAATCTTTATCATCCTCTTTTGTCTCCAGATGCCAGAGATGAGCAAACAGTTGCTGGCCATGAAGGTACCTGACTTAATTTCGCACAGACCAAGGAGTCTAGCCGATCGCCATCACTATAAAGGTACAGGTATTTTATTTGGATTGAAAACCTTTGGTCTAGCCAGCTTGCCAGTTCATAAAGCAACTGAACTAAAAAGAATCACAGAAACATTGTCATTTTTAGCTACTGCATTTAAAGAGGGTTACCACATTTAAGAAGGTGACAACATGAAAAGAGAAAAAAGTTGGCACTCATGACTATATGTTCATATTCTATGCATAGCTACAGCCCCTGATCCCTATTTAAGAGTATGACTTGCCTTTTCATACATGAATCCTATCAATAACCTGTTCATATCACACATTCAAGGGGCCCTATCATTAACTGCTATGGGACTTGTAATTATCTGTTTGCTAACCGCCTTCTTTGTTTCTCACACAGGCGAAGAGCAGCGTACCTTTCTTCTCCACACTTCTACAGGGGTGTTGCGTGGTGTGTTGCCCATAGACTATTATGCACATTATACTCTACTGGTGACAGCAGTGTCAACGCTGGTCAGTGACAGTATCAGCCCCGAGGAGCTGGCCAATGCCAGAGAAAGACTCCAAGTCTTCTGCGCAACCTTTGAAGACTTCTATGGTAAGCCATTATTATATTTCCCTCCCTGTACCCTGTATAAGGGTGCGGGGGAATGTATTGCTTGTGCTAGTGTGTTCTTTTCTTTAATGCGGAAAGCGGCAGAAGTTGAGGGAGTTTTGTGTCCTCCAACACAAAACTATAAGAACATTGATTCTAACCTCGGACTCCGGTATTCAAATTTTTGACGGCGACGAAACCGGCGCGGTCAAAATGGATTTATAGATATTCTATGGAAGCCCATGTGATACAACTCTAGAACCTCATAAGATATGGATAGTTATCACACGGTCCGCAACACCCGTATCAGGCCCAGGCATGACATAAATATATATGCCCACATGTATTTATATTTGTATATACAGATAAAGATATTTTTATATGTGTTTATGTGTCCATATACATGTATAGGTGAACTGTAGTACATTAAGAACAGATCCCCTTCGCAATATAGAACAAGACTGAATATGAACTAAGGACCCTTGTTTATTTATTAATAGGAGAAGAAGCACAGACAATGAATGTCCACCTCCTGCTTCACCTGCCTGAGCATGTCAGACTGTATGGCCCACTCTTCGCCTATAGCTGCTTTGGATTTGAAACCATGAATTGTCACGTGAAACACATGACAAGGGGGACACATTTCATTGTAGAGCAGGTGACTATGTTACTATGTATTTTTATATCACAACATGGACTTAAAACTAATAAAAGATATAGAATATAAGTATAAAGAGCTTCTTTTTCAATTACTTGTATAGAGACTTGTTTGCATTTGATGTAAGTCAGCTAAAATGTGGTTGTAGGCAAACAGAGATGTCACTGAGTACAACAGTAGTACTCTGTACACATTTGGTTTCGGTAATCGCTCAGCTTGATGGATAAAAGATGTCTTTTTCTGTTAATTGGTGCAATTAGATGTTGATTGTTTCACAGTCATAATTTGACCAAACTTCCCATTTCCAAACTCTGGTGCCATTTTGAATCTTATCTAATAGTGATTTGAGCATTGACTACTTAAAAATCTTGCGCAGCTGAAAGATTTACAATAGATACACTGAACCTGCATCCCCAGGTTATTGTCCTTGCATACTTGACTTCAGTGATACATCTGCCCTTATTGCTGTGTCCTAGATCACATTCACAGCAGCGATGACAGACAACCTTCAGCAACTAGTGAATGCCATGGACCCAGTGAGAGACTCTGCAAAAGCTGTTGAAGTAGCACGTAGGCTATCCACCGTTGGAGGAAGGTAAGACCGTTATTCCAGTTTGGTTGTATGATACTTTTCAGTTCTTGATGTCATGCACAAATGTTTATTTGATAGACGAAGGTAGCCTCTTTTGCAGACTTCCGAGAACGGCGGCTTATATATTAGGGGGTGTGGGGGGGTGCACGCAAGGGAGTTATGTAGCCGAGGGAGTGACTGCCCGTGGATAGGACGGGTGGTCACCCCTCAGCTACACAACTCCCTCGGCTACATAACTCCCTTGCGTGCACACCCCCACACCCCCTAATATATAAGCCGCCGTTCTAGGAAGTCTGCGAAGGAGGCTAAGACGAAGGGTGTAATTATGTATGTTGCTTTGTGCTTTAAAAAGAGAAAGAAAGCCACTAGAACTTAGTACATTTGTACAGTATTTAGTATTATGTTAGATTTTGATGTTTATGTTATCATTATTGTTCTTTTCTTTCATATTCATTGCACCATGCACTGTTTTTCGTATTACAACCACACGTTTGTCTCGGCTAGTATGCATTACAGCCTGCTAGTCCAAGAAGTCCTTTCTGTTGAGAAGGAAGGCATTAGAAAAACATGGCTCGAAATTCAGTTTTGGAAATAGGTACACTGCTGCACAGGTGGAAATAGGTGCACAAAAAATTAGGTGCACAGAAAGAATATTAGGTGCACCACATAGAATAAAGTTTAATGTCAGCAATAAAGTCTGTAATTCTATAGCTAACGTTAGAATTTCCAACAAGTAATCAATCTAATAACGTGCAACAAAAGGTTATATTGCTATTTTTTATACTTACATTTCATAAATATTCTGTATGCTTAGTGTACAATAGTGCCTTTAGCCTACTGGTGCACCCACCTTTAGAAATTTAGGTGCACAGCTCCAATTTCCATGCACCCACTATTTCGAGCCCTGAAAAAGTATGGTAGGAATATCAAAATGATGAATAGCTTTTCTATGTATTGTAATTTAACGCTTATTTGTCATGGCTTAATTAGCAGATACCTAACAAGATTGATCGCTTTTCTAGAAAGATGACCAGGCTGTCGTCAGGGATATATCGCTTGGGCAGTGCAATCCCGATGAACATGGAGGACAGAAACATCAGAGCAGCTTTGCAACAGAGGACAGGACTGCGTGCGGTTCCAGAGTGTGAGGTGTACTATAGAGTCAGTCTTCGCGGTCAGAATGTCTACTCAAGATACTATACGAGAGAGAAGGCAAGAAACAACAGGACAGTAGAATTTAAGGCACATGACATCATCCACTACGCCGAAGTCATCCTATTCTGCAGCGTGCAGGGCGAAGACTTGGCTGTGTTGAAAATCCTTCAACCGGTCGAAGACCCAATCATCAATGTTGCTGACGTGACTAATGCCTATGTCAGACAGGCATTGAGTCTACCATTGCAGAGCTTTGTTGTAGAAGTTGCTGAAACGAATACCTACTTGGCTATTCCTATCAGTTCCTTGTCACGAAAGTGCATATACATGGAAATAGTTGGTGAAAACGGCAAAAACACATATGTTGCCCGATTCCCAAATATGGTCGAACATAACTAAGGACAGTTTCAGTAACTTGACTTCAATGATCTGTTGGCCTAGAATTGATATCATTGACAATGTGATTGATCATTTCAGTATATCTGTTACCCATATTAGCAGATTAGCTGCCTGGCAAAGTCCATTATTAAACGCAAACTCTGACAGCCAGACCACCGTTGTACATGCAAAAAAAAGCAGGGTATCAGCACACAAGATGTAGGCATGTGCTTTGTGACTTCATGTTTTTTGTTTCATTCCAGCCTTGAGTATTGTTTAACTTTGAGGCATTTGATATTTGAATGGTAGACATATTTGAATTGCTTGGTACACGCCTGCCAATGGCCAGATTACTCTGTACACAATTTCATTAGGTTACTAGAGTTTGGCAAGCTCATACCTTAATGAAAAAAGGTATTATAAGCTATAAGCTTTTGTAAATTTTCGCATTTGCATGTTTGATAACTGTTTATGTCTGTCTCCCATTAGTTACATGTGTAACATTTAGTGAAGTCCAGTTATTGAAAACATGGAAAATATAGAACTGCTTAATTTTGCAAATTATCTTTAGTCCTTATCTGCATAGTATATATCTAATTATGTACATCACTGCCTAAGCTACCTGCATGCCTAAATTAACGGAAATAAGTTATTCCCATCGTCAGTTCTCCTCTTTGGAACATTTTGACAAAAACACCCTTGCAGTTCCAAATGGAAAGCATGTCCTTGTTATGATCAGTTGAGAATATCTGTCCGTGAGCTAAAATTGAATAGCTTTCGTTTAGTCACAGCGAACACTATCCTTTAAGTAAATGCCATGAAATAAGGTGTTATCATTAGGGTTTATGTTGGAGTTTAAGGTTTTAAACATTGTATCACTGCGTCGATATTGATGATCAGAGTTGTAAAGATAATTCAAACCGACTACGGAAAACGGGAGGTATTTGTTGAGGCACCCTTAACGCGAGCCAATGGACCTTGTGTTTGATCTGATTAAATGACAATTATCATCTATATTGATTGCCAATTTACAGCATTTTCCTCGTTCTCATTGATATTTGAACAAGGATATGGGGTGTAAAAGATGTAGGGTGGTAGGACTTAGACGAGTGTTGACTTTTGTAATGATTTGGAACTTACCGAAGAAAGCTGTCTTCATCCCTGATACAGCCTAAGGAAAAAACAACTTAGAAAGTTGAAGCGATTGCTTTCATGGGTTTTGGAAAACAAGAGGTAGCACGAGTGGCTGAGACCATGCGATGACGGATAATAAACCGTTTTCAGTTTTCAACTTCTTACCAAGTGTCTATCGATTGAGCGCAAGTTTGAAAATTCTGGCAAGAGTCTTTTTTAGGTGTATTAAACCTATATATATACATATATATATATATATGTATATGTATAGCGAAACCTTGGTCAGCTATCACTCCATAACCATGAAGCAGATAAAACCGTTTTCAGTGTTCACCTTCATACAAAGTGGCCTATCGACTGAGCGTAAAGTTTGAAACTTCTGGCAGCTCCTTAAGAGTCGGGTTTTTGGGTGCCATAATGCCAATACTGTTTAAGTACAGGTAAAACTTTGGTCGGCTATCACTCCATAGTCATGAAGGAGATAATAAAACCGTTTTCATCTTTCCACCAAGTGCCTATCGATTGGACGCAAAATTTGAAAATTCCGGTAGCTCCTCAAGAGTCGGGTTTTTAGGTGTCCTAAATAATACTGCTTAAGAACGGTTGAACCTTTGGTCGGCACGACCGACTTGTCCCTCTTCCGAACTCTTAGAAGTCTGGTAGGTCCTCACAAGTTGGGAGTTTTTAGGTGCCTTAAACCTATACTGCTTCAAAGTGTGACGAGTGAAACTTTCAGGTCGGTACGACCGACCAGTCCCTCTTCCGATCTCTGTAAGAAGTTCGAACTGCCCGTCCGAACCGGCTAGGACTGGTTCCGAACGGGCAAATGTTGAGTCGGTTTTTTTTAGATCTCTTAAGCTTATACTCAGCTTTAAACCGAAGAAGTTTATTGCAAGTTCATGCCCGTGGGCTAATTGCAAATACATGATAAAAACATAGGAAAAACATACATGCGTCAGTAAACTGTGTCTGACTTTGCTGTAACAATAGGTTACTGGTACTATATACAATTGTTGGCTATATCGGACGGACGAATCTTTGGTCGGCTTTCACTCCATAACTATGAGGCAGATGATAAAACCGTTTTTAGTTTTTAACTTCCGACCCAGTGGCCTATCGATTGAACGCAAAGTTTGAAAGGTCTGGCAGCTCCTTAAGAGTCGTTTTGTTTTGTTGTTGAAAATTTGGTCGGATATCGCTCCATAACCATGAAGCAGAATGGAGCCTTATGGCCTTTGAAACTGGAAACTCCTGTGTACTTCTGCTTGACTTTTGTAAGGGTCATATCTTTTTACAGTGAATGACCTCGAAGATTAGTATTTAACAACTAGATTCGCATTTGGTCGGTTGAAGAAGCACAAAAGCTGCAAGGCGTTTCATCCAGAAAAGGCACATATGAGAAACCGTGCGACACTGGAAAAAATTTTAACATCGTCCGACGCTCTGCGATAACTGATTTCACCTGCGATTCACCTGCGATCATCGTGCGATTTACGGGATATGCTATCGTAGGTGCATTGTACGATGTATGCGACCGGGGCGTATTAGTTACGGATGAAACTTTGGTCAGCTATCACTCCATAACCATAAAGGAGATGATAAAACCGTTTGTAGTTTTGAACTTACAACCAAGTGCCCTATCGATTAAGCCCAAAGTTTGAAAATTCTGGTAACTCCTCAGTCGTTTTTTTAGGTGTCTTAAACCTATACTGCTTTAAAAAAAGTCGGCACGACCATGGTACAGCCTGAATTGGGGGCCGTTAAATTAGCATGACGATGGATGGAATTTTGAACACGTTCAGAATCATTTTTTAGCTGTAATTTCCGTCGCACGACCGTCGGCGATTGCTAATTTTACGTGCGATTTACCCGAACTCTTAGACGTCTGGTAGCTCTTCAAGAGTCAAGTATTTTAGGTGGCGTAAACCTGGTATTATTAAGTACGGGTATAACTCAAATAGTCGGTATGGCTGACCAGTCCCTCTTCCGAACTCTTTAAGAAGTTCGAACTGCCCGTCCGAACCGGTTAGGACTGGTTCCGAACGGGCCCATTTTTACAAAGGTAAAAACACAGGGAATCGTACGTTATTTGACTTAAAGCAACATCACAAAGCATGAACCCTTCAAGTCAGTACCATCCCAGTTCTGTTGAAGCATTTCACGTTTCAAACTGCTTCCCATGATAATAATACAAGCATTTAACAAAGTTTTAAAATTCTGGTAGACAAGAGACGTCGTTTTTTTGGCCTGAACCTATAGTGCTTGGCCGGCTGTATTTCAAAATCATAAGGATATAATAAAACCGTTTTCAGTTTTCAACTTCCTACCCAATGGCCTATCGATTGAGCGCAAAGTTTGATTCTGGCAGCTCCTCAATAGTCGTTTTTGTGTGTGTCTTTTTTAACCTATACTGCTTAAGTGCGATGAAACGTTGGACAGATATCGCTCCATGACAAAGAAGCAGATAATAAATCCGTTTCAGTATTTAACTTCCTACCAAGCAAGTGGCCTTCCGATTGAGCGAAAAGTTTGAAACTTCTGGCAGCTCCTTAAGAGTCTGATTTTTCAGGTGTATATTGCCTTAAACCTATATATACTGCTTAAGTACGGGTGAAATTTAGTCTTAGCTAGAACTCTATAACCATGAAGTACCAAGCGGCCTATCGAATTAAAGTTTACAAAACCTATACTGCTTAAGTGCGGTGAAACGTTGGACAGATATCGCTCCATGACAAAGAAGCAGATAATAAATCCGTTTCAGTATTTAACTTCCTACCAAGCAAGTGGCCTTCCGATTGAGCGAAAAGTTTGAAACTTCTGGCAGCTCCTTAAGAGTCTGATTTTTCAGGTGTATATTGCCTTAAACCTATATATACTGCTTAAGTACGGGTGAAATTTAGTCTTAGCTAGAACTCTATAACCATGAAGTACCAAGCGGCCTATCGAATTAAAGTTTACAAAACCTATACTGCTTAAGTGCGGTGAAACGTTGGACAGATATCGCTCCATGACAAAGAAGCGGATAATAAATCCGTTTCAGTATTTAACTTCCTACCAAGCAAGTGGCCTTCCGATTGAGCGAAAAGTTTGAAACTTCTGGCAGCTCCTTAAGAGTCTGATTTTTCAGGTGTATATTGCCTTAAACCTATATATACTGCTTAAGTACGGGTGAAATTTAGTCTTAGCTAGAACTCTATAACCATGAAGTACCAAGCGGCCTATCGAATTAAAGTTTACGAATTCCTGTAGCTCCTAAAGAGTCGTTTTTTAGGTCTCTTTATCTTGTGATATTAGATTAGGCCTCGAAACAACTTTGTCTGTTGCGGAATGGCATTGCGACACCAGGGAAGCATCTTGTTTGTCAAAATGACCATTTGGTCACGTGAGACAAAAATAGCAAATTTCGCATGAAAATGACTTTTCGCGAAACATGGACCGATTAACCTCAAAATAACTTTGTCTGTTGCGGAATGGCATCGCGACACCAGGGAAGCATCTGGTTTGTCGAAACAACTCCATTTGGTCACGTGAGACAAAAATAGCAAATTTCGCATGAAAACGACTTTTCGCGAAACAATTGGACCGATTAACCTCAAAATAACTTTGTCTGTTGCGGAATGGCATCGCGACACCAGGAAAGCATCTGGTTTGTCAAAACAACTCCATTTGGTCACGTGAGACAAAAATAGCAAATTTCGCATGAAAACGACTTTTCGCGAAACATGGACCGATTAACCTCAAAATAACTTTGTCTGTTGCGGAATGGCATCGCGACACCAGGAAAGCATCTGGTTTGTCGAAACAACTCCATTTGGTCACGTGAGACAAAAATAGCAAATTTCGCATGAAAACGACTTTTCGCGAAACATGGACCGATTAACCTCAAAATAACTTTGTCTGTTGCGGAATGGCATCGCGACACCAGGAAAGCATCTGGTTTGTCGAAACAACTCCATTTGGTCACGTGAGACAAAAATAGCAAATTTCTCATGAAAATGACTTTTCGCGAAACATGGACCGATTAACCTCAAAATAACTTTGTCTGTTGCGGAATGGCATCGCGACACCAGGAAAGCATCTGGTTTGTCGAAACAACTCCATTTGGTCACGTGAGACAAAAATAGCAAATTTCGCATGAAAACGACTTTTCGCGAAACATGGACCGATTAACCTCAAAATAACTTTGTCTGTTGCGGAATGGCATCGCGACACCAGGAAAGCATCTGGTTTGTCGAAACAACTCCATTTGGTCACGTGAGACAAAAATAGCAAATTTCGCATGAAAACGACTTTTCGCGAAACATGGACCGATTAACCTCAAAATAACTTTGTCTGTTGCGGAATGGCATCGCGACACCAGGAAAGCATCTGGTTTGTCGAAACAACTCCATTTGGTCACGTGAGACAAAAATAGCAAATTTCGCATGAAAATGACTTTTCGCGAAACATGGACCGATTAACCTCAAAATAACTTTGTCTGTTGCGGAATGGCATCGCGACACCAGGAAAGCATCTGGTTTGTCGAAACAACTCCATTTGGTCACGTGAGACAAAAATAGCAAATTTCGCATGAAAACGACTTTTCGCGAAACATGGACCGATTAACCTCAAAATAACTTTGTCTGTTGCGGAATGGCATCGCGACACCAGGAAAGCATCTGGTTTGTCGAAACGACTCCATTTGGTCACGTGAGACAAAAATAGCAAATTTCGCATGAAAACGACTTTTCGCGAAACATGGACCGATTAACCTCAAAATAACTTTGTCTGTTGCGGGATGGCATCGCGACACCAGGAAAGCATCTGGTTTGTCAAAACAACTCCATTTGGTCAAGTGAGACAAAAATAGCAAATTTCGCATGAAAACGACTTTTCGCGAAACATGGACCGATTAACCTCAAAATAACTTTGTCTGTTGCGGAATGGCATCGCGACACCAGGAAAGCATCTGGTTTGTCGAAACAACTCCATTTGGTCACGTGAGACAAAAATAGCAAATTTCGCATGAAAACGACTTTTCGCGAAACATGGACCGATTAACCTCAAAATAACTTTGTCTGTTGCGGAATGGCATCGCGACACCAGGAAAGCATCTGGTTTGTCGAAACAACTCCATTTGGTCACGTGAGACAAAAATAGCAAATTTCGCATGAAAACGACTTTTCGCGAAACATGGACGGATTAACCTCAAAATAACTTTGTCTGTTGCGGAATGGCATCGCGACACCAGGAAAGCATCTGGTTTGTCGAAACGACTCCATTTGGTCACGTGAGACAAAAATAGCAAATTTCGCATGAAAACGACTTTTCGCGAAACATGGACCGATTAACCTCAAAATAACTTTGTCTGTTGCGGAATGGCATCGCGACACCAGGAAAGCATCTGGTTTGTCAAAACAACTCCATTTGGTCACGTGAGACAAAAATAGCAAATTTCGCATGAAAACGACTTTTCGCGAAACATGGACCGATTAACCTCAAAATAACTTTGTCTGTTGCGGAATGGCATCGCGACACCAGGAAAGCATCTGGTTTGTCAAAACGACTCCATTTGGTCACGTGAGACAAAAATAGCAAATTTCGCATGAAAACGACTTTTCGCGAAACATGGACCAATTAACCTCAAAGTAACTTTGTCTGTTGCGGAATGGCATCGCGACACCAGGAAAGCATCTGGTTTGTCAAAACAACTCCATTTGGTCAAGTGAGACAAAAATAGCAAATTTCGCATGAAAACGACTTTTCGCGAAACATGGACCGATTAACCGATACTTAAGAAAACAGAGGCGGATATTTAAGATATCCCCACATTATACACAGTTCTTTTCTGCCTTGGAGCGGCCGTCGGATTCTTAGGAAAACAGAGGCGGATATTTAAGATATCCCCACATTATACACAGTTCTTTTCTGCCTTGGAGCGGCCGTCGGATTCTTAGGAAAACAGAGGCGGATATTTAAGATATCCCCACATTATACACAGTTCTTTTCTGCCTTGGAGCGGCCGTCGGATTCTTAGGAAAACAGAGGCGGATATTTAAGATATCCCCACATTATACACAGTTCTTTTCTGCCTTGGAGCGGCCGTCGGATTCTTAGGAAAACAGAGGCGGATATTTAAGATATCCCCACATTATACACAGTTTTTTTTCTGCTTTGGAGCGGCCGTCGGATTCTTAGGAAAACAGAGGCGGATATTTAAGATATCCCCACATTATACACAGTTCTTTTCTGCCTTGGAGCGGCCGTCGGATTCTTAGGAAAACAGAGGCGGATATTTAAGATATCCCCACATTATACACAGTTCTTTTCTGCCTTGGAGCGGCCGTCGGATTCTTAGGAAAACAGAGGCGGATATTTAAGATATCCCCACATTATACACAGTTCTTTTCTGCCTTGGAGCGGCCGTCGGATTCTTAGGAAAACAGAGGCGGATATTTAAGATATCCCCACATTATACACAGTTCTTTTCTGCCTTGGAGCGGCCGTCGGATTCTTAGGAAAACAGAGGCGGATATTTAAGATATCCCCACATTATACACAGTTCTTTTCTGCTTTGGAGCGGCCGTCGGATTCTTAGGAAAACAGAGGCGGATATTTAAGATATCCCCACATTATACACAGTTTTTTTTCTGCTTTGGAGCGGCCGTCGGATTCTTAGGAAAACAGAGGCGGATATTTAAGATATCCCCACATTATACACAGTTCTTTTCTGCCTTGGAGCGGCCGTCGGATTCTTAGGAAAACAGAGGCGGATATTTAAGATATCCCCACATTATACACAGTTCTTTTCTGCCTTGGAGCGGCCGTCGGATTCTTAGGAAAACAGAGGCGGATATTTAAGATATCCCCACATTATACACAGTTCTTTTCTGCCTTGGAGCGGCCGTCGGATTCTTAGGAAAACAGAGGCGGATATTTAAGATATCCCCACATTATACACAGTTTTTTTTCTGCTTTGGAGCGGCCGTCGGATTCTTAGGAAAACAGAGGCGGATATTTAAGATATCCCCACATTATACACAGTTCTTTTCTGCCTTGGAGCGGCCGTCGGATTCTTAGGAAAACAGAGGCGGATATTTAAGATATCCCCACATTATACACAGTTCTTTTCTGCCTTGGAGCGGCCGTCGGATTCTTAGGAAAACAGAGGCGGATATTTAAGATATCCCCACATTATACACAGTTCTTTTCTGCTTTGGAGCGGCCGTCGGATTCTTAGGAAAACAGAGGCGGATATTTAAGATATCCCCACATTATACACAGTTTTTTTTCTGCTTTGGAGCGGCCGTCGGATTCTTAGGAAAACAGAGGCGGATATTTAAGATATCCCCACATTATACACAGTTCTTTTCTGCCTTGGAGCGGCCGTCGGATTCTTAGGAAAACAGAGGCGGATATTTAAGATATCCCCACATTATACACAGTTCTTTTCTGCCTTGGAGCGGCCGTCGGATTCTTAGGAAAACAGAGGCGGATATTTAAGATATCCCCACATTATACACAGTTCTTTTCTGCCTTGGAGCGGCCGTCGGATTCTTAGGAAAACAGAGGCGGATATTTAAGATATCCCCACATTATACACAGTTCTTTTCTGCCTTGGAGCGGCCGTCGGATTCTTAGGAAAACAGAGGCGGATATTTAAGATATCCCCACATTATACACAGTTCTTTTCTGCTTTGGAGCGGCCGTCGGATTCTTAGGAAAACAGAGGCGGATATTTAAGATATCCCCACATTATACACAGTTCTTTTCTGCTTTGGAGCGGCCGTCGGATTCTTAGGAAAACAGAGGCGGATATTTAAGATATCCCCACATTATACACAGTTCTTTTCTGCTTTGGAGCGGCCGTCGGATTCTTAGGAAAACAGAGGCGGATATTTAAGATATCCCCACATTATACACAGTTCTTTTCTGCCTTGGAGCGGCCGTCGGATTCTTAGGAAAACAGAGGCGGATATTTAAGATATCCCCACATTATACACAGTTCTTTTCTGCCTTGGAGCGGCCGTCGGATACTTAGGAAAACAGAGGCGGATATTTAAGATATCCCCACATTATACACAGTTCTTTTCTGCCTTGGAGCGGCCGTCGGATTCTTAGGAAAACAGAGGCGGATATTTAAGATATCCCCACATTATACACAGTTCTTTTCTGCCTTGGAGCGGCCGTCGGATACTTAGGAAAACAGAGGCGGATATTTAAGATATCCCCACTTGCAAGTAGCTTGACACCCACTGTATCGTGGATTGTATACCGTATATTGACGTTACAAACGGTGGTGTCCGATGAACAAATATTTGGAAAGGTACTAAAAGTGAAACTTTGCTAATAAACAATAATCATACGTAAGAGGTAAGTATCTATACGGATGCCGTGTCCGCATCCGCTGTAAAGTAGGCATCCATACGTATGCCACATCTGCATCCGTTGGCGAGTTACGGATGCCTACGTATACTTAACGGATGTGTGTTGGATCCGTGATTCTGGGGATTCTTTGGGATCCGCGCAGCATCCGCCAGGTGTTGCAAATTGGGATCCGTGGGATCCGACTGCATTCGAGGCCTTTTCGCCTAGTGTAACCAAAACAATATTCCCGAGGTTCACCATCTAGACGCCCTCAAAAAACTACGTACACATTTCTACTAAAACCACAAAACCCAATGATCATTAAAAACGCGAAACTTTTCATCGGCCAATGCCTCCAAAGAAGAAGCCCCCCCCCCTCCCCAGGGATGTTGTATGTCGAAAGATTAGTTAGATGCATAGAATAGACACTCATTACCATTGTTTCTCTTTCTTAACTGTTTGAACCCTTGCAATTAGCCTACGGGCATGAAATTGCAATTAAAAGATCTTATATATGATATATTAACATGTCCCCGCGGCGTAAGCGGTTATTAATAACGCAACCCCGCTGCTTCGCCATCTAGATCAAGTCCCGCTTTCGATCCTCAGTGGTCGACTCGAGCTCGGACATGTGAGGGATTGCATTCGTCATTTCGGATGGTGACGTAAAGCCGCAACCTCGTGTATGAGGGAGCTTCGGGCATAAGCCTCAATCGTCATTAACATTTGCACGTAAAAGAACACAACACGCTTTAATATTGAGTCGAGAAGAGTACTCTGGGGTGACCTGGTGTGCTTGGCCAAAAACGCGAGCCGTGGCGAAGGCGCGTTGCAATTACCTGACCGGAGGTTAAAATATGATCCTTGCACGCGTTGAACGTGAAAAAGCAATTGTGGATGCCTTACTACATATATTAAATACCCGAGCAACGGCAGATCTGAAAAGGACAGCTAAGGTAATTGGGGAAAACACAATTTTAGATTAAGCTTATTTTACACCCAGAATCAAATGACTCAAGAGTCACGCGCACGGTGATCCCTGTGTTCTCTGCAGCAGATTAAGTTGAAATTTAAGCCGGCCGCAATCTAAGGACACCATCTGCCATCGTGCTTCCGAACCGTCCGGAACCGGATATCATTAGCTAGAGACACCCGCCTGTCTGCCCCTGGGAATAACACGTGGAACACCAGTGAATACTTTGCAGTGCGCGTGCGTCGCGGTATTTTCAATTTTAAATTCAACCGGCCTGGTAAACAGTTTCGAATCGTCCTGTGAGACCTAAAATCTCTACGATTTTGGCTACCAGTATCACGGAGAAAGGCTACGATATATCGTAGAAGAGTTTGTACACAGACAATATGGTTCAAACCGTCAAATTGCCGTTTTGAGATGGAAACGGTGCCTGGAGACACAATTTTGTGTGGATTATGGACTAACAATGTGGCGCCGTCCCGGAATCTTGTCAAGTAAATGGACCACAATGACTTCACAAACAGTACAGGTTAGAAATTCTGTTTTGTATTATTGTTGAGCAGTCTTGAAATGACAATTGGATTTGAAACAAATAACACAATTTTCGGGGGTTACTCTGAGTTAAGAAAGCAAATTTTGTTCCACTTTTGAGGGGAGGGGGGCTAAGTGCAATGTTTTGGCGCCCATTTGTTGTTTCCTGATCGACAACGGTACAGTCGACTTCTCATCCCTCGGAATGTTCCTGCTGTGAAGTAATCTAACTTGGCGCTTTGCTCCTGATCTCCTTGCCGCTTACTTGGTCTTCTAAGATCCCTGATATTTCTTAATTGTCATCAATTGCACTCGAGATTACCGGGTTGTTACGTTAGATTTGCATGAGGAGTTACTGACCCCAAGGAGATACAATAGAAAGAAGGAGGCTCTAGATTAACACCCCGCCACGGCCTTTGTCTTGGCCCGTCAAATCCTGCTGTGTCCCATCGTTCCAGTGGGCCGGTGGCACAGGCGACGACGCTACCAAAGCAGAGTCCGACGATGGCCCTTAGGTTGCCGCAGGCCGACAATTTCCTTATTTGGGTTGCGCACTTGCAGGCGCAGAAGACGGCATTTTTAAAGGAAAAAATACATGGCGGTCATGACGTCAGATAGTTTGATTATCTCTCTAAGACGAACATGGGTTTGTTTACAGCCTTTCCTTTGTACATGTCTCATTTTTTTGCCTTAGAAATATGGTGAAATATGTATAGATTCATGCTGCAATTACAAAATTATGGAAATTTTCCCCGATAAACTGGATTTTATCCTGGGTAGTAGCAGTACAGACATTTGTTGGAATTCCATTCATGCTTTTTTTTCTCGTGTGGCCCGCTCGATTTTTCCGTGGCCCGCAACGTTTTTATTTCTTGTTTCTATAATTTTAGGGATGGTGCTACTAAATTTTTGAGATGCCGGTTTCCTTGGCGCGATCGGCAATGCGCCTTGGAATGAATTCCTTAATTGTACAATTTTTTTGCCGAAGTTGGGTTTCTATCAAGGAGTTTGTAGAGCTTTTAAAAGCCAGCAAACGATGTTCCGTCAAAAATCCAGTTGTGCCGTCTTTATTTGGGGTTAACATAGCAATGAAAATTACGCCGGCTCCCGGGTGAGATGCTACAGAAATCAGGACCACTTCGCACCCCAAAGTTTAAATTATTTCTTCACACGGGTTTCCAACACCGCTGAAAGGGGACTGATCTAGCTGACCCCTGGAAATACGAATCAAGAAAGACCATTATGTTGAAACCGCGCCAACTTACCTCCTGCCTGTGACTATTAAACCAAATAAAGTAAATTTAAACTTGAAGAAAACGGAATTTCCCTGACAACAAATTATCTAACTTACAATCCTCGAATAAGGTTCATCTTCTTGGTAATGTTTAGTTCCAGTTCTGAATACCGCTTACAGTAATTCGTTCAAAAACTTTTGTTCCAGTGACTCCCTTCAAAATTGGACATGAAACCTACGAGTGAAATTAGCTGTAACGATGTGACATTGATAATATGTTAAGTCGGACAATAAAATATCCTTGGCACTTTAATTCTACCCAGTACATTCCTGTTTGCTAGCTGAAGAATCTTAGCGCGGCCTCGTCAACTCCTGATTTTCTCAAGTTGAGCCGCCCGTAACCGCCAGCCGCGGGGACTGGGAACAGAAACCCCCGACAGCTGGAGTTTGCGTCAACTCAAAGATGGCGGACGTCGGTGATTGATATCAGCTCATTCTCCCACCTTAACTCCAGAAAGCGGAGTGCAACATGTTGATTCCTACCCTACGTCAGTCAGACTGGGCTTTCTTGTTAGCAGGGGTTTCGATCGGGCAGCTAGTAAGTTGCCGCGACCTTTAACGCTGCCCTGTCGATTCCACTGAAAAAGCCCGAGACACCAAACTTTTGTATTCTTTAAAAATCTGGCTGGTGTCGTCACAACCGCATGTAGTATATGGAGTGTAGTATAAAAAGTGATAAGCCGCGCATAGTCTAGTTTTTTGGTCTTGTTGATCGCTGCGTGGGTCAGCTCCAGGCACCCTTTTCAAATGTCGTCAGTCACGTAAAATGCCCTGTATATGCAAACGATGAAACGCCATGGACATGTCCCTGGCAACATGGTTGAGTGGAGATGGTTGCTATGTGTCTGTCGGTGGCCACGCAGTGTATAATGGACAGCGGCGTCCCTTTGATGTGCGCAAAATGTTTTTGCGCGAGCTCAAGGGCGTGGCCACCCGCTCGTAAAATGGATATCAATGGCTTGATTTCATTTCTTCCCCGAGTGGAGAAACGACGGGACCAACACCAATAATTTAGGTGTGAGGACGTAATTTTCAGTGGCATGTATGTGCAAGCTCTGCGGAAAATTAGCAAATATGAAGCGTGAATAAATAATAAGCTGCTGAGCAACAACTTAACACGTACACAAAGTATCAGTCCGGGCTCTCCGTCCCTTACTTGGTTGCCTGCACGTATTATGTCTCATAATGAACCAGTTTACATTACATAAATAAATGTATTACCATTTGAACTGAGTGACTTACTATTTCATTAGTTTGGAAACCATACCATCGAGGTATTTCTACGGCGTTAGGAGTGGTGCCCGCCCGTCCAGACATATTAGCCTGCTCGGGGGTGAGTTTACGGGCTTGCTCCCGAAGGTGGCGGCGCACTTTTGATGCCAGCAGATGACCTGGGCCCGGAAAAACACCCATAAGCCGACTCGTAGAAACTCAGATGACCTGGGGCTACTTATTATCATTTCATATAAAATATTTATATATAATATAACGCCCCAAGCAAGGACGCTTCAGCTAAAAAAGGAATCAAAATTTCAACGAATATTTAGAGATTAAACATTGGTTGTGACGGCGATCAAATGCTTCACTGGGATTTGACGTCAAAATGACGGTAAATGTGAGGGTTGTTGTAACATTTTGCGGCTAATGTGACAATTCATTACGGTCCCTCAGAACTTGATTAAATCGTATGGGGATTGGCAAGAGTGACGTACTTTTGATTTTCGGCCGTCGGGCGGTTCAGACGGCCCGAACTGTTCGGACATCGACAACGATTTCGCCACAACATCTGACCAATTCACGCATTCCACGGGCGTTCGAGGAGTTCCGTTTCCACTGAAATATGTGGTTCATGGTAGTTCGCAGACGTTCGTAATGGCTCCACAACGCGTTCCGTCCGTCTCCAGACGGTTCGGAACAATCTGTTGCTATGGGAACTACCAGTCCGAACCGGTCCCTGCGAAGCCGAACCGGTCCGAACTGCCGGCCGTAGGAAGCGCTACCGAACCGGTCCGAACCATGTCTGGGGCGCTACCGAACCGGTCCGAACCATGTGCCCCTGGCGGCGCTACCGAACCGGTCCGAATCATGCCGTTTCGAACGTAGTCCGAACTAGTTCGGACCGCCAATCTGAACCACTTCAGGCCGTCCGAACTGGTTCGGACGGTTCAAGGACGTCCGCACGGCCCGACCGACCAGTCCCTCTTCCGAACTCTTAGACGTCCGAACTGCCCGTCCGAACCAGTTCGGACTGGTTCCGAACGGGCAAATTTTTACATAGGTACTTATGCAGGTGGTAACTTACACAAGTACAGATCTCACTGTATATTCAAATTTCAAGACAAAGCAAATGAAATGATCAAAGTATTGTTTTGGGACTGTCTGTAATGTGTATCTATGTGCCTCTATGTGTGTGTGCGTTTGTATGAGCCAATTGTATGAGCATACCGCAATATATTTAACCAATCATTGGGCATATATCAAAATTAACGCCGCCTCTGCTGTCACCTTTTCAGGTGTGAAGAAAACTGTGATCCATGGAAAACGCTGTCGACCCAGCCTCTGTCGCTGTACACGGATTCCGAGATACTCGGAACGTCAGAATTTTCCCTGGTGGAATTCCCTCCTGATTTTCCAGGGCAGTGGACTGCCGGCATAGACAGCGTCACAGCCAATCGACTCAGAGTTCTCGGTGGGACATTTTGGGTAAGTTGTGCATGTGACGTAAATAATTATAAAATAGCTCTTACGTTTATGAAGGTTAGACATCCAGGTAAACAATATATTAAAGACAATTCAAACTCTACAACTGGATAATTATTCGGATATCTCATTTTATCTTTAGTTCAATTCATTTTCTTGATGCTGAAGTGACCCTAATGTTGTGTCAATAAATTTCTTAAGGTTCAAGGATGCTACACGATATGACTAACTAATCACCTTAAGGTTTGCGGAGTGGCGTTTTAATGTAGCCTCAACCAGCAATCCTGTTTATTGGTCAGAAATTACCCGTGCAATGGCAGCCAGTGCTGAATTGCTGCAGGGTTTACAATCACATAATGCATGATAGATACATAGTTGCTCCACATTTGCACTTTGTTGAACTGTCGCAAGGGTCTGGGCAACTGCCATTCGGCGCCAACAGGTGACCTCAATACAACCTTCCCCAACCATTCACACCTGGGTGGAGTGAGGAAAGTAATGTAAAGTGCCTTTCCCAAGGGCACAACATCGGGGTATTATACTGTAGTGGTTTTGAACCCGGGACCTCTTGGTTCTGGGCGAAACAGTAAACCCTACCGATTGCGCCACACGATGCCACACAATGTTGAAGCTGAGTGTATAGTCTAATGTTGTGTCATATTATGTTTGAAAAGACTCTTTTTACAGAACCAAGGGATTTATTCAACCAACATTTCGGTGACCCTCTGTCACAGTTCTTCAAGGCAATTCTGACTGGTTCACAGAGCAATGCAGCACAGTTTTTTGATCGATATATAGTTGTGTATGTGTTACACTTCTGTTTTGCTATGTGAACCAGTCAGAATTGCCTTGAAGAAGGTGACAGAGGGTCACCGAAATGTTGGTTGAATAAATCCTTTGGTTGTGTAAAAAGAGTCTTTTTATTCAGTGACTTACCAACCTGATGAAACTATTCACGTATGTGTTATATTATGTTTCTAGGTTCAAGGCTACTACACCATAAGGCTAACCGATCACCACGTTGCGGACTGCGGTGATTTTTCCAGGTTTGCGGAGTGGCGTTTTAACATACAGCTGCCACCGGCACCCCGGTTGGAGTCCGGTGATGGTCCGACAGGGTCCTCAGCCCCTTCCTGCACCCTGATGCCGATGGCCGGAGTCTCTCTGATTGATCACTTCTGTGTTGTATGTCCTGGTGAGATCTGCGTCTCTTCAGACAAATTTCTTTCACTCCTGTTGTATTGCAAACTGTAGACTTGTAATCCAAAACAATGATGCTAGAGACTGTGACTGAGAGAAATATTCATTTGCCACTGACGAAAGGTAGTGGATGCTACCTGAAACGTCTGACTGTTTGCAGAATCTACTATGTTGCTGGAGCATATTGTCATTTTGCATATCTAAAGATCTTTGGGCAGGCCTCTTGGAAATCAGCTTATCCGGCTGAAGGGGCCACCCAGATGTTTAAAGATTAGATAAATGGAATGAATAAATAGATATTTTGTCTGAACCTTCAATGACGTATTCTACACTTGTTACAAATAATGGTCTGAAATGGAGGATAGCATTGTACATATTGAAGATTCTTTCAAAATGACAATTGCTAAGTTAAACATAAAGATAGAAAAATCCATTGAATTAAGTTGTGCACTGAAGAGCTCATATGGCTAAAGGTTTTAACATAATGACAAGTCATGTAGACTGGTTTATTTGTCATCATCTGACATACAGGCCTCATGGCAGCCGTTACAAGGCTGAATTGCGAGGCTACATACAAATTAATTCATTATAAGTCGCACAGCTTTTAGACATCGATTAAAGGTTTTAAAACAATTAAAACAATCAATATCAGTTAAAACATTTACTAAAGACGATTTAAAATATTTCACGATCACTCTCTTAGGGATTGCCTCGGGACAAACAGTGCAAGGAATATGTGATAGCAATGTTCTCTAGAGTTCATTTAAAAGTCTGATGATGGCCGGGATGGCACTTCTGGTGTAACGGTTTGTGCCAGAGGGTTATCCATTAGGTTTCTGCCATGTTGCTGACCACGGGTGGTGGAAGCCAGGAGCGAAACCGTGGGGACTGTTCTAGTCATGCGGTCATTGTCCTTTATTGCAGGGTTTGTGGATATCTTGGGTCCAGTAGAAGTGACCATATGGTTCCAGCTGACACCGTCAGGGGAGGTCGCCACGGCAACGTTCCCAGGGGATGGTCCAGCTGGAGACAACAAGATTATCATCACGGCTTCCTCACGGTTTTGGGTGAGAAAAATTTAATTTTCAAACATATGTTGGAAGGCAAAATATAGATTACTGTTTTGTTACCTGTTATTTTCCTAGAAAGGCTTTGGATGAGGGCTGAAATCTATAAGTAGACGTTGGAGGGCCAAGTTGTACCTGTATTGAATAGCAAGGTTCTTTTATTCACAACCAGGTATTTTACAAGAGCCGACGTTTCAGCGACTGTCTGTCATCTTCATCAGGGCAATACTGACTGGTCCACAGTGCACTGAAACTATATTAGTGTTACTGTTATAACATTATGCAGTCCCAAACGTGATTTGATTTAAAAGTTGAAAATTGTGACACTATTTGGTGCCCCTTTTTTTCAACAGTCCACTGTGTGATGACAATGAACAGATTTGGGCATGAGCTGTATCTTAATTTGACTTGTACGATTTTGAACTTGACGACGTTGTTTCTGAAGTTGATGTCTCTTTTCAGATTGATTACACTCCTCAATTTGACCTTGCTGTTGGCACCATCCAGTTGTTCGTACGCGCTGAATCAGTAGACGGGCGCTTTTTCGAGTACGATCTTCCACCAATTGAGGTGGGTCAGAGCATTGAGTTCATTTCGTGTCTTCTAGAATTTCCCTTGATGTATAAAAGAGTATGAATACAGTCAAACCTGCCCAAGGCGACCAGCCGGCGGACCGAGCAAAAACGGTCGCCATGGACAGGTGGTCGCCATGAAAAGGATTCCACTCACATGTTTCCAGGTCGAGGTTTTCAAATACAGTACGTAAATGGATGGAAAATTATGTGAATTTAGACAGCATGACCCCCACCATTCTCATTGATAGAAAGATCCTACAAAAATTACATTTTCCGTTATCGTTGTAATAATTGTATACCACTACATCGTGTACAAATTTTCGTCATAATTTTGACTACAAAACATGCAAATGGTTGCCTCGATGATCTCGCAGCCCCCTCCCCCATTCACACGTTACATTAAATAGTTCACACACACACGCACATCATCGAAGTTTTAAGGCCTAAGACAAATCTGTAGAAAACACCTGCTGGTCCCAGCCTTTTTTGGGGCGCTGACAGCTGGATAAAAGGGGCAAAAAGTTTTCGATCTGACAGCTAAAGATGAAAACGGAACGGTGTGATTTCGTCGCACCGCGCCGCCAATCTCTGTGCGACCGCATCGAAAGGTAAGTCAGTGCAGCAGAACGCACAGCGTCCAATAAAGATTTGTAATATTCTTGGAAATAAAAAGAAAATTAGAATAATAATTTTCATCAATAACTAGAGTATTCGTAAATGTTCATACACAAAAGCATCGTGTTTTAGAAAGGTCAGCGGTACGCCAAATCCGGGTCGCGCCAAATCCAAGATGGCGTCGGGACCAAGGAACAACATTTCTCGCCCGATGTTTTGCCGGCCGCGAAGTGATTTTTCGCCGGAATTTAGTAAGACACAGACACATTTTTGTTGAAAATACAAGAAATAGATAGTAATTTCTGTGAAATCTAACTTTTTGACGCCATGCACTACGTATTTGTTTTGAAAATTGAGTTTAAACCGAACTGAGTTTGCGGTAAACTATATTAAGATTACGGCGATAGGCACAACAACATCACAAACATTTGTCTTTACAATGTTTATTGGGGGAACGTTTTATCAAAACACTTCATGGAGGAATCGATGCTATAACATTGCTATTCCATATATTTTTGTCCTTCAAAGTCTTGAAAACATTTCCGTGAAATCCGACAGCAAAATGATCTGATGTCACCACACGCTTGAAAATTAGGCGGCCGCCATGGGCAGGGATTGTGACCTGTATGGTCCCAATTCGTGGCGGTCGCGGTCGCGTTGGACGGGTGGTCGCCTTGGGCAGGCAGCTTAATGCTGGTGCCTATGGGGAAAATTTTCGGGACCGAGAAAAAGCGGTCGCCATGGCCAGGTGGTCGCGTTGAAAAGGTGGTCGCCTAGGCAGGTTTGACTGTATTATCTTTATTCGATGACATGTAAAACCTTGTTAAGCCATGCGGCTCAAAAATGTTTTACTTACACCAGTGAGTTAAAGATTTTCCATATTTCATGATACTGTCGTACGTTAAATTTTGCCATTGAAATGTTGCTTTCTATACGTTAAACTTTTATACGTTTTTTTCCAGGCTCCACAAAGTAATCAGATATGCGTGGATGGCCCAGTGACACAGCATTGGCTGTTTTGAATGACAATCATCGGACCATTTCCGAGACTAAAACGCGCACCACCCAAAAATGTCTCTGTTGACCTTTTATCCTCTTAATTTTACAGGTAAGTCCACCGACAGTGTCTCAGCTTCAAAGTTACCTGGAAGCCTTCTTCGCCTATCCGGATGGCCTGTTCTTCAGACAACTGGCTTTGGGGGACACAGAGTCTGCTTTTAAGGGGGCCATACTTGCCTCGGCTGCAACTGGACATCTGGCTCAATCTGGATACGATGTGCTGGAGGTAATGTATAAAATTATAGTGAAATTCAATGTGAACTTATTATATATAAGTATTTATCTTGAAAACATTAAGTTTTAAGTTCTTTACATGTTGAATTTATCAATTCAACTTGTGCCAGTAACCACCTGCAGTGCTGTGCATATGAACCAAATTGAATGTGACCATTTTCTGGTGTCTCATAGATTAGTTTTCTATTGCCCCATGCAAGCATTGGGAAACCAGTATTCTGTGACTTTTATGATAGACAAGTTTGATTGTAACATTTAGTTGTAGCTTTGATATCTCTTATGAAACAGGCATATGATATCTAGATATGAATTATGTAAAAATTATGCAGTTCAAAGAGCTGTTAGCAACTGGCTTTTCAGCAATATATTTAATGATTTTCTTTCTACTCAGTTTATATAATGATTAATGTTTGATTTGTTAATTTTGCTGCTCAGCTAGTGGACATGATAACAGAAGCGTTATCAATGGTCCGGGAACTGCGGGATGTGGAGAGCATCAACGGTGTGTCGCTTTCCCTGCTGCTTTCCACGACTGTGCCTGAAATGGTGTCCGGAAAATCCCAGGTAATGTATTAAAATGCACTTGCAGTTCTAACAAATGTCGCTAGGTGGCAAAAACCTTGTTAAATCCAAAAGGTATTTTGAGACCCCAAAATCTTGTTTCAGACTATGATATTATTGTTAAGAAAATGAGGTACAAAACCGTATGTTCAGCTGCAGTACCAAAGAAAGGTAACAGGAGACATAAATATATAATCATGTCTTGATATGAATGTTTTGAACCTAAAGTCTAAGACCATATCCAGATACCAAACTTCCTATTCATAGCTCATACTTTTAAAACTTAATGGTGTTAAGTCACAGGAGTGATATTAAGTGAGGCATTTTGAGAGGAAAACTGTCTTCACTCTGATTTCTTATGACTTTAGGTACTAGCTGCTGCCTCCTTGCTGGCAGCATTTGAGAGAACAAGGGAACTTGTAGGAAACACCACTGAAGGTGTGACACCGGTGGACGTTGTCAACAAACTAGCAGGCTTCATGTTTTCTGGTTAGTGATGTGTTGTTTATGCATTGTGCAAGCTTTTATTATGCCCTTAATTGTATTCCTCTAGGTATTGTGTGGTAAGAAAAATAGTGGAATTACAATAAGTTTGAAAATGAATGTATCAATGAAATGATTTCAAGGGAGTGTACAGTTTTGACATTATATCTGTCTATCAGTAAATCTTATAGTTAGCATTTATCTTATTATCTATGTCTATCTTAAAGTTTGTATACCTCTCTCTGTATCTTTCTCTCATACACACACAACACAACTGGATAGGTATAATGTATAATAAGAAATATGTCTTGACTACTCCCTTCTGTTCAGCTACTGTGAACGTGATGTCAGCTTCATCCATGTGGGCTGAAAAGGATCATCTTGCTGGGAAATCCTTCTCACCCAATCTCGTCTACGTAAGCAAATATTTCCTCCCATATCATCTAAATTTTACCTTTGATTACAGTTCTAACAGTACTGCAGAACCATATTTGTTGATAAATCAGCTAATCTATAATCAAAAACAAAATTTTCTCGTGTCGAGAGCTGTTACAGTATACGTAGTTAAATTGATAAATATCATTTAATCATTATATATATACATTTATTATTATTTTTTACCAGTGAGTGATAATACTCTTTGCTGCCTAGATAGGGTGCTTTTTTTCTAGCATACAAAAATGAAACAAATGATACATTTGTTTCACCTTCCAGAGTCAGAAAGCCACTACGGTGTCTTTCCAAGCCTTGGACATTATGGATGACATCTATCTAAACAAACTAATGCCAGAGTTTACAGATCCAGAAATCTTCGCAGACATTTCTATGACCAAGGTATTCCAATTTCAGAATCTGTGAACTTCTTTTTTTTGAAGTGTCAAGCCTAGAAGCATTTAAGATTTTGTCCCATCTCTTATTGTTGTGTGTCTGTGGTTACTGCTAAACATCTAAGATTGATTTCAAACGGCATAGAATTCATTGATTTTGCTTGTAATAGTTGGATCACTATTTGTTTGTTTGTTTGTTTGATTGCATTGCTTACTCTGTAAACCGCATCAAGGCGGAACACACCTGGCCCAGGATTGTACTAAAGAGTACAAGCTGCATATCCAGACGAATTATATGATCCACTCACACCAAATGATTGAATGTTGTCTGGCTCTCTATATGAATTCTCCTCGTAGGTACATGTCAGGATCAAACGGGAGAATCGGACGAGGTTGGCGGAGAGGGTGTACCATGTGAGGGGAGACAGTGACTGCCTGGTCAGGGTGCCTTCATTCACAGACCTGTTGGGTGATTCTTGCATAGACGATGACACTGTTGGAATTCAGGTACATGAACTAATGATTTCCTGATTCATTGTGGAAATGACACTTTAACAGTCATGATAGTACAGTCAAACCTGTACAGTATTGACTGTATACCACTTCATATTTATGAACACCTGGCCATTTACTGTAATTCACTTTAAGTTCACGGTAGCAAAATTTCACGGTGTAAGAAAAATGGACATTTTCATTGAACTTGAACTTCATGGTGGTAGCAAGTGACTTGCAGAAAGGATGTGTGAAGGAATCATAAATTGATTTATCATGGTGATGTTAAGTTCACGGTCCAGGGGTGGCAGTGAAAACAGTGAACTTAAAGTTACAGTGAAAGAAACAAGAACTACAGTATATATAGTCGAGCCTGTACTAGTGACAATCTTTTGCATGAGGACCACCTGGCCATTGATATACAGTCAAACATGTTAGTGACAATCTCTGCATAAGGACCACCTGGCCATTGGTTTTCAGTCAAATCTGTACAAGTGACCACCTCTGGTTAAAGAAAACACCTGCTGGTCATAGTGGCTATTTTCCCATTGCAAGCATCAAGAGCCCTTTCTGTAGTACAGTGACCACAGACTTTTCAAGTCCTTTGAGTGCTTGCTACAGACAGGTTTGACTGTACCTTAATTTGAACGATTAGAATACTAGGTACTATTCATACTTTTATATTAGAAGATTTTGTGAAATATGATTGCATGTGAGACACCATTGTGCTTCAAGTCATACTTTGTTTCATTATTTTATACTACTGTCATCACATCAAAAGACCAGAGGTAGCTTACATTGTAAGAAGTAGTCTTATTTTGATACAACTTTTTTGTAGTTTCTGGAGTCAAACTTCAACCCTTACGAGTACTCTAACAACTCCAATGAGATCCAAGCAGATGTCGCAGGTCTTGGTGTGAAATGTGGGAACCGCACACTTCCGATCGCTGGTCTGACTGAACCTATTGACATCTTGACCAGGAGAAAGAACGACAGTCTAGCCGAATCATTCTATGTCTTTCAAGGGTTGGAACCAGTTGGAAACATGGCGGTATGTTAAGTTTGATACTTTAGAAGGTTTAAGGTCCCATATACATGTAGCCCCTGGAGGGGTTTTAAGGCCTGTAGAAAGTGAGGGACCATCCCTATTTTTCCACCTCAACCTCCAATTTCAAATTCTAAAGCTATGCCACTCATTTTCACCTGAGTCAAGTGAGAACCTTTTGAGATTGACCTTCTCCCTACTGCCTAACTCAGTAACCAATAGATAACTGGTGCCAAACGGCTACTTCAGTGTGCTAAAGGTTAAAACCCCTATAGGACCTCTAGAATATGGTCAGTGAACCACTGAGCAGTAGATTTTTAAATTAGGGTATATGTTATGCCATTTTTAGAAGGATTCTGTGAAGTAATCTTACTAATAGGCACTATCTTTTTTTTACAGGTTTTTCAGTTCTTTGTGAGGAAAAAACACTCAGCATTAAGTCTGAGCCTAGAGTTCAACATCAACAGCACCCTCTTCCCGCAAAACGTGTCCATGTTCCTCCGCAAGAAGGCCCCACCAACACCTGCAGACTACAACTGGACCACGACACTGCCAGTTCCTGATTCGGAGATTGTGTCCATCTCATGGATGAATGGAACAAACCTGACCTCCGACCCCTACCATTGGCTGCTCCCAGCGGAGGAAATTGCTATCACTGTTGATGATGTTGATAACATGACAGACTATTTCATCGGTAACTTAAAGGTTATGTGCACTGAAGAGTGTTTAATTTACAGTACACATAGAAAGTGATATTTATGGTTATAAAAGACTGATTGTAAGCTGCACAGAAGGCAATGGACTACTACTGCATATACAGTCAAACCTGCCTAGGCGACCACCTTTTCAACGCGACCACCTGGCCATGGCGACCGCTTTTTCTCGGTCCCGAAAATTTTCCCCATAGGCACCAGCATTAAGCTGCCTGCCCAAGGCGACCACCCGTCCAACGCGACCGCGACCGCCACGAATTGGGACCATACAGGTCACAATCCCTGCCCATGGCGGCCGCCTAATTTTCAAGCGTGTGGTGACATCAGATCATTTTGCTGTCGGATTTCACGGAAATGTTTTCAAGACTTTGAAGGACAAAAATATATGGAATAGCAATGTTATAGCATCGATTCCTCCATGAAGTGTTTTGATAAAACGTTCCCCCAATAAACATTGTAAAGACAAATGTTTGTGATGTTGTTGTGCCTATCGCCGTAATCTTAATATAGTTTACCGCAAACTCAGTTCGGTTTAAACTCAATTTTCAAAACAAATACGTAGTGCATGGCGTCAAAAAGTTAGATTTCACAGAAATTACTATCTATTTCTTGTATTTTCAACAAAAATGTGTCTGTGTCTTACTAAATTCCGGCGAAAAATCACTTCGCGGCCGGCAAAACATCGGGCGAGAAATGTTGTTCCTTGGTCCCGACGCCATCTTGGATTTGGCGCGACCCGGATTTGGCGTACCGCTGACCTTTCTAAAACACGATGCTTTTGTGTATGAACATTTACGAATACTCTAGTTATTGATGAAAATTATTATTCTAATTTTCTTTTTATTTCCAAGAATATTACAAATCTTTATTGGACGCTGTGCGTTCTGCTGCACTGACTTACCTTTCGATGCGGTCGCACAGAGATTGGCGGCGCGGTGCGACGAAATCACACCGTTCCGTTTTCATCTTTAGCTGTCAGATCGAAAACTTTTTGCCCCTTTTATCCAGCTGTCAGCGCCCCAAAAAAGGCTGGGACCAGCAGGTGTTTTCTACAGATTTGTCTTAGGCCTTAAAACTTCGATGATGTGCGTGTGTGTGTGAACTATTTAATGTAACGTGTGAATGGGGGAGGGGGCTGCGAGATCATCGAGGCAACCATTTGCATGTTTTGTAGTCAAAATTATGACGAAAATTTGTACACGATGTAGTGGTATACAATTATTACAACGATAACGGAAAATGTAATTTTTGTAGGATCTTTCTATCAATGAGAATGGTGGGGGTCATGCTGTCTAAATTCACATAATTTTCCATCCATTTACGTACTGTATTTGAAAACCTCGACCTGGAAACATGTGAGTGGAATCCTTTTCATGGCGACCACCTGTCCATGGCGACCGTTTTTGCTCGGTCCGCCGGCTGGTCGCCTTGGGCAGGTTTGACTGTACATGTAAACTGTCAAAGTTTCCAGGGGATAAAACTTTCTCCGACTTAATGTTGATACCTTAGCTGACGTTTGAGACTGCATATTTCACACTGCACTAGAAACAGTTAGGATTGCCCTTCACAGCAAGACTCCACCGCTTTGATACCTGATATACAATACTCATAATATACTAATGGTAGATAGCTTCATGTGTTCCAACACAGACAAAGGGGTCTCGATGAGCATTCGCCTGTATGTTCTGCAACCTTCAAAAGGTTTCAGTTTGAGTTTATTGGGATCCACAATTAGCTTAACAGCTACTCTTCCTGTGGTCCAAACTGACTGGACAAAACTACATACATAACACATATGAACACCACAGAATTTACATTATGTACATAAATGATAAAAGAAGCATAAGGCTGTGTATATACAGGGTTAAAAGACCCTATACTAAGGACTTTCTCTAATTTTCTGCCAGGCGTGCGACTAGACTCTGAGCTGTACCTGGGGAGCGGAGACATTGTAAACTTCACCCTGCGTGTCTTCGAAACATCCTGTGTTTATTTCCACGAAGATCTCCACTTGTGGCAAAGTGAAGGCTGTGAGGTAACTAAATGCATACTTAGTTTAACTTCCTGCTTTCAACAACATTAGTTGTTGATGTTGTTTCATTGACAATAAGCAATCCTTTGTCTTTCAAAATACTATTGTAGGTTGGACTGATGTCTAACACCAGCCACATCCACTGCCGGTGTAACCACCTGACTAAGTTCAGTGGTTTCGTTGCGCCGAACCCCCTAAACATCGCTGAGGCTCTGTCTGCCAACGTTCTGGAGAACCCAGCAGGACTTGTTCTCGTTCTTACTGTGTTTGGAATGTACCTAATGGGCATTCTTTGGGCCAGAAAATCTGACAGAAGGGATCTAGTGAAGGTACGCACAGTAGATAAGGTGGCTTTGTGCAAAATAAAATCTTGAGATGTTTTGACTTAATCTTGTGATATTTTCAAAAGATCTTAAGATGATTTGAGCATCTTGAGTCAAGTGTCTTTAGATAATCCTTCAAAGTCTTCCAAGGCATCTTGAGACTTTTCCGAAAATGTAAAGATGCTTTTAAGAAAATCTGTGTATCTAAATATCTGGGATCACCAAGGAGTGGCCACAACATCCAGGTGATTCGTTTGCTCAGGTGATCCCTATAGTACAGGCTTGATTTGATGATTAGATTTAATTATCATAATATGATTATACAACTTAACCAGAATGGAAAGTGTTGCTAAGCACACTAAATGATAAAGTCGTTGTAGAATATCACAATTAATGGTGGTTGATATTTTCTAGGCTGGGATCGGGATTTTACCCGGCCACAAGCTGAATCCCAGGAAGGACTGCCAATATGTCATCACTGTGTACACTGGATTCAAGGGGAGTGCTGGCACAACTGCAGAGGTAGGATTGTGATTTTTTGTTTGTTTTGCATACATTCTATCCCCTATTTTCCTTCAACAAGTTCACCTTGAACCTCTGTATGGTTGTAGAATATTCTATTCTAATATACTAGAGTATGCCAAAAACCATATCTTTAATTCTCGATAGATGGTCCAGCAGAATTGGTTATATTTTGCATACAACTGCATGTTCTTGAATAGCTAATTACCAGTAACGTCCCCCCCCCCACTATAAGCAATACATGTACCACTAGCTACAGTGTACTGTTATGACTACAGTGTACCATCTACACTAGTTTTGTATCTCTGGTTAGCACAAGCTGCGTAAGGCATTGCTTGTGTATGAATGGGAGGTATGCACTATTTTCAGCACCGAGGACAGGGTAAGGGCTTTGCATGGATGTAGGGCACACACTACTATCAGAACTAAAGACAGAGGGAGGTCTGTATATGTATTGAAGGCATACACTGTCATTATCATCCTCAGTGTGATATTCTCCCTGTTGCAAAGCTCCATTAGGAATACACATTTGGTGCCAAGTTGCTTAAACTTAGCAGGCTGAATTTTTATATATATCCGTGAGGTGTGAACTTCCGGCTTATAAGTCCTTCCAAAGGACTGCAACCCTCGCCACTAGCTTGCAAGTTGGGTGAGCAATTTGATTTCTCAATTCCCCCCTCCACTCCAAAAAAACAAACAAGCATACTACTGTTATATGTTTATCTCATGTTCTGTCAAATTTTATGAATTTTCTCGTAGGTAACTATCGTCCTGTGCAGTCAAGACAACGAAAGCCCTCCCTTTACACTCAGCGATCAGAAGAGGATTCTTTTTGAGAAGGGCAGCGTGGATTCCTTTCTTGTGTCAACACCACAGCCGCTAGGGGCCTTACGTTATATTTGTGTGTGGCACAACAACGGGGGATACAGCCCTGGATGGTGAGCTCAGTTTTAGTTCATTATTTTTTACAAATTTACAGAGAAATGGGGACATATATAGCCTTCTCCTCAAACACATGCGAAATATAGAATAGTTGAGCAAAATGATGTGGCAGAGGCAGGGTCCCTCTCCCAGTTCAAAACCGAATTGGGGATGACCCTGCTGCATTGAGCCACCCCAACTTGTCCTTGTATATATGTAAATAAATGTATTACTAACTGACTACATTCACTTGTCCTGTCCTTTGCACACACAAATTCAGTTGTTTATGTTCCTTAGCACCTCTCCTTTATTTTCCCTTCGTTTTACTTGTTCCGGACACTTGTGTTGTATCTAACCCATGCGCAACTGCTGATAATCTCAGATATGAGGCTAAGTAGTAAAGAAGAAGAAGAAGAATGAATTTGGCATAACTGAGGCAATGTACAAACAACTTTAAGATAATGGGAGGAATGGAGGAAACGAATTAAAGCACATGTAGCTATTTATTCTTTGCTCCTACCTCAACATATTTTCACAATGTTAAGTTCCCATTTACTTTTGTACTTGATGTATGTATCTTGTATGCAGGTTCTTGAGCCAGATTGTCGTAACCAATAGAGGAGACAACACACCAAACTTCTTCCTTTGCAACAGGTATGAAATTTGAAACTATGTACTATACACAAATGAAATGTTAACTTTGTATTCAAGCCTTTTTATTCTTTTTTTTGTTATTGCAACATTTAGATACATGACATGATGACGACTGACTCAAGCTTACAGCTTATTTTCATGTCGTCATCAACAGAATACATTACAGAAGTACAAAACAAATATTACAAATACTGAAAATGAAAAAAAAAACAGGTGCGGACATGCAAAGCATAAGAGTAACAAATTATCTCAAATAAACTACATGACAGAAATCTTGAAATGTAAGAAAATTGAAATCAATAGACAGATAAATATGTGGGCAGGTACTACAAGACTGGTAGGATGGGGGGGGGGCGGCTACTCAAATCTTTTGGTTTCTTTAATGAATAGTTGGACATACTGTAAGAGCTTGGCATTGTTTGAATTCGTTTTTATTCGGTTTGGTGATTAGAACTTATTTTGATCCATAATTGGTGCCGCTTTGAGTGAGACGAGTATAATTCAGAGATAAAGTAGGTCTCAGAATAAATCAAAAGATTTAACACTTACACTTGTTAAGATTTCCTCTCAGAGATCGTTTGCTCCTTGACCTTTGCCCCCTACCATTACTGCTAGCCTGCGGAAAAATGTGATGACCTTCAAGTTGACCTTCCCATCCTGCCAGTCTCCTGTTACGCCATCTTCCCTCTCACATCATGCAATTTAACTGTTTTAAAGCAAATACGAACACACCAGGCTTCGAAAAAACAGAAACACCGAAAACAAATAAACCTCTGTACGAAGCTAGCTAACAGTTTACAAAGAATTGGCGACATGACCTAGGAGGTTGGACTAGTATGTATCCTTTGTTGTGTATTTGCACTTTTCGCTGCTGTATCACACATCAGAGAAAAAAAGCGATGAGATGTGCAAGAAAAATATACATGGCCGATAGAACAGACAATTTGATTTCTTCCCCCTCTCCTCTTCCTTGAGAAATTGACTTTGACGCCCCCACCTTAAGACCAATCTAGAAGATGTCTGCAAACATGAAGGTTTACAGATGAGTTCTCAGATTACAGTACGTGAGGGTGTTTAGTGACGTCTGTTGTGTAAGCAGTCTACAGATTAACATATACAAAGGCTCGGGTATGAATTTGTAGCCTGCATGGTTGTTGCCATAAAAATGGGAACTCTTTTACACAAAATCAGCTCCCTAGGGTAGAATTACCACAAGAATGACATAACAAAGATCGTCTATTCAGCACAACAGTGCCTTTTGATAGTATCTAGCAACAAAGAAAATGTCTACTGTAGCATATACTAGTATTATGTATACTTCTTTTCTATGATGACTTTCTTGGATATTTCCTTAACCCCTTTTCTTAACTGACATTTACATCAAAACAGTATCATTTTAGAATTTCCTCATCATATTTGCTGAAAAAAGCAAGACCTCCTCGATAGCCTTTACCACCCTGCAAACAAAGATGAGTTCTCTGTTTGACTGAAACAAACTTTATTCTTTTTATAGTGCGTTCTACAAGTGGTTCGAGATTCAAAGCTCATGTTGGCAGTATTGAAATATGATAGTATGTAAGTTAAAAATGCAAGTATTACCATATTTCCTCTCGAGTAAAATAGCAAACACGATTTTGTACAATCTTTGTAGTACAGTATTGTACAGTTCTGATTTGTTCGATGTTACAAATGTATCGCTACAGTACTGGTAACTATGCCTAAGTTGGTAGTGCCTAAGTCAGTCCCGTCTTCTGCTCAATAGGGCTCGAAATATTGAGTGCATGTGCACTTCTGTTTAGCCAAAATTGGAGATGTGTACCTAAGTTTTGACTGTGGGTGCACCAGTGCACCTAGATATTTTGCAGGCTATAGGGTTATGGTACTATTGCTGAAGTTTGTAATAGCATTACAGATTGTGTTCGTAAGAGAAGCAGTATTTTTTGTAAGTACATTTTGCTGACATTCTCTTTTCTTATGTTGTGCGCCCAAAATTCTTTCTGTGCACCTAGATGCTTTAGTTTGGGTACACCAGTGCGCCTAGTCCCCAAAATGAATTTCGAGCCCTGTACCATATTGTATTCAGTAGGCTTACCCAGCTTGAGTATAAGTGTATCATTTCTTCTTGTGCAGACGAAGACACAGTATCATCAGGGTAAGGCAACTCGCTATCCCTGCCATGGCGCTCAGTAGAATGTTTTGAGGAGTGATACCGTTTGCCGTTGTAGAGTTACCACTCGTTCCGTTGGTAGGATTCCAAGAATTTGTAGATGCAGTCTTGTTATGTTTAGTTGGTTTGGGACTACATGTAGTGTTGTAGCGGGAAGTTCCGTGCACGATGGTGGTGACCATAACCTCTGATGACTGGCCAGCGAGTTGACTCTTAGCGTCATCCGTAGAGAGCGTGATAGCCTTTGTGGTCGTCTGTTTCGGTCCACAACTCGTCAGCTGGGTGGACACGTCGGATAGAGGCAGCCCATTCAGTCCACTCGGACTGTGACAGGTAGCTCTGCCTGTAAATTTCAGCTTGTTGGCCAAGTAACAGGCTGAACACCGCAGACAACAGACCTCCTCGACCCTTCCCTTACAGGCTTGTAAACACGCCATCTTGTTAATCAGCCAGGAGAGGTCGCAGTCACAGTGAAAGGGGTTTTCCTTGATATTGGCCCAGGTCACCTGTGGCCACCCCAGGTTGTCCTGAGAGAGCGACACAAGTCTGTTAAAACTTACATCAACGGTTTCCAGCTCCGGTAGATGCTCAATGACGCTGTCCAGCTGAACGTGACGTAGACGGTTTCTGCTTAGCTCTAAAGTAAGCAAAACCGGAAGAGCACGCAAAGACGTCCAGGAAAACGATTCGATGGCGTTCCAACTTAGGTCCAGTTTTAAAAGCTTCGGTAGCTTCGGCAGGTGGGTTACGTTTCTGATGTCATTGAAAATGACAGCCAATCTTCCAGTGTTGGACGGTATGCCATCAGGAATCGTGGTGAGTTTTAGAGAATTGCATTTGATTGACGTCCCAAAGGTTGAGAGCTGCCGTACCTTACATCCAGCTGGCAGACAAGAACAAATCGACCACAGAGGTACCAACGTAACCAACAGCAACAGTCCACTTACTTTCATATTCGACGGATGGTCATCCGTGTTAGTTGATCAGCAATGAAACAAACGTGTGTTGACGGCCACTCGAAAGAGCAGGGCAAGTCTACATGAGTTCGTCAGTTCTGTTGCAGTCGGGCTTTCCTGGCCCTCCCCTTGGCCTCAGCGGCTGCTATTCTCTCAGCTTCGAAGGTTGTGACGCTGTTGTAGCTCAGCTGACGCCAGGTGCTGCGATCGCTGCAGAGAGCTTCAAACAAACGTAGACGCATATGCGTTAGATGATTTTTTTCTTCAAATATTAGTACTTCCAAAAAAATTTAGAGTTTTCCTGATGGTGTTGTCGCATCCGTCGTTTAGAACAAGCTACATCTTGCACGGTAGTGAAATTGAGTGCCTTCTGTCTTAAGCAAGGATCTTCATGTGTTATCTATGCATTTCGTGACGACTTGGTATTTATATGTATATGTATATTCAATTCCACGTGCAAAGTTGACCTATGTACCACAGTGCTTTGGTGCATTCAAGACACGGTCATAGAAAGAAAGCTTCATTGATTCTGTTCGTATCATCAACATTGCTATACGTTTATCAGTTCTTTGACCTGGTCATACTAACAGTAAAAATATATCGTCTTCATAACCTGTGAAGTTGGAATATTCTTTGTCTTTTGTTGTTTCTTTTCACTTTTTGTGGCTACATCACACAGTGAATTCAATAACAGCGAAAATATATACATGGCCTTAGGCAGAAGCGCAGACAATGTGATTTCTTCCCTCCCACTTCTTTGGGAAATTGACTTTGACGCCCCCACCAGTAGACCAATCTATGAAAAATACGGATAACATTACGTTTTACAGATGAGTTCTCTGATTACAGTACGTGACGGTGTCTAGTGACGTCTGTTTTGTAACCAGTCTACAGCTTAGCATATGAAAAGGTTCAGGTACATGGTTTGTACTGTCATGTCTTTCTCGTGGGTAGGGAGCTATTTTACAATTACATGAAATCACTTCCTTATCCTGCTGCACTGATCCAATGATGTAATCTGCACCTTTGTTATATATTCTGTTTGTCCCTTACCTCACAGCCTCCATGCAGGCCGATTTAAGCTTTTCATGAATAAACAAACTTTAAGGTTCAAACATGTACGTGTGAAATATTTTCCAACGTTAAAAGTAGACTCGCCGATTTTGGACCATTTCTCCGATCTTCGTAAAGGAGAATTGATCTCATAAGGTCGTTTACGATTCCCGAGTACACATGCGCAGTGACTTGTATTATGGGTAATATTACAAAGGTGAAGGCCCATGAGATATAAACAAAACACGTCTGGACACTTTTATCCAAATCGAGTCAATGGTCGAGAAGATAACAACTCAGGGCCTTCACACTTGACCTTGCGCGTGCGTACTCGGAATCGCGAACGACCTAATTGCACAGAACACCGGATGTAATGAGTCGATGACATGCACACTGGGTCAAAGATGATAATGAATATTTGTTCCCATTGGTGAAAGCTTTAACCTTTAGAGCCATAAAACTATACCGAATGTTTACATAGAACATCCGTTCAATTGATTGCATTCAAAATACACATGTAGTACTGAAACCCCATTGTGTCACATTGTGTGTGTGAGAATAAATGAAAGACTGTTTTGTCTTTGACACTTGTTCAGTGTTAGTAAGTTTTATATTTTCTCTTGAAGATGGTTTGCTCTGGATAAGGAAGACGGGAAGGTCTGTCGTGTTCTCATTGAAGCTGATCCGGACGAGATGAAGAAATTCCGCAACTTGTTCCTGGCCAAAAGTTCAAGGTAATTTTGTGTGCGTGCGTGCGTGTGCGCGAGTGTGTGTATGTGTATGTGTATATATGTGTGCATATGAGTGTGTGACTGTGCATATATGTGTGCGCATATGCGTACGCGTGTGTGTGTATTTTAACACCACGATTACAAACGCTAGAGCTGCTTACATATTTAGTTGCTATATCTGGTTAAGGAATCATCTTAACTATTATTCTTCAAAATTTAATTTATCTTCTATCATTTTCACCATTCAGAGACATATTACAAAAGAGCTGCTTACACCACGTACCATTTATCCGGTCAGCGCATCGTCTTGAGTGTTATTCTTCAAAACTTAGACTTTTGCCAATTTCACCATGCAGGGACATGAACGATGGTCACCTGTGGTTCTCTGTTGCCGGCCGCCCGGCGCGAAGCCCCTTCACCCGTGTCCAGCGCCTGTCCTGCTGCCTGACGCTGCTCTACAGCACCATGATCACCAACATCATGTTCTTCGGCCGCGGAGACGACTTTGATCCACCAGAACCAATCAGAATCGGCGGCATAGAGATCAACCCGCCCATTTCGCTACCACAGGCATTTTATAATTTGGCACTGTGGCTAAGCAGATAACAACCCACTGCCCCTACGGCATAAAAAAAGGCTATGTGACTACCTTTACCTTGAAATGCGTAGGAATGACTTTTCCATGTTCAAGCCAACAGGAATGGTGGATGTGCCATCATGTGCCAAATACTCCATATGGAACCTACTTATGATACGACGATATTTTGTACTTACAATCAAAGATAGTTTTAGCTGTACAAAAATTTAAGTGAACCTTTCCCTCGTCTTGCTGAATGAAATTTATTATTTGCTACATTGCAAATGTTAAAAAGTGGACACTCTCACGACATACTGGTAAAAACGCATGGAATGTGACACTTTTTAGATATTTTTCTCATAATTCTGAAATCTTTTTCAGATCATGATTGGTCTGCAGAGCGCTGCCATCATCATGCCTGTTAACCTTCTCATCGTCTTCTTGTTTCGAAACTCCGATTCAAGTTCACGTTCCTCTAAGAAGGGACCAAAGACGAAGTCAAGGACTAAAATGTCTTCCAATAAACTGGCCAAGTATTTGCCTCATAAGAAATGGAGTGAAAAAGAAACGGCGAAGAGACAAAATGAGCCCTGTGCCATGAGTATGCACGACCCTAACACTCTGTCACTGCGGTACAGTAAAGAAAACGATACGGTGCAGAAAAGACAACTTCCCGATTATTCTGGTAAACACCTCTACAAACAGTCCGTACGGCTTTCCTGTGATGGTACAATAACTGGGATTAACGCCAAAAGTGACACAGATCCAGAGGACCTTCCGACAACCCGAAACTCTTCACTTCCTTGGTGGTCTGTGTACTTAGGTACGTTAGGATGAAAGTTTCTTGGAGACATTAATAACGTTTAAATGGCCCTTAGAAAGGGAATAAATAAAGGCATTGATAGCACTTGGCATCACAGTTTTTTGTAATAATATGATGGAATGACCTACATTAGCATCATAACTACATTAGATTCATTCAAAATGAATCAGGCAACTGACAAATTCAGAGTCAGACGTTTCAGATAGTATCCACTATCTCTCACAAGCGACTAAGATGTCAGTCACTAATGAAATAAAGTGGATGCTATTTTAAACTTCAGACTCTTTGAGAATTTATCCAGCTGCTTCCCCTTTTCTACAGGCTGGCTGCTCGTGTGCTCCGCTAGCTTCGTGGCGGCGTTCTTCACCGTTCTGTACACGCTGAGTTTTGGCCGTGTGAAGGCGGAGGCGTGGCTCGTCACCTTTCTGACGTCATTTCTCAGCGACCTGTTCCTGATACAACCCTTCAAGCTGATGCTAGTGGCCGCACTGTTTGCCTTGATAGCAAAGGTACTACTGGTATTGCCACTACTGTATACATAGTCATGTCATTTGCGGGTCGTGTGGCGTAACGGCAGGGTTTTCGGCCCAGAACCCAGCGGTCCCGGGTTTGAATCCCCTGACGCCACTGATCTTGTGCCCTTGGGAAAAAGGCACTTTACACGACTTTCCCCACTCCACCCAAGTGTAAAAACGAGTACATCATGTGTGTGGGTCACGACACCAGTAATAGCTGCCTGTGTCTCACATGTATTGCACTGTTCCAATTCTAATAAAATAGAATGAAATAAATTTACTAGTGACCATCTCTGCCTCTGCCTAAAGTCCATGTGCACTACTATGACCACTGAGATGATTTTGTCCATTGTCAAAAGCATAACGAACCCTGTCTATAACGACCACCTGTCTACTGTTACCATTTTCTAGAGTGGACACTATGAACAGATGTAACTGTATGACAGTTATTTCTATAAACTTAGTGGCATGAGTGTGTACGGTTGACTCGGGGTTATCCATTACTATTTGCCTATATTTCTATAAACTTAAGTAGCTCTCTGTGCAATGTTCCACCACGGTGTTAGCCGCATGTTGCATGAATTGTGTGTACTTTTGATATTTGAATTGTATCTGGATTTTGAATCGGACGAATGTTTCCAAATCGTTTACTTTTGCTACAGAAGCCTGTAGAAGATGAGGACCCTGCTCCAGAGCCTCTGCATCAGGACGAAGAGTATCTAGAGGAAGACAAACAGGTAGTTTTTCTTCCCAAGCACACAAAAAAACCCCAAAGGAAAAACATCTGGTGCTAATGAAAGGATTGTAAAATGCTGACCCACTTTGCATGTCTTTTATTTTTACAGTTCAAAAGCTGTGCTAACGTTGTTTAGCCCACAAAAAATCGCCACCTAACGCTTCCATAAAAGGCATACTTAGTTGACAGTTACTGGATATCTTTACATACTTTGTATAATGGCAAGGTGAATGTAGTCTGAACGTGCGTGCAATCTCGATCGTATTTAGTGCATACGCTAGTGCGAGGTGTTTTTTTTTTTTCTTAAATCTGGTTTGCCTTTTCTCAAGGTTGTGAGAACTGATTCAATGCACTGGCAGACTGCAACCGGGTGGATGCGTTACTTGTGGACTGAGGAATCTAAAACGCTAGACCACCTGAGTGAAAAGGTCAACTTCGTTTGAAAGCTTGAATTCTTGGCATTACATTCACAAGGTTACTCTTAGATACTCATGTTAAAATAAGTCGTAATTACTCACACTTGAATAACTCTTTTGACCAACTTCACAGTCATCACATTTGCCAATAAAGCCATGTTTTTTTGTGCTGTTTGCTTGTTGTTTGCGGGTGTGCTTGCAGACAGCATAACCTGGAAAATGTTGGATTTATCTGTATAATATTCGGCATGTGAGTAGGACACAAAAAAAGACAAGTTCAATCATGGGAATTTTTGCGGCTTTTAATTGTACTACAGACGCAGAACCAGTTTTTATATCTCATGATCTGGACCCGCCATGGTAGGCAGCTTTAGTGTAGTATGTTGTAGTGTTTTTTTTTTTTAGTTTGTATAGTTTCAGAAGACATTACGAAAGTTGCTGTAAGTTTTGTAGTGCCAATAAATATTACTGAATCATCTATACCAACAGACTGAAGAAAGTGCCCAGTCCAAGTCTCCACCTGCAGAATGTGACTTGGAGAAACAACGAGCTGACAGCTTAGAGAGACAGAAGAGACGCAACCAAATCCTGGAAGTCTTGATATTCGGGCTTTTCTTGACCGCTATCATGGTGACGTCATACGGCGAAAGGAGCCCCTTGGCTTTCTACGTCACTAAGAACGTACAACGGCTCCTCTTAGAGAGCGGTGACATTGGATTCTCCGAGGTAAAGAATATGGGTAGATTTCTTTGTTATGTCTCGTCTACTGAGCTCACAGTTTTGAAAGGTTGCTGGTCAATTCAATGTTCAACGTTAGGGTTCGCAAGCATGACATACACATCAACACGACATGTTTAATTCCAGCAGAGAGAGTTCAAAATCCTTCATCGTCTATCTTTGTCTTTACAAGATCTACGAATACCATAATATAACTAATTAGGTTGTTTTACAGATTGTTACCTTCGCCAATGTTATGTTTTTGGTGACGTTTGTGAATTTGTGGACAACGAACTCAATAAGATATGGATGGATATGTATAATGTTTAGTTTAGTATGAGGATAAGTGTCAGCAAAATAAAGGACAAGATTGATTATGGGCCCCTATCGTCCCTCTATGGCACTGCAGCAGACCTTCCGGCTTTGATACCTTTTGTTCATATACGTGCTAGATTGAGGACATCTCATCGTTCTGGACGTGGGTAATGACAGGGCTGGTCCCTGCCATCCATGCAGCCCAATGGTACAACGGTAGAGATTCCATGGAGGCGATGGTGATGCCTGACATGTTAACGTACCCACTGGGCCCGGTACAGCTTAGGCAAGTGCGGCTGACTCCCGGTGGGTGCATCAACACCTTTTCTGTAAAGCGTTTTTATTGATTTTTTTAGTAAACTAGCATTCAAAGCAGACTTATACGGTCCTCGGTGAGATACTTCTATGTCAAATTTGCACAGATATTTGTTTAGATATGCCACAAAGCCATTGGCTGTTCAGTAGACGGTAATTGCGACAGTTCCACAAAATGCAAGTGTGGAGCAAATATGTGTCTGTTGTCAATGTGTATTATGTGATTGTAAACGTTGCACCAATTCAGCACTAGATAGGCTGCCATTGCGCGGGTAATTTCTGACCGATAAAACCCATTAAAAATTGGTGGGATAATTGACTGTTATTTTCAGGGAAACACTGCGAACCACCAAAACGGCTGGCAAGCATTATGCCTCGTTGCACCGTTCCCTACTCCCTTGATGTTGCCGACACACACAACTACACTGAAAGGTGGAACACAACTGTGAACGCCACGGGCAGCTTTCATTGTATTTCACCAAGAGTTCTCATCAATGCAACGGAATCTCCCGAGAACTATAACTGTTTAAAAGCAACAAACCCATGGAGTTACACCTATGCTTCTGTAACTGATGGTAATGTTAAACTCTTTTCATGCGCTTCACCTTCTATAAATTTGTTTTCATTCGCCTGAAATACAAGACTTGCGATGTTTTTCCATTGGATCTCATAATTGAAGCAGAACATAGCCGCAAAAATAAACTCTAACATGTAACATTCATATCATTGTTTATATGATAAACAAGTACATGTAGACATCTAACACAACATCACTATTGATGTTATTCTTTCCTCCACAGGTTTTCCGTACTTTGGAAAGCGGGGAACCTACTTGTCAGGTGGTTACGTAACATCACTGGGAAGCACAGAGCAGACAAGTTTAGCTCGTGCGGCCTACTTACAGCAGCACGACTGGCTAGACGACCAGTCACGGGCAGTGTTCATGGAGCTCACCTTGTACAACCCACACGTGAACTTGTTTTCCGTGGTTTCCATGGCAGCGGAGTTCACCAATCTTGGGGCTGTTTACAAGGGGTCAGAGGTCGTGACCTTGCGACTTATCCAACACGACGCCATCTTGCTCCTTGTTCTAAGAGGATGCCTGGCACTTTTTATTCTCTACTTTGCCCTCCGAGAGGGTGAGTTTATAACCAGCCTTAAACAAGCAACTTTTCGTTTCAGACATTATAATCTCAATAATCTAAATGCTATATCACAAACGATTGTCAACCGAACTTTTGAATATTTCTAATGAACAAGTATGAATTGAATATTTCATAAACTCTTCGGCTACGCACATATAAATCTATTTCAAACATACGCGTTACCTACATTAGTATAATGTCAGATTTAAGGTACTTAGAGTTATATCACCATGGTACTGGCACAGTAGACACAGTAGTTGTGGCACACACACACACACACACACACACACACACACACACACACACACACACACACACACACACACAATCAAAATTGATATCACACCATTCTGTCCCAGGTAAGGTCCTTATCTCGCGGCCGCTTGAGTACCTGACCGAGTTCTGGAGCTGGGTGGAGCTTCTCGTCATTGCTGTAGGCTTCTCAGCTCTCGGCGTCTACTTCCACACACAAAGCATCATCGACGAGGTGGCGGTACAACGTGCAGCCGGCAACTCCACCTTTGGCGGGTACAAGAGCGCAGTCGGCTGGTTCCAGATCTACACCTACCTTTTGGGCCTTCTCATCAGCTGCGCTACGTTAAAATTCGTTCGCATTCTCCGCTTCAACTCTCACGTGTACGCCTTGTCTATGACGATGAGGCGATCGTTGAAGCCTGTAGGACAATTCATGTTAACCGTTGGAATCCTCATCATGGCTTTTACCCAAATGGCGAACTTAATTTTTGGTGTAAAACTCGTAGAGTACAAAAATATAACGTCTAGCCTGCAAAGCCTGCTGTTTATGATGTTGGGAAGCTTTGACTTCCAGGCGTTGACTGAGGGACATAGCATGCTTGGCCCGCTGATGTTTTTCATGTACCAAACCATGATGCAGTTTTTCTTGCTCAGTATGTTCATGGCGATCATAATGGACGTGTACGCAGAAGAGACCCAGTCAACAAATACGGATGAGCTGAACTTTCACACCTTTGTTAAAGAATCTGCCTTAAAAACATTGACGAAATTGAAAGACAAAAAGTCTCCAAATGTCGATATCAAAAAGAACACACCAACAAAAGACAGGGGAACGTTGGCGGATATGCTAATGAAAATAGACCGTATGGTGGGTGATCTTGACACCGGTGTTTATGATTAGCCTTTCATACTTATAATTGCCATAATTACAGAAAAACATTAATGGAAAAAGTCTGTATTCTCACACACACCCAAAATTCGTTCTATTGAAAATGTCACCATTTTACTCCATTTTTTTTTCTTTTTGATTAAGTTAGAAGATAATGTATCATATACAAATGGTCATATACATATTGAATAATGTCTTTTAGACGATATGTTTCTTCTGGATGATTATGTCTGTGGTTTACAAGTCTATTAAAAATTTCTAGTGCATCAGTTCAATTTCATTTTAGTACGCTTAAATCACGTTGTCATATCGTGTGCAGTATGTAATATACATTATAAAATCTGTAGATATTTGATAGCTATTTAAGTAATGATAAAACAGCTTTGATAAATCCGTATCCAATGCTTTCAGTGGAAGTAACTGGCGATGTCCTTTGTACTGAAATGGGTGTCCCCAGTCCCTGTCGTGTGTGGGTCATATCGCTGTATTATGTGGATAATCAGGTTGACTTTGCTAATCTCGTGCCCAGATCATCCTCACATTGAAGTTGCACACGCCTTATACTGTCCTGGGTACGAGGTGGGTGTGGGGTGGTCAGCCATTGGTCTTTATTTGACCTTTGCTCTCTGACGTCATATCACCGCCGGTTCTAAGAATGTCGTCTGCAAAGGTACATGTCCAAGGAAACAGTTGAAGGAGGCCTCTGTAGAAAACGTGGTGCCACAGTCGCCATGTGCTTTTAAAACAAGTAAGATGCAGCTCAATTTCACTGACCAATAGTTGGAACTGTAGCGAGAAAGCTCGAGATTTAAAAACCGTAGAAGGGTGAAATTATACGCAAAGCAGGTGGGGAGGGGGGCATTGAAGGATGCTGGCTGATGATTTTTTTTCTGAAGGTATCAATCTTTCAGCCTCTTGTCTACTAAAGCCATAGGTTCCGCACTGGGCACCGAGTAACGTTTCTAGCTTTTTAGTGTGAAATTTATAGTAAATAGTCTCTGACCCTTTATTTAAACTTCTGCCAGTCTGCTCAGCCACGCACTGGCACTATAAACACCTGTAGTACTAGAGCTTGTAGTACTGTCGCAGGCCGCAAGGAAGAGTAGCCGACAATTTGAGAAAGAACACATTGAATTGAAGCACATCCGTTTCTGATGAGAGAATGTTCAACGGTCCCCCACTACAGTTGCACTGCAGATCCGTGATTCCCGCTCTCTGTAACGTCATTCAGAACAGGAATTTACCCTGGTAACTGTCCTAATTCGCTGCTATTGTCGCTTCTCTGCAGAATAGTTTGGTACCGATACCACAGAAACCATAGGTAGGGCAGCCGTCAGAGAGATCAATAGAATAGAACAGAATAAAATAAACTAGAGTAGAATAGAATAGAATAAAGTAGAGTAAAATTGAATAGGGTAGAATAAAGTAGAATAAAATTGAATAGGGTAGAATAGAATAGAATAGAAATAATAGATAGAATAGATTAGTAGGGAGGGCGGCCAAACCATGTACCAATGCGCCAACAAATATAAAGAGCACAAGTGGTTATCCGTAGTATTGGTTTCTAACAGTCGATGAATCGACACGGCAAAAGCACAGGGATTTGCGTAAGATATTCATGATTACCAGTGATGCATAGTGTGTTAAGTTGAACGCCCGGGTTGCTATTGTGTCTTTTCACCTCGTCACCTTTGGTTTCACTTCTTTGAGCACCCTTAATACCATAACTCCTCACATAGAGCCTACAAAAATATCACAGTTTGAACTTAAAGTGACCCAGGCGTCTTGAGAAGACGCATAGGAGTGCCGTTCATCTCCATTTCTCAAAGATCTTGGGCCACACATTTGTGCAAGTCACTACAGCAGGGAGCTGGTCCGTTGGTAGTGTTGTGTGTTTAAACTAAGGCTACAAATAAATTGAGTAGGACATTGTCACGTGGCAAAGAAAGACCTCACAGAAACGAATAGTTCCGTTTTCCTTTGAATTCAACTTGGTCATATGGGCGGTCAAGAAGTTGTCACGTGGCAAAGAAAGACCTCACAGAAACGAATAGTTCCGTTTTCCTTTGAATTCAACTTGGTCATATGGGCGGTCAAGAAGTTTCATCTGAATCTTGAAATAAAACTTGCGCTGTGGATTTTTCTTCACGAAATAGTGCAACGAAAATAGCAACAAAGACGTCGACCCTACGATAAGACTACATTTTTTTTACTGCAATTACAAATTGAGTAGGGATTTTTCAAAGAATATTGAAGGACCTCAAAGCAACAAAGGTTCCGCTGTTTTTCTTTGAATAGAAATTAGCTCACGACTTTGATGTAATTGACTGTTCGCAATTTTCATCCAGACCCAGCTTGTTTCCTTGTTATGTTTTGGTTTAACTTAACTTAAATGCAGCTACAAATTGAGTATGGCGGCTGGCACTTTTTGTCCAAATATCTTACATATAAAAACGCGAAACGAAACTTGCCCGCCAGATTTTTCTTTTCGAAATACTGCAACAAGAATAGCAACATAGACCCTACGATAAGACCGCAGTTTTAAATGCAGCTGCAAATTGAGTGGGACGTACGACGAGCGAGGCAGCTGGCGGTGGGCTACCGTGCAGCCATCTTCTGACGGCATCTTATCAGAAAGGGAGTGGTTCGGGGCGGCGCGCGCGCCTCCCGTTCTCACATTACCTTATATGCACATCGCCGCTCCCTCAGGGTCCCAGTCTTTAGACCGGTCCGTATTTCTCGCCATGTCTCCAGAGGTTCTTAGTTTGGCGACAACTCCCCCGGAACCCCAAATATAGCCCGCCGTATGTGTACGGGGCGCGAGCCAGATGCCGTCCCTCCGACATAGCGGGTGCTAACCAACCCCACCCCGCCGATATCAGACAACATCAAGTGTTGTTCTTGGCCCGGACAAATTTCCTCGGAAGAGTGTGAAAAGGTAAATATATCTGCTTTCAGATTGTTGGTTGGATTTAATTAAGTCGATTTGATCCAGACGGTGAGATAACAATACAAAACGGGGGGCGTATTTTGAGGTTTGGGTCAGTGCGTACGGTGAGAGTGGTAAGGCGTACTAACCGAGATGGCTCCCCCGGCCGCAGGTCCCAAGTCCCCGCCGAAGATCGTTTCGAGTCCGCAGGAGCTTGCCATCCAGCCAGGCCAGCCTTTGTCGCTTACCTGCGGGGTCCAAGGCAACCCTCGCCCGACCGTTACCTGGTACTTCAACGGCAAAGACGCCTCCGGCCTCGCGGGCTTCCGTATCGCGGAGAAAGGCAACAACGTTAGTCTAGAGATCGGGCGCTTCGACGTACCGTGCTTTGGGAATTACCTTTGCGTTGCCCGGAACGAGCTTGGAGAGGCTAAATTCACTTTAGCGCTTGACGCTTCACAAGGTAGGCTTTTTTATTTGAAACAATCCTACAAACATTTATGCATAGACCTTTATTATGCCTCTTCTTTTACAGCGAGGAAATAGGTCTGCTCCACAAGTTATGTGATGAATGAATCAACGCAAAACCGACCCTTAACAATTACACTTTAAAGGATAGAAAAACAAGAATATGAACACACCACAACACAGAACACTTATATCATCAATGATTTTTCTCCTTCCAGTCTTATTACAACGCAACACTGCGCCTCTAAACTTATCCACAGTATTAACTACACCCATAACCGGTTGTGACTAGTCAAATACGAGAACCGTAATTGTGTTAAGCGTCCACATACTTTGCGTTTCGTACGAGCCTTTGCCAACATATCTTAACACCCAGAATGTGACTGAGTTTGCAACAATTCTTGGTTAAACTTTGCATTGGCTTAACAAACAGACCATGTACGTCTCAGCTTTCTTGATGTATAGAGTTAGAACATCGCTTGCAACAGCCAGTTATATCGAACCTTTGTACGCTCAAATATTATTTTCTTTTTTCAAATAGATAATGGCGAACATTAAACAAAACCGACAAGCGATTTTCGTGATTCTTGCATTTTTAACATTAGTCTTTTCATCATCATCTAAGGCTTTTAGATTTCATAATCTGAGAATATGTTTTGTTCAAAGAAGACTCTCGATGATTCTTTGAAACGTTAAAAAATTCATTATAGTGTACTTTACCGTCTCTAGAAACTACAGCGGACTACACAGTACACAGAGTAAATATTTTGGACAACGAACCTTTTAATGAGGGAAAGTGATGCTATATTTAGATAGAATGATTAAGGGAGGGGTGTATCCTTGCGCATTAGAACCAATAAGATAAGTTTGCTTCTATTCTGAATTCTGATAGGTAGAATTGATGTTTACGTTGTATAATGCTAAGACAGGTAGATGTGCAGGTATATTGGAGGTGCGTTATCTCCGCTTTACATGCATATCATGTCGCGGTTATTCCGGTGAAGGGGGGGGGGTAGAACCTTGCACTGTTTCATCTTGCTAGATGAAGTAGTTGCATAACCCGAAAGGTTAACAATATAGTTCAAAGTGCTTTTAGTGGTGTGCTTAATCTATGGTTGCACACCACATATAACTGCATTCTCTCATTGAAAATACGAAACGGGAATTGTCACCTTTGAGGGCATGCGTTTAAGTCAAAATGCCTTACTACTTTCCATTAACATTTTATTGATAAGTATATAACGTTATAGCTTTAAAAGTTACATCGATAAAAGGTAATATAGGCCAGCATGATAAGTGTATGCCGACACTGGAAGTAGAGACATCGGCTTGTATTTGTGATAACCTGGTTTCCCGCTAAATCTTTAAAAGACGTACAAATATGGCGTACACCGTAAACCAGCCATGCTATTGACCTCCGCCAACTCCTGTTGAACCCTAGTACCCTTGGCGCAAGCATGCCAAACTTGTTGGAAGAAAAAATCAATAAGTAGGTTAACCTTTCCGAATATTCCATGCTTGACATGTTCATCCCATAGAAGATCAAGTCGTGATATCCGCCTTATTTCTGTTCTTAGATATCTCGTTAAATCCGCGAAGACCGACGCTTCATATTCGGCAAGGCTTTCTACACACATGTCTGCACCATAAGAAGCTATCTTACTGTCCCACCATGTGAGAAATCAGGAGAAAACAATCTCAAACGTTTCGTCTTGTATTGATAATGTTAGTCACTTGTTGGTTCGCCCTAATTAGATAAGAAGAATATGCAATATGTACAAGGCGACTGGAGTTCAAGATACAAACTCAAACCCAGATGTAAGAAAGTCGGCCGTTGTTTTAAAGAAAACAAGAACAGAAATTAAATTGAATAGAAATTACATTTGCTGTCTCAATATGTCTACAAGTTTTGTTGTTTACAACGTAAATACAACTAAAAAAACAAACGCATTGACTATAATCAATGACATTCTTCTCTCAACCGTAACACTGGAGTTAAGTAGCGAACTTTGGAAGACATTTTCCACGTTGCTTTCGTGTGCTATTGCAGGACGTTTTCAGGAGCCGCAATCCTCATACTGCATATGTGGCTAACCAAGTATTGATACACAGAACTAGCGTCAATTTTGTGGCTTTTCAAGGCTGAGCTAACTCTACAAAGGCGTGACAAGTTGTGTTTCTCTTCTTCAGTAAATGAACTCTTTGCTTTGTTTCCTGTTTAGTTTGAGTTACTTACTTTTCAACTGTTTTTTCATTAGCTACCAGAGCTATGTTTCAAAGGCGTGACAAGTTGTGTTTCTCTTCTCCAACAAATGAACTCTTTGGTTTGTCTCCCGCTGAGTTTGGGTTACTTACTGTTCATCTGTTTTTTTCATTAGCGACCAAACGTTAGGTTCTTGTAACTAGGTTCGGACAGATCGCAGACAAACGCGAAGAACAAACATTTAAACGTTTACACAAACTTTCGGCCTCGTGTCAGTAAATAATTGGGAAACACTGCAGTTCAGCTACAGTTAAGCTTTTTGTAAAAAAAAACAATTAGTGTCATTATAAACGAGTAAAAATGCGAAATTCCTCCTATTATCATGTTTGTGGAATTGTGGCTAAAAGCTAGACTTACACTTTTTTTCATAAATCTCGGGACACTACAACACGGTTCTAATAGAGATGTTGCTGAACAGAACAAACGGATGGGAATCTTGTAAACACATTTAGATAAATGAATGAAATAAGATATATTGTGAATCTATAGCTGTGTCGAAAGAACGAAGAAGGAGACGCTATAACTAGCAGTGCGAAATTCGAGCCCGCTCTCACGGACTGTGTTTGATCTTGTGCCAAGGTCAAAGTCATGTTGATTTCAAGGTCAACATCACGTTTGACAGAATACTACGCAGGGCTTGGGGTTTGCCAATGACTCGTAGGACCTACTATTTTTAGGTCAGCAGTACTAGTTCGTGCATGGTGTTCTTCTACTGTGCTACGAACCTTTTTCCGCTGTGAACTTTCAAGCGCAAATTGACTTACATTTCCGTTATATTTCTGGTATATTTGTTTTTTTTGTCATCATCATTATGATTTCGTATCCGTCCTTCGACTATGATAAGTAATGGTGTTTTTGCTTCTTAGCAACACTTACACATTTTAATAAACAGCACCCGGTTCCTATCATTATTACGAAAGAAAGCTTAGTCCTGATAAGTATAAATATAGTCTTTAAAGCGATGAAATCATTAACAGTGATAAAAATGTTGATGATGTAGAAACACGCGTTAAATATGAAAACTGCATTCAGTTTTCAGATTCTCTTTCGATAGGGTAAGCGTATGTTATTTCACGATACTGTTGTTACGTTTGAACTTTTACAAAAAGGTGCAGCAACATTAATAGTAACACTCTTCCCACCTAGCATCTATACATTCAGAGCGGCCACAAAATGTTCACTGTTGTAACGGTTTGAAGTCTTAGAAAAATGTGCAGCAACTCTTCAGAATTATTCATAAAGTAGTAGTAGCTAGCACTACTTTTCACACGTACATGTAGGGTATCGACCAAATGTTTACCCCATCCATCCTACCGTCTGCTTGGGCAGCCCAGTCTGTGTGCTCTACAGTAGCATCCCGCAAATATCACAGATTGGGTACAGATTCTCCAAAGGTCGGGGGAGGTCAGTTGGTAAGACATCGACCCAGTCAGACCTGACTATGCTCATTTTTCGGGCACCCTCTTGAGCTAAAGCGTTATTCGGTTTTATTCAGGTTTTATTCAAGGAAACAATAGTTACAGAGTGCGGGTCGTTGCCTTTGAATATCTTTATCATAACAAATACCATACACCACATGGGGATGCTATGATAACATTAGAGCAGTTCAGAAATATTCGAAATGGAGTACAGAAAGAGAGAGAGAGAGAGAGAGAGAGAGAGAGAGAGAGAGAACAGGAATATTCCAGATAGAGAGAGGGTACAGAAATATTCCAGAGAGACAGACAGACAGGCAGAGAGAGAGGGAGGAGAGAGAAAGAGAGAGATGATACAAATATATTACAAAGAGAAAGTACAGAAATATAATCTCTATGCCCTGATTTGTTATCGACTGCAGTATGTTGACAGCCCGTCTGCCGTGCACCATAGAAGGCGCGTTGGCCTCCGAGTCACCGCATTGCCGGACTCGGGGGAATCCCGGAAAGGAAATCATGGCACGTGTAGGCATGTGTGTCTGCGGCGTTTCTGGGCGCTGATTTGGCAATGGAGTATGTAACATTCGTAGGGATGTTCTTGTAGCTCAGCTGGTGGCAATCTCATTGTTGAGCTCCTGGTTAGAATTAGAAGGGCAAAATAAGTTTATAAGGGCAAAATAATGTTCACCCCTTATACTGTGTACAAATAGGTAAATATATCAAAGAATGTTTAGATCTTAGAACTATTAGTTTAAGTGATAGGTTAAACTCGACATATTGAATATTCATATACTTGTACTTAGGTTAATCATTTTGTATTCCATTGTTTGTTGTTTGCATGTATATTTGGAGAAGACTTTACCAAAGTCGCTGTACTGTTGTTGTGTAAACGAATATTGTAATGTGAAACGGAAAATGTTAACAGCTTGTGCGAAAATATTAGGTAGGTGGTGCCGTGAGGATGTATTGTACATGTAGATAATAGGGTAGGTATAAGGAGTGAAATATCCTAATATTAGGCGTTGTTTTAGAAATAAGTGCCATTGTTTCATCACCCTTTAACACTTTTGCATTAACCTACACTTGACCTAATCGGCTGGTAGGTAGATAAGAGGTGGAGTCGAGGTATCACGTGGTAGGCCATAACCATACTAAGTTTCTATTTCAAATATGTATATGACCTCTTTGGCGAAGTCAATATTGACTATGGTAAAATTCCTGCCCTACATCTTGGGCTAAACATTCCCATATGGAAATGACAGACTCTTCAAGTGCTTGCTTTCTATTAAGATAGTCGATACATTACACTTGCGTCACGAATAAGACATATCACACAAATGTAGAAAGCTGCAGCATAGCCGTTGAAAGTATTTTCTCACGTCTCGATTGAATCATATAATTTGTAGGAGTGTGAATATTGCATAGACAAACAAACAGAAAAACAAGAAAATCGACATTTCTTTAGTATATGATAGAGCGTATATGTGCATATAAGCAAGTAAGCATGTTTGCATACGTGTGTATAAATATATTGTTACAATAAGACACCCAATATTTGTTTCAAACAGATAAACAAGTAAATCGACATTCCTTTAGTATCTAGTAGAGCGTATGTATGTGTACATCTTTGTGTATGAATGTATTGTTACAACAAGTCACAATATTTCTTTCTTTTTTCTTTCAGCGGACCAACTCGGCTCGTCTGGAGAAAGGTACGTCAGTTCGGATCCTTCCTTGCTTTGACACTTTGTGCGTCATCAAAATGGCATTTCGTCGCATTCATAGACTTAACTGAAGGACGAATTCTTATCTTTTATCGTCTTGAAATCTGGAATGCTGCGCGTCAGAATGTACATATCTGTTACGCACGTTTGTGACGTACCTTCACAGTCATTTTAGATAGAATTTTCGTAAACTTACTCGTTTCCCAAACTTAGAAAATAGTCTTACAAGTTGGAAAATTCAGCACATGGAAATTTTAGAACCTTTTTTGTAAACTTATCATCCTCAGATGATCATATTTGAGTGAATAGAAACAGTGCACAACTGTTCGTATATTCCTTGTGCTAGCTGACCTTGTGCCCACACCCCCCCTCCCTACCCACCTAGCCACGGCCATGTACGACATACCTTTCCCTTTCCGTCTTTGCACGACAGTGACGTTCCAATGTCGTGTCGAGGTCCCCGGAGACTCTAAAGACCTCCAAACCTTAACCAGGCGCAGCCGGAATGTGACATGTTTCTATACGGAGGATGGATTCACAGCCGACATTGTAAACCTCACGTCTAAAATTTCGCCTCGACCAAATTTGTCGCAATCTGATAAATAAGTCAGATAAAGAACGGCCGGACGGATGAGTGTGTATGTGGTTCGCGACGTTTGATGCGTTGTGACTGACAACCTCCGTTTTCTTCTTTCCATTTGTAGACTTGAGCCGCCCGATCTCAAGAACTGGGATTTCGTTAAGAAGGTATGTAAACGTTTCCTTTTTCTTAAGACTTTAAGAGGGCTACATCCGTCCAACATAAGACGTTTTATTCAAGCTAAGTCGCTCGGTGAAGTGCTTTCATACCGCTAACATGAACTTCAAAAGCTCTTCATGGCGTATATATTCAAAGATCTTAGTATCGTTTATTGGAAAGTGTTTTAAAACGGGTTTGGCCAATTAGAGGCTGAATACCGTTTAAAAGTACGGTTAGAACAACGTTAAAATGTTGCTCTTCCAGTCTTTGATGGTGCCGTACAGACAGAAGCATGCGTCTTTTAAGTCTTTGCGGCGACAACTGCAAAGAATTCAAGCCGTAAGCTGTTTGCCAATTGTTGACAGACAGACCGGTACTGTGGACAAGGACGCTTGTCAGGACAGTCTGTATGTACAGCACTGCTAATAAACAGCTCGTAAATCGTCGAGTAGGAAAGTTTAAACATCGATGCGTCGGTCTGTGTGCAAAGAAATAAATCCAGACATTCCCGATGTGACGCGTCCTTGCTTGTGATCACGTCCACAACGTCTACACGAACATTTCATGATGAGTGAACGAGATTGAAATGTGCAGCAGCTCAGTTCCACTCACATATCCAAACATGATTTACAGACATCGTATCTAAGGGCTATGAGATTCTCAATAAAAATGTTTGCACGTACTTATAAATTATTTTGTAGTAGGCATTTTCCACTCTCTTCCAGTATACCCGAAATTATTTTGTCCGTTTGTGAATCTTGATTGTGGTTATCGTTTAAACTTGCCTGAAGGATGGACTTAACAGTTGTCTATTTTAAGAGGCATAAGACATCAGATGTTCTATATAGATGACCAAACGTTGCCTACTCCAAACAAGGCGACCGCTCCCTCGCTGAGTCTGCCAGCTGATTTCCTTATCAATGCCTGTGGCACACTGGTTCACATAATTCCACGGAAGCAATGTTGGGTAGAGGTAGCCTCTACCAGGCCCCGTGGATGGCTGGAAAAATAGTAGAATTTGGCCAAATAGAGTGAATGTTATGCTAAGGGAGTCGGCTACGGAGGTAGGGACCATTTGCTATCCACGAGGTCGCAAACTGTAACTTCTGTAGCGGACTAACTTCTCTGGCATGTTATCCGTCTATCTGGCCAATTTCTACGATTTTTCCAGCGACCTGTGGAGCCTGGTAGAGGCTAGTATAGATGGGGGTGTCAGTTTCTGCTAGCCAAGAGCTTCCCGTTTCAGTTCGAGTCACAGGATGTTAAATGCTCTTAAACGTCTAGTCGCGACAAAGAGATTAGTTGGTGTCACAACAGAGTCTCGGAGCTACAGACCGTTTTGAGTACATATTTAAATATCTAAACGATTAACACAATATCGAAAACGTATGCTAGCCCTTATTGTATTGTATTAGTAATTATGATGTTAAGTCTTATTCTATACTTCCACTTTGTGTTATGTTAACGAATTCTTGCCATACCTTGTACCATGTACAATTGTCGTTCAATAAAGTTCTTCGATTAAGGGCATGAGTTGGCAACAGTGTGTATAACTGACAGTCCTGTTGTCAAATTTGACAAAAAAGCCTTCGCTCTGTTGTCATTCTAAATATCCAGTAAAAAGATAATGAAGTAATCCTCTGTGATGAGAACGTATTAGTGTTTACTATGCGAAACGCGTGTATAACGTATCAGTGTGTTGATTAGTATGCTTTTCCATGACAGGGACGATAGATAAAGTTTTTGTAAACAATAGAAAGCTAGTGGCAGGTCTTCATATTCACTAAATTGTTGGGAGAAAATACTTCTCGTTTGGTCCTCCTCTCTAAATTAATCACTTACTAATAGGTAAAAAGTACGGTCCCCCTAACATCTTCTTGGAGATTATCGGAGTGCATCCTGGTCTGAAGTCACGTGACCGTACAGTCAGCATACCTTAAACTTATACCAACCTGATGAAATTTCCCAACTTTGAACTAATAAATCTACGAGACGTTCCATAACATCAGACCCATCAACGCAACGTTGAGATTTATGCGTCAGAAAGTGGCGGACGTGTCTAAATATTTAGCAGGCAGCTCGCTGTGTAAGAAACCATTCCTGAGACCACCTAGAGCGAAATAACGTTGAAATCAAAGTTAGATGTGCGTCCTTCGTTTTACAATAATATACAGAAAGAAACCAAGGCAACGAGATTAGGAAAGTCAGATCACAACATACACGCGCCTCATAGAGCCAGAGCTAGTAGTAACAGTTAGCCAAGGTTCAAGCTCTGAGACTGTAATAAGAGGACTTCGAAGGCATGTACGCTGTTCACCTAAATACTACGTATTGTCCCTAATTTCTTAACTAAAATGTGACGCCCTGGAAAAGGCTCTGAAGTGCATAAGAGTATACTAAGAAGAGAGGGCGAAGTTCAGATTTAGCTTGTTCAAATCTTCATACAAACAAACCTCTGTTGTTTGTAAGAGTCCAAGGACGGTCCCAACATGATTTATGTCTGTTTACACTAACGGTAAAAGGTTGTGTTGCTACTGTATTTCGTGCTCTCACCTCTCAGCCAGCCTTCGTCATCGGAATGTCTTCTGCCAGAGGAGGTAGATTCTTGCTGCATGTGTATTTTGTGTCCGAGATATTTTGCGATATCTGCCCGGACAGAATTTGTCCAAAGTTGGCATTTTTGTTTTCTTGATTTGGCACTCTTATTGTGCAGTTCGGTCAAAATTTGGTCCTATATTCATTGTGTGTTGGAAATTTAGAGTTCAATGAATTCTCTCAACACAGAAACGCTGACAAGCTAAGCGCTTGTGTCATATATCCTGGGCAATGGTCGATCCGTTTGTAATTCTTCTTTTTTTTCACCGAGAAAAGCAGATGCTGACAGACATTCTGGCACATTCTCACCGCCGTAAACCATTCGATCAGGGATGTCCCTGTATCTCTACTGGTAGCAGCCTCACAGTTGAGCTCCCAGTTCCAATAAGGTGGTAAATGGGAGACCTCGGTTCGATGCTAAATAGGGCATCTCAGTTGGGGCTGCACTAGTCTCTCGGAAGGGATGTAAATGGGGGTCCCGTCTCCGAGGAGGTGCCTCGAGCACGTTCATGGGAAAGAGCTAGCAATCCATCCATGTAAAGATATACCCTGCTACTGAAACAGAAAGTAAACATGCTGACCTATGTGCCACTACAAGGGTCTGGACAAAACCATTAAATCCCATTAGGTAACCAAACCAAAAAGCAGTGACAATATGACCAAGTGTGTTAATTACACTTTCAAGTCAAAACATCAACCAGAAATCTCTGTTGTAAATTAGTCACGAATTAGATATTTCTAAAGCAGATATCAGAGGCTACCTTGAAGTCAACTCGTCGCATCCCTCCCCCAAGACCTGTACCAAATACCTGCTGTAATCTTAAGCCTCCATGGTCTTAGAATTAATCACCGCATTCCTTTACTATCTTCCGTCCTCTGTCGCGCTATTCCAGGGTCTCTGCCAAGGATCTTAAATGGTAGTCCCATTGCCTTTTTTGAGGCCGTAGTAGCAGTAGGGTTGTTATCCACTGCGCACGGTATTGGAAGTCGGATTACATCCCTCTCCTTTCACCACCTTGTTACCTCCCCAACCGAAATCAGGTACCCATTTTTACTCCTGGGTGGAGAGAGGAAAGTCCCAACGTCTAGCTAGGAACGCCGCCATGAATCAAACCAGGACCTCTTGATCTCGCATCTTCTTACATAGCCACTGGGCCAGTCGACGCCACACGCTCACGTGTTATTTAAGGATTCAGTGATAGCGATGAGTTTTTGACTTGACTCCAACATATTTTTCGTTGATCTGTCCAAATCATTTTGTAAGTAAAGCCTGACATGGACCGTCATTAACCAAGAACCGTCAATTAGAGTGAAAGGTCGAGAGTAATTCAAATCAGACTACAGATAAACAGAGATTGACGGGAATTTAAGTCTGAGGTCAATGACTTCCTCAGTGTACACTGCCAACATCCTGATCTTTCTTGACTGCTGCTAATGCCGTTATGAATAACATACATGTCTATATCATATACATGTAGAGAGAGAGAGAGAGAGAGAGCTAGAGAGAGAGAAAGAGAGAGTAGATAGATGAATAGATCTGAATAAATAGAAGAATAACTAGGTATAGAGATATATATTCATGCCACCAACCCACGTTTTTGGTCTACTTTATTTCCTGAGGAAGAACTAGGCATTTAAAACTAGAGGAGGAAGTTACAAACATATATGTATATTTTTTTCCATTTTCAGGAGGCGGGCGGCAACCTTAGTGTCGAGTTCAAGTGTAGAGCAACAGGGCAGCCACCGCCAGACGTTCTTTGGTACAGGTAAGTGATGACAAGTTCAACGTCACTCTCCAAAATTCCCCAGCAAATGGTATGACTATGTAAACATATACGTAAACGATCAGAAAGACCTATTGTCTCGGTTGTAAAGCTTTTTGTAAGACGCCTGTGCCAATTTCTAGGTCCTCATCTTAGTCTTGTACCCAATGTCTAGAGACAAATGAATAGAGATGTGTTGTCGTTTGTACTTTTATACCTACTGGTGGGGAATTATTAAGCCCAAGGCTTATGTATGTTGTGATAACATGAAGCTAATCCTATAAAGGATTCCTAGTAGTCCTAGTAAAAGGTGACAGTTACGACTGCACCTGCCAGATAAATGAGACACAACGTCTTCATTATGTATACGACAGTAGCCACTCTGTCGTTCTCCGCAGTATAGCCATCATAATCGCCCGCTTTAGATAGGCATAAACGGTGGGTTTAACACAGCCATAGATGTCATCACAGATGGCGATTGGTCAGTTGCTTGTTATGACAGCCCACTCATAATCCAGATAAGGTTGGTCCTGAACTTCCGGAAAGCAATCTAACTTAATCCAGTCTTAAGAACATGCTTGTCTGAGAATCCTTAAGCATTTCTTATTGGACGACTTTTTGTGCGTTGCCCCTTTGAAAGCATTGCCCTCACCGATTCCACACAGTCAGAACGTTTGCAAAAAATATATATTCGTATCACTGTGCATTGTGTTAATGTATTACAAATATAGATAGAATTCGCTGACGAAGTTAATGATAACATCATCGCCGAGGGGTCCTGATTTCAAGGGAATACAGTTGTGTTCGAAAGTAGGCTCTTATGCCTTGACCTTGGGGTGTTATTCATCCAATAAAAATCACAGCGTCGTTTGGTACATTATACGACATCGTTACATCTTAAACACACCAAGGTCAAGTTATATTTACATACTACACATGCCACGATATTCTATTACAAACTTCCTGGGTCCATGGTCTTGAATCAATTGACCATTTAAAGGCTGACTTGAAATGGACGAGCTATTTAGTGCGTACTTTCCTTCAGGATGAGTTTACTTTATCACAGATCACCAGCGAAGGCATCTTTGACTTTCTTTTGCCCGGAGCGATGTTATATAATTGGATTGATTATACCAGTTGATTACCTAGGCATGAAGGTCCTGGTTTCATGGGAATACAGTTTTGTTAAAAAAAGTGGGTTCCCTTACCTTGGCATTGGGATGCTATGTAGCCAATGGCAATCACTGCATAGTTTGGTACATTACATAGCTTTATTAAAGCGATTACATAGCTTTATTAAAACGATTACCCAATGGGACATTATTCAATGTTACTTAATAACTTTGAGCTATGAGTTGCAATGAGCAAAAGTAGAATTAGCACCCACTCTCTTGAAATTGACAAAGGGCGGTCGTTCAGGATGTGGCTAATCTATCATGGAACGCCAGCGAAGGCATCTCTGACTTTCCATTGCCCGAGGCAGTATTATATAATTGGATTTCTTGACCAGTGACCACGTCCGGACGCCAACCATTAGTCAGAAAATAGACGGACTTCGCCCAGGGCCATGTTTGGAGCTTAAGTAGCTGGAAAGGCATTCGGTTGTTAAAATCATCTGTAACATTGATGTTTAGGTCAAGACTGGATCCGACGGTCATTGGACATCGATCATTGAGTCAAATGAAGCTTTTTTTCTAATCAACAAAGACTTACTGTTGCATGTAGGTCTGGCGATAAGTACAGGTTTTTCATAGTATCATTCTAGTATGTCTCACTTAGGCTACAATTGGAATAGAATTTTGATATTTCTACTTAGTAGGCACTTACATGAAACCGTTTAGACATCATTCGCTCTATGACAATGTCTAGAAAGTAACTCTTACAACTATGTCGAGAAGCGTTGATGAAGATCCATAATCAGTAAAAATAATATGGGATTATTTTTGTTATCTTAAATGTGTCTACCATAAAAAGTGACCTGTGAATGTTGAAAGATAGTATGTAAACGTCTTAGAAGGTAGTGTAGGACTTTATAGTGGGTTGAGGTTTTTGATGTTCATGAGTATCAGGTAGCAGTCGGTGGCAGACGTCTCTGCCGTTGACCAAGGGCACGCGTGATTTCGAAGAACTACTATGCTGTCAAGGCGTCAAGTTTTAAGGGACGTTGATGTTCTGCGTCAAAAGCTATCCAGTGACTGAATATCCAGACATGGCACATGCTCCCCTAAATGTCAACAGTAGTGGATTTCATCATAGATGTCAGGCAGCAGAAGGCAAATAGTAGTACTTGCTTAATCTCGGCTTCACATTTGATTGGTTCATCCAATGTAAATATCTGAATTATAGAACTAGCCATATGAACCTCCAGAAGCTAAGGGACCTTGCAAGATGCAAGACGCAGCGGAGGAAGATGACGAAAGACTGAATGCAGCTGCAGGAATTTTCCAAAACTGCAGATGCAGAAACTAGTGGATTTTGATGATGATGATGATGATGATGATGATGATGATGATGATGATGATGATGATGATGATGATGATGATGATATGAATATCGTGCTGTTAACATCGACCTAGCGGGCATAGCTCGATTTAGGACTAGCAAGGTGGAGACCTTGGAGACTGGCTCTGTGCCCCAGGGAAAACGTTGCAGTCGTTTGGATGAGTTTTGGACCCTTGGCCAGCTGATGACTGAGAATTTAGAATTGAGATGTTATCATGTGGCTGTATGGGATCTACATGCACTCTGATTGTACCTATTACCGTACGTCGTTTCGTACTTAACAAATTTCTGCCTCAATCCTTCACGATCAAATGATTGAATAAGTTTCATAGCCGACACATCTTGTGGGACGTTGTGGTGCCAGTCTTCTTACCACCGTCTTTTTATGGTTCAATCTCCTCTCTGGAGGTCACCCGCAGTCACGCAACGCTGGGCTCAAAAATAGAGGCAGGTCAGCACAAGAAGCTGTCGAGGCGATCTATGTCACAGCTGAGGCTAGAAGCAAAATCTTCATGAGCATTAAGGAGCTTCCAAACCCTTGCCTCGAGAAACAGATAAAGACGTCGTTAGTTGGACAATTTCTATGGGAGTAGCATTCTGATTGGCATCAGTAAGAAAGATGCCAACTGTGTCATTTAGATTTCCAAAGATAAAAGGCTTATAAAATGGACGCTTGAGCTTCGAATCCACACATGTCTGTGATGAGACCATTGACCTTGGCCTATGTATTGCGTGAGTAGCTTTGAGAGGCTGCACAGTGTATTTATTTATTTATCTATGGGTATCACATTTAAATGTACATCTCAATCAAACCCGACAGACTGCTAACTAAGGATCTTCATTATGAAATTTGATCTCCTGTCTGAATGTTGTCAGTGGCGTCTTAGCGGTTTACTCCTACCATTTTTGAAATGTTGTCATGTACCGCAAGTGGTCTCCGGTGCGTGCGGGTTGACACAGTAAGTTTAAAGAAGTTGGACTTGGTGTCAACTAGACTGTCTGGCAATGTCTGTGTGTTGAATGGCATGTCTTTTGCTTCTGCAGAGGGGCCAGAAAGTTGCGTTCGGACGCGGACTTCGCATTATCGTATGAGAAAGGAGACGTCAGTTTCCTCATCAAGAAAGTCAACAAGTCTTCGTCAGGAGAGTACAAGTGTGTGGCGTCCAACCCGGCAGGGAAGTCTACCACTACAGCCAGACTTGCCGTTAAAGGTATGTGAAAACCGTTACATATATGCTAGTAGTTAGCTGGATATTTGTTCCATGGTTTGCACCATCAGTGCTTGAATACCAGAGCACGTGACACATTCTGTAGATGATAATGTACAAAGTTTTTTGAAAGTCACCTGCATGAGATTTGTATCTTCTGAAAATTACTTGCGTCTTTTGAAAAAATCCAAACATTCCATAAAGTTACCATGTTGATTTGTGCAGATTCTTGAAGATTCACTTCAAAGATCTGTGAATCCAAGGAGCTTTCTTCAGCCAATCTTAAGACGGGGGCATGCAAATCCAACAAAGCATGCTAATCAAGCAAAGAACATAATCTAGGATCCAGACATGCCACAAATGCGGAGCAGTGTCGAGAGATTTGAAGCTCGAAAGGCAACATTTTTCGAAACTTTGTAACCGTTACCAGGTCAGCAAGAGATCAAAAGATCAAGCTTTAGAGATTGCCCCCCTAAGCTAGGTCATATCTTGACCAACCCAATATAGTCTGGGTATTTCTATTCGGTATTCTCTGGATACACACATGTTGGCTAGTTGTTGTAGGTAAACCGCGATCTAAGTGAGTCCCCAATGGATTAACAACATTGCACCTTAACTTACAGTAAACCAGGTAAATGTTACGAGGTAAAGCAAAAGTAGAAAAACATTATCTATTTGAATTCAAGGTAAATGTCTTGAGGCGCCAGACCATAGCATCTTTTTTTGCAAGTTTTGCGTAGGCTTTGTTTGCGTCTGCAATGCTGTGTCTACGATCAGATGTGGACTTTTGCCATGGCCCTCAGGATATGGATTTTGGGATTTGGCACTGTAGTTTGTTTCATACTGGTTTTCGAGCTATCGAAATGACACTTATGACTTAGCCAGACGCTGATAACCGTACCATGATGCCAACTTTGCCGTATGTAGACTTCTGGTATTGCAGCGATGTCTTTCATATGGAATAACAATGTTGATCATGTCCTCAGTCTTATGTTAAAGTCATCTATGAATAATTCAGGAAGTATGAAAAGTATCTACAGAAAACACAGAGACTTCTGCAAATAGCTAGCAACAGATTTATGTCCACATTTTGGTAAGACCCCCTTCCCAATTAATGGCTATCCCTGAGCGGCCCGTGAGCGACCAAAAGTGTTTGATCCTTGGTTTTAGGGGAATTTCCCCGGTACAATGCACCTGTAAATACTGAACATAGTCCTCTCTGTCATGTCCAGTAGAAGAATAGCTCTCTAGAGTGGTAAGACGGTTGAGATCACTTTCTTTTCCAGTGGAAGTGGGGTGTAAATAGCACAAGGTCACCAGGAAGTTACAGCAGGACCTGTGGGCATGTCCACACATCGCTTGTATTGGAACGGCCCCAGACAGCCTGCTTAGGGACGGAAAGTACGCCAGAAATGTCCCGAAATAGCACAAATCAGAACTTAAGCATGGGTTGGGCACTGCCATATCTGCCGGCCACACTATGTTAGAGCTGACTCTGGACACGTGAATGGAATAAGTGTCACGGTGCTATTTACTTATTTTTTGTTTAATTTAGCCATTCTCAACGAAAATTGTGTCATCGTACTTAGTCAACACTGATATTTTCAACGAAGTGTTATCAAAGTGTCCACAGAGTTGTTAGTCAAAGGCAAAGTTGCAAAACATCTGAAAAACAGCATTTCTATAGTTACTTCCATGGAGGTAGAAGATATATGAAGGTTTGTCTGTTTAAACCTTAAACTATTCATTAGAAAAAAAACTCAAATCGGCCTGCATGCAGCATTTCCCTGGGGTCATGAAAAAAAGGTAAGGGCCTGACAAGATATAACAAAGATTGTATGATACATATACCTAATAGATTCATGAACATGTAGTCCTGATAAATCCATGGGCCTGAAATGAAAGTTGGCGAATGGTCCATGTCCGTTCTTTCAGGTCGTTTCAGTTACTAGTATTGCAAACGGTACTGCCAACAAAGTTCACGGTTAACAGGAATGTCTTGGTGTACTCCTTGGCATGCTGTCACCATGTAAATCGTGCGGCAATATGCAAATGAGATATCCTCACGTCTTTTAAAGAAACTCTATCAGCATATCATATAATTCGAGTAGCAAACAGTGACGTTGATTGATCTATATTTGAGAAAGTAGGATTTTTAACATTAGTTGCTTGACTTTCCTTATCAGGCCTTGCAGACTTTATCAATGAATGGTAGTAATTAGTTATACACTGCAAGTATGTGTTGCAGCTGTTGCAGCATCTAATAACTTAAAGAAAACGTAAACATGACATGGTCCATGGATTAACTACAAGTAAAAGCCCTTCCTAACAAATGTGAAGCAAAAGTTGGCGCAATGTGCACGTGGGTTACACATTTACGATTTCCTTACCCTTTTAGTTTCAAAGAGGCATCAGCATGCATTTTCTGCATACTAGGTGGCTGCCAACTGCAATAACTCGTTCGACTATTCAAATCATCTAAACCCAATTCAGCCAATTACAAATGTAGTTTTGGAAGGGCGGAACGGCTGAGATTATTTAAGACCGCGGTCGACTTAATCCTTGAATCTTGAAATAGAAAAATCGTTATCTTAACATCAAATGCCGTCTTAGCAGATGCCCAGAGGTTACACATGCTAGGCATTTTTAGAAAGGAAAAAGATGAACTGCCAGTCTTAAAATGTTATGTCTAAAATTGTGAAAATAAACGAAATAAACGACATAATAAGCCTTCCGAATATGTCTTTTTTTAACATTTTCTAACGTTTCTTTTGTCTTTCTTGACATCACAGAACAACTAGTAGGCGGGAAGGTTCGTTACATCATTGATGACATCTCCACTGCTGCTTCTCTGAACGGTGCTCCACAAGCACAATCGGCGCAGGCGCAGACGGTAAGCATTGACGTCATTTTATTCTAAAATTTGACAGACTGATAACATGTACGTCATAGGTACTTAGAAGACGTTATGGTAAACTTAAGTGGGAAACACTATATCGATGATATCAGTCAGCTATGAACAAAATCATTACTGGATTGCCTTCCACTATGGACTTTTTATATGAATACGTTTATAAGTAGTGCCGTAATTTCATAGAAGTATCCAGGCAGCTTTTCGTAATAAAATTCAGAAGGTTACTACCCTGTTTGTATTATGGCATCTAAAAATCATTGCAGCCTTTCAAATATGTACAGGCGTTAGAGAAATCAAGAAATGTTAGCAATCAATGATCACAGGTTTCGTCACAACTACTCCTATGTTTGATCCTTCCTGCTTTATGTTATATGATTGTGAATTGATTACTCATTAAGTTTATGTTAAAAAGTTATCCTTCTGTATCCTGGTTTGTTATGATTTGTCATGTAATGTAAGGGCTCCCTTGGTAATCAGTTACAATGTTAACTGAAGGGACCACCCTAAAGATTGATAAATGAATAAATAAACAACTTCATTTTTAAACTACTATAAACAGACTGCGGGAGAACCAGGTCAGGCCCAAGCGTCTGTAGCCAAATCCGCAGCCGCTGCACAAGAAGGCGCACCGCAGAAATCAAAGGAGGGAGCGAAACCTCCAGCACAGGACAAGGCAGCACCACCCGCAGCAGCAGCAAAACCAGCAGCAGGGGCAGCAGGAGGTGGAGGCATGGCCGCTACTATTGTAGAGAAGCCTGCTGAGTTGTTTGGCATTGACGGTAAGTCCTGGTCTTTTTTTGGCAGAGTAAATCTATGTGACTCTGTGTTACACAGGAAAAAAATAGCTGGGTCTGGTTGATAACCAAGGTAGACATCCTTCTGTAATAGAACACCATAGTGGAAAGTGGAAACTAGCATTGTGATATGCATATTATTCACCAAAATGGTTATGTTTTCAGGACTGACTGCGTGTGTGAACTGCATTACTTTATGTTGGTAGGTTGGCAGGGTTTGGCAAAATGAAGAAATTATCAGCTTATGATAATGTAGCAGGAAGTTTGGTTTTAGAGAGAATTTTATACAAGCAATTGAGTCTATAATTCAACGGAAAATACGGGTTTTTGCTATTCATTCAAATAAACATGACATTCAAGAGAATATATTCTCCAAGCAGAGGTTTCGATCGGGGGGGGGGGGGGTACTAGTGGCCGGGATTTTTAACGTCTTCCTCACTCCATAAAGAGAATATACAGTAACAATCTCTCTATATCGTCCTACAGGGCAACCCCAGGAGTTTAGAATCAAGGTAGCCGGGGACCCTCATCCAACTATCCAATGGCAGAAGGGGAAATTTCTGAAGATCAAGGAAGGCCCTCGTTACCACGTGATGTTTGACGAGGAGACGCAGGAAGATGTCATGGTCATCAAGGTGAGAAACATCTAACCTGAGGTGCTATTCAATTTCTACTGAGTACATCTAATGTTTTCATGTAAAAGGTAATAGAAACAGGATAATAAAGTACTTTGTACACAAACAAAGAACTTTGTTGTCCAGTGACTTACCACCCTTATTCAACTATTCACGGGGCGATAGAAACAGCACCATTCAAGTAGACAGCGAAGAGGAACTCAAATAGTTCATGCCACGAATAACCTTCTTAATGAATGAAGGCCTTTATTGTATATTAATGCCCCGAGGGGCTAGAGGTCGTCTAACATAAACCTAACTAATATGTAAGTTGCCTATACAGTGAAAAATATACAGTACGTAGTTTAAACAAACATGGAGGACGAATGCGATAAGCTAAGCTAATCCAGTAGAGTCAACTTCTTCTGGCTTCTTTGTACATGTGTAGATGTATGAACAGATCACGTTTCTTACACAAGGATTGTCAAGACGCAACAAAAATATGAATTTATCCGCTGCGTTTCAATATTCAAAGTATGGGAATTTTTCATTGATACATTTGAAAAGAACATGTCTTTCTTTATCGTAAAGTCTACAATCTAAAATGAAGTGTAATGTTTACCACAGGAACTTCGGCCCGCAGATGCAGGGACCTACAAGTGTAATGTTTTCAACCCCGGTGGATCAGCAAACTGCGCGGTGGTTCTTAATGTCAAAGGTATTCATTTTGATAGCTGTCGAGATACCTCTCCATGCCATCTAATTCTGAACCTGACAGATAAGTTTAGATAATGTGTACTATTTGCGGTGTGCAGAATAAATATAGCGATGTATGCAGAAATATAGAGTAGATAATAAATAAATGATTTGGTAAATGAATAATCTCAAAATACAAATTCTTTAGTTTTCTTATTATTGTTACTGGAAAATATCTATACAGTAGGTGAGGATGGTGGCAGACGGTCACCAGAACGTCGGCTGTCGATGTACACATCTGAATTGTGAATAAAGAATCTTGTTATTGAGTCATTTACTATCCTGATGAAATAATTCACAGATAGGAAGGACATTTCTGAAGAGGAGGTCCTGAAGATCCTGGAGAAAACCGACCCGAAACACTACGAGCAAGTCGCACTGATGTACGGCATCACTGACTTCAGGAACCTCCTCAAACACGTCCACATCAAGAAGAAAAAGGTGCGGCAGACGGCTTCAGCTTTTCCGCTGAACGCAAAGCTTTCAACACTTTTTCACAACTTTTACATTGAACCTAACGCAGTGGATGGCGTTGACAGTGGTGAGCATATTGTTATGTAAGCGCTTGATATGTGAAACAGTTCTCGATGGGCTGGAGTGACGCTTCAGTGAGAAGAGTAAGTACTGCATGTAAATGGTGTCTGAAAGAATGAAGACCACGGCAGAACAACGTTTGCTGCTTTAATAACCTTGATAGTGAGTGTAAGATCATTGCTACCATTGGCTGGCACCCTCTAGATTTTACGCGTGGGATCAGACCTATAACATATATGAAACGTAGGTTACTAACAGATTACTCGCAAGGCTCATATTGGACTGTTGAGCCACAGTCAAAGCTGTAGGGCTGATATCTGTTAGGATTTTACTATCATATTGACCACAGAAGGCCATCTAGTGTGTGGCTAGGCTGTCTATTGGAAAACATGTTCCGTCGTGGTCTCAACCTTTCATCTGTGTACACGTGGGGCAGTGGTCCCCCAAGGACAGGCCGATAGGAGGATGGTGGGCACTTCTGAAGGGCTACCGGAGAAGTTCCTCAGTGGAGGAAGACTCGGACGAATGCGAAGGCGATTTCAACTGGCGTACGATGAACGGAAACGGTTTTGGACCCAAGGTAATTGCCACCAGTCCATGGACGACTGGTTCAGTTTTGCGCTCTGAATATCTATGGGTTGGATCTAGTAGTAATTTGTCAGTGTTCTCCCTTCATCAGAAACATACCCATATCGTTGGTCACTAACAATTCTATCCAGAGAAATTGGGCCTTGTGTTGATACACAAAGTGAAAGTTGGTGTCTCTTTTGGATGATACACAGCACATTAGAAGCAAAGGATATTGCCGTTATAAGTATAGAATTTGCTCTACCAAAACAGCTTTAATAGGGCCAAATAGCATCCAAGTAGGCACCTTATGCCAATGGATTCGTCTGATTAGATACCAGATTCTTGTACCTACACATATATCTATCAAAGTCAGGCTCACTTTGTTAACAAGGCTCTCGTAACGTCATACACATCATGGTATCTTAGCTACTGCGAAAATTGTATAGATCTGGAATGTTCTAGTACCATATCAATAAGCTAAATCAAGTACAAAGGTTGAGGACGAAGGACTCTCGTAAAATTTGAGGACGAAAGACTCTCATGAAATTGCTCTGAGCATTTCTGTTCATTTTTATTGAGAAAGGCTTGATTGACCAGCAGAAGCGTTATGTACATCACATAGCCATTGTAACTCATCGTCACTAACAAAAACAATGCCTCGCTGTATAGCACAGGCTTCCAATGTAGACACTCTATATCTTCTACATCTTCGGTATCTCTCTCCATCCATTTCAAGATGTAATATAACAACAATCATTAGGATCTAAACTTTTATGCATGTTTCTAAACGTCTACTTTCCCTCTGTACTTTCCTCCTGTCTATTCTCCGCCGCGGTTTCTCCGTACCCCATCGGTCAGTGAATATTCCAGGTTGTTCCAATTGAGTAGTTGCCGATGACCTGACGTCACAACCAAAGGGTAGCGTAGTGAACCAATCAGAACTGCTCAATCGGACGCCGAATATTCACGACGATGCACGAAGCCCTGTCAGCCAACATTCGCCCCGTTGTTACCATTTAGATTTGAAGTTAATAATGATATCAGAGCGCAAAACTGGGCACCTACCAGTTGAATTTCACTTTGAAAGATGACCAAAAGGAAGCAAGGTGACGACTTTGTCGCCTGTCCTGAGCGGAGAGATGCCTCGGGCTTTTTCTGCTGCGGCTACGCCTGAGCCTGAGGAAGTGCCCACTACCTTCAATGCTCGCCACTAATTTTGTAAGTGATCTTTCCTTTTCTACTACAGTATATTCACTTATCTGTCTAGCGGTTTGGACTAGCTTTAGGATTATCAAGATTCCGGTACTAACGTTCATTGTTTCTTTTGGCAACATGACGAATATATGGAATATACAACACTGAATACCTGTATACCGTTTGCGTTTTCCTGTTGTCATACGAAGACCAATAGGATAAATATGGCTAACAATGTTTCTGTCTTAAAACAGGTTTCTCACAGGAATTGCTGATTTCATACAGCCAATACACGTTGTTGTAACGTATATGCGGTTGTTCAGGCTTTGGGATAGTTAGAATTACAACTACATTCCGTCATTAACAGGACGCGTGCTTTTTCAAGTCTCTTAAAGACAACGTATTGTAGAAATAGTGTTAGATTACTTGTCTGATCTTGTCTTGGCCAAAAAAAGCAACTTACGTTTTATCATAAAACAAGAGTTAACTGATAACGATGGACAACATGTTTCACTTTTATTCAAAAGAAGTATCAGACTATTTTGTATACGCAAGAAAACAGTTACTCGAGCAATTGCAACTGGATGAACGTTTCAGGCAGCGTCCACTACCTTTCGTCAGTGACTAAACGAGAGTTGGAAATCACCACGTTTTTAACCACAAAACCTGTGCTGTCACTGACAAAAGGCAGTGGATGCCCCTTGAAACATCTGACCGTTTCTCACGTCTATTCAGTTGCTTGAGTAACTGTTTTCTTGCCTATCGTATTACCTGAATGTTATACCTTCATCGACAGACCATGTTATCTGACCATTAACGATTGTTGCACTGTTGATGTCTTCTTGAAGCCTGCAGAAATCGTGAAGGAGTTGGAAGATGTCGAAGGGGTGGAGGAAAAGGAAGTCACGTTCATGGCGGAAGTCATCATCAACGACAAAGACCTGAAGGTGGAATGGGAGAAGAACTTAGACATCCTCACTCCTGGACAGAAGTACGTCTAACCAGTATTTAAGTGATCAGCTATGATCTACATATCTTTCCCTAGTCCCATCCTCATGCCTGAGGGGCGGAGGCTATGGTAGCGTCCAGTATCAGCTTCCTTCATTCCCTCCTGTCTCTGGCTCTGTGGGTGCACTCTGCCAGTGGGAGACCTGCCCAGTCACGGATGTCGTCCCCTCACCTCCTTCGTAGCCTCCCACGGCTCCTCCTACCATTGATCGTTCCTTGTAGTATGTGGGTGGTGAATGATGTTACCCGCTCTTGTGGCATGACCGAAGTATGGGAGTTTCCGCCTTTTCATGATGTTAAGCAGTGTTCTTTTACATAAGACTTTTGACATACATAGTATTTACAAAGGTGTGTGAATAGAGAAAAAACGATTATGTCTAAATAGATGAAAAGAAAATACTGCTTCCTTTATAAATCTGATTTCTTTGCCACATGCATCCTTAACGTTTACTTTTTGGGCACAAAGCTTGGAAACGACCTTAGGAATCAGATTGTTGCCCTTCAGTCCTTCCATCAGTTAACATATATTTATATATCCATATATATGTATCTCAACTGATAGAATGGTTAAAGGGTAACAATATGAATCCTATATTATATCATGTTCAAAGGAGATTCCACACGTGTACCGTAATATAAGTGGGGATACAAGCTTAGTCACGTTTGGGACCGCATCATTTCCACTGCAGCGCCGTCTAGCTGCAGTTCAAAGTACAACCAGTCAGCATTGTCCCGAGGAAGGTGACAGGCGGTCACCAAAACGTTGGCAGGTCAACTTCGTTATGTATGTACTTAAAACTTTGTTAACCATGTATATTGCCTTCTACAGGTTATGTACATACAAAAACTTTGTTAACCACGAATATTGTCCTCTTCAGGTACAAAATGGAGCACAAGGGAAACCTGTGCATGCTGACCATCAATCACCTCCGGCATGATGACGAAGGAAAATACAAGATTTCAATCGGAGACTGCGCCTCGCACGCCATGCTTAAGGTTACAAGTAAGAATCCAGAAATAATCCTGTCATTTTGGTAATGTAGTTAGAGTTAATTCAATCCTTATTAGCTCGTGTTGTTGTTGAAGTATGACTTTAAAAAAAGACACAGGATCGAAAAGTCACTTGTTAGATTCCTGGTATTCCTGGCTACACTTTGTTTCCAGGCTACCATTCGTGTGTCTGTAAGTTTGGCATTTCAATGAAGAATTGATTGATTGATTGATTGATTGATTAATTAATTGATTGAAATGTTGGTAAAGGCGCTTAATACGACTTACTTCACCCCATCTTGGGTACCTTACTTTGGTTTGGGAGAAAAAAAGCGCCGTCCTCCGTCGCCCAGGCAATGTTTTTTTCATTGCCTTTCTTGTTATCCTTCGCTTTACAGAGGCGCCAGCTCGGTTCCGTGGTTTGATGAAGGGGTGCACGGTCTTCCTCCACGAGCGGGCGGAGTTTACGGTGGAGGTCTCCCGGCCTGATGCCCAGCTCAAGTGGTTCTTTAAAGGAAAAGAGATCGACTTCAGCAGCAGACGGTAACATTCAACATCTTAGACTTGAAAGCTAAGAAGCTAAGACGTCTTGAACTGATGAAGATTTTTGTCTGATGCTTCTTTTGAAGCCATCATGTCAACTGACAAGTATAGAGCATCGTTTCTTTTACATCTAAATGTTCAACGGCCTGCAAGCAAAATTAGTTCTTATCTTTGTGGTGGCAAGCCAGGTAGTCAACACTTGTGCTAGCAAAAAGCTTAGCATCGGAGACATAAATGTAGATTCGGCTTGCACCGTACAATACCACTGCTAATATCTTCCAGTATTATTACTGTACTGTACTGTAGATTGGGTTTGCACAATATTATTAGCCTACAGTTAGCTGGATAGCTTGAGTCACTATCATAGAAATAACTAGAGTTCCACGAACACATTATCTTCGCCAAATAATCAAGGCTTATTATGGAGAGTGATTAATATTTACGTGCTTATCACCCCCTGGAAATTTGATCATGCACCATACAATTTGGAAGTTATGATGGGGCGAACGAGTCCAGTCTAGATAGGGTTAAAGATCATTTGGTGGTACAGGATAAGTATATGTGTAGAGTGTGCTGATATACAGTACTAGTGTTATAACTGGTCATGAAAAAATATGAGTATGTCGATATTATATGGGCCACAAAGGTTCGACATTGCAGTGTTGTAAGTTGAAAGTGATGATGAAATGGTATAGTCAATATAATAATATAAATCTTTATTCCATATCATAAACATTTTGAAAGACATAATACATGTACATGTGATTTTTCCGCACCTAGAAGTGGTGCAGTTTTGGTGCAGTGTACTCTCCAAGCAGAGGAGTGGGTCTGGCTGGTTTTTGACGTGTTTTAGGTGTTTTTGTCCGACTTTCTATTTTGTCCCCTTTTCGTTATGTCGCCAACCCTGTCGAACAAAAATACCTAAACTGAACGCCTTAAAAACAGCAGGACCCACACCTCTGCTTGGAGAATGGTTTGTTTATTTGACCTACATGTACGTTTATGCAAGGCCATATGTTTACATGACCTGACACTGTCCCATGACCCATTATGAAATGTAGTGGGTTAACTAACTTTCCTTACTAATTATTCAAATTAGTTCCTGATTTGCATAATTAGTCATTGATTATGTAAAGCACCATCTGAGCTCTCTACATACCAAACATCACGACGATCCGTCGACCCCTTCTCATGTTATTCATGTCCGAATGTCAAAACAAAAACACCCACTGCAGTTTTTAAGAAGCCGCTAGGGGGCCAAAATTTACAGAACTTACTTTTTGTGGCATGAACTATCTACCACACAAAAATCATGACCATAGCACTTTCAGAAAATATGCCCCTAAATTTTGAAGCTCCGCTGCAGTACCTTAGGTACCCGCTAGAAGGCCCATTATCGAACTTGACCTTCCTTTCTGTAAACCCTACCCATCCACTTAATATCATACAGATCCATTAACAGCTTCTTGAGTTATGCTGGCGACATACAAATACACATCCACACAAAGCCCGCTGCAGTACCGACGGAAATTACCGGGGGAACCATTTTTAAACTTGACCTCCGTTTTCACAACATCTACACACCTGCAAAAAACCATGAAGATCCATCAACGTTTCCGTCACTTTTTTTGCCTACATACAAACACAAAAAAATGCGAAGTCCGCTGCAGTACTGTTGAAAAACGCAGGGTAAACCATTTTCGAACTTGACCTTTCTTTGCACAACCACTACACACCTGCCAAAAATCATAAAGATTCATTGAAGCTTTCTTGAGTTATGCTCCTGACATACATTCAGACCCACCCAACAGGTTTTTCAACCGAAAACATAATCTTCTCCGAGTAAAAGTACTCGGCGAAGATAATAATGACTCAATAATAATGTCGTCCACTTTGCCTCTATTAGTGCACTTCAGCCAAGTTCCATTTCCGCTTACTGTCATTGTCTGTTTGTATGTCATTGCTGTCGGGCCCCTGTAGTTGTTCGTTATGCTTGTGATAGTACGTAGAGCATAGTTGACTTAGATCTTTGTTGTCTGTTCTTGTTCCCTCTGTGTTTGTATTCTTGTGTTCACTCTGTGTGTATCCAGAAACAAAGATCGGTGAGAATTTCTATCAGAAAACCTTCAACATAACCCACTTATGTAACCGAGTGCTATACATGTGCAGCGCTGCACAACGTATCTATATATATCGTCTTTGTATGTGTCTTGTGTTCACTGTTATATCTGTGCTGTGTCTCTCTAATATTACGCCTTCCAACATGAGCACAATTTTACATTCGAATTATCTTGCACATTTGCATCGATTTCAACTGTATGAATCGTGCTACTACTTGCACATACATATACTTGGGACACATACACGCAACCGTAAGGATCCTGGAATGACAACATGTCAAAATGTGATCCTAGATTTGCATTGGAGACGATGGGAAACCGCCGCACCTTGGTCATCCATAAAACGCAATTTGAAGACATGGGCGACTACAGCTGTTCTACTGGGGATGACAAGTCCACCGCCAAACTTACTGTTAAAGGTAACGCGTCCAAAACGGAAAAATAGAAATATAGATAGCCCAGGAATAATATAAGAAATATTTGTCTTCTATTGCCTTTATGACCTATCTAATAATATATTGTCTAGTAACAAACCCGATGTCAACAAAACTGCAGTAACAAAGGTTAATAGACGTATGAACATTCTACTAATACTATATCAATCAATTACCTAAATTATATGTACCCTATAACGTTACACACCAGGTTCTGTTACTGCATCTGTATAGCCGTTATAACACAATAATTGGTTCATTTTATCACATATTCGTAAATCAACTGATGTTCCCAATTCTCCTGACTTGGAGGTGTCGGCCTTCACGCTTCTAGGGGCTTGGCTAGTGTAGTAATGGTTGCCGGAAGCATGATTGATTCAGGCTAAGAGAGGATCTGACAAGGTCAGGTAATTAACAGCTACTTGCACAACATGAAGCCAATCCTTCTTTACTCTTACAGAGGAGAGGTACAAGTTTACCAGTGAGCTGCGCGACTGCGAGGTCTCAGTGGGCGGCCACGCGCGCTTCGAGTGCGAAGTGTCCAGCCCCAACGCCGTCGTGTCCTGGTTCCGGAACAAAGAGGAGCTGACGGCCAGCGAGAAGTACCAAATCATCAAGGAGGGGCTGAAGCACGTCTTGATCATTAAGAATGTGCATATAGAGAAGGACCGAGGGCAGTACATCTGTAAAACCAAGGACGGCACCAGTAATGCAAAACTCATCATCAGAGGTATGTGAGAACGACTTTCATGACTTAACGTTGGTTGGAAATCCAGGGGAAATGTTTCATTCAAAGGAAGAAAAACCATGACCATGGTCTGTCGCGAGTGCCACGCTATGGTGCCATCAATGATCTGTAAGACTAATCTAAGGCCTGGTATCATCGTTAATCATCGGAAGCTAATTATAATCCCTGTGCTTGATCAAATATATGATTTTTGCAGTGCCATGTAATAACTTGATATGAGGGGTATCATGGTGCCAAGCTTCTAATTTTGTTTACTCATCCACCGCTGCTGTAGTTGTGTGTTAGGTACTGCTTCTTTGCTTTTCTTTCAGCTTATTTCATTGTGTCTGCCAAAACTGTGATGAATCATCAGACTTATTACGAAATTTCCAGCTTACTCTTTCAATAGAAATGTACAAAGATCTTACAGTAATAAAGATGCAAAGGGGTGAAAAAACGGTGTCCTTTTGACAACGACTAGAGGTATTTAGAGTTGCGTGAAGCTACAAAACATTCGACCACGGTGGGACTCGAACCGACAACCTCCGAATCGCTGAACCAACTAGAAGTCCGGTGCGCTAGTCCATTGCGCCACACGGCCTTACTGATTTGTGCTGTGACTATAGCAGTGTTTTCATCGCCAAAGACAATATCGTCATCGCGCATCTCTATGGTCACCGCAACACACTATATGATTTTTAAATATTTTATCCGTGTGTGTGTTATCATTACTTGTGTTTTACTTCTTTTTCAGTCAATCCATGAGCGCATGCCCGCATAGGCCTTTATGCAAGTTTGCCTTTTCTTTTCATCCACTACCAAGTCGCAGCCTCGCAGCTTTCTTGGATGTCATGTTTACCTTCAAGTTAAGATTGAAAATAACTCCAAAGGTTTTGATATTCATCCTTGTCATGCGATGTAAAAATAAACCTCTTAGATTTAAAAAGGATGGGAAGGATAGGGGAGGCATAAGGACCACAACAGTCACGCAGGGCAAGCGTTCGTCGGGAAAAAAGAATGTGCAAAAGCTTAGCGCCATTTCTGCTTCAGTTCGTGGCACTGATACAGATGCTGAAGCGGCTGCTGCACATGCTGATTCTGCTGCAGATGTTGCCAGCAGCGCAGATGCAGATTCTGCAAAAGTAGAACGCTCTACACGAGCAGAACCGCGGGGTTGGTTGCTGCTGACCAAAGATGCAGTTTTCCCCTTTTCCATTATTCTTTGTGCTTTTGATTTCAGTTTGTTTTCGTTCAATCACTCACACTGCTTTGAAGAACACAGTATCGAGTCCCTCCCGTTCAAAGCTATGCCGTATGGTGGTGGTTGTGAACAAAAACATTCTTGAAATATTATAAACTTACATGATGCTACGTTTCTGTTTGAACATGAGTGTCATGAAGAATTATACAAGAGTCTGTAGGACCGAATATGAGGGACTTAGTACTGTGGACACCATCCCATTCCCATGCTTTAGCATTTCGTTTTCCTTTGCTTGTTCTTGTTTTGTTTTGTTTCCATTCATTATGTTTATGGTCCTCTTCATCTTGTTTTTCTTTATTTTCATTTCATTTCATATATATTTTGCTTATCCTTACGTCATCAGACCGTGGCAAACGAGACAAGCGCGGCGTGGCGTCTGCGTTAGGTACAGGTTCGACCAGTGAGTGGAGTGAACATGTAGCGTATCTCTAGCAAGCATAGTTTCTTGCCGCAAGAGAATCATTTTATCCTTAGGTTTGCTTTCTGAAGGCTTTTAGCTGTAGATTAGTTATGAATGCATTGCGGAATTGAAAAGAGGTGTAGGGTTTGGTGAAGTTCGCCAACAGCCTGCGTTCTCCATGAACTAGAACTTATCACAGATATTCAAAAGATATTCGGTGACTCTCTTGTTCATCGTTGCTGTGAGAATCATGACATGACTTTGCCTGATGCTTTCCTCCTTAGAACCTCCACCTGGCTTTGTCTCAGAGCTTAAGAACCTCAAAGGCTTCTTCAAGAATAACGTCACGTTGGAGTGCGAAGTGGCGAAGGAAGACGCGAGGGTCAAATGGTGAGTCAAAACCGTAAAAAGATTCGTCTTTTATCACAAATTCGATAATCGCTCTGATACATTGCTCTGCCGCAGCGTGGTCGCCAAAGTACAGCAGCTTCAGTGAGATTTATCTTTATTTATTGCCTTCGTCGACGAAGTTTCGTCGAGAAGGTTATTCGATGATGCTTGTCTGTGTGTCTGTTAGTGAACAGAATAAGTCGAGAACGCCTGGATGGTTTGTTGTCGTAGTTGGTGTGTCGGTGTGTATGTGGGAAATCTCAAGATGATTAGATTTTGGGCGAAGTGTTTTGCATAATTAACGAGAAAAGTGTAAAAATGTGTTATGTTGTATGCTTAAGCATGTGCTTAAGCTGGGACGTGTTGTGACTACATAATGATGAATGGCCTTGGAAAAAAACAAGCAGATGTGGGGTGAACTTTGATGAAGGAAATGCTAAATGCTAAGGATGTCTTAATGCAGGTGTAGGTAGCTTTTTATTATCTCCATGAAAAATGGAGATATAGTTTTGGGTGTGTCTGTGTGTGTGTTTGTTTGTTTGTTTGTTTGTTTGTCTGCCTGTTTGTGTTTCCGCACTACTGTAGTCAGCATAACTCAGGAACCTTATGATGGATTACGATGATATTTGGTATGTGGGCGGGTGTTGTGAAGCCGAAGTTCAAGGTCGATTTTGGGCCCCCTGGTATGTGACCTTGGTACTGCAGCAGAACTTCAATTTTTGTATCTTTTGACCTGGACGTGCTGTGGTCTTGATTTTTTGGTGGCAGATAGCTTGTGATGTAATAAAGAAGTGGTGTAGGTTTGGGCCCCCTAGCAGCTTCCTTGGGAACTGCAGGGGCGTTTTTGTGAACATCTTCTAAGGAGAATAACTGAACAAAGGAACAACCGATTTCCATGATATGTAGTATGTAGGTAGCTTAGATAGAGATATACACAATGAAGTGCAAATTATGCTAGTTGGGACTTAATTTGCATAGCTAATGAGGAAAACCTATATTTGCAGCGTTTTCCATTATCAGAGTCAAATACATGTAACGTATGTAGTTTATGGAAAGTGGATCATCAACAGATACCGATTATGCAAATAAATTCCTAATTTGCATAATTAATGCAAAACATCATATCTCATCTTATTGGAAAATTATAGGATTGTCAATATGATACTTAGTATGCAGGTAGCTTAGACAGAGATATACACAATGAAGTGCAAATTATGCTAATTGTGACTTAATTTACATAGCTAATGAGGAAAATCTATACTTGCAGTGTTTTCCATTATCAGACTCAAATACATGTAACATATGTAGTTTATGGAAAGTGGGGCATTAACAGTACACAATTATGCAAATAAATTCCTAATTTGCATAATTAGTGCAAAAACACCATAATTCATCTAATAGGAAAATTATAGACCTGTCAATATTGCAACATATGTAAGTTAGATAAAGGTGTTAATGACCAAGCAAATCTTATGCAAATGTGTAAGTTATTTGCATGAATAGAATTGTTCATGGAGATATGAGGTCGTGGAACTCTTGTTGAAAGGTGAATACACATGTGTCCATGTGTATGTGGGAAATCTCAAGATGATTAGATTTTGGGCGAAGTACTTTGCATGATTAACGAGAAAAGTGTAAAAATGTGTTATGTTGTATGCTTAAGCATGTGCTTAAGCTGGGACGTGTTGTGACTACATAATGATGAATGGCCTTGGAAAAAAACAAGCAGATATGGGGTGAACTTTGATGAAGGAAATGCTAAATGCTAAGGATGTCCTATTGCAGGTGTAGGTAGCTTTATGAAAGGTGTATACACCTGTGTCCATGTGTATAATGCTAATGATGACCTTATTTGCATAATCTATGCAGAAATTTCATATAAGTACATGCTACAAATGTCATATTGGAGGTGTATGTAGCTGTAGGAAAGGTAAATACAAAGGCATGTGCATTACGCTTATGAGGATATCATTTGCATAATTTATGCAAAAAGTTATTCTCCATTACGTGAAATGCCGCGGACGTCATATTGGAGGTATGGGTATTTTAGGTAAAGTTGAATACAAGGGAATATACCTTATGCTAATGAAGAGCTCATTTGCATATTCTATGCAGAAACTTATGTTTGCTTTACGATTAATGCTACGGATGTCATGTTAAAGGTGTAGGTCGCTTCAGGAAAGGTGAATGTACCTGAATGTGCATTATGATGAAGAGGACCTCATTTACATAATTTATGCAGCGATTTCATATTTCCCTTACAGCGTATGCTACAGATGTCATATCGGAGGTGTAGGTAGCTTCAGGAAAGGTGAATACAACAGAATGTGTGCAATGCTAGTGAGGGCCTCCTTTGCATAATTTATGCAGAGACTTCATATTTCCCTTACGGCATATGCCATAGATGTCATATTGGAGGTGTAGGTTGCTTTAGGATAAGTGAATAAAACGGAATGTGGATCATGCTAATTGGGACCTCTTTTGCACAACCTCACCCACTTCCTGACTGATTGTGAAAGATTACAACATTGTCATTTCACGTCAATCACCTACCTAAATCCAAAATAAAACACACTACCATCACAAACCGACAACATTTTGTACCCTGCACCAATTTTAAAAGGTTCCTATCCAGACTTCCACTAAACAAACAAATCTCTAACCCACCTATCCATCGTCTCACAAAACACTTCAGCCTATTGCCAAAGCGTTCCAACTTTCCATCAGCACAAATCTACTCCACATCCAACATCAAACAATTAATCAAACGACTTCCCTGCTATAACACCTTACTACCCTCCACGCCTTCTTTCCATACATAACAAATCACTTACATTATTTCCGCATATCCAATCCACATTACCATTATACATTTGCATCCTTCATAACATCCCACCCAACTACCAACCCATCCATTGACGAAGGTATGGGTTCGTGGAACTCTTGTTTATTTATTGGTTCAGCTTGTACATTCCAGGGTTGCCCAGCTAGCCGGAGGCTATTACTAAGGGTGAACCCATGTGCGGTCATAAGACTGTAGGTTTTTGGACCATTTCACACCGGGGCATGCCCCTACTCTTTTTTGAAAGGTGTGGTGGGTTCTTTTATGTGCGTGGGGTGTGGCTCTCCCCAAACACGGGACCTCCATTTAACGTCCTATCCGAGGGACGTCCCTAACTCTAGATGAGTTAGGTACTAATTTACACCTGAGTGAAGTGAGGAAAGTCGTGTTAAGTGCCTTTCCCAAGGGAACAACGTCGGGGTGCATGTCCAGACATGTTTGGGGGCAGCCCGGGTTCGAACTCGGGTCCCCTTGTTGAGATATATGAGATAGATGAAAGGTGAATTTGGTAAATCGTACTTATACTATCTTTCATTTCCAACAAATCAGGTACAAAAACGGCAAAGAGATTAATCTCACTAGGGACAAGACGAAGTATGAATGCACGATGAAGGGCACCAGAAGGATCCTGATCATCAAGAACCTGATGTGGGACGACACTGCCGAGTACACCTGCGAGGCACCTGGCGGGAAAACCTCGTGCACCATGACTGTAGAAGGTACGGTGGAATACACAATCAATACAAAAGTTACTCAGGCAACTGGGTAGAATTTGTGAACGGTGAGATGTCACGGGTGGCATCCCCTACCTTTCTTCGGGGACCGAAAAGACTTTTGAATGTAAACTCCGAGTCCATACTTTTCTAGTTCGTTCCATTTTCTTTTATTCAATTTTCCGTGTTGCTTGCGTTCACTTGACAACATATCAGAGGGAGAGAATGAAACTTGACAGTAAAAGGTAATTAATAACCAACTATATATAAATCATTAATATCTTTATGTCTGGTAGAATCCATAGATTTAGTATTGCATTAACAATGGTGTTCTTTTTGCAATTTCATAGCAAAAAGATGTTTTGAATTCAAAGTCAACAATTGTCATATAGGCATACTTGTTTGTTGCGAGGCTTTCCCTCTTTTTAACATCCTTGTTTGTTGTCTTTTTTGTTTTGTTTCGATTTCTTTCATTCAATTTCTGTGCTATTTGTATTAACTTGACAACATATTATAAAAAGAGAATACAAAAATAGACATTGGTAATCGATGGATTTTTCCAAAATATCTCCATCTTTCTTCAATTTCAGAAACTCCCATCGAATTTAAGCAGCAGCTGAAGGACAGCAAGGCCTTCCTGAAGGAGTCTGTGACGTTCATGTGCGAGCTGTCTACCGAGGACACGGAGGTGCACTGGTTTCTGAACGGCGTAGAGATCAAGATGGGTGGCAGGTATCAGATCAAGGCAAGTTCCGTGTTTCAGGCTATTGCATCGGTTTCTGACGTCTGTTATATTCTAATGGTTCGTTTGGTTTATTAACAGACAAAAAAAACATTTGATGCGGTGGAAATGTTTCATCGTATGTATCTTTATACTGTTTCACTGCCTTTAATTTAGTAGCACGTTATTAGAGAAATACAGCGTTGTAGCTAAAAGATACTTCGACCACGGTGGGACTCGACCCCACAACCTCCGAATCGCTGAACCAACTAGAAGTCCGGTGCGCTAGTCCATGGCGCCACGTGGCCGTTGCGAAGTGGTCTGCGATTATAGTTTAGTTGACCGAAAAACTTGTCTAATTTCATTGTCAACAAACAAACTCCCCCCTTAATGTGGAGAAAACACTCTGATAAGGAGGTTTATGGTTCTAATTACGCATGCGCAGCGAAATGTATTGTGGGCAATATGTCAAAGGTGAAGGCCTCTGAGACATTTGGAACAAAACACGTATTAACTGATTGTAAAACATGGTCGACACAAGAATTGTTTACAAGTCTTAACCTTTGTCATATATTACCCAGAATTCAATACGTACTTAGAATCCTGAATCTCCTTATGCATTGGCCCAGAATATTGCATAAGATTTTCTTTTGAATTTGGTATACAGAAAGAGGGACTGAAGAGGTTCCTAATCATCAACGGCCTGACCATGGACGACATGGGTGAATACACCATCGAAGCCGGCATCAAACAGAAGTTCAAGTCATCGGCCAAGCTTGCAATTGAAGGTATTTGTCATCCCTTGTGTATACGCAATTTATATTTTGTGTGCTATCACAAATTTTAGTACAATATTGACTAGTACTGCCACCAATGTCAAAGACGATGATTGTGATAAAAGGATGGTGATAATAATAACAATGATACCTCGATTGATTGCAAGTCCATGCCAGATGACTAGTTATCATAAAAATGCACTGGTACACAACATGAGTATCCATAACAGAGAGAGATAATACTAACAATATTGTATTATTAGCATGAGAGACCAGGCCATTTGACTTCAACACTTGTGGTCTGCAAATTGCCATAAAATTGTTTCTGGGCAAAATAGTGATGCCTCCCAATCTATGCATGTTTAAAATATATGCAAGTACACTTGTACAAAATTTAGTGCTTTTAGACAAATTGGTGCAATTTTTAAGCTATGCCGTTGTACTAAACGCATAAATTTTGTTTCAACAGCAAAACCGGTCAAGATAGAGAAGGGTCTGAAGGACGTCAGTGCTCTGGACAAGGACCCAGAACTGATCCTGGAAGCTACCATCTCTGAACTGGACGCTGAGGTGTCCTGGCTCTGGAACGGCAAACCCATACCCAAGTCACACTTCGACAGCGGCAAGATAAAGATGGTCACCGAGAAGAAGAAGCGAAAGCTGGTGATCACAAATGTCTCGAGGGACGATTCCGGGGAGTACACACTGGTGACCCCGGACGGGAAGTCCAGCTGTAACGTCAGTGTGTCAGGTTGGTACAGTTATTCCTTCTATTATCTCCATGAAAAATAGAGACATTGTTTTGGGTGTGTCTGTTTGTCTGTCTGTCTGTTTGTCTGTTTGTTTGTTTGTCTGTTTGTGTTTCCGCACCACTCCAGTCAGCATAACTCAAGAGCCTCTTGATGGATTACGATTATATTTGGTACGTGGGCGGGTGTTGTGAAGCCGAAGGTCAAGGTAGATTTTGGGCCCCCTGGTATGTGACCTTGGTACTGCAGCGGAACTTCAATTTTTGTATCTTTTGACCTGGACGTGCTGTGGTCTTGATTTTTGGGTGGCAGCTTGTTTTCTACTGCATTATCAATGGAGAATAATACTGTAACTGTAGGTAGTGTAGGCGTGTAGGTTTTTTGCATTCTACTTTATCTCAGGGCAAGCATGCTACCAGCTTTTTTGTAAAGAAAGTATTTCTTATTTGTAGTATATAAATCTGACCGATATATAATTAGATAAGAAATCTGAATGGTCACCTGTACAATCCTTGGACTATTTTGAGTTGTTGTGTTTGTAATGATTGCAATGTACTGTTGTTAAAGACAACGTTTCCCATTTTACAAAATTGCCACCACATGCAGTATGCTTGTCTTCATGGAGCAATGCTACGTGTTAACAGGTCCACAAAAGCATTTCAAGAGGGCAGCAGATTTACATATTAAAGCACCACGATTTACATGCTGCTGTGCCGTCATGATAAGCATCTTATGAGCATTCATTAGTATCATATGCAATAATAGCTTTGGAAGGAATCGGCAACAATACATTTAGATTCACAAACATACATACATTATTTTACAGGACAACCGTGTACCTTTAACTCAACTAATCTCCTTTTTCACGTGTGAGTCTCATATTATATTGAATCACACCATGCCTCTTGCGCGCTTATGTCAACCTTCAGATTCAAGTATGAGTGAGTACCTTGCTACAAATTCTAATAGACTGCACATATTTTGCTATTCAAAATTGCAATCGTTTCGTGCCTATTTCCACCAAGCCACATTCACCATTTTGCCCATGGATCTGCTTATTGCGGCTGTATATTTGAGTTCATCCATCCACGCGACAAATAATAATCAACCACTGTTCTGTGTATGTGTATGAAATGTGTTGTTGATTATCTGTCGAACCCGTCTAGACCGGCCTGTGAAAATTAAGTCCGGCCTGAGAGACGTTAGCGCCCGCGAGAAGGACCCAGAGGTGTTCCTTGAGGCGGAGATTTCCATCCCAGACGGGGAGGTGACGTGGCTTTGGAACGGCCAAGCCATCCCGGCGGACCTTCTGTCCAGCGGACGCTTCCAGATCATCACAGACGGCCGGAAGCGGAAGCTGAAGATCAAGGACTTGGAGAAGGCGTACTGTGGAGAGTTTACGCTAGTGACGAACTCCGGGGAGTCCAAGTGCAAGCTGGACATCTCAGGTCTGTGGTCTAGAGTCGTCATCCTGCAGCATCTACTTCTGACCTTGTTCATCAACATTTTCTACCATCTACTTCTATCCTTCTTCGTCAACATTTTCTACCGTCTACTTCTAATCTTCTTCATCAACATTTTCTACCATTCACTTTAAGTTGATCCATTCTTTTCACACTACCACTATCAAATAGATGCCTTTTTTCTACAGGACAACCATTAGTACCTTTATGTAACTCAACTTATCTCCGCGTGAGTCTCATTCTATATTGAAAAACACCATGCCTCCGGACAAACCATCTTCAATGCACTCCAGTATCCATTGCTCACTTTCAGACTATTTCACTTTTATTTGTATTCCTGAGTCATGCATGTTTCAAGTATGTCTAATTTCTCGACTTTTAACAAAACTTTGCTTTCACCTTTTTCTACTTTTCGTGATACTATATCTTCCTTCCTGAGCAGGGTGAACGTCAGACCGCATGATTGGCGCGAGCTTTCTTCGGCTTTTCGTGAATTTTACCGGCCGTCAGCTTGATAATTTTTCGATACAGCGCCCATGTATCGTTCAATTTTTTTCATACAAGTAACATTTGATGCTAAGCTGCAAGAGGCTTCAGCAAATGTTTCTTATGTTAACGCAACAAAGTATCTACCCCGAAGAACACAAGTAGCTTATCCAAACCATTGCCAGTTGTAGAATACAATACAACGTATGACAAGGAATATGTTTGTTTCAATTCCAATTTTTTGATAGAGTAATGAAATTAGAGAAAAAATTGAATAAGTTAAACTAATGTGTAAGAATCCTATAGCCTTAACACACACGCACATATTCACACAAACACGTACACACACAGTGTCTCTTGGTTGCCTTTCTCCCAACTATCAGAATATTGAAAACTATGTAAACTGACCTTATGGTAAGTACTCTTGGAATAGCAAATGGTCTTCCTTTAAAGGGCTAGCAAGGGTGTCGAATTGAGGAGCCAATTGAATTGACCATTATTTTACCATTGAAAATGCACTCTCCCTTCAGATCGCCTTATTAAGATTAAGGCTGGGTTGAAAAACGTGAAAGCCACTGACAAAGACCCGGAAGTGACGTTGGAAGCCGAAGTCTCTGAACCGGATGGAGAGGTGACGTGGCTGAGGAACGGGAAACCGATCCCCGAGGACCTCCTCAAGAGCGGGAAGTTCCAGATCATTGCCGACGGGAAGAAGAGGAAACTGAAGATCAAAGACTTGGGCAAAGACGACGCCGGGGAGTTCACCTTAAAAACCAATGACGGGACGTCCAAATGCAACCTGGATGTGGAAGGTTTGTACGAAAGACGACCAAATAAACCTCACCCCTTACAAGACTGAACACGTTGAAGTGCAACACTCACATCTGGAGCCAAACTACTCTAACATTCTTTCTTTACCCAACCTAACCGATGCAGTTCACACATCTGCTGCTTGCATTTAGTTCAACTGGTCAGTTTAAATAACAGTTCAATTTTGGTAATTCAAGCTATAAATGAAAAAATACTAAATCTATGTCTAACACCATTATAATGTCCTAGACTTAAAGCAGAAACTAAATACAATATTAAGTGTTCATATTAACTGTGCAATTGTATGTAACAAAACGGACAGTGCTTGCTACCTACAATATGATAAGATCGAATATGTGTTTGCCTTTTATGCAGCAACAGTTGTTTTATGTCTTTATATATATATGTATCGAAGTACTTTTTTGTTTTGCCCAAGAAAAGCACACTTGATTCAGTTGGTTTGGTTTGAGTCAAATGGGGGTACCCATCTGTTTGAAAATATGATGACACAAAACAGTAAAGATACGGGCGAAGGAGTCATCCACTATGAAAATGAAACATGGCATGTGGACTGTATGTAAAACTTTTATCGTTGGTTCTTCATTAGACAGAAAAATTGGAATCACCTCAAAACTCAAAGACGTGAACGCTTTGAACAAGGATCCGGAAGTGACGTTGGACGCGGAAGTCTCTGAGAATGACGGTGAAGTCACGTGGCTCAAAGACGGAAAGCCAATCCCCAAGAAGCTCCTGGACAGCGGAAAAATTCAGATCATTGCAGATGGCAAGAAACGAAAACTGAAGATCAAAGATCTGGGAAAGGACGACGCAGGAGAGTACACGCTTAAAACCAACGTCGGGACGTCTTCATGCAATCTGGGCGTACAAGGTTTGTGGGGAGACATTGGAGGGAACTCATCAGCTTTTACTGCTCATCATTCTGCCAATAGCTGCTTCATTTGCTCCATCTTCACCGGATCGGCATTTACTCTAACCACTTTACAAGAAGGACGGACTGACTCTGGCGCTTTGGAGTTTAACGTGACTTAACAACACATTTGCAAACAACCTGACGTGTTTTCACCCGGCACTCGAGGACGTCCAGAGATGTTACAATAGTATCTCTGAGTTAGAAAGATGCACTCTGTGTTGCGATGTTCACTCATGGGTAGACATATTCGCCAGACAAGGACTTTGAAATCAGTATCATGTGAGTGCTGTTGTTTACAAACTACTCTCTAGGCACAGGAAGCACCAAGAACGCCGAGCGTCACTCAGACCGAGGCTTTCTACAAAATCATTTTCTTGACAAGCAACGACAGCCATTCCCTACTCAAAAGCAAGCTTGATTACAGGTCTAGATAAAGCGTGTGTGCATTGCTTGCAATCATTCACTAAAGTGGGTGCTAGTCGTTTATCCTTCAATGCACAAAAGAATGATGCTATTGAAATAGGTTGCTATTAATACATATTTTTTTCAGAGTAAACTCCAACCATACAAAATCTATTCCATGTGTTTGGATAAACGGAAAATCACCCTTTATAAAAAATGTATATAAAATGGTGGATTTTGATGAATTTGACGTCATCCAGACTCCCATAGGCATATAGTAGTCATCGGTATAATGCAATCGGTTTTATATAGTTAGAAATCGTTTCATGTACATTGAATGTCTTTCCTCTTTACGTACATCTTGTCTAGACCGCCCTGTCAAAATTAAGTCCAAGCTGAAAGACGTCAAAGCCTTGAACAAGGATCCGGAAGTGACGTTGGAGGCGGAAGTGTCGGAGGATGACGGCGAAGTCACGTGGCTTAAGGACGGAAAGCCGATCCCAAAAGAGCTTTTAGACAGCGGCAAAGTTCAAATCATCGCTGACGGCAAGAAGAGAAAGCTGAAAATAAAAAACCTCGGGAAAGACGACGCTGGGGAATACACCTTAAAGACGAACGATGGAACGTCTTCCTGCAAGTTAGGAGTGGAAGGTTAGTTCTTGAGACAGCAATGACGACATCAAGCCTTCTCCGACTGACACTGACTACCAAGTGTTTGACTCACTCAAGCTTTTTCAGGCTCACTTTGAACAACCTCTAACACTATCTTAAACACTGAGTAAGACTGTAGTGCAGTTTTTACGAGTGCACAACAACCAATTGTGCTTTGTGTGTTGTGTGTTGTGGTGCAGAGCACAGTAACCTGCTAGTGTGCTGCACCACTCATAAGTGTTCTAGATATAGATATAGATAGAACGATAAGAAAATGAAGATAACGTAAAGTGCATCGAGGATAGAAAATGGCGTTTTTCTCAGAGGCGTCAGAAATGAAGAATTAACCAAACATAGGCAATGTAGAAATATTGCAAATTTTGAGTATCGCGTGGCTTTGGGAAAGTCAGTGGGTTTGAATTTGACGTTTACTCTTCCCTTGCACGCACAATCCATCAGACCGCCCTGTCAAAATTAAGTCCAAATTGAAGGACGTCAAAGCCTTGAACAAGGATCCGGAAGTGACGTTGGAGGCGGAAGTGTCAGAGGATGACGGCGAAGTCACGTGGCTTAAGGACGGAAAGCCGATTCCAAAAGAGCTTTTGGACAGCGGCAAAGTTCAAATCATCGCTGACGGCAAGAAGAGGAAGCTGAAAATCAAAGACCTTGGAAAAGACGACGCCGGAGAATACACCTTAAAGACGAACGATGGAACGTCTTCTTGCAAGCTTGGGGTGGAAGGTTAGTTCAGGAAACCCCCGGCTGAAGCTGGCACAACCAAGTGCTTGACTACTTAAGCATTTACCTTCAACCCTCGCCTTCAACAACTTCTAACGCTACAATTTTTTTCAACGGCTGGCTTTAGTTTTCAACGTCAGTTTGTAGCTGAAAAGTGAGACCTTGGCAACAAGCAAAGTTGGCAGCAACAATAGGTAGTGTCTGTGCATGTACGATGATGAAATAGATATGGCACAGATATCTCAGCAAACTAAGTGTAGACTAGTGAGGCAACAGCTATAGAATATTATCCATAAATGATCTGATACGTCGAGCTAAAGGCACAAAAGAACATGAAATACAACGCGATGAAATTGACACTACTGCCCTCCAAAGGCAACCCTCTAACGTATGGACCATTTGCATACCTTATTAGTTTATAGTAAAAAGACACTTAAACACTGTGTAAGACTGTAGAGATGTTTTAACAAGGGCACAACAACCAGTCTTCTCAGACACCTTTTTCAAAAATCCTCTAGGGTCTGTCCCACAGATATTATGATTGCCATCATCAGGTCATATTGCTTACATTTCATGTCACTGTATTTTTATTCTTTATTTCGTTCACCTTTTACTTAAGCTTTTACCAATGTAAAGATATGGAGAATTTGGAGTATGGTGTGGCTTTAGGAAGGTACTTTTTTTAGGAAGGTCAGTGGGCTTGAATTGTATTTGTTTCTTTCTTTACTCGCACAATCCATCAGACCGCCCTGTCAAAATTAAGTCCAAATTGAAGGACGTCAAAGCATTGGACAAGGATCCGGAAGTGACGTTAGAGGCCGAGGTGTCAGAGGATGACGGCGAAGTCACGTGGCTTAAGGACGGGAAGCCGATTCCAAAAGAACTTTTGGACAGCGGCAAAGTTCAAATTATTGCTGACGGCAAGAAGAGAAAGCTGAAAATCAAAGACCTTGGGAAAGACGACGCCGGAGAATACACTTTAAAGACGAACGATGGAACGTCTTCTTGCAAGCTTGGGGTGGAAGGTTAGTTCTTGAGACGGCTATCATGCCATCAGGATCCCCCCTCCCCCGCTGACGCTGACTCGTCCAAGTGCTTGACTCACTCAAGCGTTTACATGCTGGCTTTCAACAACCTCTAATGCTACAATGTTTTTAACGGATCGCCATCTTTTTAACGTCAGTTTGCAGCTAAGAACGGAGGGAGTTCAATAAGCAAAACACAGCCATAATTGATAGTTTCTGTGCATTAGTAGTACACTGATGAAATAAATTTATAAGTGTTAATCTGCATTTCTAATATACGGTTAGTTTCCTTTTATTCAAACACAAGGAATACAACTATCTAACCAAACTAAGCGTAGGCAACAGCGCCGTAAACCTTTATCCCTAAGAGTCTGATGTGTTGTGACACTGGCGAACATAACATGAACGCAATGACACTGACACTACTGCCCAACAAGGGCAATGTTATATAACGCATGACCCGTTTATATAACTTACTGGTTGGCAGCAAAATGACACTTAAACTCTATGTATGACGGTAGAGTGGTTTTGAAGAGTATACAACAACCAGTTGACCTGTTCCTTGATTGTGGCGTAGGGATTAGTGATTTACAAGTGTGCTGCACCACTTATAGATGTTCTAGATACGGATAGAAACGATTAAACGATGTTAAGATATCGCTAAGTGCGCGGGGGATAGAAATTTGCAATTTTCACATAAACAACAGAAATGGAAGATTGACCAAACACTGCACGGCCCTAATTTAGACCACCACCCCAAAATTGTACGACATCTTCACACGCACACCATTTCAAAAGTCATATAGGGTCTCTGTCTCTAAGATTTTATAATTGCCATTGCGAATTTTGAGTACTTAGTATCGCGTGGCATTTAGAAAGTCAATGGGTTTAAATTTGACGTTTATTCTTCCTTTACCCGCACATTCCGTCAGACCGCCCTGTCAAAATTAAATCCAAGCTGAAGGACGTCAAAGCCTTGAACAAGGATCCGGAAGTGACGTTGGAGGCGGAAGTGTCAGAGGATGACGGCGAAGTCACGTGGCTCAAGGACGGAAAGCCTATTCCAAAAGAGCTTTTGGACAGCGGCAAAGTTCAAATCATCGCTGACGGCAAGAAGAGGAAGCTGAAAATCAAAGACCTTGGGAAAGACGACGCCGGAGAATACACCTTAAAGACGAACGATGGAACGTCTTCCTGCAAGTTGGGGGTGGAAGGTTAGTTCTTGAGACAGCTATGACGACATCAAGACTTCTCCGACTGACGCTGACGCTACCAAGTGTGTTACTTACTCAAGCGTTTACCCGACGTCAACAACGTCTTGAATGTTAATCTTTTAACGGTCCACTCATTTTTCAACGTCTGCTTGAAGCTAGTAGTCAAATAGTTTACAGCTTTAATTAAGAAAAACAAACATAGAACTAATCAGTAGTTATGTGCATTAACAGTACGCTGTAATACTTGTCAACTTGTACAAATATCTATAAACGAACTATGTTTAGATTTGTGAGCCTGTAAAAGTTACGTCCTTTGATTAATAGCAACGGTTCTTGTTCTGACGCGTAATATTAAAGATAGAGCATCCATGACATACGGCGCAACGATACGGACACTACTGCCCAACAAATGTAACATTCTAATGTTTGACTCGTTTACATAACTTACACGTTTACAGAACAACGTAACGACATTCAAATATTGTATCCGACGGTAGAGTGGTTTTGATGAGTGTACAGCAACCACCTTTGCTGTGAGAGTTGTGGCACAACACTTGTTCCAGCGATGGTCAAATGCGACAGAAAGTGTCCCATATTCTCTAAGATGTTGTGGTTGCTACATGCGTGCACCTCACATTGTCTAGATGTTCTAGATGTTTTCTTCCCTTGTTTTAATCCTGATTCTTTTTTTTCGTTGATGTTTCACTTGATAAGTATTACCAATATTGATTGACATCTCCAACACTCAACAGAAAATAGTTTGCATGATATATGGCACCCTCACCAGAGTGTCTGTTGGCTTTGGAGACATGTGCATCTGACATGTGTTCCTTCCTTACACGCACAATCCGTTCAGACCGCCCCGTCAAAATCAAGTCCGGGCTGAAAGATGTCAAGGCCATGGACAAGGATCCGGAAGTGACGTTGGAGGCGGAAGTGTCGGAGGCTGACGGCGCCGTGACGTGGTTGAAGAACGGGAAGCCGATTCCCCAAGAACTGTTCGACAGCGGGAAGATCCAGATCGTCACAGACGGCAACAAGAGGAAACTGAAGCTGAAGGATCTTGACAAAGATGACGGCGGCGAGTACACACTGGTGACCAACGATGGGAAATCCTCCTGTAAACTGAACGTCGCAGGTTTGTGCTGCGTTTGCCGCGGATGCCTCGCCTATGCGTTGGTGTGAAGCCTAGTATATGACTCACCGCATGCGCGGTGCTTTGGCGTGGTTTGGATGTAGAAGGGATGCTGGCAGGTGTGTCATAGCATAGTTGTGCATCAGTGGTGCATCTCGCATTGCAGTTTGTTAATGCAACGCTTGGTCGATGTGATGGTAAGAATGAAATACCAGTACCAGATAGTTACAATGACTGAATGACTGGCAATTTAAGCAAAACCTCTTAGCTGCTTTAATTTACAGCATGCGCTGTACTCTTGAGTTGCTTGGATGTAGAAAATAGGCTAGCATGCCTAAGTGTGCGAGTGCAATTGTTATCAGTGGTGTCTTTGCCGCGGTTGCTTCGCTAATGCTCAAGTGTAGTGCAGCTTCTTAGTGTAGCGTCTGCCACAAGCCTATCAACTATAGTTGCAATGGCAGAATGGCAATTGTAGTAAAAGCTCGTAGACGTTTTCCAGCATTCGTACTGCGTTTGCGTGGTTTGGATTAAGAACGTACGGTACGTTTGTAGCAAGCCCTAAAGCGAACGAATGTGTTTGCTGTGTATGGCATTGAATTCTCCTGAAGCACAGCTTCTTTGCGTGAGTGGCTTCCTGGTGTACAAATACGATAGCTATAGTTGAAAAGTTCTGTCTTTTAAGCGAAGTTTTTTAGATTTGCAGACCCTGATATCTTTATATCTCTACCGGCAGAATCAGTGATTCTGCCAAATTACAATCTTAAGCATTGCAGGTATATTGGCGACGCCACAGAGGCGGAGCCTAAACATTACCATATGGAGTTTAGTTTGTGTTCCTACTGTTGAGGACTGATATGTAAACCCTCCACCCCAGACCGTCCTGTGAACATCGTGTCCGGATTACGGGATGCGGACGTGGTAGAGAACTCACCGGAAGCTGCGCTGGAAGCGGAAGTGTCGGAGGATGACGGGGAGGTCACGTGGTTGAAGAACGGGAAGCCCATCCCGAAGAACCTGCTGGACAGTGGGAAGCTCCAGGTTTGTTTTGTTTTTTTGCTTGCCTGATTGATGGTTGTTTATTTGTTTGTTTCTCATAACCGGTAAATCACCCTTAGGCGTAACACACCAGAATATACAGAAAGTACAAGCTGCATAATACCGGACTGTAAGGTTTGATTCAGTCAAACACACCGGGATGGAATCTTTTCGATAAGTGTGGTGGCATCTTTGACATGTTCAATATGTCGTTCTCATCAAGCACGGGACCTCCGACTTTTTGTCCCATTCGAGAAGACGTCTCTAGCCGATGCTAGGTACTCATTTTTAGCTGACTCGAATGAGGAAGTAAGACATTGGAGCTCTCTAGGGCTTGTCTATATTTTCGAACCCAGAACCTCTCTGATTCTAAGTCTACAAACCCTAATCATGACACCATCTTGCAATCATCTTCAGATCGTCGCTGACGGGAAGAAGAGGAAACTGGTGATCAAGAACCCAGGGAAGGACGACGCTGGGGAGTACACGCTGGTCACTAAAGACGGAAAATCCAACTGCAAGATAAACGTTACAGGTTAGTTTGGAATCTAAATCTAGGACGCAGAAAGATTTAGCATTTCTGTCTTAAAGATTTCGTTTTAAGTCAGAGTCTTCGCCATGTCTACACGAAGCTGGGACATATGTGTACTTCAGCTTATGCAATTCCTGAGTAACTCGCATAGTGGCGTGATTTGTTCGACATGGGAAATTCTGCATTCTCTCTGCATCTACATTTATCAAGCTATCAATATCTTGGTTGAGCTTCTCTACTCATTCAGCGATCCCTGTATCTCTTTTTATAAAATAATGGCCCATGAAAATTTAAGCTGCCCTAAATAGTGGTAGTGGTCACAACAAATGTTGAACCTGAGGCTTAACCATACATGTGTTGACTTCATGTTTACATATCAATGACTATAGACTCATTTTCAGTACACAACTGATAAACTGTCCCTGCAAATCTTATTCCAGACGAGCCCGTGAAGATTACCAAAGAGCTGCAGCCTGTAAAGGTGACTGAGGGTGACAAGGCTGAACTGGCGTGCGAAGTTCACAAGGACGGAGCCCAGGTGCAGTGGCTCAAGAACGGGAAGCCGCTCTCCGACAAGGACCTAGCAAACATCAAGGTCGTGGCTGACGGGAAGACACACAAGCTGATCTTCTTAGACGCTGAACCCAAGGACACTGGAGAGTATTCTGTCAAGTCTACCGGAGGAACCTCGAGCGCTAATGTCAATGTTAAAGGTCAGTAGGATTGGAATTTATGTATTATAGTTGTGATGTATGTAATGGGAGGGGGGCAAATGGCAAATGGTACATACAGGAAAAGTACATACAGGAAAGAAGGTACTGTCCTAGTACTTGTCCTTGAATGAGACGTAACATCCAATCAACATGTCTACATGAGTAGCCTCTAAAGCCAACGTCAATGTTAAAGGTCAGAAAAATGGGATGATTGTGATGTGTGCAAAGGGGAGGGGCCAAATGCTAAATGAAATATACGTATAGGTAATAAGGTGCTTCTACTGCTCGAATTGAATTAGACGCAATATACAACCACTCTAGCATCCATTCAAGATTTTCTCATTCAACCTAAATGTTGAGTACAGCAAATGATAATTTTTTTCGCATGATATCCCTACATACAGATCACCTTAGCGGCACACAACCAGTCGTATAGATATTTGAATAGTTGGGCATTTGAACTGACAGACTTGTACTACAAAGTCGTTTCCTGTCCTACAGCATTGGTAGAACACATAGTCATGTACGCCTACGTACAGTACGCGAGACGACACGTGATAGTCAGCAGCCATCAGTCACGTCCACTTTTATTACCTACGTGCTTAAGATCAGAATTGGGAGGTTCCCTTTTTGAGTCTGCAAACACTAGTCGAGCTGAAGGATTGTAAATACAATACAAATTTACCCGTCTAAAGCTAAAGAAGGACACGCTTTAAACTCTGTCTGTCAGGAGTATGTAGAGGGTAGAAAAATGTCAGTACAGTTTGCATACAACCGTACACTACGTGTTCGTGTTCATGTATGGAATGGCTTTGGCTCAAAACGCCAGGCGTAAACCTCGTGGGAAGATCGTACATGCTTGTTACTACAGCAAAGTACCAAACATTGCATTGTACACTTTTCTCTATTGGACTCTTTTTATGAATGTTTTAATATTTATAAAGCGATGAATCTGGACTTATATTATACGATAACACCTTAACTCCCATCCCCAACACACACTTGCAATAAGGTGTGCCATTCTGTAAGAATGTATTCAAAACGCCTCTTTGCCGTCCTTTCATCAGTGTGACAGAGAACAAACAGAACAGACGACAGGACAAACAGCCAAATAAAACACCGACGCCCGTCCCTCCCATGACGCATACTGTTTTCAACATCAGACCCTAGCGGATATCGATATTCCTGCATGATATAAACCTTCAATGTGGATCCCTCAAATGGCCGTAAACCATGGTCAACACAGGTGTCGATTACCTGCAAATGGAAGGCCTGTCGTTGAACGACAAGTTTATGACAGCACCTTGAGGACATTCTTGGTACAGTCATGGATGTGTCGCACAATACTTCGCTATCTTGTTTGTTTGCTTGTCTGTTTGTTTCACACTACCGGTAAACATCCTCCCCTGTTTATACACACCAGTTTTGTAAGAATTAATCAACTCGTACTGGGATGGACCCATGCTCTATTCAATAAGTGGTGTGGAACTAGGTAGTCATTTTGACCTGAGGTGTAAAGTGCTTTTCCCACTGGCACTACACTGTAGTTTTTGCTATGGATTCAAACCCATAACCAGTAGATTCTAAGTCTAGACCCTCAATCACAAGACCACCTTATCACCCTGTGAAAGAAAGGGTTGCCTTTAAACGTGTCAATGTTTGGCTCTGCACAGCCTCACTTATAGCTTTATACGAAACCTATGCCAGCCAGCCTTAAAGACTATGACTTAATCTGCTCTAAACGGAATTGCACAGTTCGTTTCCAAATCGAATTCACGTATGTAGAGAAAAAGTAAGACACATATGTGACAGCTCCTTAACCTGTCGGAGACAGGTGTGAGTTACCTGTCTTTAACCTGTCCGACACGGTGTATAACAAAGGCGGAACACGGCCAGGTATTCAAGTGTGTTGTTAAAAGGGTTTAGTGTTCCAAAACGTCCTAGAACTCGAGACACACAAGCATGTCAGGTCGTCCCGTGACAAACATTGTATTAAAAGAAATGGATACTATAGCTTTCGTTTAACGCATTTTCTTTTAGTAACTTCCTATGATTCATTAAAAACGAATTCACAGTTCTTCTCGCCTTCAAATGATTTGAAATTCTTAACCAAGCTCTTTTGTGCTGAGTGTATTGGCTACCACGAGGCCGTTTAGTAATACATGCGTTTATATTGTGTATATATGATGTTGATATAGGCTCGAAGTATAGCCGAGAGTGACCAAACAAGTCAATATAATTCACGCACTTCAGCAATCTGTTTTTGTCCCTGGAGACATCTTTATAACTTGGATGAATGATGTTTTGAGTCGCTGGCTGCAATTGGCGACCGAATGAGCGTCTTTGTACTATCATAACTAGATAGTAAAACATACAAGTCATTTTAACTTACACTACACCAAAAGAAACTAGAGTACGGTATGTTAATGAGGGTTAGACATACAGGTTGTAGTCCACTGTTTCCTTCATGTTAGACATACAGGTTAGCATTATCTAAAGACAACTTGATCTCTACAACTGGATAAGATTTGGAGATAATTTCCAGACAATATGAGTAACATTCAACAGTCTTCTTCAGTGCCACTAGAATGAACTGGCAGAAGGATTCCTTGATCACGGTATTTTTTTGTGACGAAACAATCAAAACAACCGACTTGTAGTGTGACAGTACTTCCGGGTCATCCCTAATCCAGTGACCACGTAGCTGACCTGTCTCACTTGCACTGGTCCGTGCAGGGGAGCAAACACTGTAAGTAGGCACCTTGGGTGTCTGGGGCAGTACACCCCAGCAGAGTTGTTGTCGGTCTCTTGGGCAAAAATGTGAACAATCTATGGGACAAGCAGCGTCAGAGGAAACTAAGGAGGATCCTTTAGAGGAAGGGGGAGACACAGGTGAGATTTGAGTACCTCGATGATATCTTTGAGACCCTTACTTCTTACTAGAGTCTACTAAAAGAGAAAAGGAGCAAAGCTGTTAAACAAAGTGGTTCTGTTTGTTGATGTAAACAATGGATCTTCTAAACCCGTATGTGGAAACGGGACTGAATTTATGATTACGAATGTACTTAAATATTTGAGAAATGATAGTGGAATTTCAGGTCAAGTACTTCATTGTATAGTTATTCATATAATTATACCATATGATTATTTCCAGTGTAGGACAGTGACAAATGGTACAATACGCAATGCCTTTACGTTTCTGGAAATGTATACTTTTGCCTAGAACAATATCCAGGAACGTTACTTGGACCTCAACCACTTGTACCTGTAAGCACTAGATATGCGAGAGCTGCAGGATTTGGGGTATATCGGGAAAACTATACAGGGAGATCACTTCTATTTGTTGTTTTAACGACTTCTTCGCCAATACTTCAAATACCTTGCAGCAAACAACAATGCCTGTTTGAGTGCCCTCTTGAGATGACCCTTTACCAAACACATCCCGTTATGTTGATCCAATGATCGCAGTTTTGTTAACTTCGCATGTTTGAAATTCTTGCTGAATATAGGTAAAGCGATAGCACAGTTTAGCACTGTTCTTGTTCAAATGAAACACGTCAATCGATACAGCTTTGGACGATCGTTGGTAGCCTTGCCCAAGCTAATCCAGATAATTTCTAAGTTGTTCGGCTGTAGCAGAAGATTGACAATCAAAGACTTACAAAGTGCTCGCTATTGATAAGCAGTCTTTCATAGTAGTCGTGTACCTTTTGTCGTCAGTTGTTGTTTGATTTGCACGAAGAAGGACTAAAGGATGTCCGTATAGACTCACGACGTACATCCAACTGACATCGTTTTTGTTCATATAAGAACATGTAGTTGACTTGACGAAACATATAAGAAGAGTGTCATTCAACGATCGCAATACTCAGGCCACATATCACCCACAGGTGACACATTGCGCGCTAAACATGCGACATTTTTGGTATAATCCTGTAACGGGATCCACGCCTGCCCGTCGCCAGACCTTACCTTCTGTCAACATTGTAATTAGAGCACGTCGGAGCAGGGCAGACGTGTTTGTGTTTCACCTGTACAGGCCTGTCTACGGCAGATCAACAGTTGTATTAGAAACCTTGCCTCAATACTTTGCGATCAATTGATATATTACTTATTCCTTATTCGTGTGTTCTTCTGTAGAGAGACTCATACTTGATTTTATGGATGACTCTAAATGTGATGTATCTTGAGTGCCGATCAGCTGCTTATTTTTTGTACATACACGTTATTGTTGTACAGTTGGTGAACTTATCAAAGTAACTTTCTGAGGAACCTATTTACATGAGAAAAACGTTGTATTGTGGCTTTAACTATGAGATGGGACAAAGCAAATTTAGGCCGCGCTCAAATTTCCTGCATAAAACCGTGTCACTGTAGCGTTTTTACAAGCTACAGTCAGGATACTCGAAATTGCTTTGGCTGTAAGAATTATTATCTTTCTTGTACATCGTCTAGATTGTAGTACAGGCGGTTATAGGTTTACAGCGATATCTGTCTCACACGATTCTGTAATAAATGGCATCTGGTGTTGTTTGTTTACCAGAAATCCCCGCCGGCTTCACGTCCAGTCTGAACGGTGCTGAGTGTGAATACGGGGAGGACGTCACGTTCGCTGTGGAGCTCACCAAACCCAAGGCAGAAATTAAATGGCTGCTGAACGGCAAAGTTATCGACGTAAGGATTTCTTTATCATTGTGATTGTCTTCGTTCAAACTTTAACATAACTATCATGATTCGCTGTTAAACTATCTAGAACTGAAGGTTGAAATTAGGTGGCTCATGAAAGTCGATGTAAGAACGCATCTTTACCTCCGTGAAAAATGAGGTCTTTGTCTGCCCTTGTGTGTGTCCGAAGTTATTTGAATATTGCAGAGTGACCGAATGTTAGGTGAAAATGGTGTGACAGGCGACTGGCACGATTGGAAAAAATGTGCCTCTACACTACTGACTCTAGACAGGATTTCAGTTCAAAGGCTTTGTTACGTCCTTCCTGGTGAACCCATTTTGAAAAGCATTTGTTAAACAACAATAAGGATCTATAATGTACATCTGTTTCCACAGCCTGACAGGCCACGTGGCAAGTACGAAGTTGTAGCCGACGGCAACAAACGCAAACTGATCGTGAAAAACTGCAACAGCAAGGACAACGGCGAGATCACCTGCGTGTTCGGGGACAAGGAGGCGACCAGTCAGCTCGTGGTCAACGGTAAGACGTCATCACAAGACCCTATATGTTTTGCACTGTTCCACCTGATGATCTTGTTGTAGCGTTCTAACAGAACCGCGAAAGAAAAAAAAGAAAAAGAAATGACACAATACAGTTTTTAAAGTACAGTTTTGCTGACATTTATTGCAATAGTTCTATGTTATTATATGGGATTACAAGAAAGTATAACAGCCTAGGAAGGAATCTCAAATGTGGTCAACCTCAGAAGTGGGAGGTCCTACAAGTACGGCAGTTATCCGTTGATCGGGGGACACCTATATCGACCACATTAAGAGTACGGCTGGTAAGAACCTGAGAAAAATCAGTAGATACTATAGAAAAGGATTGACTAGTCTTCACATCTTCCATTGAGGGACGGGATTATGGAAAAAGATATGTTATAGAAAATTGGCTCCTCCCATCCCCTTTAACTTGAATTTTACATACAATGTTCTCACCTCCATTCCAGAGCCTGTGGGTATTAAGAAGGGCCTGGAGGCCGGCGTGCTGAAGGAGGAAGAGAAGGGAAAACTGACTGTCGAGCTGAACAGGGAAAAACCTGGCGGTGGCGACGTCAAGGTAACGAAAATTCAGATGCTTCGTTAAAACACTATCAGCATGCATCATACTGTAAAATCAGCCAAAAAAACAATCGACGAAAACACATTACAGCATGGAGTCTCCAAGGCTCGCATGGACACTAGAAAAGTACGGACTTACGTAAAGTATAGTACTATGAACCATTATCGACGTTGAAATAATGTATTGTGGGGAAAACGACATGGCAAGGTTTGTTATAACTCCAGCCATGCTGCAGCAAACCTATGCCCTTCCCTCCGGATTCCAACTGTTACGACCCTTACACAATCTCCTTGGGTCCGTAAAAGACATGCCGAAGCAAAACAGACCAGCAACTTCCATGAACTCAGTTATACTATTCCCATTAAATGACAGCTCTCTTACTTTGCTTACACGTTAAATGATTTGTTCTCAGTGGTACAAGAATGGGAAGGAGATCTCCTGGGCGGAATTCGAATGTATAAGTGGGAACTTCAATAACAGTATTTTCCACACATAACAGCGCACTGATATGTTGCATGCTCTGTTCTCAGTGGTTCAAGAATGGGAAGGAGATCACCCTGGGCGGGAAGTACAAGATGCAGCGGGACGGGAACAAGTGCTCGCTGCTGATCGACCCCGTGGACCTGACCGACAACGCCGAGTTCACCTGTATGGCCGGAGACTCTTCCACCTCCGCCAAGGCTACTGTGGACGGTAAGATAATAAACCTCACCTCGACTTAAGCCCCTCTCTCTCTGGACCCGCGGCACGCTGGCGGCGTCGCTGCGGCCGATCGAATTGACAAAGCACTCAACGAATTCCATCGGCAAAAAATTTTTTAAGCTTTGTGTGTTTTGTTGTCTTTTTGGTCATACTTATACGTTTTGAATGATATTCCCATTATAAAGTCAAGGGTAACACAAATCCACTTTAGAATGCAGCGACGCCGCCAGCGTACCGCGGGTCCAGCGAGAGGGGGGCTTTACCCAGGATGGTCAAATATGGGTCCAAAGTTTCTTTAGAACCCGAACCATGTTGGACCATGTTCGATCTGACAAGTCGGACCGAACTTCTTTGGTCACTCTCGGTCACTTGCATTATTTTTCTTTCACCTTACCTATACCGTAGTTTTCACTTTACCTATACCGTAGACTTCTAGACTGTTGGGGAACCCCCGGATAGGGCATCGATTTATTTCATACTTCTCAGTCTTCTATCATTTTTATTGTATCCATTCAATCAGGGATGCCCAACTATTCAAAACAAGTTTGGATTAAAACATTAAGTTTTTGTTGGGAATTATCAAACTCATGTGAATCTTATGAAAGTTATACGAACTGTTTTGAGAACATCATTCAATTCAAAGTGTGGGAAAAAGCGACATTCAATGTATGGTTCACCCCTCTTTTTTTCTTTACAACTGTGTTTGAACTATGACCCTGTTTCCATGACAACAGAGAAACCAGCCCTGATCACCAGCGAACTACAGGTTCCAGAGGTTATCGAAGGCGAGAGGGCGGAGTTCGTCATCGGACTAAACAAGGGCAACAAACTCGACAAGATCAAGTAAGTCAATGCAACAATTTCATTGATAATGATGCTTATCCTAAAGCCTCTATTGTTGTAAATAAAACATACTCATTGAAATGTAGAGTTTTTTTCTTCAAAATGAGGTAAGATTCAAACCTAGTTATGGAAAGTCATGATGATCCATGCATTTTACTGTACTCACAGTGTCACTCGTAGTCATTGATATCTGCGCATTATTACAAGCACTGACATCTGTTTTAGTTGCCCATACATGTGTTTCCTTCAGCTGGTTTAAGGACGGTAAGGACTTGCTGATTTCCTAAAGCTGACTGGCTCTATTATGAAAGACACTATACTTTTTCCAGCTGGTTTAAGGACGGTAAGGAGTTGTTGATTTCCTAAAGCTGACTGGCTCTGTTATGAAAGACACTATACTTTTTCCAGCTGGTTTAAGGACGGTAAGGACTTGCTGATTACTCAAAGCTGACTGGCTCTGTTATGAAAGACACTATACTTTCTCCAGCTGGTTTAAGGACGGTAAGGAGGTGTGTGATTCCACCAGAGTGTGACCAAAATACACGTAATTGATGCCATTGTTCAGTGTTATAAACTTTGTACTTTCTCTTCCAGGTGGTTTAAGGACGGTAAGGAGGTGTACGAGTCCAGCCGGATCCAGCTGCAGCAGCGCGGCAACAACTACGTCCTCGTCCTCAACCGAGCGCAGATGGAGGATGCCGGGACATGGTCATGTGAGATAGACGGCTCCACGTCACAAGGAACCTTCGTAGTCAACGGTATGGCAAAGCTATAAATGATCATGTTCCCTATTAATCTACCGTAACCACTAGGGGCACATACTAGGCATGACGAGTTTTTTTAAACATATGGCGTAATGTAGTGATACTTTAAGGGACTTCTTCAATACACGCGTCTTTCCACATCCACATCACCATGAGCATGATAATTCAACGTGCAATGCATGGGCTTTACGAATTGTCTTCATAAAGAAAATATTCGGTAACAATTAATATACCCTTTTCTCTTGATCTGTCATCTACCTATTGCATCTCTTCAGCATACGTAGCTATAGAAACGCTTGTTATCGCTCAAACGTTTCAAACTTCATCTAGCTCTTCTTTTCATGCCATACCACTATCTTCTTTCACTAATGCTCTTTCATCGCTATCTCTACCATCACTTTCACTTTCATCTCACTGAAGACCGCTCAAGTCTCTCTCCAGAGGAGGTCGAGTATCTCCGATCAAGGTTACCGCCATCATTACCAGACGATGACGTCATCATGTCAGGGTTCGGTAGACCGTTATTTCAGGACGACGATTATCAATTAACACTGGGTAAAGGTATATTCATCTAACACAACATCTACAGTGTATATGCTGTTGCCCCTGTGCTTTATTCTGTTTTGGGTTGTTGGATGCTGTTACTCTTATCCAGCCCTTTACTCAGCACCATTGTCGTGATGTAGTGTTTATGTATGATGTCCTCAAGTTTCCACATGGTTGTGAATTGCAATAATCTATCTAAACAGAGGATCGTGTATAAGCTTATATCATGATTATGTCTTTACTTTCTTACTTTCAATGACGATTCCTCGTCGCCACTATTGATAGGCGTTTCCAAAATGTGAACAAGCCCCTTTCTTATCCGTGAACTTCTACCTTGATGTACTGATCACCAAACCTCCCTTGAAGCCCAGGAAGCTGTGGCGTATTCACGCCATCGAGGGGATGGCGTCACTATAAATTCTTTCTTTCAATGTGAATCCCTCATCTTTACTATTGATTCGCACTTCCAAACGTGACCAAGTGATTTCCTATTCTTTGCTATTGATTGTACTAAATTCCTACTTTGATGTCTTAATCATCAGAACCACCGCTGAAGATCACCAGTAAGCTGCGGCGCGTTGACGCCATCGAGGGCGAAGACGTTAAGTTCGAACTGGAGGTCAGCCGGGAGAACGGTGAGGTCACGTGGTTCAAAGATGGCGTCGAGATCAATCCTGCCGCCAATCCTGACAAGTACGAAATCAAGGTAAATACGAAGGACAAAAGATGGATACATTTCTTGATTCTAGTCATATATGTTTATGTAAAAAGGAATGTTTATTTGAATCATTATCTGATGCAAGGACTTATATACATGTATGAACAAAAACTACCTACTACCCAAACAACATATCCACTGTCTACGCACATACAATGTTAAAGAGGAGGCTAAGAACATTTGCAACTTAGCAGAATTGGTTGATAAGCAGCTGTGATAGACACGCGTCTCTTCATGGATGAAACACTCCAACGAAACAAAAAATTCGTGATTAAAGACGACATACTCAAAGAATATTGCAATGGAGGGTTGACTAGCCAGGTAACCAGATAACATTCATGGGAAAATCCTTCAGCACCAAGGACAGTTCCATCTCACATTCTGCCCACTCCTGTTTCCTTACATGGTATGAAGATGGTTTCCTTATATGGTACGGTTGCAGATGCTCCACCTTATATTTTGTATCCCTCTGCAGGTGATCGGGCTGAAGCGCGTGCTGATCGTGAAGGGCTGTTCCCTTGGAGACAGCGGACAGATCACGGTGGTGGCGGAGAAGGACAAGAAGACCGCCGTGCTGAACGTGGAGAAGCCGTTCCAGATGGAGCGGGTCCCGACCTTCACCCTGCCGCTCCGGGACACGGGCTTCTTCCCCGGCAAGACCATCGTGCTCACAGTCACCGGTAAACTGACGTCACATATCTCTCAGCATTACTTAGTGCTGAGTATGGCACGCGTAACGTTAATGTTCACAAAACGTTTCCTTGACAAACGTTACAATTAAGAAAATATTCATTTTTTCACTAATATTGCTCTTCTTCTTTTAAATAGACTGTGTATGTTTGTTTTTTTACTCCACCTCATCATAAAAACTGTCTTTGTCATTCCAAGGAGATTATAACCTTCTTGGTCATCCATAACAAAGACGGACAAAGGTCCCAACCCAATAGTCCTTCAAAACTGAGGAAGGCTGTAGGAACTTCGTTGCCACAAACGTCAAGCTTTACGATGTGTATTTTTTTCTAAACAAATTGAAGTCATAACGGCATAAACACATTCATTAATGTCTCGTTACACATTGCCAGTGTATTGTTACATATCAGTATTGGTATCTTTCATTTTAACTTTTCTGTACATATTACCCTCAGTTCGTTTGAGTTATTGCCATATATTCAAGTTTTGTTACTTCAATTCGAATCGTTTAATGAAAATATGCAGATGATGTTGATCATTTCAGTTTGACCTCTGGCCTCTCCCGATTATCTTTAGCTTTATTACACTTATTTTTGTTTACTTTACTCTACTTACTTTATTTATTGTATAAGTTTTGTTTCTGTATCTGCTTTTTAATGTTCGGACTCCAGGAAGAATAGTGTATGGAAAACCACCAATGGAGATCCAAATAAAACAAACAAACAAACAAACAAACAAAAAAACAAACTAAAGTTTCGTCGCGTTTGCTTTTCTCCCAAAGTGAGCGTACACCCTGAGCCCGACATCACGTGGACCAAGAACGGACAGGAGGTGTTACCCGGCGGGAGGATCAGGTTCTCCAAGGACTACGGGCGGTACACCCTGGAGATAGTTAACGCACAGCCAGAGGACGAGGGCGAGTACGCCGTCACCGCCGTCAACCCCTTCGGCAAGGACTTCACTTCCTGTAAAGTCTCACCGAAAAGTAAGTTAAGTCATGATTTCTGACGGGACAAAAATGACGTAAAGCCGTGATTCATAACAGAACTGGGCCATCAGATAATTCACCCTCTCTAGTAGAACATACAGAATCTACGCTGCACAAACATACACAAGCTCAAACAGACGCACGGACAGAAGACAACACATAAATGATTAGACAGGCAGGCTATCAAAAAATACTACTTCAATCCATTGGATCATTGTATTGGGTAGAATATCTTCCTACTGAAATTTCAGACTTTTGCTAAAGTGATAATTTGATACATTAAAAATACGTACAGCAGAGACTGAAATACAACGATACATGGAAATTTGATCAATTTCATTAGTACAGAAAGAAAACAGCATTTTGGACACCTACGATACAATATATTCAGTGGCTAACAGGCAAAAACGTATCAACTGTTGCTTCACAATTCGTGTTCACTCTTGGATAACAACATTAACATGATGCTCCACCTTTCCTTCCAGCGCGTGGTCACGAGGAAGACTGGTACGTGCCCCTGTTCCGGCGGTACATGGTGACACAGGAAGTTCTGGAGGGCAAGGATGCCAGGTTCGAGTGCAAGGTCAACGGCAACCCTAATCCAGAAGTAAAATGGTAAGACGTCGTACTTTTATTGCTTCAGCACTTCGACGAGCACTAACGCAAAATATCCTTTAAACTTTGGGGATTTTCCACGACAGAACCATACTGTTCGTTACTCCACTCAGAGTATATTCTGTAGCTAATATCATATTGCAAAGTACTATAGCTCAAATGAGGGTTGCGACACATTTTAGGGTCAAAAATCCATTGAGTAAAACATACACTATGGTCTCTCCTTGTTTTAACATTTGTATTTCCGAATATATGTTGTATACCGTCAAAATCAATGTCTTGCCTTCAACCGATACGACCTAAAGTCATATCGGCGCCTATTTCATGTTCTATCCTGCCCTGCCATTGTAGGACAATAAGATAAGTTAAACTTTTGCTAAACAGTAACGTTCTCCATCACCGTTCCAGGATGAAGGGAGATGTGGAGATCAAAGGCGGCCCGCGCCACGTCATCACGTTCGACGGTAAGGCGGCAGCCTTGGAGGTCAGGAATGTCTCCAAGGAGGACCTGGGTACCTACACCTGTATCATCACAAACGCCGCCGGGTCACAGGAGTGCCACGCCGACATCGCCTTCGACACAGGCCTACCGGAACGCAAGAAAAAACGGTACAAACAATCTATCAGTAGTGAGAGCACTATGTAACTGTGTTGTAGAGCGAGAGAAACAGTTACCTACCAGCCACAAACAAAAACATGCACTGTCTGAAAAGAACATACATGTCCTTTAAGTATGTCTTCTCTGTGTCTCTCGAGCTCAATCACAAAAACATTAACTTCGCTCGCCACGCGTATACCACCTTAAACAAGCACAGCTCACCAGAAAAATAAGCCCGACTCCACGTTTTCGCATAATGTTTGTTAATGTTTTAAACACCCATTCTTTAATTGAACGCACCTTTCACATATACTGATTATGCACAACGTTTGTGTAATAGATACTTATCATCTCTGACATTATTGTACAGTGAAATGGGGCCTCAATGACTGACCAACGAAAACAGGGCCTGATCCCCTATGCGAGAAAGTGTCAAATGTCAGGATAATGATCCTTATAAACAGTTTGCTCGGTTTGAAACATAACATAACTTTATTGCACAACAATTATGCAAGGTACAAAGTATGGCATTCACTGGTACATAGTTAACATTCTATTAGGCTAATCATTCTATCTTATACAATCTGGTGTAGTAGTATGGGACGACAATTGGATTTTACAATCATTGGAGGAGTTTCTTACGTCTAGACATTCTTTGATATATTTTCCAATGTATACCATACATGGGTTGTCACATGTCATTATGTACTTAAATTTGCTATTCAAGTCCATTGAGATAAATCCTGGTAAATCCGACGATAGCATTGAGTATAGTGAATTACTAAATGATTAACACGTTCTTCTCCTTCTCCCCACAGAGGTGCTCGCCGCGCTGCCCAGCCGGAAGAAGAGATCGAGTACAGGAAGGTCACTGAGTACGAGCTCGAGTACGACGAGAACGTCAATGAAGCTGGCGGCGGGAAGGTGATCAATTGATAACCAAAAAAAATCGCCAAAAATCGATATTTTTCAAAATATACTCGTTGACACGCATAATTCTTTAAGTATTACTATCATGTACATTTCTGCAAAGTTATATTGATAAACATCGAAGTACAAGCCAATGAGAGCCTTTTTTTAAAATGGGCGTGGCCTTATAAATCTTGATGACGTAATCATGACGTCATACTGATTTGCATAAATTATCGCCTTGCTATAAGGTACTACCTGACAAAGAAGGTCGAGGAAGTTTTATAAAGCTTAAGAAAGGGTTTTTTCAATGACATCCCAAAACTCCTCAGCCATCCTTCAACGGTACCTTAAACATCGTGGACGTGATTCGATAATTCTCCGGAAATATCGTCATGATGTTTCATGTCCATGCAACCCTAAAGGCATTTGGCATCTTATCTTTTCGCGAAAGATCTTAAACATTTGTTTGCCAGTTCACATATTTCGTTTTCTACCACTTATGAATTTCCTGCCTCGGCTGTGTCGTTTTTAACTATAGATGAAGGTCAAGACTCTTGATGTTAATTCTATGCACGTTTAACAATTTGCCAAGTGAAGCATACCAAGTCACCTCTACACTTATCCACACGTGTATGGGGACCTGGTGTGCTAGGTAAACATCCTTGGAACATTAGATGCTTAAGTCTTCTTTCTCGTCACTCGTTGACCAATGAACACCCCCTCCCCCCACCCAGGTCCGTAAGGTGTCAGAAGAAGAGCTCCATAAGCTGTTCCTGGAGGTGGAGGCTGAAGAAGCCGAGCGGCTCAAACTGGGCCTCACCATCGAGGAGTGGGAGATACGAGAGATGGAGAGGCTTGGTGAGGGGTTGTGATTGTTATCGTATGTTTTCGTTGTCATATGTTGATTTGTTGGTGGGCTAGCATAACTCGAAAAGTTGTGAATCGATCATTATGATTTTTCCTATTGGGCAGATGTCAGCAATAGGAAGGACAGGTACGACTATGGTCATCTAGCGGTGTTTTATTGTGCTGCAGCAGAACTTCCGGTTTGTTATGCTGTGGTCATGTTCCTTGATTTTGGTTCTCTTGCAGTTTTTTCGGAACTTCAGGTGCCGCTTTTGTTTAAGATACCGGAAAGCTCGATATGAGATCAGTGAGTTTCTAAGTGGTAGTGTGAAAATGTGGAAGCTTACCAGATCAGCTTCAATGCTCCTTGATTGCAAATGTAATGACCAAATGTTCTCCATTCTACAGGTCTAACCCCGGAACAGTGGAACGCCAGAAAGCGACAGCGGATGCTGCTCATGTCTCAGTTCGACATGGAGATGAGGATGAAGCTCGGCCTGGACATGGAAAGCGCCACCATGGTACGTTAGATAGGTGCTAACTTACACAAGATTTACAACAACATTGGGTCTTATTGTCTTTTTCCCTTACACAAAAATTGTCGCATCTTTCATATGGATTTCAAGTGTAATGGATCAGCTATAAATCAGCTTTAACTAACTAGAATTCAGAACAACGTCATACTGGCCTGTTTTCGTCCGAACAACTAGATGTAATGCTAGGGTCACATTTCCAAACCGGCACCCGGCCAAGAATGATATAAAAGACGGCAAAACAAACAAAACGCCAGAAAAATAGTTTATTTTACGTTTCCGAAAAAGCCCGACGGGGCCTCGGTTTTGAAAGTCGTAGAAACAGGATTTCTTGTCTAGAAAAATCGTGATCAATGTGTTGCGCTTGTCCCCAGGTTGACGGCGTGGCATCTGGTGCCGGCTTCGGTTTCGGTCGGGCTACTCAGGTAGATGTCCACATGCACGGACCTCGGGAGCCCAAGTTCAAGCTGCCGCTCAGAGATACAAACTTCCTGGTGGGCGGAACGCTGACTCTCTCCGTTACAGGTAGGATCAGATGAGTCTACATTTGAGTTAAGGACAAACAAGTTATAGTTATCGTCAATCGGTGGTTTTATAGGGTTTTTGAACAATGCTAATTCAAAGCTGTATCAGACTTATCCGACATTATGTTAAAAACCAACTCAAAAATGAACTATATGTCCGGTGTAGTTTGCATGAGATAAATAGTTCACACCCATGCCATCAACACGAACAGAACTGTAATGCATTTCATTTGATAGGCCAACGAGAAGATGGAGAAATTATATTGATAGGACAATGCAAAAACTACAGGACAATTATAGAATTTTTAATTAACGCAATAATTTTTCACTTCACACGTTATTTCTCAATAAAGTAAATCACAAGAAAATTCTAAAAGCTATCATACACCTTCAAAGCTGATGATAGTTGATATCTTTTCAACAACGAGACAGAGTTCGTTTTTAAAGGATGCCTTACTTGTCTTACACTAAGGAGAGACCCAGTAACTGATTTATGCTAGGGTCACATTTCCAAGCCCTGGCCCGACCGGGCTGTTTGAGAAAACAAAGAATAGAATATGCATACAAATGATATACATAACGTATGGTAAGGAATGACAGTTTTAAATTTTGTGTGTTTTGTTGTCTTTTATATCATAGTTTTCGTTCCCAGAAGCTGTCCGGCCGGGCCCCGGCTTGGAAATGTGACCCTAGCATTACTTTGGTAATTTAGCTTGTAGTCATAACTTGACCTCCGGAACTGCAGGCGCGTTATTGTAAAAATCTTCTAAGGGGAATAACTGAACAAAGGAAAGACGGTTTTCCATGATATTTTTTAGCTTGTAGTCATAACTTGACCCCCTGCTATCTTCTTGCAGTGAACGTCCATCCTGAGAACGAGGTGACTTGGTACAAGAATGGTCAGGAGATCAAGGTTGGCGGCCGGATTCGGACGGGCCGGGACTTTGGCCGGTACACCCTGACCATCCTGGACGCCACGGCTGACGACATCGGCGAGTACTCATGCGCCTCCAAGAACCCGTACGGAAACGACAAGTGCACGTGTCAAGTCACCATCAGAGGTGGGTCTTCTGTTTTGCGACGTCCTCGTTAAACATAATGTACTTGCTCTTCTAAACCATTTATCACTGGTTCTACTCTCGTTGAACACATCTGAGCGTCCAGACTCCTGTTCACCCTCTTGTGGAGTGGTAGTCCAATGGTGGCATAGTGATTAGCGTAATACTAATATGTTCAAAATATCACATTGCAACAATAGGCAGAGGTAAGACGAAGATAAATTTTGTGGGGAAACTTTGAGCTCCATATTTACAAAGTTAGCAAAACGAGACTCTTTATGAATTTATCGCTCCATTTCGTAATAGTTATTTTGAAATTGCGCATTATGGAATACATAATGTCTAACGGCTATATTAATAATCTTTTATCCTCCTCATCTCTTCCCAGAACACGGTCATGAGGAGTACTTCAGCGCCCCGCTGTTCCGCCGCTACATGGTGAACTGTGACGCGCTGGAGGGGAAGGACGGCACCTTCACCTGCAAGATCAACGCCAAACCGCAGGCAGAGATCAGATGGTACGTTTCACCTTTAACCCTAGGATAACATCAGATGGTAAAGATGGTCTTATACATATAATCGCAGAACCAGGTCGACGTTATGTATCACCTCTCCTATCTAAAATCAGAATTACATCAGATGTTACGCATGGCTTTTCGTCGTAAAACCTAGAATCAGATCAGATGGCAAGGATGAACTTTCATCTTTACCTGAAGAATCAGATGAGACGGTATGCATTTCCTTTGCCCTTTTATACTTGCCCTTATGTATTTGAAACTCCCAGATTGAGATCATATGCTCATTACTACATACCCGTATGTCTGTGAATAAAAGTTTGAAATAAAAATGATAAAATGTTGTCTCTTTTAGGGAGAGAGAGGGCAACGAAATCGTTTCCGACGACCGCCATGTTATCCAGTACGACGGCGTCACGGCGACCTTGACCATCAAGGGCGTCCAAAAGAGTGACCTTGGCACCTTCCGCTGCACGGCGACCAACTGCGCAGGCTCCGTGACCTGCCACGCCGAGCTGGCTCTTGATCGTGACCTGCCGATCACCAGGGGAAGGTACAGAGCTATTAGCCGAACGGAAAGGAGAGAGGGAGGGAGCTCGAGTTTTGTCTCTCTTGGGGATGTGTATAAGTTCGAATCGAGGAGAAGTGAAACTCGAATAACCAGGGAGTCGATACAGGTAGTGAATGGGTCCGAAGAGTAGCGTAAGGAACGGTTGGAGTAGTGTAGGTTCTGAAGTAAAGTACTGCTAATCGCTGTGGCAAATGTGGGCAAGGCAAGTTTTGTCCCAAGGGCTGGTCTTCAAGTGAGAACATTGTCTTGGTCATTTTGGTGCTAATGTAGCGAGGGAGTCGCTACAGGTAGTGAAGGGGTTCTAAGATTAGCGCAAGGAACGGTTTGAGGTGATTGTGAGGCAAGGCAAGTATCGTCCAAAGGGCTACCCTCTGACTATGAACTCCAAAATTTTGGCCATTTTGGTGCTAGTGCAACGAACATTACATAAATAATGCAATTTTATATCAAGAAACGAAAAAAAACTATGACCACGATTTGATTTGACCACAATTGCCAACGGGAAAAATGGCAGACTGACGTGAAATGAAGCGACATAACAGATCACATCTTAACCTAACCTTTCATTTTTAAAACAAAGATATACATTTTGGCTAATGGCAGAAGATGGTTTACGACGTTGACACAGTTAACACAGTTTAACGTTAATGCAAAGAAACACGGAGTGCCTATAACAGCAATGAGCCGACCAACCACTGTCAGTGGGGTGTTTGCAGGTGACGTAATGAAACTATAGACGATGCCGCCATGTTGGTGTGGCTGATAGGTCCAAGATGGCGCCCGGTCACTTAAAATACACAGACGCTGATTTTGGACAATGCATTGTCAAAAAGGTTTAAAAAAAAAGGTAACAAAGGGAAATCAAAATGTCAGGCCATTTCTCACATAATGACGTCACGCGTCTCCATAACCCTCCAACATGGCGAACGATAAATTACGTCATAATCACGTGACTGCAAACACCCTATAGACCCTTGGCTGTATTCCATTCCATTCATAAAACCTCACCATACCTATACTAAGGACTATTCCAGACGGACAACTATCTGGAATATCTCTTACAAGAATGAACATCTTACACAATTCAGCTATAAGATAACCACTACTCACAACCTTAAATGTAAAACTTCCTTCTAATATATATGCATACATATTCTTAAGAATCTAAGCAGCTTCTTTTGTAAATAACCACCAGCCCTTTCTCCTTGAATCTTAATATTTCTTCTAATATCTTCATTTTTTTCCTCCTTATAAAACATTACCTTTCTCATCGTGCATCTTTTTTAATTCACATTTGTTCGGGTACCAGCTTTTTTCACGATGCTTCGACGATTCACCAACCCGGCTTATCGCTAAGAGATGACTAATCTGCTACCAGCACAATGGCGAGGATACTGTATACTGATGTGTCCGGATATCGCGGGGTCTGTTTCATTCCAAAACGTGTCTCATTCCAAAACGTGCCGCCACACACTATGGAATACTGCGTTCGATAGAATACGAATATGGAATGTTGCGTTCGATCCGTGAAATACTTCGTATTATCGAATATGCATATGGAATACTGTGTTCGATGGAATACGCATACCATAATGTTCTCCATGCATGTGATTGGTACGTAGCTACATTCCGGAATATTCCAAACTGTTTCTTCTGCTGTGACACACGATGGAATGGCACGTTCTGGAATACAACAGGGTTCACAGACATATATAATTAGGTCCCCAAGGCAACGTAAAGCTGTAGATCTTACGACTGTGCATCAAGTTACTACTAGGTAAAAGGCTGTCGGCAAGGAGTCAATGTCGCAAGTACTGGGACTGCTCTTGATATGCAAGATGCTCAACGAGATGAGAAACATAGCTCCAAAGATGATAAGAAATATTTTGTACTAAGCAATATACAATGCATACTGCAACTACGGAAGAAGTAATATCGGAAGATACTGTAGTAATGTATCAACATTAACTCTGCTCAGTAACCATTGCAAGTATTTTGGATGCAATAGTTTGTCCAGTTTAAAGCATAATGTATCTATATATCTCTTTGCTATACTGCATGGCGTTGAAGGAAATTTACAATAATTATGTTAACAACTGCCAAGCTATAAACAATATGCTCTCAATTAAAACATGCATTAAAACAGTTGTATTAAAACAGTTGCATTTCCCTGACATCTGGTCTCTGTCTCCTTTCTGTGTTCCTACCTACCTTCGCTACTTCACCCAACAAACACCCCGCAAACACCCCCTCTCTCTAAACACGCTCTTCTGGTTGGTCGGCTCAGTTGTACACGGCACGTGATCTTGACGTGACTGCCACATGATAAACGTGGTTTTAAACATGACGACTTCTTGTCGGACACGTGTTCGTGGCCTTGAAGTCGGAACATCAGACCTTGAAAAAATTGAAATGTGTAGAAGGATGTGTTCCAACTAGTAGGATGACACCACTAAGTTCTGCTCAATTTCAAACTATGATATACAAGCCAGTTACAATATAAACACTCTGGACGGGGGCTGATATAGACTTCCAGTGACCTTTGAATCAGTCATGACGTCACACTACCCGATAGAGACCACAGGAGACGGTAAAAGAAACCCGTTGGTGTTGGTCTAGACGTCTACTTTCAATGATTCTGATTACTAGCAATGTCCCTGGTGCTGAATTACAGCTCTATGCCCAAGCTATAGTCGCTAGGGACTATCGTAATGTATTTTACAACTATGAAAACACAGAAGTAAATACTATAACATTCAATTGACGAACAACCTTCACTACAAAGTATGTGTATGTATCAACGTGTGAAGTTTAACTACCGTTTCACCACAGTTCCTAACATCTATATGCACTTATCACATATGGATTGGTGTATTAACGCCAGTCCTGATGAAGTAAAGGTAATCTCATAACATTCTATGCAAAGTACAAGCATTATTCTGACAATAATGGTGTCATGGCCAAACTACACTACCCACAAATAGGACCAAAGCTGCATCTGCAAACCCATTCGCGTTCACCAGGGGGCGTTAGTTGACAATGAATTACAGCTAGTGGCCACCTGTATACAAAATTAGTCCACACAGCATATATCTTAGTATCGAGGACCCAGGGTTTCATCAAATAGTAATAATGACAATGATGCCGTTTAGGGATAGCCTTTATAGGGCGTATGGTGACTTGAATGTCTAAAAAAGATGGGTCATTCCAACAGCATTTCTCTGAAGCGAACCCTACAAACTAAAAAAACAGTCTACCTCTCCACAAAGAATTTGACAAATACAAAGTAAGTAATTCATCAGCTGAACAATTTAATGGTCTCCTGCTATATCATATTTGTTTTAAATACTTAATCGGCAAATATTTCAGAGTGACCCCGTTTGTTACAGGCGAGCGTCGGCGGGCGAGGCCGATGTGGAGTTCCTCAAGCGGCGGGAGTACGAGTTCGAGTATGCCGACGGCGAGGCAGGAGCTGCCCGGTCCACTGAAGACGACGAGGCCGAACGCCTGCGCCTCGGGTTCTCCACCGAAGAGTGGGAGCTCCGCAGGCGGGCGGCGTCCGCTCCACGTCCCGGGGCGTACCGCGCTCGGCCCCGAGGGAGAGCTAGCGTCGACGTCGGCGACCTGTCCCGAAAACGTTACCACGGCTCTTCCCACTCCTACGTACCCAGAAAACAGAAACACCGAGGAGCGAACTTAGACGAGTACTATAACCAGTCCCTGTGGTACAAGAGGATCAGGCAGTACTATAACGCTCTGTACAGCCCTGGGAAGTACGACCTGGTCTACAAAGTCGGAGACGAGACCCGCTCCCACCTTCACGACGGGTCGTACGACGACATGCACCTGCACCCCGTCCGAGAACAGGACCTGAACACCTGGTACGACCAGAAGGGGTCTGGTCAGGCCGGCTCTGAGACAAGCCATGTGACAGACCATCACATGTCCATGAACAACGTCAGCCGACGCCGGCACGCTCGCCAAGCCGAGTCGGACAGGACCTTAGGTCTGACCACTATCAGCGAGGACAAGTGGCGGCCGCAGGAGGTCTGGCAGTACGAGGTGGAGCTGGCGGACCGCAGGCGACAGCGCGACCGCGGGGACATCGGCGGCGACACGTCCAGCGTCAGCAGCAACTCCAGCGACTACTACGTCATCCCGGAAAAGTTCGTCCCGACGTACATGCGTCAGAATACCTACGTCATGTCTGACGCAGGCCCCGTAGCCCACCATCTTAGTGACGTCGACGTCACCGCCGCAAGAAGAAGGACCTCCTCCGACGTCAACGGCGTGACGTCACGACGTCGTCGGATATCAGAGTCGAGCGGGCGTTCGTCTACTTCCGGTATGGGTGACGTCACTTCCTCCTCTGTGCGAACGACACGGTACACAAGTGGTGGTGAGGGCGACGTCTCCCCGGCAACGGTTACCAGGACAACCCGGACCGTTAGCCAACCGGTGACGGTTACAAAAAGAACCGTCACCAAGAAGACGTATTCCCTTGCAGACTGAGCGATTTCTGTCTGGCGTTCAACTTTTTATTCAAGCTAGCTGTCTTTTCCGCTTTCTTGCCTTTTTAAAAGCTATCTTATAAAGTTTTCAAAATGTAAATTTCTTTTAAAACCTGTCTCCCTATATTATAAGTAGTTGGCTCTTATCTCCAAATAAGCTAAGCATCCTGACAGAACAGTATTTTAAAAGCGCGCAGCACTTTAGTGTGATATATACGAGGTAGGAAAGTTTGTACTAGAACCGAGTCGAAGGAAACGAAGGACATGACATTGCCGACTGCGTAGTTTATTTATAAGTCTCACGGATTGAAAGCTCGAGCTAGCCAGATGTCTCACCCAAGCTCCCACAGTTTACGCTAATGTAGGAACAGCCCTGGGCCAAGAATCCGCATAGCTCAAATTGTCAGCAGCCGGTTATTATGGAAATTCTCGCGAGGCCCTTGCCTCCGCCCACTGCACACGATGACGCAGCGCTCCGCTCCGCTTTAGGTAGGGACCGCGACATAGGGATAAGTTTGGCGGCCAACCGGGAGCCCCGGCACCAACCTACTAAATAGTTGCCATGATAATTGCGAGGAGGACCAGTGTTGGAATTCGCAGCAAGGCTAGATGTAGGATACGCTCCTACCCAAAATAGGTTCTGTGTAGATGTAGGCGATACGTGGTGGCATTCTTCTGACGATTTCGTGCCGCTCCTTCGGACCCTTCCTTGCGATCTTCCTCGAGTTAAGGTAAGGTTACGTCCCTTTTCTCGGCGAGTTAAGTTCCGTTCTGTCCGGGTTTTCTTCTCCGCTGTCTCTCCAGGATTTACCGTCGGTGATTCTTGCTGTTGTTTCTGACTTCCTTGGACTGTAAGGAGAGAGAGAGAGTCTTAAAGATTTCGTGAGTGAGAGCTGTGTGTCAGCGGTTTAGCGTTAGCAGTCTTGATGGTTCAATGTAGCAGCCATGGCTAGACGTAACAGTGTTAAGGACTGTCTCTGTGGAACTGAGTTACCGCCACTATACGGGAGGTAACACAGAAGGGTTTGAGATATATATTCATGTTGTCAGCCGAGAGGACTTAGGAATCTGTGGGCCTACTTATGGCAAGCCGTGATAAGACGCAGACTTTGCCTCGCCAGTAGCTTTACGACTTTCTCCGAATAGCTTTAAACGGTCGGTTATCACCAGTTTGGCTACGCACTGTTTTACAAGATACTTGACAAAATCAAAATTGCGAGGAATGATTCTGTAACGAGTTTGAAGACGTAGGCTTGTTAAAGTCGGTCATTTGGAAATTATGGCAAACATATCATCTTACGGAACAACGTCAACATGTTTGCATTACACGGCTAACCACAGAGCACTGGAACGTAATAATATTTGCTCAGCACCACTTTTATTCGGCTCATAATTTGAACACGGGGTGGTTGGGAGGGATCACGGGAAGGTGTGAAGTGGAACACCACTGACCCGCCCCCCTCCCCCCTTTAGAGTGGCGCAGCACCCACTGACTTGTGAAACAAAAATGGCAGGTACACAGCAAGTTCAACAAACTCGTGCCCTAGCCCCAGTTCAGTCATGGCTCTTTCTAATTATACAAGATAGAAGAGGAACTTAACCCAATTCCACAGAGACAGTGACCGCATTTAGCTATTTAAAGTCGACAAATAAGTCTAAAAGCAATCTCAAGATTTTCTACCATTGACCTAATTCAAACATGTTTCTAATCTCCTTGACCATACATATCCTTCATTGTATTTGTGTTTTGGTATGCTACAAAACAAAACAAAAGGAACATTACAAACAAAATAACATGAAGATCAACAATCTACTGTGAGGGTTTGCCTTGCTTTACGATTCATATTGCTCTGGCCACATGGCAAGATTTTGAAAAAGAACGGCCGAACTTCCAAAACAATCATTTTGTTTCGATCTGATAGAAAAATATGTTTTGGTCTTTGATCTAGCTACACGGGATTTTAAACATCTTGACTGTAAAAACTCACAATATTTGGTCGGTTTCTATCTAAAAACCGGTGGTTTTGTAAGCAACCTCTCAAAGTCTCTGACAGCCTGAGACATAGACCAGCCGTCGTCTCGGTCAGTGACGTCACGTTGACCTATAACCGTCAAGGTTCTGAAACTTTGGTCAACTGTTAGATCAAGATAAACTGTGAAACTATCTTTAAAGGAGGGGTAAACACTCTCTCGTGTTGAAAGATAGGGTCGGTGGAAGTTCCGATAAAATGATGTTGTTATTTGTTTTTATAACTTGACGGACAGATTAAATCTCTATAAGTTTTAACTCTTTTGTAAAAGTTGATGGATATAAAACACAGGCAAGAAAGCTGAATGGTGTAAGATGAAAATTCTACAAGCCAAATTACTGTGTACTGATTTTCGTACAAAAACTTTTATTCCAAAAGGGAATCGTCAGTCGAGGGCTCGGAGCTCCCGCTCCCGTTCCCAGAGTACCGACAGCTGCGACTCTCTGTCCCAGAGTTCCGGGCGGAGTCGCAGCGACAGCCTCGGCAGCATGGACTCCAGCACGACATTCGCCACCGTCGATTCGTCCGACGCTTCCCGCGTGGACGCCAGCGCCGAGGGCACCGAACACGCCGACCTGCACACACCCCTCCTCCCCCCGCACAAGGACAAGTTTTGGCACAGTCCGTATGGCATCAAATACCAGCATCACTACGTACGGTACTTAGGATCCAGCTCGCTACACACGGATAGGGACCGCGCAAGAAGTGTGTCACCGACTCCCAGAAGTGCTTCTCCTCTTACGCGGAGCCCTTCCTTGGGGCGGAGTCCGTCTCTGGGGCGGAGTCGATCCCCGTTACCGCGTAGCCTGTCCCCCTTCCCCCGAAGCCCTTCTCTCACACGAAGCCTGTTGCCCTTGGGAGGCCGCAGGGGCCGCAGTTACGACGATCTTGACGCACTGTATATCCCCAAACGCACCACTTATCTCGACGTCCCTGCGGCGTCTTCTTTGAAGTTTAAGAAGCCGTTAACAGGTAGTTATGACGACCTATCCTTCATCTATCCCGACATCTACGGCGGCACCGCCGCCCCCAACTGGGACACGGTTGAGGTCACCCGCAGGTCACGGTCCAAAAAGCGAAGACCGCGCAAGCGCAGAGGGGACAGCCCCACGACCCCTCCCCTCAGCGATGACGAAATGGAAACCGTGCGCACCAAGTCGAGGCGGCTGATCAAGCAAGCCGAAGCCGAGCTCGAGAAGGAAAACATCCATGGGAGAGTCCCCAAGCTGCCCGACCGACGCCACCGTACCACGTCCGCCGCTGGCTCCTACCGGAGGTACCTGACGGACACCGAAGGTGGGTACAGCACCGCACGGTCTACGGACATAGACGACACGGCGTCGCTGCCGGACAGGTGGGCAGACATGGAGGTGGACAGGGAGGGCGTACCTGACGTCAGTCCCGTGCGCCGCACGGACGCTGGCACCTGGTGGACGTGGTGGAACCCCAACACGGGCGACTTCGAGCACCACTTCATGCCCAAACGTCGCGACGTCAAGGTGCCGTCCTTACCTGCGGAGTACACCAAGCTGCGGCGCAGGAAGATCTCACCTGTACGCATGAGCTACCAGCGCTCTACCACACCTGAAGACATCACAAACCTGAGCTTCGCGCGCTCCGTCTCACCGCTAGAGTCGCCGCAGCGCCGCAGGAGGAGACCCTTACACCAATCTGTGCCCGACTCGGACGACTTCACGCTCGCAAAGAACAAGTATTACTTCACCGGCTCCAAGAAAGTCAAGTACTCGTACGACGAGCCGGACGACAGGCTGCATATCTACGAATACGACGCGTCAGGGGCGCGACGGTCTGAGCACACCTCACCGCACCTGCACAAGACGCCCAAAGTCTCGCCTTACGAGGAGATACACCTGAAGAAACGCAGGCCGAAGTTCTACACGGGTGACTATGACACCACGTCCGACATCGACCTGTACTCTTCACACAGACGTCGGGTCTACTCATCAGACTTCGATATCAAGAAGCGGCCGCGTTACGACGACTATGATCTCTCGGTCAAGTACAAACTGCGCACGGACAAGTTCGCGTCTGATATGGACATCTCGGATATCTACAAACCCCGTCCGAGAAGAGGCAGCTTCGATACAAGCCCGAGTCCACGGCGAGGCAGCCACGAGTTCGACACCTCGTCATTCACACGTACATCACGACTTGACAGCCTACACGTCCCGTCGTACCGGCCTAGAGCGTACCATGGCTCCATGTTGGACCTGTCTCCTCCTAGGTATACCCCCTCAACCTCTCGCACAGACGTCAAGAGAGACTACAGTGGGACTAGAAGCCCGCGTGCACCCTCTCCTACCTACACTGGCCGCCATTACGATTCGTCGATACATCATACGCATCCTATAACCACCCCCACTCGCTACCAATACGAGATGCCGCATGGCTACAAGACCATGGACGATATCGTGCTGCCGATTCTGCAGCCGGAGACCGCTCGGAGAGAGCGTCGCGCCTCCGACACAGACTTCCACGCGACGAAACGAGAAATCATCAAGCACCCTCCCACCTTCAACATGGAGCTAAAGTCGCGCACCGCGACTGTCAATCAAGACATGAAGCTGACGTGTTCCGTATCCGGACGGCCGGATCCGGAAATCCGGTGGTACAAAGACGGAGAGGAGATCCACGACTCTGAGAGGCTCTGGATCAAGGAGAACTACGGAGTGTGCCAGCTGGAGATATTCCGGATCACTCCGGATGATGCAGGAGAGTACAGGTGTGAGGCGAGGAACGACGCCGGCCACGCCCGCTCCTTCTGTAGGCTCAACGTTACAGGTGAGTTCAGGTGTTTCTGTGCTTCTTACAGATAAAAAGGACCTCAAAATTAATTAAAATGCGCGCAGGTTGTATCTCACTAAGGGACTAAATAGGAAATATCATAAAGAGGTAGCTTTAAACATGTCTATAAAGAACAGACATGCCGACGGTATGCTAGGGAAAACTTCCCTTCTACCTCGTAATGGCGAGTTCATGTTGCAGGTCAGTTAAGGTGTTTTTGTTGTTCTTACTAGGGCTATATGCCTTTACCAGTATCTCAAATACCTGGCCAAGCTTATCTACATGTAGGTACAGGTATACCTCTTTAACGATATCCGTCCCTGTACACGAGAAATTACAGAAACGTTAACAGGTCCAGACACACATATTCCATTCTTTCTGATCCTTCCCTAAAACCATTACAAACTTCTGTCGACACCAAACACTTTTAAGTGTTTGCAGAAAAACCTTCCTTCCTCCATTTTCCTTTCATTGACTTCATGTTGGTAAACACTAAGGTCAACAAGGGGTCACGGGTCAATGACGTAGAACCTGGTGTAACATGATCACCTAAAACAGCCTACTCACGTAAAAACAAATATATACCGTACAAGTATGTTTTGATCCGCGCTATTTACTTGTGTTGGATTTCTAGTAAACATATTATATACCTAGCGTGAATAGAGATGGCTTACTAGGACTCAAAGTAAAGGGGTTGGCACGCAGAGTAAGATATCTAGTTATTTTTCGATGAAGTTTAGACATTTAGGCAATAAGATACACAAGTAGTAATAGTTTCTCAAGAAACTGGGTAGATTTTAGAATAGATAGTTTCCAAAATTTATCCAGTTGCTTGAGTAACTGTTACTAGTATCTTGCGTATCTAGTGATTTATCTCCTTTTTACAACAAATGTTTTGAGTGTCTATCTAGGACGTATTAGGGGTACTTAAACGTATGTTAAACGTTAAGTACAAATGTTCAAAGTTGGAGAAAAATGTCTTAAGATTTTGATATGATCTCCAGATCTCCGGGGAGAAGCCAAGGATGACAAGGAGCCGATGTTTAAGACGATGATCACAAACACCAAGGTGGAAGCAGGAGACATCGTCATCTTCGACGTCTGGGTCCTGGGCAGCCCCAAACCTACTGTCAAGTGGTGAGGAGTTCTTCACAGTTCTTTTTAAGTTCCTTCCAAGATTGATATATCTATGTATATCTATGTTTATCTAATCATTAGATAAGTATGTGTCTGGAAAAAAGAAAGTATACATAGATATATCAAAAAGAAAAGAATAGAAAGATCTGGTGGCCACTAACTAGTGTTTATTAACATTTCTTGATCTAAAAACGCTATGCAGGGTTGGATGAAACTATATACTCGTATAGTATATGGTGAAATTTATAATGACTATTACTAAGCATTTTCTGATGTATTGCCCTATACCTACAACGCAAGGATTATCCCATGTCAATGTATTACAAATAGGGCGAAAAGGCCCATCGTTGAGGAGGTCGAAAGATACTCGAGTCCGCGTAACGTAATCCTCAGGTATAGTCCAGGCGCCGTCCACTTTCTAAAGTACACAGACCCGAGTCAGTAACCCGGCCAAACAACGTGTCTTTGTGAACACGAAAATCACCTGGGACATTCCACACAAGTCAAGAAAGAAAAATTAAAACACGTAGACTTAACTGTACATCAAAACAAACTTTAAGCTTTATCACGAAATTGAACAATTAGAATGCAAAATGAAACGGGTGATATGAAGCATGATATGAATGGTGTTTTACAGTCGAAAGGTGTAATATGAGAAAGTCCATCTGTGTTGAAAATTACAATCAAATGTTGCTTCAAATCTTCTTGTATTAAGACAGATAGATTTTGAAGCTAACAATTGTATGGGTAGGTTGTAAACACTTGCTGCTATGTATGGAGGTCGCTCAAGTGCCCTTAACCTTTTTCGGCTTGGATATGGTGGCTCGGAATGTCTTAAGGCTTTCGTTGACATTCCTCCTTGACTTGTCCAGGAAATACAGAAGTGTGAGGAGAAGCACACTGTTTTAGAGAGGTAACATTAACCAGTGGCGGGTGGTCCTTGGCATTGACGGGGTGAAAGTTTAGAAGACCTTAAGACCTCCTTATATAAAGTATTTAAAAACAATAACTCTGCATGAACAGTCGCACGTCCACATATAATTAGGAAAGATCGTGCTTGCTGTGTCCGAGTAGTTATTATGTAGGGCAAGGTTCCTTGTTGTTTTCAGTAGAAAGTTTGGAGGTATACAGGGTACTGTCCAAGATACTCTCCAAGCAGACGTTGAATATAGGAAGATTGTGATCTTCTTATAACTCGCCCCGTGTTTTTACTGTTCGAATGACAGGTCGTTAGAAAACATGGCAAGTCAAAAGAAGGTCACAATATTCCCATCCAATCTCTGCTTGGAGCATATATAAGTAGTAGTTGTCAGTTCCAAGCAGAGGTTGGGCGGGAAGATTCTTCTAACTCGCCCCGTGTTCTCACTGTTCGAATGACAGGCCGTTAGAAAACATGGCAAGTCAAAAGAAGGTCACAGTTTTCCCATCAAACGTCTGCTTGGAGAGTATTCTGTCCCGCTCCCGTTACCGACCTGACAGTCGGCACGCACAGGTGAACACCTGACGAATCACCTGAGCACGGATCGTCTTACCAAAATCACAGACATCTTTGTTCTCCTCTTCTTTTACTTGACCTGCTGAAAAGCATGTGTGTCTTAGAGGTGATCACAGGATCCTTTAGGAAAGTTGTTGATTCAAATCATCCTGGGCGGAACTGCCTTATTTGAACAACGTTCTTAAATGGGCTTCGTGGAGATAAAAGGAGGCTAAAGACGTTCGACCCATTTCTCCGATTTGGGTCTTTAAACAGACACTCCTGTGTTCTTAAGAATTCTTTAAGTGTCTGTATTGCTTACATACTTCAAAGTGTTGATTACTGTTAAGGAACATATAAGACACAGGCATTGTATTTTGGGAGGAAGAAAGCTTGTTCTTAAATTGTGATCCACAGGACACAATAAATGTAGTGTCAATTTTTCAAAGATTTCTGATTATTGTCATTATCCTACAACTTTAATGTAAGCAGATGTGTAAAGGCAAAACAATAAACAATACAAATACAAAGAACAGCACACTTAGTGTATGTTCAAACTCAGAGCAAAGTGTCACTTTGTATACCCTCAGCTCAAACAGTTGCATGCCAAGATTCTATCATCGGATAAATCCAACAATTTTTCAACACCAAAAATTGGATTCGTCGCCTTTTTGTCACTTCTCTAGTCTTCATCAGCTATAGAACGATAGCTAGATTTTCTCAATAACGTTGTTTCTCAACACAGATGAACTTTCATGCTAATTACAGGTTTGCGTAGCAAAACCTTTGTTGGATCCGTTTGCATGTGTTAATGTGTGGTGGCGTACATCCTGAATTGTGACGTCACAGGGTCGCCATATCATTTTATTGGGAGGGATGTTTTTTTCGGCTCGCTAGCGTTCTCTCTTTACACAACTATCACACATTCAATTCAAATATAAAGAAAAAGAAATACAATGCAAATTCATATTTATAAAAAGACCCCATAATCGCTAAACTAACATAGCAAACCTGAAGTATATGTAGCACAAATACTTAACTCTAGTTCATTGGAATATTTTCTTCTTTGACAAAAGGTACAAGGACGGGCTGGAGATACGTGACGGTGGCCGGATTTCTATCCGGAGTGAGCGGCAGTGCTACTATCTCACCATCCGGAACGTCATGCCGTCAGACGCAGGGCTGTACGCATGCGTGGCAGAGAACCGGGTAAACAGGTGCACCAATGAGGCCAAGCTGAAAGTGGGCGGTACGTCACAGGATTTTGAACTTTATACACTTTAATGTGTTTTATTCGTCAGTTATTACAAATATTACACATATTACAAAACCAGGACACAGTGATAACATACTCTATCTACAACAAAAACCTGGCTGACATAAACATACTTACTTAACATAAGCTGTAAAGGGAATGAACTAGTTGCAGACATTTAGGCTACGTCAATGAAAGTGGTAGGTGCGTACCTGATGATGTAACTGATGATCATATCATATATCGTTCTTTAATCCGACACTACGGCTTGTTAGAATTTCAGTAAATGCAGATTTAGATTCGTTACACTTATCATAAATGGTTGGAATGTCTTTTTCACAATCTGCTGCCTAAGAATCAAAATATGTCTTTTGGCCGTTCTTGTTGTTATAAAGCAGTAGCTGGACAGTTGCTGTATGTGTTATCGGCGTACTGTTTAATTCAGAGGTACACATATCTGTAATTTAAAACTGAGCTGACACACAATCGCCGTCCTGTTCCTGTTAGCGCCAGCCGAGCACGAACCGTGAGGAAAAACAAACTTTCCGGTCCGCGCACGTCTTTCAAACCCGACATACTCAAACAGGGGCGAGACAAGGGGTGAAGGGGTATGAAACATTGCTCCAGAGATTTATGATTTTCCTTTAAATGCTCAAAATCTACAATGATACAAAATATTTTTAAAATGAATAATTTGTAAAGGTGTCAATGTACAACAACCGTCCACCCTGTTTTCGATTTTCTTCCAAGTTTTCCACGCACCATTAGAGAGTTGAACCAACTGCCGGGCCACATTGTTCAGGCTCCGTCAGTAGAGGCCAGTAACGCTGGACTGGCAGCCGCCCTTCCATAATCAATGTGAAGGGGTTCGTCAGAGGGTATCGAAAGGTGGACGACCTATTATTTGACTCTTTAGTCCAGCTCTAGTTTAGCGAGGTATCCATCCTATTGTAGCTTCAATTCGCTCCTCTGATCGATTTGAACAATATTCTGGGTGAAGCGACTAGAGTAGCGCGTTGGAGCTAGAATAGGATCGATGCCAGGCGTAGATCTGGTTACCTCCAAAATTTCAGAGAAAAATATTTAGCTTAACTCTTTGACCAGGCCCACCTACCAACCTGCCCCTACTCCCTGAGGTCTTGTTTTGAAGTATCAGTAGGTCTAAGGTGTCGGTATGTTGACCTATTGTCACGGGCCCACTCTACAACACAAGAGCGGGCTGTCCCGACACTGCGTACTCAAGACTGTTCAGTTACCAGCCTGACATACATACAGGTAAACAGAGACCTTTAAACGCATTTAAGAACATGACTCTTGTTTTCAAGTTTAATCGTAGGAAGCTTGTGTTTAAGATTTAGCTGAGTCTGTGGAAAGATGTTGTCGTAGACTATACCGACACTGTACTCAGCAATACACACGTACCAACACGTACCACAGGGCTTAAGCTTGTTCTAAATTAAGGCTGTGTTTTAGTTTAAGATTTACAAATTTGGGTCTGTTCGGCAGAAAAGAGTGGCCAGACGATCTACTAAAAATAACGCGTATCGGGAATATCTTACCCGTAAACAATATGACCGCTGCGCAGTTTAGGTATGGTGAACCAGTCGATGCACATTTGTGTGCATGCAGAAAAGTATACTTAAAAGGCACAGCCGGATGAAAAAAACGCCATAGAAACATATGAGATTTGTAAAAAGTATATGAAAAACCCTACACTTCATCTTGCACAGGAATATGGGCCGTAATCCATAAAAACGTAACAAGAGCTATCTACCATTCGACAATCAAGACCATAGCACATCCAGAACACGAGATATCAAAATCGGAGTCGACCTTCCTGGGAGGCCCAAAATCTAATAATTTCAAGGTCCTATCAAGAACTATCAATACACCAAATATCTTGACAATCCATCAAGGCCTTTTCGAGTTATCGTGTTAATACGTAGTAGACGTTAGGAAGGAAGAACGGATACAGTACTGCTAAAACGGAGGTGACAATGACATACATGTAGAAACAACTTTATGAAAAGTGTATGAAAAATTCAACACTTCAACTTCCATAGAACGTTGTCACGTAATCCATAAAAGAAGCAGGTAAACCAACACTATCCGGTTCTTAAACTTGACATTCTTCGGTGCACTTAAACTCTCGTAGCCAGAACGCCCCCACCATTCTCCCCGCTAAACCGCGCGGAATGTACACATATCCTGACAAGAAAAGGCCCGGACACCCTGTTTACTTTAAAAGGAAAGAGGTCGGCTAAAGTTTGGCCGTGAGAGTGGCCGGATTAACATAGCAGATTTACTTTACACGGATCGTATGTTGGCGAGGTGCGTGGTTCTCTGAGCAAGGGCGCTTAAGATTTATCATTTGACTCTGACCTTGAACTATAAATACGGTTTAAAGGCAGGAGATAAAACTTTCGGTCTAGACTTAACTTGTGAGTCAAAGTTAAGAGTAGACCCTAGCCTCTACCAGGCTCCGCGGATCGTTGAAAAAATGGTAGAAGTCGGCCGAAATAGGAGTCGGCTGGCCATCAGGGTCCAATCAATCTATTTGGCCAATTTCTACTACTTTTCCAGCGATCCGAGACTAAATGAACACCTACAGTCTGAAAAGTGTTTATCATCAAAAACGACAGGGGCCTCCTTATAAGAATTGTTTAGCTATAGGGTGGTTTAGCTGTTACAGGTCGTTTGGTGTGATATAAGACGCCGTGTGCTTGAGTAGCCGTAGGGCGGTCATACCGGTTCAACACTTCAGATTCAGATATCTTAATCGCTAAAGACAGAAGCTTTTACAAGCGAAGGGGGGAGTCATTTTCTGTTACTTGAGGAGGGAAGGGGTTGTAGGTATCCTGGCTCATAATGGAAAGGCGGCTTGGACTTTTGATGCAATCTTTAAGTGGCATTTCATGTCCTTTATATGTCCGGAAATAAATAAATAAATATGTCCGGAAACAAGCAAGAAGAACAAGCTATCTAATACATTGCGTGACCACAAACGCTCAACGCAAATACTTTGAGCAAGCTGTTTTCGTAACCCACATACAGTACACTGTATGTGCGGGGAAATGGGGACCCTGTATCGCGACCATGTGTGACGTAGAAGAAAATTCTGTGGTTAAACTAAAGATCTAGACCCAACCCAAAACACAAGCCAGATGACAGTAAGAATGCAGTAAATCTTTTACTTAATCTGTTGCCCATCTCATCCTTATCCAATAATCCAAGATTAGATCTTTAATCTTCATGTTAGATTATCTTGATCCGTTTATCCAGTTGGCATCCCCCAGGTCTTTATCCGACATGTCCGAGATGTTGGTTTCTATGTTGTGTATGTTATTGTGACCCACTGACTCTGAATAAGTGGCTTGACCTCTCTGATAAAAAGCCTACCGAGTTTATTCACACCTGTAAAGTGTTGTAATGTGTTTTTCGTTTAGCCAAAGTTCTCCCATTCTCCTACAAATATGAGATACTGCATCTAGGTTATGAAAACAGTTTACTTTACAGAATTTTGCGCTGAGCGTTTGTGGTCACGCGAAGCCAAGACAATACGTTCTGCTTTCTTGTTTTCGGACATAAAAGGACACGGAAGACCACTCAAATAGCTGCATCCAAAGTTGTGTGTGTCATTGCGACCCACTGACCCCAAATAAGTGGCTTGACCTCTCTGATAACGACTCACCCAAGGTTTATCCTCACCTGTGGAGTGTTGTTATGTGATCTGGGTGAGTTTTATCTAACCAAAAGTAGGCTGTACGTGTTGTGGTAACCCCGTTACAGATAGTGAAACGTACCGCGACGATAACCCAGATCGGCCGCATTAGGACTTGGATTCACTCCTGTTATCGTGGGATAATGTCCCGTAAAAATGTACACCAATTATGCTATTGTTATAAGTTAAACCCGGATTTTGTCCTGTGACCAAAATACCTCGACGATGACCCAAAGTCTGCTTCAGTGTGACCCGGATTGACTCTTGTTATCTCGGGTCATTCCCCCCCCCCCCCTCATAGAAGTAATTACCAACCATCTTGACAAGCTCTTCCGATCCTCCCCTCTTTAAAATGCATGCATGTCTTTAGAATGTATACGTCGTAACTGCTTACACGCACCGTTAACTAATGCGAGTGGTGTGCGTCACATCGCCAATGATAGGTTTGTTTCTCTCCACGCATAAGTCCTCTCGAAGGTCATAAAACAAAAAAATAAATCATAATAATCCCTCTTTCGTTGATTTCAACCCACCTTTTGCACCCATGATTTTCCCCGGATATCTAGTAAATCTCGAAATTGAATCAATTGTCTTTTATAGTTTTAAAGCAAACGTCATTTGATAATGACTAAGTCTATAGATTATCGCGAAACAAAGTTTTTACATTCGGAACTATTTTCTCACCCTTTGTTTCTGTGCCATGTCACTAAAACTTGGACCAAAACCTGATTGTTTCGCTGTCCAAGTTTCCTCTGACGTACAGGGAAATTCCAACACGATTTCTTTCCCGTCTTGAACGTTTCAAACTGAAGTCCAAGTCTCGAAACAACAAGTGGGCCGGGAAAAGACGTGCCGCAGTTTGAAGAAGGATGTTTGGGTTTTTCTGCAAATGTCAGAGGCTGCCTGGGGGCAGGGAATTGTCTGGACAAATGTATTGAGCTATCGGTAGTGTCATGGCACTAGAGCACTGCCAATCAACATGCCAACAGGACTTAACGCTTCAGGGTTGCTGCAGAAATGAGGGCCTGCATACTGTTTTCCTTAAAGCATAGGCAGCCTATTTCTATTTCCCTTACTTATTAGCCGTCTTAGTCACGTAATTCGTAATGAGGGGACTAAAGTTTGCGTAACCGCCTTCCCTGATTTTAGCGCAATACGAAGAGGGTTCTTCTGAATTCAGCGTAAAACGTTATCGAGAACCTCATGCAGACCCTCAGAAATGCCATTTGAAGTTGGGAGGGGGTCTGTTTAACAAATAGGAGTACGGACATTGACCTGTAGTCATGACCGCAGTGAAAAAGCGTAAACAACTTTGCTCCGTCAAGAAATACATACGTAAGGTGCGGCAGACGTTCTCACATGTTTGACAAGTCGAAGCTGGTGTGTTACGCCGAATGGCGCTCATACTGACTGTATAGACACGGAGACAGGTCGGTCACTGGTAGGGAGGGCAGTATTATACAAGTAGCCGATTGGACTATCTGCAATGTTTACATGTTGATCTCTCAGTACTACTAGTCAATTAGGATAAGATGATCAAGACAGCGCTCGGCTACGGTTGTTTTTGCTGAACAAATAAAGTTGTAATGTATGACCTAACAAATTCCTTTGACAGCAATCGTTGTATATTTTGCTACTAATTGTTACTTAGAATTTAACAGGAAAACGCGTTGCGTTTAACTTCGCAAGACACCGTTCCCCTTAATTGCACATGACCGCGCGTGGATTATTTATAAGAACCCGACCCGTCTGATATCCCACCCCCTGTCCCGTGTAGGTCCCAGGTATTTGGTAGCCTGCCATCTCTACTGTAACTGTACACTGGGAAAAGTGTTGCCGACACAAACACGGCACATTCCTGTCCCCTGACCCTAACCCTGCAGCCTGAGTAGTGGGGTGGTGTGGCGTAACGACAGGGTCTTCGGCCCAGAACTCAGCGGTCCCGGGTTCGAATCCCCTGACCGTGGCCACACGACCGTTTCCTCACTCCACCACGCTGTAAAAACGGGTACATTGTTCTGTGTTGCACTGTTGAAATAAGTTATGAAAAACTTGAGTGCAGTTCCACGTCGTCCTAGGCTGTTAAGAAACGAATTAAAAAGAACAACAACCCTGCAGCCGTACCTGTACGGTTACATCGGGTACTCCGCTGGGGAGACTTGAAAAATCCGCACCCAGCTTTGTTCTTGAAAATATCATTGTCTACGCATCTGTATCCTACTGATATTCATTTTGCATATGCCTTGAGTGTGGGTGAAGCCAGACCACCTATCTTTATTATGTCTGCAACATATCTTTAATATGTCTAAGTGGTTTAGAACATGTTGAACATATTCACTGAAATGGGTCTAATGCGACTATAATTTGAAGGGTATGATATCCCAACGATTATACATTCAAAAAGATAAGATAATACACTACACACGTCTATCTACGTACACGTTTGTGATTGTGTACCTCAGTACACGTATATACGCAGTGCAATATGTTGTCCATGTTATGTGTTCAAATTCTACCAAGGGCACTATATAGATTTATAATGACCTTGATTCTACTGCCACGGATTGCTCGTTTTACAGTTTACAAACATATAAAAGAGGCTGAAAAAATAAGATAAAGTAACATATTTTCCTCTCTTTAGGTGACAAGTTCTCGTACGATGCCCCCACCCGCGCCAAACGCCCGACGGTCGAGGTGTCCGCCCACCCAAGCGCGGGGGGCATCTCCGTCCGTGACGTCACCGAGAAGCCCATCTCCGTCTCCCTGGCAGCGGCCACGCCTAGCGACTTCCCTGACGACCACCACCTTCTCGTTCCCACGCTGGAGGCCAACGCCGTGGACAGGACCGGCTACTTCCGGGTCACGACCCCGGAAATGCTTGCCCTGGAAAGGGACGGTTTTGTTCGGGTCACGACCCCTGAGATCGAGGTAGATGATGATTTCCTTCCAACGGTAAGACTCACCCAGGCTCGTCTCAGAAAGCTCGCGCTCGTTTTTGAAACGATATTTCTTTTCTTGAATATTCTCTCATCGTTTGTCTCATTTGTCACACGCAGTAACACAACCAGATTTTCACTGTTAGCCTCTACCAGGCTCCGGAGCTGACTGCAAAGAGTAGAGATTGGCCAAACAGACCGTCATAACATGCCTAGAGGAGTTAGTTGGACTAGTGAGTTACAGTTTGCAACCTCAGGACTGTACTCCCTAGCCAGCTAATTTCTATGACATGATGTTTGTCTATTTGACCAATTTCTACTCTTTCCAGCCACCTCCGGAGCCTGGTAGAGGCTAACCCATTCTAACAGTTTGTGTTTTTGAGTTGGTGTCGTGTGACGTTCTCATAAAAAATGTGACATTTTCCGTCTCATCACAATTCACTCCATTTATAAGTGCACAGCATTTTTTTCATTTCTATTCGTTAAAAGTGATTTCGTTTCAACACACAGTGCGATCTTTTGAGACAACCCTAATCGAAGGTAATCGAGGACACAAACAACATTTTTTTTACTCTACTTGACTAAATGTAGTTAGACTAACAGGGTTATGTGAAGGCACAACAACAACAGCATCCTGCTACTACTTACGATGGATTAAGTTTAACCTCCTGAAAAAAAATAACGATGAGGTATATCTAACGATGAAATAATCTATTTAGCATTTCTAGTCACCATTCTTGGTGTTCACCGTTCTGTATATTAAGTACATGTACCGGGAATCTTGTTCAGTGAACCTTACCGTACTTGCCTCCGTTTTATATTAGACATGGTCAATATGCGTTAAACCAAGGTATTGATTAATTACGATTTTACGCAGGCGATCTTGCAATTCTATGGTACACCTGCTTTAAGCCAACTATTGTGCATTTAGCATAAGTTTAAACCTCATACGTCATACATGACGTCATACAACCCTTTCAGGTTAAGCCTGCGCCTGGGATATACGACCGAGACCGGGATGATCTGGAGGATGTCATGCCACTGGAAGAGCAGACCAAACTTAGGCAGCTTAAGGAGGAAACGGAGAGAATCAAACACCTTAAAGACAAGAAACAACAGAAGGCCGGTGTAGACCAAGAAGACCAAGGCGAGAAGGGCAAGAGAAGTGGGTCCGCCGAGAGGAAACTCAAAAGAACACCATCTGAGGAAAGAAAGGCCAAATTTGAGGAAAAACGCAGAGAAGAACAAGCATATCTAACGCCTACTTCCGACCAAGAGGAAACAGAGTCAAGGGAAGACCGAGACAGAGGTAGAAAGAAGGATAAAAAGAAAGGCGACAAAACGAAGAAAGCCCAAGACGCCAAGAAAATTACCGACCTGGAGGCCATCGAACAAGCCGACGAAGAAGCCAACGCAAACGCCGAAGAAGACACAAGGCGAAAAGCGGAAGAGGAAGCCAAGAAGAAAGCCGAAGAAAAAGCGCGGCGAAAGGCTGAAGAAGAAGCCAAGAAAAAAGCCGAAAATGATGCCCGGCGAAAAGAAGAACTAGAGGCCAAGAAAAAAGCCGAAGACGAAGCTAAGGCTAAGAAAAAAGCCGAAGAAGATGCCCGGCGAAAAGCAGAACTAGAAGCCAAGAAAAAAGCAGAAGAAGAAGCTAAGAAAAAGGCCGAAGAAGAAGCCAAGAAGAAAAAGGCCGAAGAAGAGGCTAAGAAAAAAGCTGAAGAAGAAGCTAAGAAAAAAGCAGAACTCGAGGCGAAGAAAAAAGCTGAAGAAGAAGCCAAGAAAAAAGCTGAAGAAGAGGCGAAGAAAATAGCAGAACTAGAGGCCAAGAAAAAGGCCGAAGAAGAATCTAAGAAAAAAGCTGAAGGAGAAGCTAAGAAAAAGGCAGAAGAAGAAGCCAAGGAAAAGGCTGAAGAAGAAGCCAAGAAAAAAACCGAAAAAGAGGCCAAGAAAAAAGCAGAACTCGAGGCCAAGAAAAAGGCCGAAGAAGAAGCCAAGACAAAAGCAGAAGAAGCCAAGAAAAAGGCCGAAGAAGATAAGAAAAAAGCAGAAGAAGACGCCAAGAAAAAAGCAGAAGAAGCCAAGAAAAAGGCCGAAGAAGAGGCCAAGAAAAAAGAAGACAAAGCACGGCGACTAGCAGAACACGAGGCCAGGAAAAAGGCTAAGGAGGAGGAGCGTCGCCGGAAGGAGGAGGAAGCTGCTGAAGTCGCCGCAGGTAAGTCAACATTGGATCTGAGTTATACTTCAATACAACAGGGTGCTGAGCATGACGTTACAATGTAGATACATATGTCACGTGACGCAAGGGATCCATATGTCACATGATGAAAGTAGTGGGTCATTCTACCTGTCAAGTCTTTTATTTACACAAATGTAGGCAATATATTAAAGTTAATCAAGCAACTGGATAGATTAATAGGCACAGAATTTCCTGACGAAAATCTGGATGAATTTGCAAACGACGAAATATCCCTGACGAAGTCACTGACGAAAGGTAGTGGATGCTACCAGAAACGTCCACTTACAAATCTATCCAGTTGCTTAAGTAACTGTCGAGTAACAGTTATCTTGCGTGTCTTATTACTGGGATGTCTAACCTTTATCGACGCAACACTAACGTAAATTCTATTCAAAATTTTTATCTTATACTTACTTTACTTTGTAGATGATGACGTAGACGCCGGTCTTGAAGAACCACTCGACGACCTTGGTCTTGAAGACGAAGAAGAGATGCTCATCAACGGTGACCTCGCCAGCCCGAAAGAACCCGAGGAAATTCCCGTCAAACCGAAGTTCATGGACAAGTTCAAGGGCACCTTGGTGGTGGAGGAGGGTGGTACCCTGACCTTGACCTTCAAGGTCTTGGGAGTTCCGACCCCTAAGATCACCTGGATGCAAGGAGACAAAGTCCTTAAGGTATATCTAGTGTCTTGTAGGCTGTAGAGAGTCGCTTGGCTCTAGGGTCATAGGATCTTTTTAAAACTGAGTACATGCCATTTCTTACACAATTTATAATGGGACATTTTTCCATCTCTAACAAGTCATATTTGGCATAAACTGATTCTGTTTAGAAATTCAAGATAACAGTGAACAGAAGATAAAAAGTTAAAGACCGAAGGTTTAACATCTTCAAAAATACAACGTCTAAAGAAATATCAGAAGACATGTTCATTGGCAGAGCATAATCACTACAAAACTATTAAAAAAAACAAATGATTTTAATGTCTTCCTAGCATCACTCTTTCCCCTCGTTTTAGCCCTCAAGTCGGATAAAAATGACGACCTCCGACGGTGACGTCACGATCGTGGTGAAGGCCGTGACCATGGAGGAGGCCGGGATCTACACCTGTGTGGCCGAGAACTCTGAGGGAGAGGCCTTCTGCTCAGCAACCATCAAGATCAAAGGTAAGGTCAGGTCAAGTTTTAAAAGATGACGACGTGTGATTGGTCCGTTCCTAGCCAATCAGGGAGCTTGCAGTATGCGGCACATGATTGTCGCTTTATCATGTTCGCTTCACCCTTACAGAAAAAAAGTGATTACAAAATTCCCAGATTTTTCAACAAATCATAAAGATTGTTGCCTAGCAACAGGCCACGCCCAGCAACCTCCACAAACCTCCTTGGCCCCTAGCAACCGTTTGCTAGCGACCAACCATAACCACTCGCTGTCTACCTAGCAACCTTACAGCATAAGATTTGTGGAGAGACTCTTTGGCCGTTTAGTCCGAAATCAAAGAGTGATCGACAAAAAGCTGGGCCCATTGGAAATCAACTTTTATAAGTTGAAGGGGCAACCCAGCTGCCTTGAGATGAAGCAGATTTATTTAAAGCATTATTTAAGAATTGTACATATTCTAGGATCAAACTTTCATCTGCAAGTATGCTAGATATCCTTTTCACACAGACGATTTGGGCCAGATGTGTGAATGTGTCCGTGAAAGCATTTTAGTTGGACGGTCACTCCACAGTTCCTTCACCGCTACTTCCGCAGACGGAGTGATGTGAAACAGCTGGGTGGAGATTTCGACATCATGGGCCGAGTTTTGGCTTCAGAGTCGTCAACATCACACGCCATTCTGGTGACGTCGTCATCTCTACAGTTACATATGCACCAGTCGGTGTAAACATCGATGCTGAGGGGGAGATTGTTAGTAGAAACACGGCCAGAAATAACTTGTATACAGCATTGACCAGTAAAACGCCGAATGGGACAATCTACCACTTAATAACTTCAATGATATACATAAACATGCACTGCACGCCCACACATACACGCGTGCGTGCACAAAGAAATACAGACGTGCACACACACACACACACACACACACACACACACACACACACACACACACACACACACACGCACACACACACACACACGCGCGCACACACACACACACACACACACACTACAACCCATCACATGTTAACCTTTTGGTTTTACATCGGCAGATGCACATTCCAACGGTACAAAGTGCAAGAATGTGTTTTCTAAACTACCTCTAATTGGCTAATTAAGCAGTACTGGAGAGAGACAGACACGACGTTTCGGGGCCTCGAGCCAAAATTGTAGTTCATATATGGCCATAAATTTGTCACAATGTCTGAAGGTCTCTTTTAACGAACTGAGCAATTTAGACTGGAGAAAATGTAGCGTGCTTTCTTATGTAATCGTTGTCTTCAACAACTATAAATGACAGCGGGTATTTCTGCACAAGCTGTGCGCTGTCACAGACGAACTGATGACGTGTGGACATCCACCCCAAGCGCTGACAGACGAAGTTCGGATGTTTTCTAGGCCTGATATCAACTGTACAGGGCACTGGGCATCAACCGTCAAGGAAATGACTGTTTTCGTCTATTTTCCAAACGCTCAGAAAGATCCAATGCAATATGAGAATTGTAATACGAAACACATATTGAGCATCACATTGAATCGACCATACTAGTAGAAACGAATGGGGAATCGCTATCATTTCCGGAGATGGTGTTTACACACACACACACACGGATAGATTAGATTATGAAATTGATAAGATATTTTTCTAATGATTTTGAGGAAAGTAACATGTCAGAATTTCGTTCTTTTGAATTCACATCACCTCTTCGAAATGTCAATGCTAATGGCCGTTTAACCAAGCCAAAAAAAAAAAACATACGAAAGAAGGTTAGTTCCTTTTATCGGAAACGACCGATAGGCAATGCTATGCCGGATGGCAGTAATATAGACTAGCCTTTTTGTATTGATGTGTGTGCCAAATACGGTGTCAATAGGTAACCAGTGGAATTTTTGGGCTTTCACACAGAGTTTAAGGCAAAGGAGTCCAGGGGAAGACCTACGTGGTCTTCACTCAAGTTGGTTGTATTGTTGTCATTGGATTCGGACTACTTGGTCGGCAATAGACATTATGAAGTCCACCAAATGATTAACAAACTTTATGAAAGATCCTACGGTGGGCTAATAGTATCGATTTTCCCCCGGGTCTAAACGTTTATAAACCCTTAATTTTTTGGGTTTCTATTTTTGTTTGAAAGTTCTCTCCAGCCATTTTACACAGCCACGTAAACACAAGCGTGATCCTTGACCCACATTTCACAGTCGACAAAAATGTTTTTGACATCGAAACCTTTGGGCTGACAAAATTAATTGGCCCAGCGGCTTGTCTTTCGTCAAGTTCACTAAACTTCTGGAATATCAGTTCAACACCCTCACTCACACACTCACACACACACATACACACACGCACGCGCGCGCGCGCACACACACACGCTAATGATCGATATCCAGCGGGCAAAAATGTTTTTGACATCGGAACTTTTGCCCTGACAAAATCAATTTGCTCAGCGGCTTGTCTTTCTTCAAGTTCACGACGCTTTTGGGATCACAGTCGGACAGGGAACATCTGCTTCGTCTTACGTCATGGACTTGACCGTGAAGTTGACATTGCATTCCAGGCAGCGAACATGACACTGAAGTTAGGTGACCTCTGACAGCCTTGGACGTTTTTCTCAGGAATTCCCCATCAGACGGAAGCCAATGACAGCCAAATTTACCTTCTATGGTGTGGACTCTAGACTGACTCAAGAGCTCGGCCAAGAAATGCACATTCTTTCATTTGATGGGTCACAACTGCTTTGATAGGATATACGTTTGAATAGAGCTAGGAGATTGAAAACAGACAATTGAACTTAAATGGTTCTCTACAGACGGTTGTTGCAAAGTTCCAAGTAGCCATTAAAGTACGAAGGTATATTGTTTTCAAAAGATCGCACAAAATTGAAAATGTGCTATTAAACATACTGGGATTGGGTTGTTACAATCACTGAACATGTTGGTCACATTGCTAACTGTAACTGTAGCACCTCACAATTCCGACAGGGGGCGTCTTTCGGCGTTAGCGCGTTGGACATATGGGTAGCGGGCCGGGAGCCGTATCTCGTCATGTTTTGCCAATCCGATCTTTTGACGCTATCCCCTCTCTAGCACTGTGACTATCATTCCGTCCGTATCAATGGACTTGGGAAAACAAACAAACAAATAAACAACTGTAGATACAAACGGACAAAAAACAGAGGGACGCCTTTATTTTTTCTGGTCAGTTGCCTTCTAGATTAAAATGATATTCAAGACGCCCATGGAAGATACATAAAGATGCGGAACTAAGAATTTTTTATTACGAATCACGATATACTTTTTATATAAGAATCACGATACACAAAGACATGGACATCGTGGAGCCTCACTCAAGTAAAGGCCATTGTCTAAGGTACTGTATAAAAATAACGTCCGTTTTTCTCTCCCCAGCCAAGCCTAAGGCGGAATGCCCCAAGATCATCCTGCGGAAGACCCGAATCACGGCAGGGGAAGGGGACACTGTCAGGCTGGAAGCCATCGTGAAAGGTAAGGAATAGCACAGGTAATTTTCTCCCATCAAATTTTTCATGGGAAAAGCTTTCTGCTTTTTTAATCTTAGTTCCACCTTGAAATACCAAATGTTTAAAATGCCAGTCACTTTTCAAGACCAGCAAAATCACAGACTCTTATTTCATTACAACTTTAGAATGTCCCAGAACCAACTAGAGACATTGCGTTGATTTCAATCACGGTAAAGTCGCAGAGGAGTCATCCTACACATGGCTTAATCAAGCTGAAACTGGACTGCTCTAGATTGATCTGGAAAGTTTGCCACCGACACGGTCTATTAACACAAACCTCTGTGAATGGTACCACAAGGATGATCCAGCTTTACTTCGTAATCTATGGTATTCTAGAGAGTTCTTTAGAAAGTTCTGGGAGTTCTTCTTTTAGTTGCATGCACTGTACATCTTACCTGAGTCAGTTTACATGCTCGGCTTAAGCATGTAGTTACATTGAAGTCAGTTGGAAAAAAAAGTTGCTAATTGGAGAGGTTTTGAAAAAAAGATCATGAAGAATTGAAAGATCAACATGAAACTTTAAGATGGCACAAAGTAATTTAGGAATGAATCGATTTATAGGACCTTCAGAAGGCAGAAGAAGTTATATCATACTTGATTTAATCAAGCTGAAACTGGACCACTCTTGAGAATGTTTGCATGGTCAACATGTTCCAGTGACTCAAAGTGACCCATGGAGCCAGCTATTTGTGGAACAGTGGCTTCACAGGACAGCGTCATGCCGCATTTGGACAGACAGAGCCCCTAAGTAAATGTTAGCCCTCAGAAATAGATTCTTAGACACCAACCTTGAAAACATGTCTTGGCTAAGATCTAAGAAGCGCAATTGGACACAGAGTAAGACGTTTCTTACTGCACTTGAAAGACGCTGTAACTAACTTCCTCGTTTATCACAATTTGATAGCAGCATTATAGTTCTTACAGGTAGATCGAATTCTACTCCACGAACTACTAAATGATTTGTGATTACGTTAATGGTTTGACTATAGGGTTACTATCAGCATGCTAGAACTAATTTAACCCATTGTGAGAACTATTCAAATGTAAACATTGTGTGCAAACCAACCATAACCACAACAGAACCCCCTAATCCAATGCCTCAATTTAAACTATCTTAACATCACAAAATGAGATAGACAGATGAAGCCTTTAACATTATTGAATGTTCTAAAAATATAATCTCTACTTTTTCATTAGCTAGAGTGTCATTATAATGTAACAGTACTCCTAAGTAATTAGCACTTGACTGAGGGTGCCTTCATCAGAGAGCTTAAGTTTGCTGGTGGTAAACATAATTAGTCTGTAACTCTCATTGAAGGTGATCAGCTAACAGTAAGAGATAACAGCACAGCTAACGGCTGTTCTGTCGTGATTCCTTCCTTCAGGAGAGGAAGTCAAGGTGCAGTGGACTCAGGACGGGACACTCCTTAGGGACAGTCAGGAAACAAGGTAAGGCTTTCATTATAAATGTCAGGGAATAAGGTGTATCTTAGATGCCTGTCTACAGATGTCATGTTCTTTGAAAACCATGGGGGAATATTAGTGCATTGCTGAAAACTTTTGCTGTGACAGCCATAAATGGACCTGTGACAGCCATGATTTGACCTGTCACACGAGGATTGCTATAGAGGACTTGGACAATGCTATGCAGGACTGTAAAATGTGAAGTGACTTTAATGTGTATGTACTTGTTCTTGACCTGATGTTAATCATCGTATGATGAATTATCTAAAAGAACTGTATATACAAAACCTAGGAACAGGAGAAACAAAGCTTAAAGAGATGAATTCGAAGCAAAATGAATTTTGTAGCCAAAAGTCTGGGTTTAGAGAAAACTTAGTGAACCAATTTAGTGAACACTGGGACAAGACTTTCTTCCAGGTAAAAGATTTGCTTCAATTGTTAATGTGGTAACCGTTGTATATGTCCCCTTTACCCAAGTGATCACTGTTCTCCCTGTAGGTATGAGAGGAAAGGAGAGACCTTTGCTTTAGTCATTCCATTGGTGGAAAAGGAGGATTCTGGGAAGTACACAGTGGAGGCCTCCAACGAGGGCGGGAAGGACGAGGCTACTGTTCTACTGGTGGTCAAAGGTCAGTCACAAGTGTTGAACTGTAGAGTGAGACCCTGTTGAACTGTAGAGTGAGACCAGACATATTTGAGAGTCCCTGGATGTAGATGCATAGGCATGGAACTGTAGCGTAGACTTGTATCTGTAAGCCAGAGTTGGTGTTTTGGTATCGCTAGGATAGAGTGATCGCGATCTGTACTGCAGCATACGGTAAAAGCAACGACAAGAAACTATTTGTTAAAGTATTTACATAACTCTAGGTACATGTTTGAGTTGAAATTCCAACACTTTTTCACAAGAGCCTGTCATTAATAACCAAAGTCCTGTCCATACACAATCGCTATAGGCTATTCTATTAAAGATTCTTTAACCATGATTTTGATATTAGCAACATTGGATTGAATGAACTTAATTGCACGACAATTGTACATGGCACAATGTATGGCAATTAGCATCAGTAGTATTGGGGTATGAACACCTTCAATCAACTGTGTCCTCTAGGATACAGAAGAAGATCCATGGTCATCACATATTGCTTCTTTTGTTCTAGAATTACAGACTGAAGTGATTTAATTTTTCACAGAGTAAATGACAAAATTCTTAAACAATTTTAATTGCTGTTCCCCAGACATGTCTATGCCGGCCCGTATCCTGAAGAAGCCAGAGTCCACCTCGGTGCTGGAGGGGGAGGCTGCAGCCTTCACCTGCGAGGTAGAGGGCTCTCCTCCGCCGACAGGTAAATATAGAATACAACACGGGGTACTCCGTATCACCCGAGGTACCAGCCCGACTGCGGGTTGGATCGCCCGATGGCCTTAGGCCGGAGGGCAATCCGACCTATGGGAGCGCTGGGACTGAGGGTGATGCGGAATACAGCGTGTTGTATTTCATTTATGCCATACCCACCCGAGAAAACACACATTTCAATGCGGAATGCGCCAGAAGTTGAGAGAGTTTTGTGTCCTCGAACAAAAAATTGATTCCAACCTCCGAATCCGGTATTCGAATTCACGACAAAATGCATTCGAAATATTCTATGAAAGCCCGTGTGATACAACTCCCAAGCCCGATGTGATACGGATAGTTATCAAACGGTCCGGAACACGTGTATCAGGCCCATGCATGACACAAAACACTTTATACTAGCTCAAAGTATCTCAATTCTCTTCTTCGCAAGCTTACTAAGTTTCCCGGCTTTTTCACAGGCAAACACACACACAATTACCGGTAGGGTAGTGAGCTCAAAATCACATCATTATATACGGTCGGGCATCTAATGGCTCTGCAACTTAACTAGAGCTTATCATATAGGACTCTCCACAAGAAATCAAAACTGTGTCCAACATGTCATATTTTGATAAATTGTTTTGTTAGGTATGGTCGGACAGAAACTTTGTCCATATACTATTAGATACATTTGATTTAAAGGTACTCTATACTTAAGCTTTTTTGATTCTAATAAGCTCAATTACAATAGTCCTGAGATTTGCTCACAATGTCTACAAAAATCTTCACTGTCCGCCGCATCTTTTAGAACTCTTGAGTGTAACGTTACATATTTCACACAATTCTCTCTCTCTACCAAATTGTAGCATCGTATCACATAGTCCATGAAATTGTATTGAATGTTTTCCTACTTGAATAATCTATTTAAGTCATGCATATTCATTGCATAACCTGATATAATAATGCATTTGTCCAGTTTCACATGAAGGTTTTGTTCTCTGGAATATTTTCAATTCTAGTGCCTTTAAACCTGATGTACACGTTCATTTGTCCAGTTTCCTGGGCTAAGGACGGCCGTCTCCTGCACGATGACGGGCGTGTGAGCCTGCGGACGGAAGGGAAGACCCACACACTGGAGATCACCAAGACCCTCATCAGCCACAGTGCAGACTATGTCTGTATGGCCTCCAACAAGCATGGAGAGGTATGATATAGATTAATGTGTCAGACTGAAGATGCAACAGGGCTAGCAATTGCCAAGAATACAGCGCGCAGTGAACAGAATGTTTCAGAATCTGTACATTTTGATGGAAGAATCTTCATCTTAATTTGCCTCTGTCATAAGTACATTATATTATGGATCTTTACTAAAACATCATTAAACATATTGAAGAAGTGATAATTGGTGTACTTATGGTCTTGTCATAAACGTTTATGCAACCAATTCCTCTAACTATCACCATGTTTTGGTTCAATGTATTCTCCTTTATCTGTCTTGTTCTTGTAATGTCATGACACAAGAATTTCAGACTGACAGATTGATACTGTTTCCTGTGACCATTGTCGGATGCATTTTGACATTCATTTTACAACCTTGTTCTTTTCTTCCAGGATAACTGTGACTTCTCCCTGACTGTAGAAGAACTGCCGGTTCCTCCTGTATTTAAGAAGACGCCCAAAGATGAGACAGTGGAGGAGGGGAAGTGGGTCAAGTTTGTGTGTGAGGTGGACGGAGCACCTGCTCCGGAAGGTAACGACAAAAAACTTTTAGTTTCTTATGAAAGCAAACAATGATTTTTTGTACCCCCTTCATCTTTTCCCGTCCTCATCTTAAGGGTCTGGGAATATGGTCACTTCCAGCACCAGTGTTCTTTTGAATGGCGTTTCAAAAATATTCAAGATTTGGACATCATTTCAGTCGTCATCTTTGTTTCATCTTGCGTTTCTTGTGTGTTTTGTATAACTAGCAACATTCCTGCTTTCCATCTTCCCATTGTTCTCCTCTTTTCCTTGTATCCACTCTTGTTGCCTTCTCTCTCTGTCTCAATATCTCTACATCTACTGTCCTCTTCTGTATTCTCTGATGCCAAACACCATCCTCTCCATGTTTATCTTCATCACTCTTTCCATCTTCCCATCTTTCTTGTTTTCCTGTAAGTTGTTATCCACATCTTTCCCGTCATTATTCCTGCTATGGTACCACTCCCACCCTAACTATATCTTTCTAAATGCCATAGATTTGTCAACTCTCCTCCTCTGTCTTCTTATCCCAAAACATCTGAATGTTCATTCTAATCCTTGTCTCCATCTCCCTGTGTTTGTCTCCATCCGTGTTCCCATCTCAGCCCAATGGTTCAGAGGAGATCATCTCATCACCACCACCGGTCTCTGTCGTGTGCGCACCTCCTCCTTCACTCCTTTACTCGAGATCTATTCCGTACGCGTCGAGGACGCCGGCAACTACAGATGTATCGTTAAGAACGACGGCGGAGAGATTTCGTGCCATTTCAAACTTGGCGTGACCGCTAAACCGACGTCTCCACGTATCACGAGGAAGCCAGCATCCGAGACGGTCAAGGAAGAACAGAAAGTGACGTTCACCTCTAAAGTGACAGGGTATCCCCGTCCTGAAGGTAATCACTGGTTTCCATGGCAACTGTTGCCATGACAAGTCTGCAACATCTAAGCAATGATTTACTATCGTTGTACATTATACCACATCAAATTGAGTTCCTTTTGATACAGGTAACAGATTTGGAAACTTAATATTTGGAGAGTTCAACTCCAGCTGAATCATATCTTGACAGTTGAAAAATTATTTTTATAGTAGAAAATTCCATTTTTTGTTTCATTTCTGCTTTCTGACAGAGAGCCTAGCAAATCTGAAATAAAGGAACTTTGCCGACTTGGAAAATGGTGCAAGTTTCAGACAAACAATGAGGAAACCAGAGAATACTTTCATCAACATTTTTCTCAGAGCTAACAGACTTACTTTAATCCTTTTCAAGTTTTGGTTTTAGTTAACCGTGACAGGATCAGTGTGGCCAGCATGCCATTCTGTGCACATCAAAGCAATCTCCTACAAGCTGATGAAGAAACTTGATTGGTTTAAACTAATGGTTCTTCTTTTCACAGACTAAACCATCATCTTTTCTTTTCTATATGATTGTCATTAAGTATGCTATTGATAGCAGTTAAAATTGTAGGAAAACTGACTGTCAAGGATTAACTGCTAGCTATTGTAGGCTTCTAAAATATTGTTCACTCATGAAGATGACTCTTAAAATGCTTTAGATCCTAACAATGTTATTTTTCTCTTGTTTCTAATCCAGGGTGGAGAAAAGCTTAAAAAAAACCCAGACTGATCTGATTTCATGATATTGTTGTTGAAAGTTGTTTTATTCCTTTCTTGAATGTATATTAGTCACCTGGTCCAAGGATGGCCGTACCATTCAAGAGGATGAGCGTCACATCATTGCTGTCGATGGACAGACGTACACCCTGGAGATTCTCTCAGCAGGTAGGTACTAAGATCATCATCATGGTAAATCTACATTAATGTTTAATGTCATATCTTAAAATCTGTGTAATGATACGAACCATGGGGCTGTGAAGGTGCTGTCTTTGTCTGCACTTTTTGGTCGCAGTAGCTTGAATGATGGACTCAGCTTGACACACTTAGTCTAATAGATAGAGTGAAACTGTATAGATGTGTTAAATCAGCACATTAAACAAGTACTGGCACAACCTAGAAAAACATTCGATTAGTGTAATATTGAAGACTAAGCATGTACAATGTTGATATGTAGCGGTATTCCTCATTCTCCCCTTGTACATGTCGCTGTGTAATACTTGCTAGCATGTACAAGGTTTATACGTAACAGTTAGAATTCATGTTACATAAATGTTTTCCGCAGTGTTTTCTGACGAGGGAAACTGGGCGTGTGTGGCGCGGAACAAGCGTGGCCAGGACAAGTGCATCTTCACCCTGACTGTGCAGGAGAAACCGTTTCCTCCGGAGTTTGTCATCAAACCCAAGTCTACAACTGTGGAGGAGGGGACGGAGGCTGTGTTTGATGTACAAGTGGACGGAGAACCTCAGCCTAAAGGTGATTTGTACAAATGAAGAGAGGAATGAGTGAGTTGATAATAGATGAATGAGGGAAGAGGAGGAACCCTTCCTTCCGGAGTTTGTCATAAAAAATAGTAAGTCTACCACAGTTCAGTGCATGTGCAAGTGGATGGAGAACCTTAGCCTAAAGGTAGGAATAAAGGAAGGAATGAGTGAGTGAGTGAGTGAGTGATTGAGTGAGTGAGAGAGTGAGTGAGCTTGTGACATTCAATTTGACAGATGCACCTAATGATGCCTTTTACACATAACACTGTACTTGACATCCACACAAATCCAGTGAAAAAAATTGCAAACTGAATGGAAATATCAGGAACTACAGTTAGCATCTATTGGCCTAACAACTACTTTTTACTCAATGTTATTGATTTATATGTATGTTTTTAAGGAGAGTGCTTCTCATGAGCACTTAGTTTTTTGTTTGATCGTCATTGACATGTGAATAAACTGAAATAAAACAACAACTACTTTTCTTTGCAGTGACCTGGGTGAAGGATGAAGAGGAGATCGTCCACACCAGGAAGCGCCAGATCATCGACGATGGAGACCGCCACTCCCTGGTCATCCCATCGGCCGCAGTCAGCGATGCAGGAAACTGCATCTGTAAGGTCACCAACAGTGAGGGAGAGGTCTCATGCGACTTCAACTTCAATGTGAGTCATGAACATTCATTATTTATATGGAATGATTCAATATAGGCTTGTCCAATCACATGACATGCAAGTTACTAACAACCAATCAGCACCAGGGATCATTTAACTAACAGCCGATCAGGATCAGGGTCAGTAAACTAACAGCTAATGAGAACCAAGGAAAAGTAACTAACAGAACATCAGCACCAAGGACAGGTGTAACAATTTTGGAGATTTGTTATGTATTTGTGAATATTTGTCATTGAAAGAGTGAAGTTCTGCAAAACGTTTTTTAATGCGATACTGTGCATTCTACTTCAGGACATTTTGTACACTATGTATTTGAATAAAAGCACCAGTTTGTAGAAATGCTGAAGACCTTTTTATATTTGTATCAAGAAAGTTAGGAATAAAGTTGACTTTCTGTTGATCATGATGCAGTAAACTTTCAATACACTGTACATAGAGCTATGATACAAAACAATGGAAGCAGATTTGTAGTTTGTTCTGGGTAACAGTCTTGTACAGGCCCTTTACCTGAGTGTTTACCTGGCAGTGTGTAATGCGAACTAGAAAGAGGTAACTATTAAACAGCATATCAGCACCAAGGACAGGTATAACAGTTTTTCATCATCCATTTTTCTTAACTTGTGGATAAAATGTCAAATCAACCATAGCTTTATGCATCATAAGCCTTTCTACAACCCCTCCTCACCTGTGTGTTTACCTGTGTACAGGTGAACAGGAAGCCATGTCCACCTGAGTTCCTGACCAAGCCTCGCTCTGGCATCATCGACGAGGGAACCAACCACAGCTTCGAGTGTGAGCTGGGAGGAGAGCCTCTGCCTGTTGGTATGTAAAAACCACAATACATTTTCTGTCTCTTTATTTAAGGTTTTGCAAAAAAACCCACAGATGTCTCCTTAGGCTAATGCTATTAGAAGATGCAAAGTTTGCATGCAAATACATGTACATGTAGTTTGTCTTCCAACTGGTGCTGCCCCTTCCTTCTTGATTTCTTCTATCCACTGTTGAACATTTTATACTACCCCATACGTGCATGCAGTACCTCTTCTTTTTCCATGTGTGTGTATGTGTGTTTGTTGTTTGTACATGTCAGTGTGTGTCTGTGAAATAGACACAGAGTTACAAGATATATATTTGCTGCATATAAATTGAAACTTGAGCACGTTCTTCTACATATCATGTAGCATGGCTTGACCATACAGATATAATGTATTTGTTTTACGTTTGCAACAGGCTGGACCTGCTTGATCAGTATCACTAACATAATAATGCCCTTTTCCCAGTCACGTGGCACAAGGAGGGTAAGCAGCTGTCCCAGGACGACCGTATCCGGATCAGGACGGAGGAGAACAAGGCCTTCCTCAGTCTCCTGCCCACGGAGATGGCCGACAGCGGCAAGTGGAGCATCATCGCCAAGAACGTCCGAGGCCAGAAGAAATACGAGTTCACTCTGTCTATCCGCGAGGTGAGATTATTCTGTCTGTCCTCTAGTTCTGGGCTGTGATTTCTTTCTTGAGCCTTTCTTCTCTGTTTCTGCAGCAATAGTTTGGAGTTACAAATGTCAGGGAGAGCCAACCATGCACGGTTTGAATGATTTTGTACTGAGTTCATTCTGATCTCATGCAAACTCTAAATAAGCAACAGGACTGTATACCTACCAGACAAAAACAAAGTACATGTAGTACACGTTCATAGATATCATAAAGAGAGAGAGAGAACAAATATATGGATATCTTTTAAATGTCAAAATATTTTGCTGATTCTAGAGAGATTTCTTGCTGCACTTAAATAGCTTCAGCTTCATAACAACATTCCCATTGATAAATACCATTTCATTTATCCATTGTCCATATCATTCATTAGTTGTATTGACAACTGTTTTCTTCTGTAAAACTTCACTAGGTCCCAGTTCCCCCAGAGTTTGTGAAGAGCCCAGAGTCCATCACCATAGACGAGGGGGAGGCAGCGGAGTTCGTGTGTGAGATCACTGGGAAGCCTGCTCCAATGGGTATGTAAAACACAGACCTTTTCTACTGACGGTAAAATGCCTTTGTAGTGTATGTATGCTCTACCATCATGGTGACAGAAGCCATGTAGTTACAAGCTATTTAGTATAGATCAGTATACTATAGAATTGTTGTTAAGGAGTTGTCATTCCCTGTACTTTGTATTTATGTTGAGTTCTTTTCTTCATAACCTATAGCTATTAAATCAAATTTGCAAGTTTTGATCTCACATCTTGAAAGTAGACAATAACTCATGGTTGTTGCCTGAGCATCAAAGAGTCAAGCCTTTGAAACAAAAGCTTGTATACATCAATTTTGTACATATAACTTTTTGAAGGAAAGATTTCAAAGCTAGTTTATTGCTTCCTCTCCAGTGAACTGGTACAAAGACAGCACCCAGGTGAAACAGGACGCCCGGCACACCGTCTCTGCTGACGGCACAGTCTACTCACTGGACATCAAACCTGCTCTCATCACCGACAAGGGCAACTACAAGGTGGGTTTGATGGGCAGATGGGCTGTTTCTAGGTTTGATTCATATTTAGTCTTTTTCTTATTTAATAGTCATCTGGCTCAAAGGAAACTTCAAGGTTACATGAGAGGGACTTGAACAGCATCTATAGGTCAGCAACATCAATGTTCGAGACAAGCTTGACTCACTGAGAATGAGGATTACATGTAACTGACTTTATAGAGGAAGTAGGGGTTATGAAGTTCGCCCTCGAATGTTCCCTACCGCTTTTGTAGGACACTTCCTCTCCTAGTTTAGATAGTTTCTTAGTTGAAAGGCTCTGGGCTGGGGAGATTATTTAGTTAATGGTATAAGATAAAAAAAGAAATTCTCTCCACACACATGCTCCCACTCACCCTTCTATCAAATAAGCTCAGAACCTTTCCAGGATTCTCGTTTACTTACTGCACATGTTTATGTTCTGTTTTTGTACTAGGTTGTTGCCCGAGGTTCCAATGAGCAGCAGACTAGTGAGTTTAAGCTGACCGTGAGGGAGAAGTTCTCCCCTCCGACCTTCCCCAGTGCACCCAAGGACATCACAGCCGACGTGGGCAAACCAATCAAGGTCACGGTGGAGATCAAGGGTGAACCAAAGCCATCAGGTAGGGTCTATTTGAATTCATAACACTAGGATTCAAAGGGTCAGGCAGACACAATGTGTCTGTGGACTTGACATACATGTATTCTAAGATTGAATCAGCTCACAGAATGCATGGTAACAGTTATAAACTTCATGTAAGACTGTCTTAATTTTCTTGAGAAAGAAGAAAGGCACAGTTTTGCCATGTCCAAGCATCCTTAGCCCTTCTTTTGCAATGTTCTTTGTGTATTACTACATATTAGCCCAGAGATATTTTACGTCGCTATGTTTATCATCAGGATTGTATTATTTTTGTTGTAACATGCCTCAGTTTACCTGTACATGATTATTGTATAATTGTTGAATGCATGCATTAAGTAAGGAAAAATGGCAGAAAGAGAAAGGAGTGAAAAGCATTCTAATACCATCCCCATGCATTTTCTTCCAGTAAAATGGACCAAGAAAGACAAGAAGACCAAGGTTCTTGAGGGAGGGGATGGCTACAGCATCACGTCTTCAGGTAACAAGTACACGCTCGAGATCCCGTGTGCCGACTTCAAGGACTCTGCTGAGTACACCATCGAGGCAAGCAACATCCGAGGCTCTGTCTCCAAGTCCTTCAAGGTGGGGAACTTTGTTGTTACAGGAACAAGTTCTTATAAATCTAATCAAGTTGAGTTGTGAGTATACAGTCAAACCTGTATTCAGCAAACATGCAAAGGACTGAGGAAAAAGTGTTGGTAAATATATACAGACGAAGCCACTTAATTGCACCTCGGATAAACGCACCTGCCATTTGATTGCACCGAATCCCAATTTCATTTGAAAACTGGTTCCCATTCACTGCATTGTTAGTGACTCCACATATCTGCACGGCGCATGGTCACCAGTGCCGGATAACTGCACCATTTTTAAAAAAGAATCCACGACAAGTTAACTAAAAAGGTGCGCTAGAATCGGCAAACGCTGTTGTTGAGGAAAGGCGGTCAATCAGGACAGGGTGGGGTTACATGTAGCTAATGTAAAAATGGACGGGGCTGTTTCAATGTGGCTTGTGACTGGAGGCGATTGCCTTAAAGTTAAAGTTAAAGAGACCCGGGCGTCTTGAAAAGACGCATAGGGGTGGCGCCCATCTCCATTTCTATAGCCCTTGGGCCACACACATTTGTGCAAGTCACTACAGCAGGGGGCTGGTCCGCTGGTAGTGATGTGTGTTTAACTTCCATACTCTTTCCCAAATGCTGAGTGCTAAGCAGAGAAAGCAGTATGTACCATTTTTAAAGTCTTTGGTATGACCCGGCCGGGGTTCGAACTCACGACCTACCGTGTGCAAGGCGCACACTCTACCAACTAGGCCATTGCACCAGGTTAATTGTATTTTGAACATGTATTCGTCAGTGCAGATGGCATTTGAGCATACATTGTGATGGGGCCTTTCAGGAACGAATCTTGGTCTTTGTTTCTACTTTGGCTAATCCTCAAGATACCATCATCTTTCTTGAAGTCTATCCCACATACTTGCATATATATTTTGCATAAACAAGAAACTGCCAACTTGAAGTATCTGTAGCCACGTACACTTCTGTGCTCTACATAGAAACAATGAATAAAAGTTATGTCAGGTCTAAAAGACCTATATGAGGCACAGTTATATGTATCATTAGCCCTTTCTCAACCTTTTTCTCTGTCTCCCCACACAGATGAATGTAGTGGAAGTGAAGGTCCCCCCAGAGTTCCTGAGTAAGCCTGAGGACCAGACAGTGATGGAGGGAGAGTCTGTGGAGTTCAGCTGTGAGGTGGAGGGAGACCCAGAACCACAAGGTGTGTTTGATCAAGTCTTTTTACAGAAGATGCAAAATAGTTCAATACTTCACTTTGTCTACCTTCCTGCATAATATCAGGTAGCCAATATTGGATCATAGCATTTTAGCGACTTGTTTTGCATAATTTTAAAAACTAGAAATTTGCAAGAATGCAATCTCTTACTTTTGAATGTTCAATTTCTGAATGCTTTACAGCTTTCCTGTCCTTCCTTCTGACTGAAAAAAAGTCCTAAAATGAATGGAAATAGATGAATAGTCTGCGCTTTCTTGGAATAATACTACTATCCCCAGTTTTGCCCAGTTTGAATTACAATTTCCCTGTATGTCCTCCAGTTATCTGGTCCAAAGACAGCCGCCCCCTCCATGAGGGAGGCCAGTTCTCCATCACTACGGTGGACTTCAACTCAACACTGGAGATCGACAATGTCACACTGGATAACAAGGTAATTATTAAAAATACACAGTAATTGATACATTGTACCATACAATAACCCCATCATTCTCTGTTGTATTACACACAGCATAGTTCTAGACACTATGTTATGTGTAATGCAGCAAAAATATGCAGTGATACTACACCTTAATTTGCAAATAAAACATTGTGATTGTTAGTATGGTTTGAAATCATTACGTTATATGTGATGTACATGAATACACATGTTGTTATTTTGTGATAATTACAGTAATCCTGTTACAGTATAAATCAGGTATTTGCAGCTGCATTTGTATTGCAACAGATATTAATGGCCATGTATATGTGACCCAATGTGGCATAAAATGTTGCCAATTTGTCTCAATGGATCAAAATTTAAACACGTGTTAAACCTCTTTTGCTTCCAGGGGACATACACCTGCACCATCCGCAACAAGCACGGTGAGAAGAAGTGTACTGTCACGCTGAACGTTGATGAGAGACCCTTCGCGCCTGAGTTCCTGGAGCCGCCCGCCTCGCAGACTGTGGAGGAGGGCAAGAGTGCAAAGTTCACCTGTGAGGTGGACGGAGAGCCTGCTCCGAAAGGTAAGCACAACACTTTCAGCACCAAGGACAGTGTAAAAGATTGTTGATAATTTAACGCCAGTGGTACTTCATGCACATGTAGATCTTTCCTTGAAGTAAGATGTGATAAATGCTCGCACAGAAAAGAAGGCCTGGAAGAATATTACAAATAACTGAATGGAAAGGGTCAATGATATCTTAAGTGGAAGTGGAAAGTTAAGTGGAAAGTGATTCAGTACTAAGTACTGAGAACAATCTAAAGTAACTTGTCAAAATCATCATATTTTGTTGCTCAAACTCTGAATCCAGCAGCAGCAGGCTGTCACGTTGATGTCCCGGACATTGCCTTCCTTTAAAATGTTTGACTTCTTAAAATGTTTAAATCAATGTTTTTTTTATAGTTTCTTGGGAAAAGGATGGTCAGACTCTCAAGAAGGGAAAACGCTACAAGATCTCGGGCGACGAATTCTCATCCACGCTGGAAATCCCAACTGTTCTGTCAACCGATGGTGGTTCCTACGCCTGTGTCCTGGAAAATGCAGAGGGAACAATCACGGAAGAATTCACTCTCATGGTACAGGAGGGGGAGCAGCACAAGGAGATCACACAGGACCAGCTGCAATCTCTGCTAAGGTTGGTAGGAAACACCCCTCTCCCACATGGACTGTTCCAAGCCAAGTTGAATGTTTGGCAACCTTCCATGGATTGAGTCCTCTGTTAAAATATATATCTTGCTTCATCATTGAAGAACCATGATGATAGTTGTTAGGTCAAAAATTCCCAAAGTAGGATCATTATGATTGGAAATAAAGCTGCAGGAACTGACAACTATCTTTGAAGAAATACATGACTGTAATGTTACATTGATTTGACACCCGACACATTCTCTACTTGATTAGGGTTGAATTACATCATGTAATCGTTTATGTACATTTGTCTCTTTGTTACATTGTGTTCATGTTATTTGTTTGTATGTCACAAACGTTTTTGTGTATTTTGGTGAAATACAATTCTGAAACCACTGGTTTCAATGGACCTTTCCTATGTACTCTTTAGCAAGTGGATGACATACTGTATCAATAGCATGATGAACTGCAATGGAGTTATGTTTCACTGCTACAAACTTTTCAAAATTGCATTCTTGCAGTTTCAATTCTTATTACAATTTGGGCAGTCTTATCAACACATTTTGAATGAGCCTAAAGGATAAAAAAGTTGCTTTGAAAACAAAAGCAACAAAGCTAGATCAAATTCAATTACATCTTCTAAAATGTACCATGTAGGGGCCAGGATTTGTACACGCTCAGCCACTTAAGTGAAGCAGAAACTCCATCTAGATCTAGAAGAGTCTGAATCTGACTGTAGCCCTGTCCTACCTTCCCTTCCTTAACTCTATCCTGCCCCTACCCCCTCTTTTTGTCCTAACCCCCTGCCCTACCCTTCCCCCGTCCTGACCCCCTCCCCCTTGTTGAAACCCTGTCCTGTACCCCAGCCCTGAGCATGAATCAGAGATGTATCTCCTCCCTGACGAAAGTAACCTGCCATAGAAAACTATTACACTGCTTAGCCTGATTTTATTAAACATTATTTCAATATTCATTAACAGTAGAATTTGCAAGGCTTGCAGTGTAATCATTATGGAAATCTCTTGTACGATTTCAAAATTATTTCATTAGCTTGTCTAATTCTAAATTGTACTAGATTCAATTCTTATGAAATATTTCTTTATTGATTGATTGAATGAATGATTTGATTTTCTGTCAAAATTGTCACACTCTGATTGAGCCAGAACAACAAACTGGCTTGATTTCAGTTACCATGACTTGCCTTGAAGTATAAAAAGAATAGGCCGTACTACCAGAAACTATCACCATACATTTCTCAAAACATTTCAATACACTCAGGTTTGGCAAATGTTTTTTATAGACAATATCAATATCAATATCCATTTCATAGTGACGTTTCCATCTCTCTCTTATCAACAAGATGTACTTCAATCCTTCCTGTAAAATGGCAAAGTGCTGCCTAACCTAAGCTACTCTTTTACCAATAATAATAGACTTATATCTCTTGATAATAGTGTAATAACCTATTTCTACTAGACATGCATACCTAAGTGCGTAGTACCTTGCTTGACTATTGTAACCGTTTCCCCTTCCGTAGAACTAACCCCTAATGCTTTGCTCCAGTTCCATTGACAGTGGTTCCACAGAAGATACTGACATGTTTTACAGCATCGATGAGGCTTCTCCGCCTGAGTTCAAGTCTCAGCTGAACGACATAGTAAGGAATATTCTTTTCTTCGATGCAGTGTATTTAAGATTTTGAAACACTTCTGTGAAAATAATGCATGTCCAGGTACTCAGTACTTGTTTGAAAGTTTTGTTCATATTGAACAGATTTTGAATACCAGTTGTGGCCTGATGGACTAGCAATGATTCAATAACTTAAAGACAACTGCCAGTCGTAAGCTTCAGCCTTTGATCTTTAAATGACACACTACATTTTTAAGGCGCTTGATCATTCTTTTGTAAAACTATTTTGAGTCTATATGTAAGTTTGGGAATGAGCTGCTTTGATTTCGTCGGTTACTAAGTAATGTTTAATGAATGCTATTTAGTACAGTTATGCCCATAGTGTCCTCACACTTTAATCTACAACTAGATCAGCATGTTGCTAGAAATTTGATGAGATTGTGTATTTTTCCAACTCCTCTCGACACACAGTACATATTGTAAATGCAGAAATGTTCATGGTGGTTTTATGTTCGCGGTTTTCGCGGTAAGCTCTTCGTTGCGAACTTGAAACTACCGCAGACATTTTTGCCTGTGTTTCTGTAGCACTGCTATTGTTTCAAACGCACACTTAAAATCACCACGAAAACTCAATTTTCTCCCTACTGGCAAATCAAAACCACGCGAACTTGAATGCATTTTACAGTACATAACCAACCTTATCAATCATGTAACCCAACACCAGGTTTGCAAAGAAGATGAAGAGGTTGTGTTCTCCTGTACGGTGCATGGAGCTCCGGACCCTGAGATCACCTGGTACAAGGACGGGAAGAGCATCAAGCCCTCCAAGTACTTCCAGATGTCCTACGACGGGGAGACGGCTGAGCTGACCTTGGACGGTGCCTTCCCTGAAGACTCGGGGGTGTACACCTGCACCGCAAGGAACCCTGCAGGGGACGTGTCCAAGTCAGCAAAGCTTACAGTTGAAGGTGATTTTTGTTATCATTATCATCTTTCATCTGAAGTACAGCCAGTAGGTACTCATCTGAGCAGTGAGGCTGTTGTAGTGCCTTTATCTAATCCCCATTTTACGTCCTTTCTATAAGACGATTGCAGCTAAAACCAGGATGCCCTTCCTGAACTCGAGTTCTCTCAGTAACCAACTGATTGGAACCAGGAGCTCGACAATGAGGTTGCTACCAGTTGAGCTTCAAGGACATCCTATTATATTACATGTAAATGTATCATTTCTCCTAAGTAGCCTGTTAATTGATGTATTCAAACTCAATCTTTGTAGAATAGACATTGTAGTGACTGTCAGACTGTAGAATGACTTTATCAATATAGTTTTTCTATGTCAAGTACCTTTCGAAAATACGTAAAAATGAAATGATTCATTATCCAATTCTTTTTTTCAGAACTTGAGTCACCCCTGAAGAGAAGCATGTCTGAGGAAGAAGACGTAACAGCCGGTCCAAGTAAGCCCTTTTTGTTTTAGTTTAGACAACAGATGATGATCAGTCAAGATATGTTTAATTGGACGTCTGTCTGTTGCTTTGAAAGATATGGTTTTATTTATTTGTCAACATGAACTTTTGCTTACATAGCTGAGTGTGTATGTTGTTCTTACCAAGTCTGAAACATGAAAAGCATGAATACATTAATCTTGTTCCCTCGAATTGCTAAGGATTTCCATATCAAAGAGACATTTTAACAGGGATGTTTCTACAATGCTATTGTTGGACTTTCAACAGGTCCCTCTTAGTCTGACGATAACCCAGTTGCATGATGTTGTTCTTGTCCACCAGGCCCCCCTAAGTTCAGCCAGGCCCTGCAGGATGAGGTGTGTGAGCGGAACAGCATTGCCCAGCTGACCTGCAAGGTGTCGGGTAATCTCAAACCTAGGGTGACTTGGATGAAGGGAGACACAGTCCTGACAGAAGGTAAGAAATATTCATTCCTCTTCTTCTTCTTGTAACCCTCTAATAAGTTCTAAAGGGGTTTTACTTGGGGTGGGTTTTTTTTTTTTGGGGGGGGGTTACTTACATGGTGACAAATGCTACAGAAGGACCTTAACCAACTGGGGGTTATCCTGATGAGACCAGAAGTCCTGGCCCAAACCGTACTGAATGGAGAAAGCTTGCTACCCGATGTGCCACTAGGCATGGGAGGATCTAAGTCTAAGTAAATTTGGGGGATGGGGGATGGTCGTACTGATTATAGAAGGGCAGCTACCAGTCCAGCCCTAAAGGTCTCTGTTGACTGTTGGTGCCTGCACATTGTACAAATTTAGCTCACTTCTGACATAAGTAAACTTGCTGTAAACATTACATCAGAAGTGACGAATCCATGTCCGAGTCTACTGTGGCCCTTTGTCTACTCACTAACTACATGTCTGTGACAAGCTATGGACAGGTTGGACTGTATTTCTACAGGCAAGTTTTGAACTCAATACCTTTTTTTAATCAGGAGACCGTTACGAGATTTTCGAAGAGAAGGGCGGTTTCAACATGGAGATCTACGACACGTTGCCTAGCGACAGTGGAACCTACACCTGCGTGGCGTCCAACGCTCACGGAACGGTCAAGTGCAGTGCGGAACTGCTTATAGCTGGTTAGAGTTGTTTTTTATACGTCAAGTCCATCTAATTTCATGCAGTGATGATTTTGTACTGTTAAACCTCTGTAAATAGTGTAACCACATGTTTCTTAAAGAAGAAAGTATTACTTGGTAGCATTAGCTGCTACATGTACATGTAACAATTACCAGTAACTAGCTGATGTCATTTCCAACTACTCTTTATTCCTCTTCATTTCTACTGGATGGTTTTTATGCCTTTGTTTTTTTAGTTAGATTTTGTAAAAAGTTGTTGTTTATTAAGGCTCTTCTGACAACCTGTATTTTCTAGATGGAGATGAGCTTGAGGCAGCTGAGGAGGACCGAGAAGGGATGTTCGCGAGAAAGCCGCTCCCACATGATGACGAAGAAGAAGAGGAGGAGATCAGCTCTGAGGGGACCGTCAACACCGTCACCGAGTCTCACGCTTTCTCAGAAGATCAGGAGGTGAGGTCTGCACGTGTGCCTTCTGTCCCTGCACCTGTCCGGCGTGTGCCTCCGCCTGAATCCACACCTGACGATGCGTCACCTGTCGGTTCCCGAGCGCCACACGGGACAGGTGTTGCTGCGAAGGGTGTGGTGTCTGCTGATGATGTTGATGAGCCTGCAGTGCATGTTGGAGGCCTGGCCAAGCCCACCAAACCGGCCACGAAACCAAAGTGGCCCCGGGCCCAGAAGGGCCCGACGCATGCCAGGGTGGTAGTTCTAGACGAGTCGTCAGGCCGGCTTGACCTTGACAATAGCGACGAGCCTGAGGATTCGGAAGTGCATGCTGGGAAAGTTTTGTTCGCCACAGAACGAGGTAAAGCCTCGGACATTGGTTCTTCTTCACAAATCAAACCCAAGTCAACCATCCATGACCAAGACTCATTTGTTCATTCCCAGCCCAAACATCAAAAACAACAACTACTAACCCCATCCAACACGTCATCATGTCAAGACACACATATCCATGCCTCTCTCTCTGAAGGTGGAAGAAGACTAGAGAGGCCCGAACTGCACAGAGTAGACCGAGAAGGAGCTAGCAAAGACTTCCACACAGACGAGGACTCCGTAGATCATACTTCTACCGATAATGACAGAGTTGTTGGGCCCACTGCTGGCAGTGGTGATTCTGATGCGGACCTAGATACAAGAAACGCAGCAAAGTCTAAGAAACCGGACAGTGAATTAAGACGAAGCAAATCTAAAGACTTGGACGTAGACATTGACACTGTGCATGAAGTTTATGACAAACCTTCAACAGGACTTAAAGTATCGCAGAAAAGTTCATTAGAAGAAAGCGCAACGAAAGCCGACATTGATAACGAATCTAAGAAGCAAGTAGACACAGAAAGTAATGAGTATCCCAAATCAAGACGAACTGCAAATGGTGCTGTTGACAGACCGCCAAAGCCAGAGAAAGAGGGCGATGAATTGAGAACACAACCCGCCGACAATCTAGAGATAGAGCTGGAATCACAAAATGAGGTGTACCCAAAGACAAAGTCTGATCACAAACCTGAAACAATAGCGGGCCTACGGATGACAACAAAACTTGAGGAAGAGGAGTATCCGCAAATGGTGCACACAAACGACTTGGAGATACACATGTCCGCACAACGTGAAACGTACCCCAAACCTGCCAAGGCGACCATCATTACAGACAGAACAGCGTTTGAGGAAGCAGAAAAGAGTGCAGGCCGAGAGTCTGAAAATGGTTTAGATCTCAGACCTGCAAAAGCACTAAGAGAAGAGAAGAAACCCAAGCCAACAGATGACCTGGAGGTACAGATAGACTCGGAACGGGAGGTGTATCCCACTAGAATAACACAGAAAACAAAACTCGAGGAAGAAGTGTATCTACCAGAGTCATCCAAGCCAAAAGATGACCTGGAAATACAGCTGGAGTCAGAACAAGAGATTTACCCCACAAGAGTAACACCAAAGACATCATACGAGGAATCAACAAAGAGTTTGGACATAGAGCCAGAAAGAGGTGTTCGTATAAGGACAAAACTTGAGGAAGAGGATTTTCCTCAAAAGTCAGTCAAGCCAACGGATGACCTGGAAATACAGTTAGACTCGGAAAAGGAGGTATATCCCACCAGAATAACACCAAAGACAACATACGAGGAATCAACAGAGAGTGCAGATGAAGAACCTAAAAGAGGGGTTGGTCTCAGAATGTCAACAAAACTGGAAGGAGAAGAATATCCCAAGAAGTCATCCCAGCCAAAAGATGACTTGGAAATACAGTTAGACTCGGAGAAGGAGGTGTACCCCACTAGAATAACACCACAGACAACATACGAGGAATCAAGAAAGAGTACAGACGACAAGCCCGAAAATGGTTATAGAGCATCAACAAAACTTGAAGAAGAAGAATATCCACAAAAGTCTGCCAAGCCAGAAGATGACCTAGGAATACAGTTGGACTCGGAAAAGGAGGTACATCCCTCTAGAATAACACCAAAAACCACATACGATGAATCAGCAAAGAGTGCAGACAAAGAGCCAGAAAGAGGCGTTGGTCTAAGAACATCAACAAAACTTGAAGAAAAAGAATATCCCAAGAAGTCATCCCAGCCAAAGGATGACCTGAAAATACAGTTCGACTCGGAAAAGGAGGTATATCCCACAAGAACAACACCAAAAACAACATACGATGAATCAACAAAGACTACAGACGACAAGCCTGAAAATGGTTATAGAGCATCAACAAAACTGGAAGAAGAAGAATATCCGCAAAAGTCATCTGAGCCAAAAGATGACCTAGAAATACAGCTTGATTCACAAAGAGAGGTGTATCCTACTAGAATAACACAAAGATCAACATATGAGGAATCAACAAAGAGTGCAGAGGAAGAACCCAAAAGAGGTGTGGGTATGAGAATGTCAACAAAACTAGAAGAAGAAGACTATCCACAAAAGTCATCTAAGCCATCAGACGTTTCTGCACAACTTGAAACAGATCGTGAAGAGTTTCCCTCACCGACATCTGGAATTAGGATGTCACAGAAGACGTCTTATGAGGAATCTACCTCACAAAGAGATGCCTCAGATGTACTCAAACCTGACCACGATCTAGGAATCCGAAGATCATCAGAAAAAGAGGAAGCAAAGACAAAGACAACTCCTCAACCATCTGTAAAGCCTGGTATAAAACAGAAATCTGACTATGCCGAATCATCAAGAGGTACTCCAGACCATGAGCAACAGAAAGACGAGTCTGTAGAACAAGAACCAGATGTCTCCTCAATGAGAGGAAGAGTTCTTCAGGATGAGCCATCTAAGAAAACACAAACAGAGTCCAACCTTCAGACAACTGTAAGCCCAAAACCACAAGAATTGGCCAAGGGTACAACAGCAGTAACAACAGACTTGGAAACGGAAGACAAATTCGAAGATGCTGAGGAATCACAAGTTCCTTCAAGTCCATCTCTCTCCAGAGAAAGATTAACTCCTCTAGGTAGGGAAAGCATCACTGATGCTGCAACCTTTAAAGCAATAGCTCCTGATGCAGACAAAAGCAGCAGCACTGTCAGCACGCCATCAGTTCTGGATGAAACTGAGTTGCACGACGAAGACATGAGTCCGTATGTATCTGCCGACGAAGAACAGACCACATCTGACCATCATGTACAGCGTATTCCCACCACACCATCCGATCACGTAACATCATTACCATCCTCTGAATCAGTACTATCCCATCAGGAACCATCTACCATAACACCATCAACATCACCATCTGAGGATGGGGAGGTTTCTGTGACATTTAAGGGTAAACAGGAGCCTCTCTCAGGGAAGGGGCAGGGACAAACTGATATTGGTGTTAGCATTGAACAACAGAGAGAGCCATCTCTCATCCAGATTCGGGCTAAAGGTAAGATTGAAACACAAGAGCTAAGAACTGATATGCCCACTGTTAGTAGCCTGGAAGGACAGGAGATTTCTTTCCAAATTAAAGGTGACGGTGGAAAGATGGAAATAGTGGGTCTTCCTCAGCTCGCAGCGGGAAAAGCTGGAAGCAGCGAAGTTATCAGCATTGCGTTACCATCATCTGATGAAGAAAGCACATCTTTCTTGGAGCCGAAAAGTGTAAGAGAAAAACGGTTACAACCTGGCAGAGCTACAGAAGCAGATTCCAGAGGCAAACCATCTTATTACGACAGCGGTGAAAGCTCAGAAGAGCTAGAAAGCTCCGCTGACGTTCAGGCACTCTTCAAAGAACCGATGCAACGAAGGACAAGTGGTGAACTCATCTTCGACAGTAGAGAGCGAATGATGCAAAAGGCAGAAACTGTTCTCTCCTCCCTCGCAGAAAAGGGACTTCAGCAGGTTGCAAAAATACGGAGCGAAAGAGCAAAGGAGAGAAGAATAGATGACACAGACGGGCACAAACTGGTGAGTCCTGTACAAAGTAGTATAACAGAAACTGATGAGAGAGAAAAAGAACTAACCGACAGGTTTGCCGCAAGGGAGGCAAGTAGTATCATAGATGATGTCTTGAAATCTGAAGAAATGTCGAGATTACTCGGCTTAAAGGCAGGGAAACCTTACGGCAGCGAAGAGGTATTACATAGGAGATATTCATCGGAGGATAGTGATGAAGCTAGTTCAGGGGAAGAGATCCATTCCCATTTGTACCACGCACAAGGCATAGAAGATCTTGCTCATGCAGCCAGTGAATTGGAGCTTGATACAGGAAAGGGAACTCAAAAATCCTTCGCACGTTCTGACGAATCTGATTCAAAAGACAGGGCAAGAAGAACCTTTTCAGATGAATGTCGTAGGCCAAGGGTTATGGAAACAGATTCAAAATCTAGAAAACCTAGTGCACCAATGGCTGGCGAGGTAAGAAAGGTTAGGAAACCTGATGTCGAGTTGGAATACTTCAGTTCAGATGACATCAAAAAAGGAAGGCTGGCCTTTGCAAAAATGTTTCAAGAAAAGAAGCCTGAAGGCAGAGATAGTGATGACAGTAGCAAAGATGTAGGACCTACTAGTCAGGAACTTAAAAGCAGTGAATCTTTCAGGGAAGAAAAGGAAGTTGTAACTAGACCCAAAACAAAAGACTCACTGAAGTCTCGACAAAAGACCAGAATAACAGACTACAGCTCAGAAGAATTAGAAGAAGAACTGAATGAGAAACAGTTAGAAGAAGAAGAAGCAAGAACAACATCTAAGCTTAGTCAGCTTACTGAAGAGACAAAACAAAGAGACACGTCTCCGTGGGTTAGAAGATACAGTTCAGAAGAATCTGATGATGGTATAGACGTAGGGCATCAAAGATTTAAAGACAGGGACAGCGTTCAGCCAAAATCTATCACAGATCAGCTTAAACTGTCCACAAAAGAACAGAGTTTAAGAAAACAAGACCCAAGTCTTAAAAAAGGTGAGGACAAAATGCAGGTTGTAGAGGAAGGTAGGCTGGACTTACCAGAGAGCCAGAGATCAGACACAGGAATCCTGGCACCTGTAGGCAGTGAGGGGATACATGTTCAACAGAAGGTAAAAAGGCAGGCAGCCTTGCTGGTAGAAAGACCCAGTGAGGGAGAAAAGAAAGCACAAATATCAGATCAGTTAGCGGCAAATGTTGCAAGAAGCAACTCTTCAGATGATACAAAGAGAAGACTAGAAAGTCGGAATACACCACTTAGAAGTGGTATGGAAAAATCAGTTCAACTGACAAAGCCAGGGAAGGTAGGTGTTGCAGACTCTAAAACGGTTGATAGCAAGTCACAGTTGGCAGACAGTAAGGTACAAAGAGTGGTATCCAGTACAGACGTTGATGATGAAAGAAATGTTAACGGACTAAGTCGCAAGGATATGTCACCAACCAGTCCCTCTAGAACTGTTGACCAATGCTTCACTGTAACTGACACAACAAGCCTAGCTAGTCCCGTCTCCTCCTCCCCACAAATGGATGAAAACCATCACCATATCCCACTCCAACCCCCACAAGCCATCCCTTCAACACAAATCAGTAGGACATTCCCGCAAGGCTCACCGTCACAAACAACAGGCGTAGAAAGACCTAAGGAACCACTGTTAACTGACAACGTAGCTCCGTTGCATGAACCGGATGTTGCGACTGCCGCACGTAGAGACTTGCATGATGATGATGATGCGGATTTAACAATGCATGGGGATGAAGCACGCGTAGGTGGAGACCACGGTGTTCGCATGACCACTGCCCGAGACAAACCCTACCAACGGGAAACGGCTCTCCCCCACACTACTGAAGTGTTGGCTGTACCACACCAGCATGAAGGTACACGTAGTCTTGTCTGTGGTGACTTTCAACAACCGCATGGGTCTACTGAAGAAGCTAGCCAACCAAGAGACTTATGCATGCTGAGCAGAGAAGGTTTACCGGTTACTAAGACAGGAGTAGAGTCGCGTAGTGTGTGCGCCGGTGGCTCAACGGTTGCTGAAGTTGAAGGTGCAACACCACCGGGGATAACTATAGAGTCTGATGGACTGGTAAAGACATCTACGAGTGTAACGATACAGCCCCAGGTTGTGGAGCAGGATGGTAGTGGTACTGTTTTTCTACAGCTGGATGACGAAGTGGCCAGAGCCATGCGGGAGGAGGCCAAGCCTGCAGAGGTCAACGTGGCCGTGGGACAACGGGTGGAACTCAAGGCAGATATTCCTGGTAGGTTTAGTTTCAAAGCCTTGCAAATGTATTTTTGTCACATATTGAATCATTATTTACTTTCAATTTAGGAGCTCCAAGTTCTTTGTAGTAGGTCTAAATGTACAATCATGTACTTGTCAAATGCTAGAAGTCCCTTCCAAACTCGTATATCTGAAACTTTTAAATCTGACAAAATAGCATTAAGAAAACGTCATTCCTATCAAGAAGGAAGAATTCCTTAATTACAGTGAACACTCTTCTAAGTTTCTTTGAGTCAACCTTTTATGCTTAATAAATGATGCATAATATTATTTCTTTTACAGCATTTTGTAGATGGGAAGATTGATACATACTAAAAACATTCTGATTCCTCCTCTAGGAAACCCCAGAATACGATGGCTGCACAACGGTATGGAAGTGAGCGACACCAAGTTCTCCAAGTACCTGACTACAGGGGATCTCCATGTCCTGGCTCTGTCCAAGGTCGGACCGGAACATGCAGGTAAGCATCATTGATAAGTGGTGATTTTCAGTTACAGGTAATGTAAATGGATCAACCTGTAGTTTCAACATGATGACAATATTTTGCAGTTGACTCCAGCCTCATCATAGAATGTGCTCCTGGCACATAATCTTATGGTCACTGAATCAAGCTACCATCTATCAAATTGTGTGGAAGGTTGGTTATCCCTTCTGTAAGGTCTTTGTAGAAATCCCTTCTTTCCAGCCCCTAAAATGTGAAGAATATCAAGTGAACACTTTTGCCAACTTATCAAAGATTCAAGGCTATCTAATATATGTATATGGATTATGATATATGATAGTGTGTCAAATAACTATGATTGAATCATTGAAAATCACTGTTTTGTTTCCCCTCCCGACAGGTGTGTTTACCTGTGAGGCCACCACACCTGAAGGCATCGTGACCTGTGACATCATCATCAAGGTCGAGGAGCCCAAGGAGCCTCCGGAGACTCCCAAGACTCAGGTCAAGGAGGGGCACAGGGTCGAGCTCAAGGCTGAAATACCAGGTAAGGCCACACCAAGTTTCTTGGTTTCTGATTCCCTGAAACTGTGTGTACCGAAACTTAGATTTTCACCCTCTAAGACTCGGTTTACATGTTGCTATTTCAATTTAGCATCATGGCTCAAAGTCCAAGTACAAGGAATCAATTTGGTGTGGCCTAGACATAAGTAGAGCTAATAGAAAAAAGATAACAGGTTAACTTATTACAATAAATGATAAAGGATGGCTGGAGATTCTGTTGGACGGACATCATTCAATTTGTCATCACTGTTTAGAAATTCAAGAACACCAAGAGAAACAGAAACTTGTCACTTTTAATTCGTAACTACATAAAATATCTAATCTTTAAAGGTATCAATTTACACTATGCTATTGATTTGACAGAAAATACATCAATTTAGCTTTTGTTATGTCCCATGACTAATGTACGAATCTTCTTTGAATTAATGCAATCACAGACAGCAGAAGAATAGAGTGGCTGCTAGACGGCAAACTGATCCGTGAGACAGAGGACCGTCGCTACACGTCCTTCGGTGACATGCACAGCCTCACCATCATCAGTGTCAAGCCGGAGGATGCTGGGACCTACACCTGCGTCGCCATGACTCCCAGGGGAGAGGTCACCTGTAACATCAAACTGGAGGTGGAGAAAACTTCTAACCAGGAGGTCATCAAGGTGAGATACAAGCAAACAAATATACAGACAGAGTCACACACACACACACACACACACACACACACACACACACACACACATATACATACATACGTTTTTAGTGAGAATTTCACTGGGGCAAGTTCTTTGATAGACCACTGAGGGTCTCAAAAATTGACAGAACTCTCAATGATTTCTCAGTGAGTTCTCAATAATCTTAACGTCTTCTAGTGATCTCCAAAATGTCCTTTTAATGATCCCTTAGGCCTTTCAATAGTCAGTCCAATGATGATGAATGATATTTCAAATCTCCAAGGTCTCCTAATGATTTCTCTCCTTGGTAGCGTGCGTAGTCCAGTGGTTAGCGACCTTGCCTCTGGAACTAGAAGCCCAGGGTTCGCTCCCGGCTGTGTCGCTCACCCGACATGCACGCTACCTGAAAGGGTTGCAGTCCTTTAGGGATAGGACGTTAAGCCGTGGTCCAATGTTCATTGTGCTTGTCGAAAAGGGCTAAGGGAATTTTTCCGGTACAACGAACCTGTACAATACTGTACATACCGTCTGTCTTCTCTGTCACGACCAGTAGAAGATGAGCTTATCTGTTCATTGAGTTCATATGAGCTAAAACTGGTTCGGTATCACTTTCCTTTTCCTTCCCTTGTCAATGGCTGTCCTGTGTAACTGAAGCCTTATACATCTAATATGTCACCGCTGTTTCCCCAGATGGTTGAGCTGGACCAATCGCTGCAGTCCCAGGAGCTGAAGTTGCCTGAGGAGCCCTGTACCCAGCCTACAACACTGGACGTACTGGAGGGGCAGGAGGTCACACTTAGGGCAGAGGTGCCAGGTGAGGGGGAGAGACAGAAACTATGAATGGATGGATGGATGGATGGATGGATAGGGGTGTGGTTGAGGACAAGTGAGTGGGTTGGTGAGTGAGTGAGTGAGTGAGTGAGTGAGTGAGTGAGTGAGTGGGTGGTTGGTTGATTGGTTGGGTGGGTTTGAGTGAGTGAGTGAGTGAGTGAGTGAGTGAGTGAGTGAGTGAGTGAGTGAGTGAGTGAGTGAGTGAGTGAGAGAGTGAGTGAGTGAGTGAGTGAAGGTCACAATAAGGTATGATTTACAAGGTGAGAAGGTTATTACATTTGTCAATGAATAAAAGAATGAATTTACAAAGAAGACATGAGAAGACAAAGGAACAAACTTTAGGAAGAAATAGGTAAATGACAAGATGAGACAACAAATAACACAAATATGTATGACTGCTAAAATGAATGACTAAATGAATGAATGGTGGATGTGTGGAAGAATGGTTAACTAAATGAAAGTACCATACTAAGTGTGACAATCAAGTGACTGTCACCTGTACAACAGTCTCCCTATCAATGGTCATCAAGATGATCTTAACAAGCTTAGGAAAGTACCATGATAAAGGATTGTAGGTCCTGGAGGAAAATGAGACAAATTACATCGTATTCATTCATTCATCGATGAAGACACTCAAGGTAACAGTTACTCAAGCAACTAGATAAAAATTTGAAATGGCCAGACGTTTCAGACAGCGTCTACTGTCTTTCATCAGTGACTGCGGATGCTAGTCAGAAACGTCTGACCGTTTCTAAATTTTGTCAAGTTGCTTGAGTAACTGTTACCTTGCATATGATTCATTCATCCATTGTCCATGATCATGTCTGATACAAATTGTTTCCACTTTACTAATAAATCAAACCACTAAGTGTCCCCATCCCACCACCCCACTGTCCTGCCCATAGATGACGCCGACGTCACCTGGCTCTTCAACGACAAGGAAATCCGCAACACCAAGTCCATCGCTGTCTCCGCAACCAACCACACCTCCACCCTAACCATTCGTAAGGTCCAGCGAGAGTTCGAGGGGACGTACACGTGTATCGCTACTACTCCGCATGGTACCGGCAGATGTCAGATCATTCTGCATATCATTCCGTCCTCCCCGCCTAACGTCACGAGCTCCATGAGGAAGCAGACTGTGCGCACGCAGGAGCTGACGTTCAGGGTCCCCATGTTACTCATGGAGCGGTCCACCGCACCGGGGACGATAGATATACAGGAGGGGCAGGAACTCAACATACGGGCGGAGATACCAGGTATATACATGGTAGCAACACTGCTTTCCCCTCAAATATAACCTATAAACCTTCAAAACAAACATACACCGCTGGCTCTCACCTATGCTACATTTAGTTGAATTAGTTGAATGCTGAGAAGTGGCCCCTTATGGGCTTGCATTGAGCAAAATCATTAAAAAAACAAACTGTAAGACAATAAAACTTAAAAGTTGATTTTTCATTTAAGCAATGAAGGCTAACTGAAAGATTTTTGATTAAGGTTATACCTCTTGATATCCAGACTGAAATACATTGCTTATTCTGTGTATTACGTGGTGGCAACAGCTTGAAAAGGGCAAATTGATAGAGAAAAGTACCCTGTTAGTGGACATGCAATTCAGGCCACAGATTCTAAATCAAACATAAAAGAGCTGTAGTGAAGTTTTTCTTAAATTGGAGCCTTAAAAGAGGGTTTCTTGGAGTTTTGATTCTAGTGAAAGATTGGGCAGGGTTATTCAAAAGAGGCCTAATTGCATCGAATACCTTTTTCCATACTAGACATTACAACAAAATAATCAAATCTGCCATATACATTGTCTTATTAAAAACATCATGAAAACAATCATTGAATTCAACTCTAACCATTCTCCAACATTCTGTGAAATAAGCCATGATATGAATTTGTACAATACATGCCTTAACCTTGATGTAGTATCAAGATCTATAAAATGATAAGCTGCAACTGTAAAGTAACACCTTTCTGTCTTATACAGGAAAGCCTGACATCACTTGGCTGTTTAACGGTAAGGAACTGAAGGCCTCTGACGAAGTGCAGTTTGGCGTAGACAAGGATGTCTACATGCTGACTGTCACAAAAGTCACCCGCCATTGGTCAGGAACATTCACCTGTATCGCGAAAACGCCCAGCGGGAAGACGGTGTGCGACATTGTGGTCAACGTGAAGGAAGCTACGGACCAACATCTGGAGATGGAGAAGACACTGGAAACAGAGGGAGCAGAGGTGGGTGTTATATTTCGTCTATTGTAAGCACAAATATACACCAGCCTGATTTAGCAAAGAAACTGGAAGAATTGATTCGAGAATAAATTTAAACAAGATAAAGAAACAAGACAGTTTAAGAGTGTGAATATCATTGTCAAGAACAAAAATCTAAGCTCATTTATCCCAATTTATATTTTATTTTGATAAGTATATATTTAATAAGAGTTATGCTTTATATTTATATCTTTTATACTTATATCTTATTTGATAAGAGTTTATTTGGTGGTGCTCTATGGACATGTTTTTGAGGCATGTATTTTTGGAGTTTTTAGTGGGAATAGGTGGAAATAGCTAAAAGTTTTCCTAACAAAAGTATCTAAAAGATCTCTGCTAAGAGTAGAGAAAAATACAAATATCAGAGAGTAGAGATAGCAAACATCATTTCCTTGTGCTATTCAGGTTCAGATGCAGCAGTGGCGCCTGAGATCCCCTGTCCAGACCACACAGCCCACTCCGGCTGTGGCACAGTTTGAAGTCAAGGAGGGACAAGAAGTCACTCTGAGGGCAGAAATACCAGGTAAGAAGATCACCTTGTACACAGGGTTATCTTCAGTAAATGCAGTCAAACGTGTACTAGTGGCCACTTCAGAATTCTACATGATGGCCACTTGAATGTCCATTCTTGTCATATCTTTGGTCATTTTTTTTCACATTGACCAAAGCATCCTGTCTGTAATGTCCACCTGTCTACTACAACCATATTCTTCAAGTCTCTTGAGTGGTAAGTTTGGATAGATTTTACTGCACTGATACCTCAGTGGTAAACAGCAGCATAATTTTATGTGGGTTCCAATGACAAACAGGCTATCATGAAGCACCTCCACATACATCCAGTATTTTCATAGGATTGTAGGAATGTTTAACTTAATGTACTCTACAATCTCAACCATTCTCTTGTCTGACATGTATCCATACTGTTAAACAATATACATGTACATGTTTATAGTTTAGTTTATCCTGTACAGTATTCGTTTCCAGAATAGTTTTGTCACTACATGTCACTCTTACTTTGTCTGTTTGTTGTACATTTTCACTGATTCTGCCGTGTCTAAACTGTCTTCATCTCTTCACCTGTGTACATGTGCATCTTCCTAGATCCTTGGAGCCCACATGGAGGTAAGCATGACAAATATGACATATCTATAAAATTCTGTAGAGAAAATAAAAACTTACATATTGTCTATCAATAAAGCTTGAGGGTTACCGACTCTTGCTGGTAAAGCATCCACAAGAGTTATTGACAAGGAACTACTCATGTATCAACATTGTCTATCATTATAATTTTGAAGACATTCCTCCAAATACCATCATATTCAAAGAGCCAATATGTATGCTTGATTTTATCATGATTTTATTTTTTCCAGGTCAAGCTGACATCATGTGGATGTTTGAGGGGAAGGAGCTGTCCGAGTCTGATAACATCAGTTTCTCCTCCGATGGCGATGTCCACATCTTAAAGATCAACAACGTTACCAGCGATTTCTCAGGTAGATTTACTTTAAATATTATCGTTTTTATCATTATAACTGTTTTATATACATTGTCTTGTTGTGCTTGTTTCTTGGTCACTATCAGTAACGCCTTTATTCACTTTGAAAGATTATCTGCCAGTAACGTTTACGCTTGTAGCCAAAGCAGTTTAATGTGCTGTCAAACAAGTCTCTTTCACAAAAACAGCTTGCAAATAAAAGGCCTTTAAATTGGTAAAGCAGCCATCCTCTATTGAGGTGAAGCATCATACTTTTCTGTATACTGCCTGGCCATATTTACTTTGAAGCATTGTCATCCACAGGACAGTTCATGTGTGTGGCCAAGACAGGACACTGTGCTGCATATTTGTAAAACATACTTCCCTTCCACATAGATATTCTGAAGCTTGAAACATTGCCAACCACAGAAAATCATTGCCCTGACTAGGATTTTGGGTATTTGTAATAAAGATTTTCAAAAGTTTCCGAAAGCGAAGTCCAATCAGACAATCTTTTCTCTTTCCTTATCTGAGAAGCATTGAATTTCTTAGTCTTATAGTGTAATCAATGGCATTTATTCACATTAAAATATTCCCTTCCACAGGAAAGTTCACTTGTGTGGCCAAGACGGACCACGGCGCTGCGACCTGTGACATCCTGCTGACAGTCGGGCCCCCCACCCTCACACAGAAGACAACTGAGTTGCTGCAGATCCAGAGGCCAGCCGCGCAGACACCGCCGCAGTTCTTTGAGGTCAAGGAAGGTCAGGAGGTCAACTTGAGGGCTGAGGTGCCAGGTAGGTATTATTTACTTTACTGTTTGAAAACTCTGTTCTTATTATTCTTTCAGAAGTAGAGTTCTCTTTGGCTACCATCAACAAATTCTCACCTTTTCACAACTTGTCCGCTGTCTTCAACTGGGTGCAATGAACTATGCTACTGAAAGGGGGCATTGTGGCAAATATGTGGTCTCAATGGACTTGTATTTGCTTAATATCTTTGTCCATGGCTTTTGTAGATGTCTTGATCCATCTAGTTGCTGGCTGTGTCCATTGTTAGTGTAGTAGACATTCAATTCAAAAGTCAGCAGCACAGCATGTAAGTGTTAGATATAACTGTATGTAGATCATGATTACATTTGTACTGTACGACGATTTTTTTTTAGGGAGTAAATCAGTCAAGTGGTCCTTCAACGGAAAGGAACTGTCGAAATCTGACCAGCTGACATTCTTCTCCGAGTACGACATCCACACGTTGCGGATCACCAAGGTAACCAAAGAATGGGCGGGGACGTTCACCTGCAGCGCTGCCACGGAGACCGGAGAGACGACGTGCGACATCGTGCTCAGCATCAAGGACAGCGACCTGGCCCTGAGGGGGGACAGAACGGAGTCCAGGATCGCCAAGGAGATGCAGGTAGGAAGATGGTTCCTTAGTCTGGTTTGAATGGGGTTTAAGACAAGATAAGGATCTGTAGCCTTAGCATCTCCTTCTGCTTTAAGTGGAGACAGAACGGAGTCTAGGACTGCCGTATTAAATTGGGTATAAGATAAGAAACGGGTCTGTAGCCCAAGCAGCCTTTGTAGCTTCTTCTATGCTCCTTCTGCCTTGAGGGGAAACAGAACGGAGTCTAGGATTGCCAAGGAGATGCAGGTAGGAAGATGGTTCCTTCGTACCAGTTGTAAAAAAGTATGACTTAATTAGTCTGGTTTAAATGGAGCATAAGATAAGAGAAGGGTCTTTGGCCCAAGCAGCCTTCTCTTGTATGCTTCTTCTACCCTGTGCTGTTTACTACTTATACATTAAGTAAGTCTTTACCAGAAGTTTACTCAGTCTATTTGCAGTAACTAGTCTATTTTCTAAGCAATATTTCTTATACCAGACAATGGAAGGCACCACCGTTAATTCAGCACTAAGGACAGTCACCACTCTGATGTGCACTAGTCATTAAAGTCCAAATTGTATCTGTTTTAGCCTGATTTCTGTATGTTTAAGGTTCTATTCTCAATTAGGACATCAAACAGAGTATTTACTTTACAGGCCCTAAAAAGTCTATAATAATGCCAAATTTCAAATGAAATAATCAACAGGTATAGCAAGCATATATGTATGATGGAATGATCAAGTCTTTTTCAATAATTGAACTGTCTTTTTTGTGTTTTTGCCTGTTTGTCTCACCAGAGTTCCTTTGAAGGGGTGGGTCTGATTTTTTCTTGTTTTTCTTTTCATAAAAATTGAAAGAGTAAAATAGATTATAAATCAATAGCACTAAGCATGTAACTGGTCCGCTAACCAAACTTTAAATGTTAAAACAGCTACCTGAAACACTAAGTGTAGTTTCTTTAAACACAATGTCACTTGATAAAGAATACTCAACCCATTGAATGTCAAACAGTCTTTTTCCAACTATAATGATTGTAAAGTCTTGTAAACATAATAGTTGTACAGTAACTGTTGTAGTTTCATTAGGAGCTTACAATTTGAAAGTCATTCAGTTTTCTTAATCTCTTCATTGCAATTTGGTGTAAATGCAGATTTTCAAAGTCCCACAGAGCAGAAAAACAGTTCAGTTTAGTTCATCCATCAGTCTGATAGCACATTAGGTCCTTCCATGCATAGACTTGACTAGAATAGTCCTTTTCTATGTGCAGTAAAGGTCCTAGTCTCCTCAGACTGACTGACAGTAGCTAAAGAATCCTCCTCAATCCATTTCTGGAAGGTCAGTTTAGCAGCCATCTTAGCATGGCTCATGGTAAGCACTTTGATGTGATATTTTCCCTGTTATCCTAAGGTGACCAGCCAGGTGGTAAGGAAAGACACTGGAGCTTCCACTGAAGTCACAGTCAAGGAGGGCCAGGAAGTCACTTTACAGGCTGGCATCCCTGGTGAGATATCTTTTATAATCCTTATTTAATAAATCAACATTATAGACTGTTATATAACATGGCCTGTCTGAATTGTGCTGATTTTGCAATGGTTATGAATAGGTTTACACAACATATTGAAAGGAAATAGTCTTTGTATTTCTTACAATTGATTCTAAGCAAAATTCCGTTTGTAGTAAAAATAAGTTGCAGTCTTTCTAACCTGGCTTTGGAATGGATAAGTTGACTGTTATATTAATAGTAATATCTTAAGTTACTCCCATGTGTACCAAAGTTCAGATTACTTGGCTCTGTTTTCATGTTGACCTTCAACAACTAGTTCAGTTATTTCTTGAAGTACAAGAATAAACCAATGAACTGGCTTGTTTAAAGTGTGATACAACCAGCGTCACAGCTACCCCCTCTAGATAGTTCTTTAGACTATATTTTCAATGTATCTTCACACATTTGTGTCACAGGAAACTACACCATCAAGTGGCTCCATGGAGGCAAGCTTCTTCCAGACTCATCTGCATTCAAACAGATGACCAAGGGAGACCTGCACATCCTCACTATCCCTAAGATAAAGCGGGAACACGCAGGAACATACACATGTCAGGCTACCAGTGGGACAACAACTGTCAAGTGTGACATCATTGTCCATGTCACTGAACAGGAGAGGTGGGATATTTATATGGAAACACTTAACAGTATAGTCGGGGGATATTGTGAGGTCTAGATAGTTTATGAATTAATACTTCATGTTACCTAATGCATTTAGCCCATGTTGGGCATGACTATGATATAAAGTTCATTGTCATTGTCATTTATTGAAATTTGAAGAATTACTTTAAAGTTTAATGAATTATCGAGGGACAAGTAAATGTGCAATTTATCCCGGCCCAATATCTAACTTAATAGGGAAAACCGTAGAACTGTTGTATGATATGTTACTGAGGGATATTTTAGACCACAATTAGACAAATATACTTTGTACTAAGTGTGTTGTAAAACAATCATCTGAGAAAGTGTGCTGGTTTTTGGTGCAAGAATTTCTGAACCAACTGTCACACAAAAGGTTGTTGAAAAAAAAAACTTTTACCAAGTACTTTCCATTTGATCAGGAATAGGAAACCGTTTAAAAAGTTCTGGTTGAGAAATTGCATAACCTACAGTATTGATGAATTGATTGATTACATTATTTTGAATTCCGTAGACTGGTACCTCCAGACTTCAAGATCAAGCCCCGTTCCCAGCGTGTGGAGAAGGGAGGTACTGTCAGCCTGATCAGTGAAGTGTCTGGGGAGCCTAAGCCGTCTGTGTCCTGGCTCAAGGATGGCAAAGAGGTAAGAAATATTGGTATAGGGAATGTAGTTGGACATTTCATTGTCTTTCAGCTTGAATGGTAACGTTATATCATATTTCAAATGTCAAACCAATAAACAGATAAATAAACACAAATGAATTTTTGAAATATACACTAATAGCCAACACATCTTAATGATTAAAGTACACAAGTTATATCATTTTGGAGTGGCTGTCTCAATGAGGATTTCTTTTTCGTCATTATGTAGTAAGTACTAAGCATTTCATGTTCTAATAGCTTTGTATTGTGACTGAAAACTGCTTATTTTGCATGTCTTCAATTGTTCATTTATCATACATGTATTTCAAAAAGAAAACAGTTTAAAATTTTTCTTTGAACAGTCAGACTTAATCCACAACTATTTTACTGTATTAATTTTGTACTCTTGATCCTACACAAAAAGATATTACTCAACGCATCATTTCTCTTTGGGTTGGATGAAAACGTTTAAGAATTGTACAATGTGTTTCTCCCAACATGTCTTTTTTGAGATGAGTTTTCATTCTTGACTGATATTCCACAACTCTCACATGCAGGTGCTATTCCTTGCTGTGTTCCGTAATTCTTAAATGATCATATCTCCTCATTGACAAAATTTGTTGAATGGGCGCTTGAAATGCCTGAGATTAAAAATCAGTCATCCAGTTTGTTAAGACTCAATTTCATTCTTCTTTTTATCTCAGGTGCTTGAGACTTTTCGGATTACAACCAGGCACGTGGGGAAGAACTACATTCTGGAGATCAGCGATGCAGGGGAGGAGGATAGTGGGTCTTACACCTGTGTGGGCACTAACGCTGCCGGACAGTACTCCTGCACAGCTACACTACATGTCTACGGTAGGTACTGAAAGAAGGAGGTAAGATAGATGGACGAATGTGTCAGTGAATGAATTGAATGAGGAATACATGGGGCAACTGTCTAGTGATCGGTATATGTGCATGGCTAAAAGAGGATGTTACACAGCAATTGTGAATGTGTATTGAATTTCATAAAAAAGTTTACAGTCACTTCATGTTAGATAAAAGTAGACGTTCCGCTGTAGCATACACACAAAAATGTAATGCTTTATACACAGATAAAACAAAAGGCCTATTACAACCATATAGGTACACCAAAAAACATGTGATGTAGATTGTTTAGCTTTTTCGACTGAAACAAATGTGTGTGAGTCAACAATCATGATATATATATGATAAAAGCTTTGTTGTTTGATTTGTAGATGAGCTGATTGGAGGGTACCATATAGCAGGGAACGGTTCCGCCCTGGCGACCACGAATGTTGGAACTGTGACAAGCACACATGTGGAGGTACCGGAGGGACAACAGGTATCGCTACAAGCGACTCTTCCAGGTATGTGGACAATTAGGGGGGGGGGGATAGGTTGTTATCTTCGCCAAGAAGGTTATATTTTTGGTAGCGATTGTATGTATGTCTGGTTGTAGAAAACCAGAATAACTCGAGAAGGAGCATAACTCAACGGAATTGATATACCAAATACCTATTTTTACATCTGTTTAATAAATGATCTGTTTTCATCATCAATCAATTTTGATATTATATAAAAATCTTGTTCTTGAGTCAAATCACGTCATAATTCAAATGAATGTACAATAATAGTCTGGGGTATATTAGGCAAATCTTTGACACACCATTTTCAAATAAGAAATTTTCTATGATAATAATTGTAAATCTAATCTGTTTGAATATGTATCACACATTTGTTTAACCTATTCACACCGGTACCTGTTCCAGGTAAGAAGGTGTCTGTATCACATCACTATCTAACCTGTCCAGAACCTATTCCAGGTGACGATGTGAAGTGGATGTATAACGGTGAGGAGCTGAACCCCAGCACGCAGTACAAACAGTCGACTCGCGGCACCACGCACACACTCACTATCAACAGGGTCAGCAAACAGCAGGAGGGAACATACACATGCGAGGCCACAGGACCGACCGGAGTCTCCAAGTGCGACCTGGTCATCACTGTACTGCCGAAGAAAAAGTAAGTACAAGTACGCAATAGAAGAATGTACGAGTGACCATTTCTGAATAAAGACCACCCCAGGTCATTGTAGTCCTTTAGATTATTTTCCTACACATGTGAGACCAAGTGCGACCTGGTCATCACTGTACTGCCGAAGAAAAAGTAAGTCTTGTCTTTTTTTTTTATGTTACCGTCTAACAATGCCAAATGGGATATGACTGAGGGGGGACTGTGTGTGTGAATTCTGGCATGGCAGTTGTCAGTCCAACACTAAAGGCCTATATTTCTTACCTTAGTTTTGTTGAATTTTTATATTTATAAATGCTTCACAGTTGTTGTTGTTTTTTGACAGCTAGAATTGTCTGCTAAAGATTAATTTTTTTTGATATTTTCTATACCTCCCCACAGAGAGATGGTTCCGCCAGATTTCGTGTCCCAGCCCAAACCAGCGACGGTCGATGACGGGGAGTCTGTGGAGTTCTGCTGTCAGATCACAGGAGACCCTCAGCCCGAGGTTCACTGGTTAAAGAATGGACAGGAGGTAAAAACACCCACTAAGAGTGGAGTGGTGTGCTCCGCTGTTCTCGAGAACTATCTGGCATTCTTACTTCCACATCCTATGGAATACTAGTACCTGAGTGCATATTTTGCTTTTTCAACTTGAATGTACATGCAATGTACAGTAGTATGCATGTCTCAAGCTGTTGCAAGTAGAAAAAACCTAGCCAGAGGAGATATGAAAGTTTGGCATGAAAATGAGGTAAAAGGTCATTGACAAGTCTTTATGTAAAAATTGTATTATGGACCTTGCATGAGAAAACTTAATGTTTACCAATGTCCTATTGACATTCAGATAGCGTCCTTGTGATGCAATGACTGTTTAGTAGAAACTGATCATAATCATAGTATTATTAGTCTGTTTCACATTCATGGCTTTGAAGCCTGGATAGAACATACAATTATAGAATCTGGTGGAGAACATTTCAATTAGTTCTTTGATGGAAAATAGAAACGAATCTAAGAACAGTTAACAGAATAAAAGAACATAGACCATTCTGTCATAGAACATAGAACAGAAAGATAGAACATAGAACAGAATCCCATAATCTCAGGTATAGAGATTAACATGTTGTAGATACGGCATGGTTGTGATATTTCATAGTTTGAGTTTGCTTGTCTTGGAGTTGTAGTAACCTCTTCTGCCCTACACCAGGGTTTTCCACGGAGCATGATGATGATGATGATGATGCTGATGACTGGTTTGTTAACTGTTCACAAGCATGTGAACCAAACCATGCCAATTGCACGATCTCAAGTTTTGTTGCATTGTCAAGCGTAAATGTCATTGACCATCAAAACATGATTGTCATCTTTATTTCATCAGGAAGCTCAACAGAAATCTTTAGATCAACAGAGATCTTATGAAATAAATTTTGCATTTTTTTTAGAAAAATGATCATATTGCCATCATCTTCATGGCATAAAAAAATGAATCTCTTATTCATTACTAGTAGTATTCTTGATATACAAATGACATCTACTTTCTGAACCACTGTTGCAGCTGCCTTTTTTTACAGTGAATACAGAAATACTCTAAATCATCCATTTGGTCATACATATTTACCATTTTACCATCTGACCAACCACGTTTTACGACCTCCAACTTTAACCCTTGGAATGCCCTGTTCCCATGGAAACCAAATAACCTTTAACCTGTCCTGGTCTCCTCCTGCCTTGCTGTGATGCTGTACTACCACTGAATTCCTCCATGTACTACTCCATCTGGTTGCGCCACCTATCACTTTACGATGGTACTGCAGTTGTGTGGATGGACTGCCAGTCGCACGTTTGTGACAAGGTATTGTAGTAAGAACAGTACAGGAAACCTACTGCACCTCTGCATGGATACTGAACAACAGTCACACGGTTAAATGTAACCTTTCACTCAATCTCAGGTCAGGCCATGACCATTCAATCTCTTGGTTCTCGGATTCTAATTTGAAACCAAAAGACCACATGTATGAATGAACCCTGAAAGTCTTATATTTTAGCATCATCAATTTGAAAAAGTATTCATTTTTCAAGTTGTTTGAGTTTTTCCGGACTGATGTTGTCTTTCTGACTCCTGCGATAGCGCTTTGGTCTATTGCAGGATGCCTGATTCTTTGCCCTTTCTTTTCAAATACTAGATTCCTGCAAAGATCCTAGAAACAAAGATTGAATTGTTGTGGCCTAAAATTATCATACCCTGCATATGAAGACACCTTCTATACAATATATAGGCACGTAACGTAAAGAAAAAAGACTTATATAAGCCATAAACATACAGGCTTTGAGGAAAGTAATTGTTGAAACGACGCTAATATTTTCAGCTCCTCCACGGCGGGCGGATCCACATCAAGACCGCCGGTGAGAGGTACACCCTCCGCATGGACCGTGTCTCGGCACGCGACTCAGGAAAGTTCATCTGCGTGGCAACCAACCCCAGAGGGAAGTGCGCCTGCGCAGTTTCGCTTCACGTGAACGTGAGTGTAGTGATAATTGTCTATGATAATTATACAGAGCTCAAAAACTTTTGTCTGCATACCTGTAACAATGTAAATTGCCTGTACCTTCACCAGTCTCTTTGGCTTTCAGGCAATAACATAAAAGAAAATAGGAGTTTAAAAATTTTCCAAGTACTGTCCTCCATTTTGAATCTTCATCTACTGTATCCAGGGATGACTCTTAGGTGACAACAGGACATATATATTGTCACCCTAGTATTGCAGGATGCTTCTATCATGGTGCAGTGCAGGTTAGGTGCAGAAATACCTGCAAAGCCTCAATAGTCTCTTTGTATACACACCTGTAATATCATAGTCCATAGTCCTTTTAGTCCATCACTGGGGAGACCCACCCAGCATGTGGATTTCTGACAGAACTTTTCTTCTTCTCTGGACTACCTAGCTCACTCATTTCTGACAGGCAACTTTCCCAAAACAGGTGGCCAGACAGGTGCGTCAAAAGCACCTGAAAGTCTGTACAGTATTATTGATTAACATTGAGTGTGCATGACTACATGATTATACTAGTTACAAAAATTTCGTAAATAATGGAATAAAAGATTTTGGTTTGGTTTCCTGTATTCTGCAGCATTGATGCTGATGTTGCCAACCCGGCAGACCTCTATGATGCTGCACCACCCAGGAACTTTCACAAATGGAGCTGGAGAAGAACAGAATACTGCATCAAAATCATACTATAGCTTTTATTACATGACATGAAATGTAAAGATAACTTGAAAATAAGAACGCACAGAAAATAAAGATGGCTTCCTATTCAGAAGATATGGCTTGGCTAGGTTTTATTCTTGGTGAAAAAAAATCCCTCGGATACTGAAAATTCAAATTTAGTTGACAATGTATTGCTTTCAAATGTCATGAAGATACCACGTGTGTATTCTGCTTTCTTTTTAGACTTGGCTTATGTCTTAATCCTGGCTTCTTGAGAGATGGCTTCTTTTAAGTCTTGGCTTAGCTTATTCTTTAAGTTTGACAATGGCTTTATTTGCTTTGATACATATTTTGCAGAAGACTTATCTTAATTTGTTGGCACAATGTCTTGAATAAGTGCTTCAATCTGGAATCGAGAAATAGATTTATGAAAAATACCAACAATGTTAGATACCTTGCATCAATGTTACAAATACAAGTGTTGAATGCTGCGCTTTTGTTTTGCTAATAATGTCAAATACAAGTAGGAATATATTACAGTGCTGTGCTGCTCAATTGATAAATGTACCAACTAGTATAAGTATTAGAACTTTCCTACAGTAGGTCCTCCTCTTTCTTGTGATAAAGTTTCACTTTTCCTTAAAGCAGTTTATATCTTAATGTAAAACAATGCCTATGAGTTTCATTAAGTACAAGTGATTACGAAAATGAAGTTTAAAAATCAACAAACTTTTAGGGCAATGACTTGACAATAATTTGCATGCCTTGAGTTAGACTATGTGTGCAGATAGAGGCATTGCCAAGTCAATATCTTAAAGACGTTTTGTGTGCAACTTGAATAGTTATGACTAGCAAAATTATTTATCCTGAATTAAAGCTGCACGCAGTGATGTTTACTTTTACCATTGAATACTGAATGCAATACAAGAAACGTAGCTAGTTTGATAACTGATATGCAATATTTATCAACATCTTATCATATATTTGTACATGGTTTTAAATAGAATATATGTTAATGTAGATAGTATAGCTTTCTACTTTGACTTTATATATCTACTGATGGCACCCTAAGGCAAAACAAACTGATTGACAACTTTACCAGAAATGAATGTCGTTTTAAAAAGTGGTGTGACCGTCAGATGTACAAGTTTGCAGTAAGGGTTGTGTTAGGAAAGAACTTCACCCTGGCATTTACAGTTGCCATTGCTTGTTTATTGTAAGGCCTGAAAACAATGGAGTAAGAGAAAATGTATTGTTCTTGCCACTGGCAAATAAAAAAAATCACTTTCATATGTTTTTGTTTATTCTATTCTTTTGTTGAATATAGGACAGTACATACTGATAGATTGAAAGCCAAGCTGTGAAGACTGCATAGTAGTATTCGTAAACAGTACCTGGGTACATTTGTATGTGCATGATGCTACACAGTTAGTATTTTACTTGCAAATTCAAACAAGCTATCAGCCACCCAAAAATCAAGACCACAGCACATCTAGGTCAAAAGATACAAAACGGAAGTTCTGCTGCAGTACCAAGATCACATACCAGGGGGCCCAAAATCGACCTTGATGTTCGGCTTGAGAACACCCGCCCACATACCAAATATCATCATAATCCATCAAGAGGTTCTTTAGTTATGGTGACTAGAGTAGTGTGGAAACACAAACAGACAAACAAGCAAACAGACACACACAGACACACCCAAAACTATATCTCCATTTTTCATGGAGATAATTAATGAATATGCCACTGTACTCCTTGGCTTCGAAGTCGGGAGTTTGAATCCCAGTTGTTGTTGCTCACCCATCTTGAACGCTACTGGAAAGGGTTGCAGTACTGGTGAGTGGATGCCATGCTAAAGCCCCCAGGAGAGCCACGCGTTAAAGAACCCACAACATGTATCCATGACGTGTCTTAGAATGCTGCAGAGTCCACCATGACACAAAATCACTGTCGATGCTTATACATAGCATAATGCAACATCTACATAAGAAAAGTTACATGTATGTTGCAGTTACATATAAACCAAAAGGACAAGGAATAATCGTAACGGTTGGCGATTGTCCATTCTTTGGCTCTTGTCATCTCAGGAAACGGTAGACAGCATTGGTCGGTTACTCAGCTATAGTCAGTAGTGGGTAGTCCTGGCTTGGCAGTGCCCCTCATGGCTCACGAGGCCTATTCTGGCACGACAAACTCTACCACAGAATGTACAGTTAAAGACTTCTCCGGCATTCAATCCCTCAGTTCTGTTCTGTCCATAGATATGTGGATAACGCACACAAATAAAACTACGATAGATGCTATTATATGTAATTCATCCAGTAGGCTACAAGTTATATTTGCACAAACACATACTCACACACATAAGGTTAATTGGGATGCTGTATTTTATTTTCATACAGCGGAAAAATCAAATCAACTTACAACACCAAGTCAGCACCATGGACATCGCCCTCTCATTCTACCAGTCATTTTGCAGTGGCACTATGATGTTATTACTATAAGATTACATATTCAATTCAAACATCGCAGTGTAGATCACTTATATTTAGTGTAAAAGAAATGCAGGGTCCAATGAAATAGCGAATTGCAAATGAAATAGCACAACATTAGGGCAAAACATATGAAATACACCTTACTGTAAATCTCTTCAAGTATTCTGTGTGGTGCAGTCATTTCTGTAAACCGCTGAGTGGTGCCCCTTAAATATGGATACATCGATCAGAGGTTGCTGACGCATTTAGTAGATTTGTAAAGTTAATTTATGCAACTACTAAGAGAAACAGGTGGTCCCCATGATGCATTGCGCCACAGAGCCCGGGAGATGTGAATCAAGATGGCGTCCGGACTCGGGAAGGAAGAAACACCTCGGGCAAAACTCGTTCTTGTGGGCTGTTAAACGCCCGTTTGGGAGGTAAGCGGCCGTCAGTTTGTGTCCTAAGTTGTTCTGACCATTATGAATGAGAATTTGTGAGGAGACGAAGCACTGTCGTGGAAAATCAGCTTTTTTTATCTCTAAAGCATGGCCATGTGACGTCACACGCAGCTCACCTAGCTGCCAGCTGTTTGTAATTTAGTAATCTCCTAGCGCTGGTCATATAATTTATTCTTATACATGTATGGCGTAGATATATGAACTCTTGCATTTGTCCAGGATAATCACTGGTTTTCACAATATTGATTGAAATTGTAATTTCTCGTCTTCAACTTTAAAGTTTAAAATTATGCATGTCTGTGTGTTACCAAGGAGTTACAGATTCACAGGGAAACGACCTACCGACAATAGATTTCGGCCATTTTATGCAAATTAGCGATTTTGCGACAGACCGGAAAATGGCGTCCCATTTGGCCCATTCAAACTTCCCACCAAACTGGAATTAGTAGAATAAGTTCTCTTCGTGGTACGCATTTAGAATTTATATCAAATTGTAGGTAGATTTGTCATAAACATGATGGCGAAAACCGCACGGGGGTACCATTGAGAGGTAAGCTCAGACACGTCCGAAGAGTTGTAATACATTTAGATATGAAGTTCCGATGTGACCTCGCGACCTCGTGTGATTTTGCGACAAAAAGCGAAATTACGGCCGGAAGCTGCCGGGGAGCTTACTTTAAGATGGAAATTTCACATATATATTTAAATATATATTATTGTGAGCTGCCGCGAGCAAATGTGACATAGGCGCTATTGTTAATGTTTCCCTGTGAGATTCTGAATTGTGTTTTTTTTTCATGCAAGTGTGCTAAACAAATGTAGTGGTGAGTTTATTTAGAGTTATTAGCTCAAATGGTGATGTAGTGTTGTGTGTCATCTGGCTGCTCAGGTTGGTGTCATGATATACAGAGTAGACTACTAGACAAGTGTAACTTGGTAAAAGGTTTTACCTTGTCCAAGAAGCCTTCAAGGTTCTTGTTTAAAGAAGTAATCTTTTTGCATTCTATTCTAAAAACACAACATTAACTGAAAAGACATAACTTCAGCAATCTAGATGTTTATTGTACCGAAGTGCAGACAAAAGATTTTGCATTGTATCATCACCTTACATGAATACAGTGACACACAGTGTAGAAACCAGGGCTCTCTCCAGCATCAGTCTCTGAACAGAATTGTATGGCTCAGCCGCTCTGTTTGGACAAAAACGGTTACTTTCCTATCCTCTTGAGGGCCAAAAAAAGAAGAAAAAAAATCTCATGAAATTTTCATCAGATAATGAACAGCGCCCCAGCACTTTTTCAAAATATCTTATAAAATTCAGATGCTCAACACAAATGTTTTATTCCTCTGAACTGAGCAGACGAAAGAATATATTTTAAGCTGAAGAGAGCCCTCGTTCGAACCCTTTTCTTTACAACAAAATAACAATACATAATTATGCATGTATTGGTTCCTAGGGTACAAAGATTATGTGGACCAAGACAAGATGATGGCAGTCACTAGTGTCTGGCAAAGAAATGGAGTGGTTTGGGTAGACATCATCTGACCTTAGAAAGTACTGCATGTCCATTTTATGGGTGGTGAGTAGATACAGTAACACTGAACTCCTTTCATGTTGTATTATAGTTATGTGAAGTCTTACATCCTGCGATTAACAGAATCAGAATGTGTGTCCATTTTGGATGGTGAGTAGTTACACCCTTACAGTGATAGAAATTGTCCATTGTAAATATTCCTTTCATGTTTTATGATAGTTAATATAAAGTTTTCATCATCTTGACGGATTGCGATATATCTAGTATGACCATAAGATAATGGCTGCTTACCATGGCCAGAAGAAATTGCAACATGTCATCAGTGATGTGGCTCTTTGCGCTGTCATTTAACAAGGTTTCTTCTTACTACAACCCTTCTGGTCCAGGGAAGTCTAATTTATCACCATACATACAGACATGTATTAAAAATTATGTTAGTTTAGTTACTTTACTATTGCAATTTTTAAAAAGTGAACTTCTAGGTACATGCCTTGTATTTGCTAAAAGCAGTGGTCTACTGATAGCACTGTAGGAATCATAGATACATGTATATGCAGAGTCTTTTATATTTATGCAAGTTATGAACTTTGCTTGTAATTTGTAATTTCAATCAAAAACGATAGTAGCATTAATGATAACAAGTTAAACCTTTACCTGTAAAAATCTTCAACTGACATTTAATTTGTGTACTTACTAAGAACATTCCTGGATCCTTAAAAGTCAACCCTTGTTGTTCTGCGGAAAAATCCTAAAAATGCACAATATACATTTCAAATTGATTCATACACAAACAGACTGATCAACACTGGTAGAAACATTAATTTTTGTCACATCTAGGCAACTACAATTAGTGCAGTTGCAGTGTTGAACTTATCGATATAATTATATTGATCACCTAGACATTTGACCATTGCCTCCTTCAAAACGAAACTCTGGGAAATGTTTTTTGACTTTTTGATAGGCAACCCTTACAATTACATTATGAACACTCTGACTCTGACCTCTTCCTGTAGATACTGCTGTTATTCTTGATTTGTTAACTGTAACTCAATTTTAGCTAATTTAAAGGTCACTGGCCAACCGCTAAAATTTCATTATCACAAATATTTGATCACTAATATTTGAGACAGTAATGTTTGTTCCCACCGTTGAAAATAAAATTAAGTGCTGTGACCTACTCCATTTTCCACCAACCGCTATATTTTCCAGTCGCTATATCAAAAGTGATTTACAGTATTACATATTTCTATATCAAACAGTAGCCTGAATGTACTTAGAATATTGCTACTGACTGATATCATACCCATGTCAAAATCTAGTTGTATTGTCTTTGTCTTGACAGAAGGGCTTAAAGCCCTTGTAACAGGCACAGGCTAGTTGGTTGCCAGGTGTCCTGAACAGCCAAACCAACAATTAAAGATTACATAAGCTAGAAACCATCATGATTGTACCAAGCACTGAACACCCCAAATGCAGCGTTAGACTCTCTTCAAAAATCGAATGCTGTTTTCAAGTACAGATATTAATGTGCAGTTAGTCACTAGATGGTAGTCTGAAAGAGAACAGACCTATAAGGGGGGGCTATTCCCATGCAAAAACACAAGTGACACTACATCATACTTTAAACAAGCACCCTCATAATTTTGGGACAAATTTTGTCACAACTGGAAATATCAGACTGACCACTCCATATAGTATTATGGGGCCCCGTTAGGTAGTTGAGTCAGGCTGTTTCTTTTTTCACTTTTGGGTCACTACCGGTACCCCTACTTGAACTTAAATCAACACGGGGCCAGGTAACAAATAGATGCCGTGAGCTAATCATGCGAACACCGAGAGGTACTCGATAAACTTGGCCAGGATTAGGGTAGGGGATGTGATAGGGTGTTGGACCTTTTAAAAAAAAAAATTAGTGATTCTTAGTGGCAAATGTGCTAGATGTTGGCACATTGGCAATCAAATCCGAGTGTGTTTTTTGACACACTTTTGAAAGATTAGCCAAATAGGCTCGGTGGGCGTCACTCCACTGCCAGGGAAGGTTGTGTGAAGTGCCTTTCCCAAGGGCACAACGACGGGCATGGTGAGTATCGAACCCGGGACCTATTGGTTCTGAGTCCAACGCTCTAACCATTGCCGCACACCGACGCCTGTGACACCTGCACCTTTAATATGTTGGGAAAATAGTGACAGTATGATTCCCCTGACTGTTCACAACAAGCTGCCCATCCCTGCCTGTTGCAACATACTGGGGGCGGCTGATATAAGCCACGGTGCGGACATGCCCTCCCTCGGCTGTGAACATCTCCACCCGATTGTTGCCATTATCAGCCACAATGATGCGGCCCAAACTGTCCACACAGATGCCATATGGAGGAGACATCAGGTGGTTGCCTACTTCATCACCCTTACGGCCGAAGCAGGACAGATACTTTCCGTTCTTGTCGAATTTAAGAACAAGATGGCTTTCCTTGTCTGACACGAATATGTCCCCTTTCTTGTCCACTGCAATAGAATGGGGCCACTTCAGCCATATCTGCTCACTCTGCTCAAAACGTTGCATTCTGCATGATTTTTTCCCTATGTGTCCCAGTATCGCACCCTTCCATATAGGATTTTTCGTTGTAATTATGATGTTGTCAGAAACAGTATCCAAGGCCATCCCAGACACCCACTTTATCTTGTCCCTACAGAAAAACCTGGTAAAAACATGGCCCTCCCTGCTGTAATGAAAGACAACAAAGGCGTTTTTTCTGTGGGTAGGCTTCATAACCACCCACAGGTTATCGTTGCGGTCTATGGAAATTTCGCATGGTCTGTTTTGGCCTGTCAGGAAACTGCGGAGGAAAACACCCTTCATGCTGAACACTTCGATTCTTTTATTTCTGTGGTCGCTCACAAATATCTCGTTGTTGGTCGAAGACACAGCCAGTCCACCCACCCCACCAACCACGTCGAACTGGTAGTTGTCGTTGTCTTTTCCTTCGTTGTTCCTCCCGGGACTGCCAAACCCGATGTTTTTGCCTTCGTTAGTCTGCTGAATTCCCAGCCCTGTAGTGTAAATAAGGCATAAAAAACAAGTTTAATCTACTGGTCTATTAAGAAATGCTTGAGCTGGACTCAGGTTAGATGCCATTTTTATTAATGATATAATTTATCTTTGGGGTTTTTAAAAGAAAGCTACAAATTATTTCTCTATGATGATGACATTGCCATGTACCAAGCCCCCCACAGACACACACACACACACACACACAGACACACACTCACAGACACACACACACACACACTCTTTAATGGTCTGGATTACTGCTTGTGGTTGTAGGACTGAACGACAAAAAACTTTTGATTTATAATCTACAACAATCATATTTCTTCGGGTGAAATGAGAGAATGACAATTACGTAATTTGAGTGCTGACCATATTGCAGACAGATGCCTATTATACATAATGTAATTAGAAATGATAGTAATTGACTTAATGATCATATACTATTGGATACTGTCTAGTACTATAGTAGGTAAAAAAAAGTACATGGTACCTTTGATATCACTGCTTATAGGTTCTGTGAACAGGACGGAGGAACTCCAGTTTTGAGATCCTTGCATATGCATTGGGGTAACCTGTAGTTTGGGACATACTGTAATTCTTGAAATTTTCACAGTGGTATTATATTTGCAGTTTTCGAGGTGACCGCTTCACCACGAACTTAAATCTGTAATTGCACTGGGGTTTCCATTATTGTACAATTATATATGAGATTATAGCGCTATTGCAAACTTAAAGGTATTTACAGTACAGTAGCAATATTAGGCTGGTTAACGATTTGATCTGTGCATAGTGCAGTGTTAATAAATACTTTGTAAATCTCAAAGTTGAAAGGCTCTAAGACAATTTATAATTACTATACTGAACAAAACATGTCTGGACAAGGTCAGTATCAAGCAAGCATGGTAGATGGATAAAAACTATTTACAAGTCAGGGGCCTTCAGTTCTAATTTTTACAATTTGTTACGTTGTATTATTTTGTTAGATCACTTTTGGTCAAAATTTTTTTTTAATCTAAAAAAAGAAGATCCTTAGCTACCGGCCCTACTTTTTTCCTTCCGAAACCAGAAACATAACATTATTTTTCTTAGGCCTTGATCCATCCTATCGGATGGATACTAGACTTGAACTTCAATGACCTACCTGTTATTTTCAATGACACAACACCTTTGTGACCTTACCTTTGGGTTATCTTGATCCTGGGTGTTGTGGCTCACTCCCACTAGTACAACTGTTGAAATCAGTGCAACCAGGACTAGGGAAACTCCAAAAGCGACGAGCCACCGGTATGGATAGATTGGAGAATTTCCTGTTGAATATCATTGGAAATAAAAATAGATATTGGATTTTTATCAAGACCTCTAAAGGCTCTATAACAGAATCTGATACCAGTGTACGTAAGTAGCTATTGTAACATTTGTACAGTGTACTACCTATATAGTACTTAGTAGATATTGTTGTCTTAACTTTTAGCATTCTGCTGCCTTTTGGCACCCAATTCAATTCCCTATTAGTAACACAGAGTTAGGCAGTAGGGAGAAGGTTAATTGTGTGGGACGGCAAGTTGTATTATACAGTTAATAGTACTGTTAAAGTACTTTTTCGATAATCTGTGGGTTTTGTTTCTGTTTGTCTTAACTGTTGGAAAATGGGGTAACCGGAGTCCATTAATGGGGTTGAATAGATCCGCCACTTTGAACAACAGTGGGTTTGAAATGTCAAATTCTAGTGCAGCACTGCCCAGGACTATGCACAGTTTAGATATACAGGTCCTGGAGTGCATTGTACTGGGTTACCTTGGGTTGAAGATCTGCAGCTGTACATGTTTGGAAGTATCTTTCCAGGGTGACTGAATTATATACCCTGGTGGAATTATGTTAACTTAGTAGATATCAATCAATGTTCTGCATGTAGTCTTACCTCCTCCTGCTTGCTTGGGAATGTTAGGTATGTACATCGCATTGTGCTGTAGCGCTTTTGTGTGTGGATGGTGTTGAGGCTTCTGTACATCGGTGTCTTCTTCTGCCGGTTGGGGACCATTTGGCCTGTCCGTCAGATTTTGATGAGATACATTCACGTTCAAAGGATCGTGTGTATCTCTGGTGTTATCCACTGTTTGCTGTTGGCCAACGTCTGCTTCGTACATGGGATTTGACAGAACTCGACTGCTTGGATCCTGGGTATCAGGGTTACCGCTTGTGTTGCCGCTTATTTCATCATCGTATGCAACTCCGTATGGTTCAATGTCAATATCGTCAGAGATGTCAACATGCTCGGTTTCAGGTTCCATAGTGTCCATAGTTTTGTTGGCATCTAAACTCTCAGTGGTGTCTGTTTGCCTGATACTACAAATAAGTGCTTCATCTACATCTTCTAGATCATTAGTGTTTACAGGCAAAGAGACGTCTTTATTTGTCCCAGAGGCACTGTTGTCTTCCACATTGTCCTTAACAGATGCAATATCTGATTCACCAGCTTCTGTGTTGAACATATCGTTATTTTCTGTTGTGATATCTGGCTGACTGGCACAACTGTTCTCGTGTGTATGCTCACTATTGTCAGCTATGTTCATAGTCTCTTCTGCTGTTATTTTGTTGTCCATACTTGAAGAGATTGTACTGCAGGTTGACATTGTTTCTGGATCTGTGTTTTCTGTATACAGGAGACTTGTTGACCAGCGTGGATTCCCGTCATTGGTGGAATATATCACAGAGTTGGTTTTGTCACTGCCTGTTCCAAGTTTAAGGATATATAAGGCCACACTAATTTAATTTCTTGGTTAATGGATTTAAAAAAAAAATCTAAATTAGCACCCAAAAAAAATCATGAAAACAGAAGGCTGGGGTGAAAACTTGCACCTGACCCTGATCACTCCCTGAAATTGCGTGCACCAATCAATGTATATAACTTTCGTCTGTTTTCCTGTAAGTTGTAACAGTTGATTTTCCAATCTAGCATTTTTTTTTTAAATTCTGTTAACCAAGAAATTGAAATGGTGTGACGGAAACGTTGATGGATCTTCATGACTTTTGGTAGGTAAGAAGCGGCTGTGGGAACGGAGGTCAAGTTCAAAAATTATTCATCTGGCGCTTTCCTACAGTACTGCAGCAGGCTTCATGTGTGTGAGAGTCTGTATGTCACCAGCATAACTCTAGGAGCTGTTGACGATTGTGCATGATATTTAGTGGATAGGTAGGGCTGTCAAAGAGGAAGGTCAAGTTCGATAATGGGCCTCCTAGCGAGTCTTGTTTAATTTTGAATTCGGTAAAAGACATCTAGATTTTCCACAACTGATCCCAATAATGCAGCCCTATTGTCTTACAGGCATAAACCAGTCCTGTACAATTGTGACCTGGTCCTTACCTAGCTATAGCCTCCTTCCCAGACTTCCTAAAACGCCGGCGTAATATACATGTATTTGGGGAAGGGGGATGACTCGATCAAGATCTTACACCGGCCATGGTTCTCTAATGCCGGCAAGAAATTATGTCATCCCTTGGCAGCGAAACTCCCTTGCCGGCATTAGAGAACCTTGGCCTGTGTAAGAACTTGATCGCGTCACCCCCCTCCCCCAAATATATACGCCGCCGTTCTAGGAAGTCTGCGAAGAAGGCTATAGTCCTTACCTGTGGTGGATGATAGGTCCTCTGACTTTGTTGTTGCAGACATCATCATGTCAAAAGTCAAATCATTCTGGGAACTAGAAATGCGAAAAGCTAATGTTGATATGCTTGCTAATAGACACTTGATAAGTTTGTCCAAATATCAATCAAAATTTCTGATAACACGAAAAATTACTAATAGTCAAAGCCTGGCAGGTAACAGAAAAAAGTATAATTTGAAATCCTTGGAGGTTTTACTGTTACGTCAAAGTTGTCTTTTTTAGCTCGACAAAGCGTGTTTTGGAGCTAATATTTATCATCATATTCATAGCTACATCAGGTAAATCTGTTGTGTCTGTTTGAGAGACTCGAATGAATGAATGCTAATATACATGTAGCTGCCTTAGACTCAGTGTAGTACAGTAGAAGCCACTTCATTGCACCTCGGATTAACGCACATTCCATTTAACTGCACCAAATCCCGAAATCCCGAACCGGTTCCCATTCACTGCATTGTTAGCTTTCTAACATCTAAATGCGTGCTAACAAGTTCATACAGCACACCGAGGTTTATAAACTATTCACCTACTGTATGATACGGCGTACTACCGGTCCAGCTAGTCAATTTCGCATTATTGGACCAGCCGGATAATTGAACTAAATATGCTGACAAATGGGATGTGCAGTTAAGCAGATTCTACTGTATAATAATCTGGGGGATTTATGTGGAGAGAATGACTCAAAACGGGCTCCATGAGAAATAGACTAATTAGTATGACTTCCAAATATTTCTTTAAAACATTTGTTGAACAGTCCCTGTTATTTGATACAAGATTTATAAAGCTATGTATTACGAGGCATTGATCTAAGTTCCCTTTAGTACTGGTCAAGCTTGAATCAATTTTAAAAAGGTTTTACTGATGAAAAAATTGTTGCATGTGCACATGAAAGATTTATTTTCCTTATGACTGAATATTAGGCTTCTGCCAAAACGCTGGACATGAGTAGACTCATTTACAGACCTCCAAGGTACGGTGGTAGACCAGGTTCTGAGGGGGATTGAGAATCGGAATTCAGCACTCAGCCAAAAATTGAAAAAGTTAACGCGGCCGCACCTAGCTAGACTTAGGTTTGTGAAGGAGGCTAGAACACAAGTTTATTGAACAGGGTATGGCTGTCTCTGAGAGTTACTGGCATTGTCAGGCCTGCAGGATTACTTATATTGTAAACTTTAAGACAGAGGGACTATCTTACCTTCCCTTAGATCATCTCACAGCTGGTCGACTTGATGCTACACTCAGGATAAATATCCCCATGCTCTGGGTAAGGTGTGGTACTCCAAACTGGCAGACTAATGTAATAAGGTAGATTAAGAACTGATGGTGTGACGAAACCTAAGACATGCATCTTTATTCATCATAATCAAAGTCTGTAACCATATTAGGACAATCTCTGGTCCAATAGCTGTTTGCCAGCTCGGAGGTGTCTTGAAACTGAAAAAAAAAGAGTGATTACTATGTATTACTAATTTGGACTTTTGAAAGTTTTCTTGGAATTGTTTATGCAGACAGTATATTGCAAAATCAATGAATCAGTAAAATGAGTAAATGAACATGTACTGTAAGGTAAAGGTAACCTTTTTGGAGGCCATATATAGGGGCAGTGGTTAGTCCATTTTGTCTTGGACACGGTATTGGAAGGCAGAATTGATTTTGATGTTGTTTTTCTGCACCACTGTCCTTGTACAGGAACAAGTACTTCTTTCTTGAAGTGGAACCTACCATTCTTCTCTATGGGGATGTGCTGGAACCTACCATTCTTCTCTAGGGGGATGTGCTGGAACCTACCATTCTTCTCCATGGGGAGGTGCTCGATATCTACAGTACAGCTGATTCATTTGGTAATTGCCAGGTGAAGGAGGTGGTTACAAAATCTGATGTTGATCAGGTAAAAACAGGTCACGAGACCTGAGTGTGTCCGCTGGCTGAATAAATGAATGAAGGTATGTTTTGATTGTGAGAAATGTCCTTGGTACTGAAATGCAGGGCCTCTAGTCCCTATTGTATGTATAAAGGCTTCTAAGCAACCCTTTATCCATAACAAACATAGAACAATTGTGGGCTGCTACAAGCTTTTAATTGCAAACAGCTGCAGGTGTACATCCACAGGCACTGTCCTTGGTACTGAAATGGGAGTCCCTTATCCCTACTGTATACGTATACAGTCTTCTAAGCCACACTTCAGGGACATTGGTGGGCTGTTGTGAGTTTTCAAACAGCAATCAGCTGTGGCAAGAGTAAAGTGGAGGTGTACCCATGAGCAATGTCCTTAGTACTGAAGTGGGGGTCCCTAGTCCCTACTGTACATGTATGTACTATGCAGTCTTCTAAACAACCCTTTATCCATAACAAAACATTATAAGGAGGAGAGCGCTCAGCTTCAGCTGGAGTAAAGTTGTGGTGCGTCCGTGGGCGATGTCCTTGGTACTGAAATGAGGGTCCGCTGTCCCTGCTGTATGTATACAGTTTTTACAGATGGATTGTTTTGATGTGATATCATTGTAAGATGTACTTCAATTTATTTGATTGCTGTTTGGTTATGACATTCTTATAATCTAGACTTGACTGAATTTGAATGTTACTATCATTTTGCTGTGCTCTCTTTTTTCCACATTAACAAAGCTCATGTGCTCTTGTCCCCAACCCAAAGCAGGTTTTAGAATGTTAACAAATGTTGTTATTATTATGAATGTATTTTGACTGATGACATTCATTTCCTTTAATAATGTTGGTGTATGTAAATTTGGCATGTGGTTTTTCTAACAGGTTATTCTTTTACTCCATAGGTTATGGGAAGTGAAAGTTGATGACCTGTTTGCTAGCCTGTCCAATATTCCTGTGGGACCTGTCTGTGTTCCTGACCATGTTCCTGTGTGTGCTGTGGGACCTGTCTGCTATGCTGTGTTCCAGTCTATATTCCAGGAGGATCTGTTTGTGTTCCTGTGTTACCTGTCCATCTACCTGTCTGTTATCTACAACACAAGAGAACATCGGACTTGGACTGTAAGTTGGCTTGTACTTTAAGAGCTCTTTCAAAAATAGGGTCTGCATGCTGCAATGCGTAATCAGTCGTTTTGCTTCGAAGCCGGGCCGTTCTGGTTAAACGTGTACCTTATATTTAAAATGCCAAGCCTGCACGAATGAAACGTAATGCTTGGCCGCTGCGTTTGCTTCAAAGCCGGGTCGTTCTGATTTAATGTTAAACGTATACCTTATAGCTAAAGCGTCAAGCTTGCACAAATGAAATGTAATACGTGGCTGCGGTATTCAGCGCAAAGCATAATCGGGACCTCCCATGCAGATCCTTCAGAAATGACAATGAAAAAGTTGGGACACTGGGCATCATGTCTGCAATCCTTCTGGTTTTTGGTAACAATTATAGTTCAAAACATCCTTTTTAAAACTGACCCTCCCTGCTATATTTATTTGTTGTCATTTCTGAAAGAGTTCACATCACTTGTACTAATGTCTAGTCTAAAGTTGTGATTAACATTTTATTGTAGATATGGTGGAGAACACAGTACATTTTCCTATATGAAAGAGAGCACTTGCAGTATCGTCTGTTGTTTCATTCTGTATGGCAATGGCTTATATTTTCAACAGCATTTTGCAATCAAACTGTTTTCCCTGATATCCTCTTTGGAATCATTAAAGCAACATTATTATATTTCAGGATTAATAGTATAATACAATATTGTGTTGTACACAAAAATGGAACAAAGGCAGACACTTTGATCAGTATCTGAGTTGTATACGCTGGTGGAGAGATGCATACATTGTCTGTGAAGATTTGGAAATATTTTGATTTCAATCTGGTACTTTTTTTCTAAACAGATCTTTATTGAGTCGCACCACAGCAGACAGAGCATGATGGTAGTAAAATTTCAGAACATACATTCTAGTGGTTCAAATAAGATAAATTCTATGGCTACAAGAAATAGATATAAACTTGTCCAACTATCTTTTTCATTTACTTTCAAATCAAAAACATGAATGAAAAATGTTGCTGTAAAAGAAACAAAGTTAATGTTTGCAGTGTTTATATTTCCATATTATGTCCTTGGTATTTCCCAGTATTTCAGAACATAGATATAGATTATAATCACTCACTGACTTATTCTTATATAGATATAATGATAATCTGATAGTGTAGTATAATGAGAAATAAGTATAGTCCTACACTGCAATTAATTTGATAAAAATTCATGGAATGATTTATTATTGACATGATCGTAAAGGAACTAAATTATCTACACTTTGCTCATTGTTGAAGGGGCATAGTTTAGGATAAATGAAACACAATCAAGATTATTCATATGAGCATAATCTTCAAAAGCCATGGTATTAAAATGTGGAAGAACAATTTTACCACTATATATAGCAGACTGATATGGTTGATTTTAGGGAACTTTATTTCAACAATTTTGTGAGTGATGAATTGGATTTCGGGGAAAATATTTTGGTTACATGATGGTCGTTGAATATGTGTCCCATTGTTTAACAGAGAATGGAAAAGGCAATGTTGTACTTTCTTTCTGTAGAGTGAATGTACTACAGGTAAGCTGTGTGTGATGTTTGAAAGAGAGGAATTGTGTGTAAGAAATCAGCCGAATAAAAATATGTCTATTCTTTTTTAAGGATTACAAAATATTCTTTACTTGAAACGTAGCCAGGTCATAGATAGTTTAGGAACTGTACTACAACTAAAAGCTACCATTAGACAGACAGACTGTTGCAAGATTCAGACACCCAAACCACTTGACACATAATAAAGTCATCAAGGTACCTGGCAGCTAAATCTAATACACAAAATATGCCACAAAATGTTATATATGGATGGTTCCTATTGATCTTTCTACGAAGATGTTCTTACTGACTTGGAATGTTTATATTTCTTATAAAGTTCTACCATTTTTATACCATGCACATCACTATTTCTTTTCAAACATACTTTGTGACAATACAAAATCTGTTATAGAATGACACACTTGCATACATAGTCCACCATAAAAGACGAGCAACTTTTCAACTTACCACATACCAAAATGGCTACTACATTCCCGCCTAGTCTTTTCATGAATAAATGCTGAATCAAGTGCAAGTCAATATAGACCATCGTCATTATTCACTTGTTTGGACATTAAGTATGAACAACACCAATATACAGTGCCATAGACATAATACATTTAACATATCAACCACAACAACAACCGTCGCCATTGCCAATCTTGTTAAAAATCACCTTGCGTGGCAATATTTTAGATATATTTAAACAAAATTAAACAGGGACCTCGCAAGTAGATCCTTCTAAAAAGCACTGTAGATAGTTGCAGTTTAAGTAAATTTTCTATATTTTGTAACACCTTAGCTTAGGTAGATTAAGTTGACAACTTTTTCTTTTTATAACTTTCAGGAAGCAAAGCCTCTGGTAACCACACAGGCCCTGTTCCTCCAATCATGTCCAACAGAGTCTGTAAAGTCCAGTAATTGTCAGACCATGCCCATCTTCAGTTGGCATTCTTCTGCTTTCTCCCCGTAGAAGTACCATTGCGCTGTCTCCTCTCGTAATCTTGTGAATAACCTCAAGCTTGGATAAAGAGATAATCAATGTTAGAAATTGTCTTAAATTTAATAGCTTTTGAGTGTATGATCTCTGAGAAATAATGGATTTAGTTTTGTTTGGCTGATTTCTTTTGTAGAGTAGACTTAAACTGTTCTTGTAGCAATACCAATATCCTGTTGAAAACTTTTGGGAAGAGGAAACTTGCTGTAGACCTGTTGACAATATAGCAGAGGTTTTCTCCTCCAGGCTATTCCTGTTTAGAAATAGCTTTTATTTCCCTGATTAATGTGCTTGCATGCTGGTGTTCAAAGTACCTGCAAAGACCCCCCCCCCCCTTATTTGCATTTGATAACAGGAAAATTGATTAGATTAACTTTTTCCCGCCGATTTAGATAGCCTATATTTCAGTCTCCTAATTTGCATAAATTTGCATATTCAGCTCTCTCCTGATTTGCATACTTGGGATTCTTTGCTATTCTTCAGTCAGGCCTGTTGACATTGCGCTATGTACATTTTCAATGCTTTGAAGGCTTAGAATGGATGCGTTCTGTATTGCTGTATCAAGTTTATTCATTTCTAAGTGTCTTCGTTCCTTTTTCCTGATCAGTCTGTGCAAATGTTCTCCCGAGGAATGTCTTTTCTGGAAGACATTGGGGCGTCGAAACCCCAGTACACAAGCACATTGACTGACAGGAAAAGGAACGAAGACACTTAGAAATGAATAAACTTGATACAGCAAAGAACGCATCCATTCTAAGCCTTCAAAGCATTGAAAATGTACATAGCGCAATGTCAACATGCCTGACTGAAGAATAGCAAAGAATCCCAAGTATGCAAATCAGGAGAGAGCTGAATATGCAAATTTATGCAAATTAGGAGACTGAAATATAGGCTATCTAAATCGGCGGGAAAAAGTTGATCTGATTAATTTTCCTGTTAACAAATGCAAATAGGGGGAGACCTTGACTGATCACAAAGAGAGGAATTGTGTGATCAAACTGTTGGAACAATTATGATATCTCAACATTTGAACCAGAAAGCAACTCAAGACATTATCATGTTGTTGACCATGTAAAAAAGGATGTTTAAATAAAAAAGTCTTTCTTTTAATTCTTAAAGGAAACTTAGAGGTTCGAATACTAAATAGACCCCAGAGTGAAGTTCTCAACTGTGTTGATATTACATCAATTCTTCTTCAAAATGCAGAGGAAGGAGGGCTAATTCCCCTTCTCACCTTAGAATTTGGGCACGGCCACTTACGGCGTGATTTTAAAACGGCTATGGGAGTCGCAAATTAGGTGAGAACTTGATGTCGGGGTAAGTTTTCGAACCAAACCTTTTAGTTTCCTTTAAAAACTAATTATGACAGTCCATGCATCCACAATTTAATGACCTAGGCTGGCGCAGGAACACATACGGTTCGGAAACTTGTATCATTGACTTTTAATCATACTACAGTGCATGTACAACTGTTACAAGTCAACAATAGTTAACAGTCCAGCCTATCATTTGTAACGCACGATATTCTGCACAGCATATTTCAAAACTACAATTCGATAAAATGGCCAAATATGCATCAGGCTAATAAATATGTTTCGCTCATATTTACATGTCGAAAAGCTTCAACAATACAAAAGATATATGGCGCCAATACAAGCTATTCCATGAGGCCTTGCATTTTTATGCGGCGAGGAGTGTAACAGAGGGTCCCATAACTTCAAACTTAAATTTATGAGTTCGACATTGCATTATATATTGAACCAGAGTCGGTTCTATGAAAAGTGTTACGTTTTGATTTAAAATGAAAAATTAGGGTGGCCGTGTTTGAGGATTTTCTGTTCTGGAGTTGATTTTACAGCGGGAAGTTTTGTAGTATCACACACGAATCGTGATCAACGGAATGGGCCTGACATAAAAGGGTGAAGACGTTTGAAGCGACAGTTATTTGTTATTTTAGATAAGTTTAATCGTGACATAAACTAACCAGCAAGGCCAACGATTCTGTGTGTGTTTTGTACAGCTTAATGCCTCGTGTTAAACAAGTTTGAGTACTGATTCTTAAATTTGTTTTAAGAGTTGGCACTACGAAATGTACTTCCATCAAACATACTTTAGACATTGTCAACGGTACACAAATCCTTGTTTCATTCAGATGATGGTTCTTGGCGTTTTTATTTAGCACAGTAAGACAAAGTAAAATTTGTTTTCATTATAGTACTGTCAAAGTTATCTGTAACGTTACTATCTATTTGCCATTCTGACTTTTTCCAAACTGTCCAAGCTCGAGCTATTGCTTTCACACTGTGAATTGATAGCCAGTACCTCTCTAGTACGTCCTGTGAATTTTTGAATAGTGGTTACAGTAACTGTAGTATCTTAAATGCAGTAAAGTTTCAAATTTGGAAGAATGATTTGAATCGTGGATTGACTATTATGTGAAGGAGGGCCACCATTTTGTTGGGCGACATACGAATGATTGAAAAACGGTGATGATATAAAGTTTGTCATACAACTTGAAAAACTTGAAGACAGAACTACTATTAAGAATCAGGAATAAACAGTACAAACTTACTGCCTAAAACGTAACGCCTCATGATATAGCTTGTGATGAACATAATTATGTGCTTTTTTTTGTTGTTGACGCTTTTCACGATTTGAAATATGCCATGCAGGATATTGACATATCATACGTTTTCGTTTAGCTTTATAGTAGTGTGTGGTCACGACAGGTTGGACTATATACTATTTTTTGAAAAACTTGCATACCTCATTATTGTTGTACAGTACAGGCTTTGGGATTATGCACCAAGTCATGCAGGATTTCATGAGACGTACCTCGGGATTTACAAGAGAGTTGCGGGACTACGGATTGTGTCTCATCGTCCATTTTGTGGTGAGAGACCTTGATAATCAGACCCTGTTAAATGGAGTCTACCATGCATATGGTTCCCAAACGGTTGGGACATATTTCTTTGCAATTCTTAAGACCATTTAAAATAGTTCGCAAATTCGGGGTTCACGGACCTCTTAAAAGGTTTAGCTAATGCCGTAGAGAGCAAAGTTAATCATTTTGCTGAACCATAGGTGTGTACACGCAGTTACTTATCAAGTTTATCTTGAACTCAGGGCCTTTACTGCTTGCAGCTGGTTTTAAGGTCTCACGTAAAGAGTTATGTGCGAGTCACACAAACTCCCAGGATTTGATGCATATCTCAAAGCCTGTACTGTACATGCACCATAATATGTATAAAAGTCATGATAGAGTACAGTACATGATATTGTATTCTGTACAATGCTTACCAAACTGCTTTCCTGTGTCATCAAATTGTGGATGCACACACTGTCATATAAGATTAATTTTTAAGTTGTTGAAATTTGGCAGACATACTTATGAAACATATTTTCACATGTCAACAACATTGAACCCAGGAATTGCCATCTGCACCAGGCAAAATGTCTATGTAAATGTATTTTTGAAAATAATCCAATATGTATTTTTGTTTTGCTGATTCCTCAACTCAATTCCTCTCTTTCAAACATCACAAGGGAGGGCCAGTTTTAGCAATGGTGTATGGAGCTAAAAATTCAGAGGATCGCAGACATGCCCTTTCCCAACATTTTTCATTGTCATTTTTAGGGATCTGCATGCATTAGGAGATCCCGACATCTTCGCTTTGCGCTGAATCCCAGAAGACAGCGGCCACGTATTACGTTCTAGATCATGCCAGCTGAACGCTTAGCACATATTGTACAAATTAAATGTTAAATCAAAAGCCCCGGCCTCGAGTTTCGCAAAGTCTAAACGGCTGATTACGCTTTGCGGCATGCAGATCCCTATCTTGAAAGGATTCTAGAAGTACAAGCCAACTTACAGTCACAGTCCGATGTTCTCTTGTAGATAGCTGGCAGGTCCCACAGCACACACAGATAGGTCCTGGAACAATCCTCCTGGAATATGGACAGGTACACAGGACAGCCGACAGGTCCCACAGGAACACAGCCAAGTCCTCCTTGAATATCGACAGGTCCGGCATGCAGTATCAGCTTCCCGTAACCTGGGGTGTAAAAGAAAAATCATTCAGAAAAATCACATGCCAAATTAACATACACCAACAATATTCACATGCATTGTAACATTTCATGCTATTCATAACATTTGTTACATTCCTAAAACCTGCTTTGAGTTGGGAAAAAGATATCATGTGAATAAAATACCACAGCAAATTACTGTAACATTCAGTCAAAAGTATAGATGAATTCAAAACAATTTCCATAAGGCACGTGTACAACACACATCTCACGTTCACAGGGTATTGAGTCAAAATGCTGCAAATACATGAGGGGTAAAAGGAAATATGACAATAAAAATTCTATGTTGCAAATGAAAAGTGAAGTCATGATGGAGTCTTAGAACCAGGTGTACAATGTTGTAGTATCTTAGACATAATCAAGATCCAAAATATCTTTAGAATGCAATTAAAGGATCTTAAAAGAGTTGTGAAAGTTAAGGAGTGAAAGAGTTGGCAAGATAGGAATGGGAGGGTGTGACAGTATACTTGAAAAAAAGTAAGTGTACGAAGGTGTTGTCTTGTGTTAATAAAGAAGCCATACTCACAACTCCCCATCTTCTATCACTGCTCTGCTGATCAAAGTCTGCTTCTTCCTCAGGACAGGTTCCAGTCTGGTCTCTGGGGTCTCATCTTCAAGAAAGACAAACAAAAGTCAGGGCTTTGATGGCAGCAGTTGGCCTTTCTTACAACTAACATCTAGAATGTCATGCTCTATTCATACTGACCTTTCTTCAGCTGGTATGCATGTTGCCAACTACAAAAGTTTGAATTCTAGATTGCAATTTAGCTTTTAGAAGTAGTTCCTAAACTAAGCATGAACAGCCAGGATTGATCATAATTTGTGCCTAGGAAGAAAGTCTATCAAACTACAAAATTTCATTGACGATGTTGAATATGAATGTGATATTGGGTAGGTTTGTATACAATTGCAATCTGTAATACACTTTCTTAATGTCAAGGTGCAGTTAAAACAACACAAACTAGGTTACTTGATGTTAGAAAGGAGGATACGATATTCCATGCATTGCAAGTCCTCTTCAAGTTTAGACAAAGTATGTAAAACCTTAGCACTTTACAAGACATACTTTGTTTTGAAAGTCTCACAGACTGAATAAAAGTTATGATAGGGAACTGTGCATCTCTTACTGAAGTGTGGCTGTCTTACTGAAGTGTGAATGCAGAGTTCAGAAAAATACTATTTGAAGAAACAAAACATCTATTTCTGGAGTTGAGTTTCCCTTTATTTATTTATTTATTGTTTATTTCGGGCTCGACGGCCCATATTGACAGACAGACACATACACATCAACACTACATCTAAAATAGGTATTTACAGTGGGCGAACAAGCTTACAGTAATGTCGCCAGAATGGGCTCGACGGAAAGGCCTCCGAACGGAGCAGTGCCTTAATGATGTGATTCTCTGACACGAACAGCCGAGATGCGAACGAATGCAACAGCTTCCGACATTTGGCGTCAAATGTATCAACACGCATGTTTACAAACAGCTCACTGTTGCTGGTGCTTCTCGGTTGGGACAACAAAATTTTAAAGCCGTCATGGTAGGCTACCCGTAGTCTATGAATGGTCCCAGCTCTATAGCTTGACCATAGCTGAGCACAATACATTGCACTGCAGTGTGACATAAAAAGAATCCGCTTCACCTCAGGTGTGCAATGGCCGAATTTGCGAATAAGCGAGTTGGCTTTTGCATACAAATGCCGGGTGTGTTTGCGAATAGAGTCGTCGTCCGAAAGATCGGAAGTGATTTGGACACCCAGGTAAGTGGCCGAAGGAACGTACGGCAAGGGCTTGCCGTACAACTTCACTGAGGGTGGCGTTACATTCAGGATACTTCGGTCACATGGAAAGTACATACAGTTCGTTTTTTGGGGGCAGAAGATAATGTCATTGTCAGTACCATAGGCCTCACAAACATTAATCAATTTCTGTACAGCTTTCGCAGAAGGGCAAATTAAACATAGGTCGTCTGCGTAGAAGAGATGGTTAACAGCGACCTTACCCATAAAACAGCCAGCATTAGCAGCATTTAGCTTGACACTAAGGTCAGAGACATAAACATTAAACAAAATTGGAGACAGTAAACTCCCCTGGGGGACACCGTTGCTGCAGCTGAAATTGTCAGAGACGGCAGACCCCCAGCGCACCCTAAAGGTTAACATAGAAAACCAATGTACAATAATGCGCACTAAATAAGCAGGTACATTTCTGTCGATTAACTTCTTGAACAGAGTGTAATGGTTAACCCTATCAAACGCTTTAGATGCGTCAAGAAAACAAACGAATACAGGCGAACCTCGGCGTTTGAAATAAGAAATAATCTCTTTGAGAGCAAAGACACACATGTCGGTTCCATGGTGTCTTTTAAACCCAAACTGGTTTGCAGGAGAGGCCAGGTGCTGCTCGAGGCGGGTAAGCAGGAGGGATTCGAATAATTTAAAAATTGGGCTAGAGATGGCGATGGGACGGTAATTATTCCTTATAGAAGGGTTCAAATTTTGCTTTTTGATTATCGGAATAAGGGTAACCTTTAGTAAAACAGTGGGGACATAACCATGCCTCAGCATGGCTGAAAATAAAAGGGCAAGTAAAATGGTTAGCCGAGGTCCAGCATGCTTCAAGTGTTCAGCTGTCAGGCCATCAGAGTCACAAGACTTCCCATTAGGGAGCGTATTGATCGCTGCGTCTACTTCAGACACACTGGTGTACACATTCCAGCATCATAGCTGACATCAGCGTTAATTAAGGTATCAACAGACGGCTTACACTTATTAGCTACAACGGAATTCAACAAAGAATCGTAATGTGACCTCCACATGCTAGCAATGTCGGAGGCACCGCTGTAACCATCGATGTTGCATGGGAGAGTCCCCTTGGAGCCATTTTGAGATCGAAGAGAAGACCAGAATGCTACGTTCCCCCCCTTATGCAAACTGGAGGCGAGGGCATCAGCCCTATGCTGAGCTGCCATACGGCGACACTCTCTAAGTGAAAGTTTAAATTTGGCCCTGGTTTTTCGCATTAACTCCCAAATGGCCCCATGCCTTGGACGGTTGCATTCTCGCCAGAGTGCGAAGGCGTCTCGGGCTGCACTATGATGTTCTTTAACAACAGCGTTCCAGCCAGGGACAGCATGGGAGTTGGTGCATTTCCTCTTTGCAAAAGAGGTATCAGCTGCATTTTTAAGAGCAGTGACTATATCAAGCGAAAATTTATCAATAGAAGCTGTGTGATCTTTGTTTTTGCAATTAGGGTCTTGGCAAGAAAAAGCATCGAATGGCAATTTGCATTTAGATAAGGCGACATCAGCACTAGTATGGTATCGCAACAAGTCGGAAGGAGATGCACGCTCCCAGCTGAACCTGTTAGGGAGAGGGATTCCGCCATCAGCTGTGTTTGTAAACACAGGGGTTGATGACCAATCAAGGGATACCAACAGTGGAAAATGGTCAGAAGACACAAGGTCGTACAGTACGCACATTTCGGTAATACTGTTATGCAATGCATCAGAACAAACACAATGATCAAGCCATGACGTAGAGGCGTGGGCCTCGCTAAAGTACGTAAACGTATCAACAGGGAGTAAATCAATGTCACTAACGTGGAGGTCGTTGTCATGACAGAAGTTTTCTAATAATTGAAAAAAGGAACCTTCTGGCCGTGCGTTGAAGTCGCCCATAATACAAATGTTTGCTGTACTAGCCTCCTGGATAATGGAGTCAATTTTCCCTAATTTATCAAGAAAGGTATCTGTGTTGTTAGGGCAATCTACAGGTAAATATACACAGATCAAAAGAAGGTCATAGTTCACATCATTGTTGATACGTACAGCTAAGATACGATCGTCATCTTCACTGACTATACTCACTGTAATTCCAAGAGACTTGCGCCTTTAGATAAACTGGTATCTGCTAGTACCATCACAGTATTTATCTACAGTTTTCTTTTGTCTGTATCATGTGGAAAGATATGTACGTACCATTCAGTTTACATCAGGACCAGGCCATAACTTTCTTTCAATTTTTATTGAGACTTCAAGCTCAACAAAATATCAATTGAATATCCAAAAATCTTTTATTGACATGACATCTCTGAAGACAAACTTCTTCAAGTTGAAGCAAAACTTTGGACCAAGGATGAAGTTTGATATTGAATCCAAATAAACTGGGCACAGAGGATAGGGGAACTTTTTACCTGCCAGAGTGATAAACATTCTTTCTAATGATATGTTACTTAGGTCATATTGATTTGATTATATGGACAAGAACTGACCGCTTTGCAAAAAGTGCAGTCCCCTCATGACTTAACAGTTGAACAGTTCCGAAGCAGGAACCTTATCCTTACAGACAGTGACTCTTGCACACCAGTAGACGTGCAGTAATTAAAATACTTGTACTACAATAATTGTATTGTTCTTTTTTACTCTAAGTGATGTACATGTAATGTGTTAACAGTAAAGTGCAATAATTTATTGTAACTTATGTAAATATATGTGTAAATGTAGGCGAAAATGTACAGAAACCACAATTCAGTGAAGGCTTTCTTTCATTGAGTAGAACATTGAATATATATTTATGGATGATATCCTCTGGGAACCCGAAACTGATGCGTGCAAAGCATGAAAATAAAGATAAAAGTTTAGCAAAAAAGTTGTCTTCATTATGAAATCTATGTGGTCAGGAAGGTTGAACAAATAAATAAACACAGAGTATGGTATATCAAATAATAGATTTTTCATTTTTGTTCTTTCATATCTTCTTTCATATCAAGGACTTTGGAACTGACCTTGGCATTCAACAAACCGTATCAGCATGCATTGTCCGAAATATTTGTTTCCAATTTACGGCATATATTTACTCATTTTGGAGCTACTTTGTATGATGCTGTGTCCGCCTCGTTTACGCGATTATTTTTGGCGGGAACATTAGCGGATTTGATAACGCACACGTGCGCATTCCGACAGGTGGTCACTGAGCCTGGCGCACCACGTGGAGATAAACCAAAAAGAGACTTCTGTTATTACATTCTTTTGCACAAATGTCAACTGAAACTTTCTACAATAGACTGGTCAGACAAAGCTTCATTCAATGTTCTATAAGCACACCACAAATTGCGAATATTAAAGAAAATGGGGCAAAATGAACCCTTCCCAAGCCTCACGGTCTTAAATGAAGAATTGTCGCCAGGATTTTACAAAATACACATATTTTTAAAAAGACGTAACCTTCACATGGCCTTACTGGTTGCTTATAAACAATATGGAGAGAATGATTTGTTATTTTACCTCGTATATGAACTCGTCTTCTCCACACCACGCCGCCGCCGCCCGTTCATTTCGCCATGTTGTCTTCTCCAAATTCCACACGTCAGGAAACAAACATTTTCTCATCAAGCCACCAAGATTTGTCAGTTTAAATCCACCAGGGTAGCGTCCCAAAGTTATGCTTCAAGCGTATGGAAAAGATTCTACGGAAAAAACAGCAAAAATAAGCCGAAAAGTTGCAGACAAAGTAGAAGAAAACTCCACGGCATTCCCCGTCATACAACAACAGCAGTACCAGGTTAGACCATGCCATATGTGTTTTTACACGGGGGTGTAAAAATTTCCACATCTAATTTTTGATATCAATTTCTATTCATACGTCGGCAAGTATATTTCATCACCAAATTTGTTAAAAATCTTTCAAAAAGAATCGTTATGGTGGTCACCTTACTACTTCAGACTGTACGTATACGCTTCAAACATATCGTCTATCTTGGTATGTCTGCCACAAATCGTTATCAGTTGGACCAATCCAGTTCAACCAATGACACGCGTCCGTGTGCCTCATTAATTCAGCTTTTTTGACGGTCCATTTTTAGCGTCCTCTATCTCTCAGTTTGCAAACTGCAGCATTGCGCACCTTTGCGAGGATAGGATACACCAAGGTAGCGTGGAGCCTCCTTGTGCAGACCAAACCAAAATGGCATCTGAAAGGACAATGCGTCTAACCATATTTTGGCTGCAAAGAAGGGCGTTAACGAAAGTCAATTGGATTTTAGATCGACAGACGGTTATAATGACGTATTCACTAAAACTGTGTAATCAGGGCATAGGCGATTTCAAGGTTGACCTTTAGGGACCTCGGGTCACCTCGGAAGGTCACTACTATATCCTGGTTATCCAGCTTAAAACCATATAGCACAGTACAACCGATTGTCGATCTAAAAAAAGTAAAGTAAAGTAGGCATCCTCAATTGAGGTGAAGCATAATGTTTTTCAAGTAGCTAGTGGTAGTGCAATGCGGCTTCGCCACGGCTCGCGTTTTTGGCCAAGCACACCGGGTCACCCCTACTCTTCTCGATAAGTGTGTTGAGTTCTTGTACGTGCAGAGGTTTGACGCCCTAAAGCTCCCTCATACACGGGGCCGCCGTCTTTACGTCCCCATCCGATAGGACGATGCGCATCTTTTCCAGTCATGTCCAGGCCCGGGCGCGAACTCGGGCCGCTGGCTCCACGGAATTTGAACCAGATGTGGGATGTGGTGAGGGGCAGAGTGCGCAGACCTCTACTGACCACGCAATGAATTCCTCCTGAAATCGATTACTTTTTTTTTTACACCAAACAGGTCGTGTAGAGCTTCCTTGGGTAAACCTAATTAAAATGATATTTGAAAGGAGACACATCAGGGCTCTGAATACTTTTGAAAACCGATGGTGCCCGCAAACTGTGTTTACCGTGACATTTCCTTCACTTTGAGGAGGACAACCTTTCCAGTGATCTTCGCGGAAGCGAAGGAACAGCCATCATCCTTGACTTTGGGAAATTCTTTACCCACCATCTGTTTTCAAAAGTGTTCCGAGCCCTGATGTGTCTCCTTTCCAATGCCATTTTGGTGTGGTCTACCCAAGGAAGCTCTACAACACCAGCTTGGTGTATCCTATCCGTGCAACGGTGCGGTTGATCACGGTTCGCAATGCTGCAGTTGGCGGGCTGATAGATAGGGGGCGCTAAAACATGACCGTGAAAGAAGCTGAATTAATGAGGCACACGGACTGAAGAGTGGCATCCGTTGGTTGTAATCCTTAAAACCCTTATAACTCCTGATAGAATTGACGGATTTTGTTGATTCAAAGCCCAAAACGCAGAGAATAATATGGGCAATCAATATAATGTATTACACAAGGGTGTAAAAAAAAAGTAATCGATTTCAGGAGGAATTCATTGCGTGGTCAGTAGAGGTCTGCGCACTCTGCCTCTCACCACATCCCACATCTGGTTCAAATTCCGTGGAGCCAGCGGCCCGAGTTCGCGCCCGGGCCTGGACATGACTGGAAAAGATGCGCATCGTCCTATCGGATGGGGACGTAAAGACGGCGGCCCCGTGTATGAGGGAGCTTTAGGGCGTCAAACCTCTGCACGAAAAAGAACCCAACACATTTATCGAGAAGAGTAGGGGTGACCCGGTGTACTTGGCCAAAAACGTGAGCCGTGGCGAAGCCGCACTGCACTACCACTAGCTACTTGAAAAACATTATGCTTCACCTCAATTGAGGATGCCTACTTTACTTTACTTTTTTAGATCGACAATCGGTTGTACTGTGCTATATAGTTTAAAGCTGGATAACCAGGATATAGTAGTGACCTTCCGAGGTGACCCGAGGTCCCTAAAGGTCAACCTTGAAATCGCCTTTGCCCTGATTACCCAGTTTTAGTGAATACATCACTGTATAACCGTTTATCGATCTAAAATCCAATTGACTTTCGTTAACGCCCTTCTTTGCTGCCAAAATATGGTTAGAAACACTGTCCTTTCTGATGCCATTTTGGTTTGGTCTGCACAAGGAGGCTCCACGCTACCTGCTTGGTGTATCCTATCCTCGCAAAGGTGCGCAATGCTGCAGTTTGCAAACTGAGAGATAGAGGACGCTGAAAAAGGACCGTAAAAAAAGCTGAATTAATGAGGCACACGGACGCGTGTCATTGGTTGAACTGGATTGGTCCAACGGATAACGTATTGTGGGAGACGTACCAAGATAGACGATATGTTTGAGGCGTATATGTACAGTCTGAAATAGGAAAGTGACCACCATAACGATTATTTTTAAGAGATTTTTAATAAACCTGGTGATAAAATGTACTTGTCGACGTATGAATAGATACGGTCTAAACTGGTACTGCTGTTGTTGTATGACGGGGAAAGCCGTGGAGTTTTCTTCTACTTTGTTTGCAACTTTTCGGCCCCCAAAAACGGACTTAAAAGAGTCATAACTTCTTATAAATGCGAAATATCGAACAAAAACATACTTTCTTGTGATTCCTGTGGTTTCTTTTGCTTACAAACCGATTAGATTTCAAGTCAACACACAACTTTTTATATGGTCCTCGGACTGACCATCCTTTATTTCTTCACAAGTTCCATTATCTGGAAGCTCAACAGAATTGTAAATGTCTTCAGTTATCAACGTTATGCACTTCAACTTTTCATATTGCATAGAATTCATTTCAATCTGGACACACACATACATGTACACAAAATAATGTGCATCAAAGATGCACAGTATACACCCAAAATAGTTACTCATTACAAGCAACTGGATATAATTTTCAAACAACAGACTTTTCATCAGTCACTGACGAAAGACAGTGGATGCTGTCTGAAACGTCTGTTTCACAATTTTATCCAGTAGCTTGAGTAACTATTTTTGGCGTATGTTACTACCTGGATGTCTAACCTTCATCAACGATACACAGTATACTCTGACACTGTAAGACAATGTATGACGATGTATAGTTCTCATCTTTAACTTTAGAAATCATTCTGTGTTGTTAATTGATCGACATGTGTGACCCTTTCATCATTATATCAACAACCTGGACATGGAATACTGTTAATGCAGAAATGTTCTCGGTGATTTATGTTCGCGGTTTTCGTGGCGACCGTTTCACAGGGAACATAAAACCACCGCAAACATTTTGGTCCAATATTGTAGCAGTATGTGACTGTAGCACTCCCGCGAAATAAAAACCATGCGAACTTAAATGCATTTACAGTAGAGTAGAAGAAAAAACACCCTATCCCTTCAAGGCAATATGCGTGCTAGGGTATCAAGAAGGCTCTTTATAACTGAGTTTGAGAATGTTGTAATTACTAAGTAACATGTTTATAGTATAATGTTTGGGGATATGATGATGCGTAAGACTTTTTTGGGACAGTCTGACAGGTTGTATGATTTGTTTTTCCCACATACATATCGCTGACTCTTTTCTTAGGCTACTTTTTCCTACAATTCTTGACTACATAACTCAAAGTGTCCATGTGCTGTGCAATTTTATTCTATTTCACTTCTGTCATAATTTACAACTTTCTTTGAAATGTGTGACATTCAATAATAATATATTACATACATTTTCACAAAACTTAAGAATAAATTACACTGGATGGCAATATACCCTCATATCAATGTATCTTGAGTCGTTTCATATCAAATTTACCTTTAACTTAAAGTTTAGAAATAACTTTACATCTCACCATGAAAAATTGGTTCTTTAAGCAGGATAATAAGTGGTTAAAGAGCGGATTGATAAATACATGTTGTAGAATAAATATCAGTACCTACTTAATTAACACTTTTACCTGCTTGTAATTATTCAATCTGGTTTGGTCAAGTGGACTGTATAATCTTGCACTCCTGGAATTGCAAATCACATTGAGTGAGGTACAGTATATGTTTAGGTATTGCCAACAATTCGGACAGACAGAAATATGTTCTTTCCACCACCGGCACTTACATTTTGTGTACAGTGTACCAGTAAGAATCACCTAGCCACTATCTAGTGATCCCTAAGACTGTTTTCCCCACTGACCCAAGCATAAACTTTAGAACCCTGTCTATAAAGACCACCTGTGACTATTATCTTCATGTTGGTCACTTTAGACAGGCTTGACTGTATATAATCTAACAACAAGAACAACACAAATTCCCTTTCCACAAAGGCATAACCAAAAAATGACAATCATTAAATAACACAAAAATTGGATCATCAACATTTTCCTCATGTTCAAGTTTCTTGAGTGGTCTCTCTCAACAAGTTTGACAGTATCTAATGAGTCGTAGAATAATAACAATACAGTTACTGTAACAAAAATGTCACTGGCTCCGCCCCCAAAACTGTAGTCAAGAAAACACTTAACAATCATTAAATGACAAGAAAATGACAAAAGATGCACATATCTCTTCATGTAGACTATAGACAGGTCTGACACTGTATATCTAACAACAAGAAAAAAAAAATTGCCTCTGCCCAAAAGCGGCCATGTTAATTTGATTAATGATAATATGGATGACATACGCATGTACATGAATTTTCAGTAGCTGCAAAATGAGCAAATATATGCCGTTGATTTAATAGTCTCACCAGGTTGGTAAGTCTTTGAATAAAAAGACTCTTTAAGTTTTAAACACAACCATGTGAACCAGTCAGAATTGCCTGGATGAAGGTAACAGATGGTTGCCGAAACGTTGGTTGAATAAATCACTTGGTTGATGTGTAAAAAGAGACATATATATCAATCAAACAGATACAATGTTGTTGATAACCTTGTCATCCATACCATCGAATCAACATGGCCTACAAAAAAAAACCTACTCTCCCAACCTGTTTACTACCCTACCACCTCCTGTGAGTCTAGGTTATGAGTCACGTAAAACTCGTGCAGAATCGTGGTCAGGACTCCGAGCGCGTCGGCGTAGGTTTCGGCATCCTGCATCAGCGCCTTTTCCACTACAGGCGTGCCCTTGTACTCATCGCCTGCCGCTGACGTCACCTTCGTCTGGAAGTCTTCGTACGACGGAACTGCTTTTATTGCAAGCTGCCAAGAAGAAAAATAGCATGATGAGCATCTGTCAGACGAGTCTTTTTTTCTTTTCTCCACTTGTGTGCTACATGGATAGGACTGAAATAGCATCTCTCCCTGCTACAGAGAGACCTTAACCAACTGGGGGGTACCCTAGAGTGTTCTGGCCCAAAACTGTACTGAACGGAGACAGCTTGCTGTCTGATGTGCCACTAGGCACAGGAGGATCTAAGTCTATGTAAGTCAGAAACATCATGATTGAGACAAGTTTGACTGAGACTAACACTACCAACTGGCCATGGATTTGGGGTTAAACAGGCGTTTTGGGGATGGGAAAGTCACTCTTTTTAACCCACTTTTCACTCCTTGGGTCCAGGTAAAATGGGGTAAGGACCCCAAAACGTCTGTTTAACCCTAAATGCAGTTGGTAGTGTAAGTTCATATTCAATTTGGCGATCATGACTGGACTTGTTTACTTTTAATTATTAGGTGTCTTCCTCAAGAAACTACATGTATAACAATTTAGCTGGCAGAAGTCCTTCTTTATTCATCAGAACAAGGAAGTACAACTTAAACAAACTAAGGATCTAAAAGATACTGAATTGGAGATTGCAGTATCTGATCTTTTGCAATGTTAATCACAATATATAGTCAGACATGCGAAAAACAAGTTCATACTCACAGCAACCACACCTCGAACTACAAAACCGTGGTATTTCTTCAACGTCTTCTCATATGCATTACCTGGGAGTAAAAACAACATTGTATCATACACAAAATGTATGCAGCAGGGCTGTTTTTGTGATAATTACAATTATGACTTGTCTGCCAACACTTCTAGATTAATTTGTGCACACGAAAATGTAGAAATTGATATTTTTAACTGCGGCAAACTAATAAGAAAGCCACCATGATGATAAATCTTGAAGATGTACTTACCTACAGCTACTGTTAGGTCCCTCTCTCCCTGTACAATCTCTATAAATAATTCTCGGGAAAACTGAAGACCCCTGTGGAAAGCGGAAGATATGGTTTAGAATCAGAAACAGAAAATCATTACGAATACCATCATCATCATCGTCATGTTGGGTGGGTTGCCCGGACTAAGTCAACCCTCTTGCTCCAATTGCTACGATCCGCCAATAAGTGCTCTAGATGTTTCGCCCTCTCCCCGACGTCCCCAGCGAGTTGGTCAATGTAAGTCCGTCAGTGTAGGAGTTCACTTACAAGCTCATCTTTGTTTCAGCCATCCTAACACTTGTGTCAGTGTTTCATTGTGTGTGTGAAGAGTATGACTGCATCAAGTGGGAGGGGTGCATAGAGGTAATGCAGAAATCTTTAATCCTCGATACGCTGATGAAGGTTAGACATCCAGGTAGTAAGATATGCCAAAGATTTGATGAATCTTTAATCTTGCTTGCTTCTGAGTGTACATACCGTTTTAACCACATGATGGCGTCCGTGGCCGAGTTCTTGACCTGAGTGGTGTTCATGGCCATCTCCTGTTTGACGATATCCTGTAGCGTGCAGTACACTCCCGGGTTGGTGGAGTACTTCTGGGTTAGCTTCTGTGGGTGGGAAACAGAATGATAGTATAGTTCCGTGAATAGTTTCATCAGGTTGGTAAGTCACTGAATAAAAAGACACTTTTTACACACCCAAGAGATTTGTTTGGCGGTTTTCCGGGTATGCAATACAAACAAACAAACAAATAAATAACAACTCTTACCCTGATGTTTCCCTGGACGTCCATCTTCACAGGAGCCATGGCTGGGCCTCCTACATGGTCTGGAACAGGACATCACATTAAAATAAATCATTACAACATATCAGGCATTCAAGCAATTAATTTATAACTGTTCAGATGATGAAATTTGCATTTTGGCCATTGACTAGCATTGCATCTATCCCCATCTGCTCAACCATCAGCTATCCTGACACAAAATACTGTCAATCAAATATAATATATGTGCATAGGACCATTAAATTTGAAATAATAGCTTCTTTTCTGTCAAAAGTTTAATTTTTGTACACAACCAAAACAGTGTTTTTTTAAGCGATGTTTCGGTGACCATCTCTCACCTTCCTCAGAGAAATTCTACATAAGATTGTAACTAGTTCACTTTGCAGCAAGGTGTCAAAGCTTAAATATGGTTGAATGAAACACTTGGTTGTGTTCAAAGAGTCTTTTTACTCAATACTTATATTTGCAGCTTCTTCTCTTTAAACAGCATGTACACAATACAGGTACCAACCAAAGAAAGGTAGCATGTCGTTGCAGGCATCTAGGAATGGTCCCGTGGGGATGTCACCGTTTACTGTCAGTCGGACATCTGTAAAACTGGGGAAAACAGACACAAAGTCAAAGTTAAGTATTCTGGAGTGTTTAAGACTCAATGATGTCTGAATCTGCTATTAGTTGAAAGTTAGTTAAAATCCTCCCACACCATAAGGTGTATAGGGCGGTGCCCATCCCCATTTCATAGCCCTGGGCCACACTGTGGTGCAATCACTGCAGCAGGGGGCTAGTCCACTGGCAGTGGAGTGTGTTTAACTTCCATACTGTTTCATAAGTATGTACCATTTTTATAAAGTCTTTGGTATGGCTCAATGCGCCTCTTATCCAGAGGTGTCCTACCCAGGAGTTGAACTCGGGCCTTCTGGTTCCAAGTAATCAGAACCAGATGTGGTAAGTAACAGAAGCGCAGACCACTACACCACAGGGACACCCCGAATCTGCTATTATTCTTATATATTGATCAAAATACACTTGCTGGAGACTTATCTTTCAAAATATGCCACATTTGTGGAATTAATTCAAAGGATTGACACAGCAGGTGACTATCAGTGACACCTTTTCAAGATGTCAACCCAGAGACTGGACTGTAACATTTTAGGTTGATAAAAGTTAGACATCCTAGTAAGTAGTAAGATACGCCAAAAATTATTACTCAAGCAACTGGATAAAATTTTATCCAGTTGCTTGAGTAATCATTTTTGGTGTAACATTTTAGGTTTGAACCGCTCACACACTGACAGACCCCTACTCTTTTCGATAAGTGTGGTGGGATTTTTAACATGCTTGAGGTGTGGCTATCCTCAAACACGGGAAGCTAGCTACTCATTGCAGAGTCGAGTGTCCTTCCCAAGGGCTTGCTAGGTATTCAAACCCAGGCAGTTACTGTACATTCCCTTAGAAATACCGCCAGCTATATGTGCATAATATCTACTAGTAAAAGGCACTTTGCACCTATTTCCTCACTTGACTCAAGTGAAAACGAGTACCTTTATTTGGGGACATCCTCTCAGATGTAACATAAACCAGGAGTGGGCAAAAGCAAATTCACACCTACTAGTAGGTAATAAGGGAGTACAAATGCAGTGAAAACTTAGTGATACAAACAAGTCATAAGGGTTGCATTAGAGAAAGGAGGTCGAATACACATTTGTAACCTCCTTGATTAGAGCATTGAGGTTTAATAGAGCTTGAGTACTGGGAATAATTTCAGCAGAAATTTGTTTGGCTTCTGCTTCTATTCCATAATATGAGGGGTATGAGAAAAAATTGAACCACTTCTAAAAAGAACAGCCCCAATGGGAGATGAGCGGCTGAGACTTATAACAGTATGATGATGATATATTGTCTATTTAAGATGAGAGACTGAGACTTATAACAGTATGATGATGATATATTGTCTATTTAAGATGAGCGACTGAGACTTATAACAGTATGATGGTGATATATTGTCTATTTAAGATAAGAGACTGAGACTTATAACAGTGTGATGATGATATATTGTCTATTTAAGATAAGAGACTGAGACTTATAACAGTGTGATGATGATAAATTGTCTATTTAAGCTCAAGAAACAAATGCTAGTTAGATATTTCTGCAAGGATACGAGGCCAATTAAAAGAGGCAATCAGAGCCAAAAGAAAAGACAAGAAATTTAGACTGATAAGTGATATAATCATAATGATTGTTTTGTTCCAAATAAACCAAGAATTAGAAATCAGGCATTGTCACATAAATGATTTTATTTTCGATACTATCTTGTGTCACAAATTATAACCAAAAAAATCCACTCACTTCTAATTAATGATAAATCACGTTTGTGTAGAGCTAATATACAAACTGCTCGAAATTGTTCACAACTTTTGCAGTATGATTTTGTCTATAGAAGATAGGAGGAAAGAATCTCCCTTTAATAACTTGCAGATATCTATTGGAAGAGTCCTTGACACAGTACAACTCAAGCAAGGTATCCAGAAGTCAAATACTGTAGAAAGAAGGGCCAATAATACTGTTATATTATGTGTGGGTGAGAGAGTGACATACTTAACACTACCTGATGATGTGAAACACTAAGCAGGGTGCATGGTATATGGACTGACATAAGCTCCCTGTTGCTAATAGTAATATATGACATTGTGTGATGATTTGGCCCTAATAGTCTCAGTCAATTGTTACAAATCATGCTGGTGTGTTACGCCGAACGGCGGTTATACCAGCTATATACATGAAGATACAGATAGATACAGATACAAAAGTCTGCTCCCAAAGATCTTTGTGAAAGAAAACTTTGTCACTTGTAGCACCAATAAACAAATGTCACGAAAAGAAAAGTCATTGGATTGCTAACAATAGGAAATATCTCACCACCTTCATTTCATCATGATTGTAAATATGGTTAGGGATTCCATTCTAATATTCCTAACTGACCTAAGTACACTTGTCTTGTAGAGAAACGGAACATATATAAAGCAAGGCAATAAATGTATCATACTGATTTTTGGCCTCCAGGGCACCAGCAAAAGTAAGCTAAATTGTACAAATACAAACCCCTGCACTAATGCCGAAATGCCTGACTCTGTTAGAAACTTATAATTTTTTTATCCACTTGTTTGATTCCTTTTCTATAAAGAATACTTTGATGTTTACCCTTAACCCAGCCTAAAGAAGAGAGAAAGGTGTCTACACTACCTATGCTCTACTGCTGTAAAGAAAGTCTTGACTTTTCTCTCTTCATCATCATCGTCATCTTTTTCCACAACATTGGAGGGACTGATGGTTTCTAGGGTAGGTGGGCGCGGCAGGTTGTTAGGGACATCCGTAACCATGGGCGATGTGGGCGCACTTGCGGAGAGTCTCTCGTTGTCCGCCGGTGGTCTTCTTGTGGAAGCGAAGTCTTCAAGGTTTTTGTAGGTTGTCGTCGGCCCCTTAGGAATGGAGACAGGGGTGGGGGAATGTCTGCAAGGAGAAGGAACGGTTTGTAAAACTAGTTGAATAATTTACGCCAAAAATAGTTACTCTTACTAGCAACTGGATAAAATTTTAAACTGGATGTCATGTCCCTACTGTAATTGTTCTGGGACGAAAATGAATATTTTTACCCAGACTTCAATCATCTTACAATCATATAATTATCAAAAATACTTAGTCTACAAAAATAATACTAACATCACATTTCAACAAGGAGTAAGATGTCAGTAGGTCCACAATGGTTAAAAATCTGCAGAATCACGGTTACTGTACCTACTAGTAGTACATACATATGAATATTTTCACAATCCAATCACAGTGACAGGAACTATATACATGTAGCTGAACTTGAAACACTTGTCAACATGTACATGTACATACATTGCACATTCACGCTCAAAAACAATACCTAGCAGCAAAAATATTAACCTCACAGATTCAAATCAACTTTTTGTCAGACTCTGTGAATTTGCATGAAGTTTACACTTTTGAGACTGAAACACACAAAAAATAGATTATCACATTACTAATCGCTCTTGCTTATGCCACATTCTTAGCAGTACTTTGAGTACAATATTTTGAAGCAAAAGAGAGAGGAGATTTGCTGTGGGCTTACCTATGTTCTGATACAGAAGTAGATCTGTTGTACGGTCTCTGGATAAAAGACAAAAAATAAAGCAGGTTAATACTGTGAACTGCAATCAGGTCTTAGTTCAGTGCCAAGAAGTTGTAACTGTATAATATAGTTTTAGAAAAACAGAAAAACGTTACCTTTGCATGTCGGGTGGGAGTTGGAGAACTTGTTATCTAGTGATATTCAAAGCCGATGAAACTATTCATGGAGGTACTGTAACTGCCATTGTTGATAACTATAGGGTTCTTGGCCCTTGGTAATAATAATAATTTTATTTGCAAGTTCTTGCCCGAGGGCTAATTGCAACATGAAACAATGCATAGCAAGGGTATACTGTACAGAATGATAGTGCGAGTTAACAATGTTGGCAAGTAGAACACATGGCTATTCTAAAATCTACTACGGAATACAATTTATGCTTTTTGGGTTTGACTTCTTTTTTGGAAGCAGTGGAAGATGAAGTGTCCCACTTTTTTTTGTAATGAGTGGGTTTTGGAAGGTTAACAGGGTTCTAGTTTTCTTTTTGTCAGTAAACGTTTGGAAATTGTGGTACATGTAATAAGTTTTGGTGGCTTCTTTAAAAAGCTCTTTTCTTTCCCGATCATTAAAGGGGCAGTTTCAGATAAAATGTATTTCGTCTTCCACCCGTTTTGACATACAATAATTTCAAAATCTCCACATGCTAGTTGGGCAGCCCTGGCTGTGTGTACTGAACAGCCAAACGAATGAATAAAAAAATCAAGAGAATCTTACCTTTGCATGTCTGGTGGGCGTGGGAGGCAGCGCAGAGTTCATGGAAGTGTTGGGGATCTGTGGAGTAAAGCTGTTGTCTGCCAGCTTCATGCACTCGTTCATCGTCCGGATAAACGTGTCGCACGTCGCAGACAGCAGCGAAGACGACTCATGGAGCATCTGTGGGGAGATAGCGACATGAATATTTGACAACACATTCAAACTCTCACACACAAGAAAGCCAAAGGTGACTAGTTCTCAGAAGCTTCTGAGACTATTGCTGTCTCTTTCTTAACCAAAATGTCAGGTCTGGCCTGTTCTTCAATTAGATTTTTGGTCTCTTGTGATATAAGAAAACTCTCTGCACAATCTATTTTTAGAGCATTGAGTACTGAAATGACATTTAAGTACATTTAACAGGTACGTTTAGTGAGTGTGAGTGTTAATAGGTACACTAAGGAAGGCACTGCAGGCAACAAGACCTTTTTTCTTCTGTATGATTCAAAGGAAAATACGCATACATATCAAGAGTTTAAATATATTTTTGGTGACAGAAGTATGAGTTTCATCTGACCTCCTGGTCCACTTGCTCTGGATCCTCGGCAGCAGTTTTGATGTTGGAGACCTGCTGTAGTAGTAAGTCACAGTACAGTCTCAGCTCTGACATCTTCCCCTTCAAGGTTTCTTTTGATTCCTCCAACCCTGGAAGGAAAGCATTCTAATCAGTTGCTTTGCTACTCCTGTCGTCATGGTAACACAAAAAATCCTGCAACAGTGTAAGTCTACTTGTGTTTCCAGTTTTTTTTTTCTGAGATAACCTTGAACCTTGAACGAGGACATCAGCGATGTCATCTGGGGAGACAATGGGTTTAATTATAGGTATTTAATAATATCTTCTGAGATAGGTATAATAACATCTATTGTATTTGATAAATAAACTTAAAGTAAACTCAAGCACCTCAGTTTTGGCATACATAATCCCTTTCAAAATTTCCTAGCTCTTTAACCCCTGCAACCTGAGACTTACATGATTGTGTACAATTATCCATTATAGTAAAGATATTCAGTTCATGAGCATTAACATTGAACCACCGTGTTTATCTAACTTATATCTTTTATCAATTACAAGAAATTTTATATTTTTCCCCAGCAACATACAGGCTACAGACGGGCATTCGAGCCCTGAGTGTGTACTATGACTGTAAAAGTTTGATGCACCTTGTTCTTTCCTGTTCCTGCTGTCAGCCAGACAGGCCTTAGCGGTCCCCAGCGCGACGACCCAGGTCTGGCGCTCCGCCGGCGTGGCTGCCTTCACGTAGAAGTGCTGCTCATGGGGGATGATCAGGTCAAACCTGGACTGGTCGGTCGGGTGGACTGGAGCAGAGAAATGGAGAAATATGTAAATTGGTCCAACTAAATAAAGCTAGCCAAAACTAACAGTGCAATAAAGACATACATGAGTATTTGTGTGGACTGTCCTAGAACAGTAAAATCCTTGTCAGTGTACTTAGTTTAGTATTAATAATAAGTATTATAACTATGATTACTGGACAAAAACATCTATTGCTGGTTGAAAACCAAAGACTTGTCACAGTCCTCAATTATATCTAATTGCAGTTTAAGCTACCTGAAGAAGATAACACTTTGACAGTTTGATTCTGGTGCGGTATCACCTTCAAATAACCCAAACTACATTTCCCCTTAAACTCTCCTACTCCTGATGTATTAAACCCTCACCTGCGATTTCACAGACGGACATCTTCAGTGCTCCTTTGCTGCCCTGGTGCACCTCCTCCTGTGACTTGTAGTACGCCAGCACGCCGTTATCTAGCACAAACCAGCGCGGCTGCCAACCTGGAAATAAAAGAGTAAAAGGATGATAGGATTTATTGTCAAGGATCAGGCCTCGAAATACTCTTAATGCATTTAAGTTCGCATGGTGAAAAGAGTAGGGGTCAGTGTGTGAGGGGTTCAAACCTAAAATGTTACAGTCCAGTCTCTGGATTGTCCTTCCCAGTGTGAGTGGATCAAATAAATCTGTCCAGATATGCAGCTTGTACTCTTCAGTATAAACGCCTTGACGCGGTTTATGGGTATGCAATTCAAACAAACAAAACAAAGCACATTATCTCTACCATTACATAATAATATATTATACTCATGATCATGTGGATATAATATAATTACATACACATGAGGTTAGGTGCAGGTTAAACAAACAAACAAAGGTTGACACCTGGGCTACGTACAGGATTGTGTCAAAGGAAAACTTAAAACACCGATTTCCTCCTTTTATTCCCTACCACAAATTAAGTCCCCACAGAAATAAATGTATCTACTGTGTAAAACGGGAATCAGTGCAGCTAACTTGAGGTCAACGTCCTGCACAGTCATCACCACACATAAGGTCACGACACAATTCACCTCTCCTCTCGCTCTTTCACATTATAGAAGTAAAATTCACTAATTTTCCAGACTTAATTTTTTTCAGTGTTTCTTTGCCAGTATTTTTAGGTTCCTTGAAAGCGACGATTTGCCCGAACAAAGGCATAAACGTGTTAAGCAAACAAACCGGGTCACGTCAAAGCTGCCACGTATACCGGTACATGCAGCACACGGACATTTCGCGAAACAAAGAAACTACAACAACATCGGTAGTACAAGAGGAATTCATTTAATAAGAGGAGAGCGTTTGATAAGATTCTGCAAGAATATCAGGCCGTGATGACCGATAAAATATACAGATTGATATTTTTCGTAAACCCGGAAGTAAACACTGTGATAGCGGTGTGTCCAAGACATGACCAAGTCACCCAACGAAGAACACGTTCTACCAAAGATCTCAGGCACTTAAGACCTTCTTTATTAATCTTAACAATACATTAAACACTTAAGTACCACTAGATACCCAAAACAAGCTTTCTACAATTTCTTACCGCTCAAATAATTGGTCCATTTCCAAAGAACTCCCTCCATCTGTGGCCGGTCCGACATCTTTTTTTATTTTCATTGCAGCCTCGTTTTCATACAGAACGAGTCCTGATTGGCCAGATTTTTGGCGTGACGTATTTGAACTGAAGTCGGTCACTGCGCAGGCGCGACAACTTTTCAACCTGTCAACTCCAAGCAGATGTTGGGTGGTAGAGTCAGGGTGTGGTAGGTCCACTTGTGCGGCTTGCATGTTGGCGGACATTTCAGAGCCGGTACCACAGTCAGAATCGTCAGCTGTCTTGTTCATTGGGTCCATGAAATATGATTCAGATTCGAAGGCATGTGCCGTTAAGTCTATTACATATCACCCACACTCTGGTATCCTTTTTGAACCATTTCTATGCATTTTAAAGAAGGTTTCCGAAAACCCTAGATATCAAGAAAGCCTCTCTTACTGTTGTGGTTCTGTGATAGAATTGCTGCTATGGCCTACTCGTAGCCTTATATATATATAGTTGTAAAACAATCACATTGGTCAGCAGACAATCATTACACGCAATTTACAAGCGACGTATCGTGTTATGTAGATTGATTTACGTCTGACCAATTTTCAAAACCTTACAGATTAAAGAATTACAACGAAAATAAAACAATTATGTCGAAAGATTCCGTGTTTATCTTTTGTGTTTTGGACAATAGATGGCGTTTTCATTTGGATATAAAATGGAATGGAATGTGTTTAAGCTGATATAGAACCTGTCTACGAATACTGTTATGATTGTGCTATTGTAGATAGTGAGAACAATAGCGTTTATTGTAAATATTGTTATAGCTTCAGACTTACCCAACGTAGTCCTGTTTCAGAAGATGGCAAGACAAACTCGCATAATATCCCGTTTTTCTCTTTCAAAAAACTGGCGAAAATGCTAGTGATAAAATCCAGCCAGTCCGGCCGTACCCATGTTAGGCTTTTACTGGACAGGAACAGACAGATAATTGACCAGTTTATGGTCACTGTGGGACGGAACTGCAGTCATAAACAAATCCACAAGGGGACGCTGGTCGAATCTGCTTAGCCTGGGGAATGGTTGGCTGATACATGCATATATGACCGTATTGCAATAGCGTTTTCAACAAAATACAAGTTTTTGTAAATATTTTTGTGCATTTTCTGTTTTCTTCGATGCTTCTATACTTTCTCCCACGACAGCTGCACTGTCGACACATTTAGAATCATGAGAAAACGATGGCCGGTCTGAGCAATGTCCTGAAATGGTATGCTCGGGCATCAATTAGTAGTCTTAACAACGACTTTTAATTGCTACCAAAACAGCTATATGTTTTTTTTTTCGTGTTGCTATTAGCATAATCTAAACGGGTCGCATGAAATGACGACACATTTATGTCTAATTACTTAAACACAAATGTCTTCAAAAACACAGTCAACGTCCAGAGAAGGTCTAACTTTTCACATTTGGGACGAAATAAGCCTAGTGAAATTATTTCAAAATGAATGTGACCAATCACCTTCTAGGATATCGAGTGTTCACCAATGGCGAGACAGTACGTTTTCGCGCGTTTGCGTATCATCGACTTCATCGTCTATATCTGTAAGGTTATCCTCTTTCTAATCTACAGATATCACGATTTGAACACATCTGCACGGGTCATTTTACTAGCCAAATCAACACTGCGAGCGATGTATGTCACCAACACTTTAACATTTAGAATGTAGTGCCACACCCTAAAACAAAGGCTGTATCATATTTGCTGCATGTAAATCAGATGTCCACTAGGAAAGCGGAGAAGAGAACCAACGGATAAACAGCTTCAGGGTAGACCTGTGCAGAAAAGGGCCCATGGACAGGGATGACTGTACACGACGACGAGCTGCGATCCCTCCTCATTAGTCCGACAACAAACATTCTTAGAATTTTGCAACTCCGCAAGACACTGGTTCAAGATCATTTCCAGACCAAGAAGACGCTATGAGCCAGCCAATTAAGGTAAGCGATAGTATCAATCACATCCATCGGTGTATACAATTTGTCCATTTGTCGCATGATATTTGGCTTCAAACAAGACCAAATTATCATCTTTCATTATCGACTATCGAAAAAAGAACGAATATTTTCCCAAGAATCAGATACGTCGATTGCATGTATGTTAATTCCGTCGAAGGCAAAACTGTTCTTCCATACTAAGCAATGTCCAATATGGCGGACGTAAGGACCAAAATGAATGTTGTTCTTGATTTGATGATCATGTAGGGATGATGATGTGGGTCTATAAACCTCTTTTATTTAGACATTCTCCTCTTCATCCATACGTAAAACATCGGTAAACACGTTCGTACGAAGTAATCTAGCATAAAACTGAAAACGCAACCATCAAAATATATATGTCGCAAAGATGGCCGTTCACAACTTCCAATACAAAACAGAAAGGACACGATGCATCTTTTTTAACTAGCCGTGCAGTATCACGGGCAAATGTAGAAACTCGTTTCATACACTGCTTTCTTAAAAGAATAGAAAGGTTGTAATATCTGAGAACTCCCGTGGATGTTAATGTATGCTGACGGCACGGTTAGCTATATTTGACACGTACTTCTGTATCAGATCTATCCGTGTGATGTGACATGTACATGTAAGTCGGACGTCATGGGAGGGGAGGGCACTTGGGACACTGACCTCATGCTGGCGCATCTTTAATTTGTTCATCAACATTCTCAAATGTCTACAGTTTTTTTTTCTTTTATGATGTCTCTGATGATTTTTTTTTATTCTACCCTATGTCGACCCAATATTGTCACATAAATTTGCGTAGTGTGCTCATATTCTTTTGCAGCCACCGCATAACCATGTTTCTGCACAAGGCAGCGTTACCGAGACCTCCATCGATTTGGTTTGACTGAAAGCCCGGTATTATTTCCCCCGTAAAGCCTCATCTTATAGAAATAAGAGATTTTGCAGTATGAAATTGCCCAGAAACATTGCAACGGCGTACACTGTCCTAAACAACTTGAAACAAGCCCTTTTAATGATCGAGATCCTTGTTCTGTTTTAGCTATATGGTCGACAAGGCTTGGATTCCAGGCAGTTTCATGTTCATTGCGTGCTATTGCAGTGTAATAGACCACTGTCGTTGAACATCGGCCATGTTTCATTTTGTGGGTCAAAATATCTCTGGCGTCGACAGGAACATAGGAGAGTATGAGTTTAAGACGAATACTAGTATTCAAATTCGTTCAAATATATGGCATGCCTACACCCCAAAAGCATTGATCTTTGTGATTAAGCCACCAAGATTGGAAAGAACTGAACTTCTTGCAGAGCATCACTTTTATTCCACAGCAAAGACGAGGTTGTAATAAGAAAGTGTCTATATTTTTAGCAGTAACATTTTCCCCGCTTGTTCATATATAGACCATTAACGTTTCTTTAACCCATCATTACCAGTAGTGTCAACGTATCTGAATATCTTTGAGACCAAAAAATCTTTCGCGTAAATGTCAGTCTTATAAATCAGTATTAGTCCTGAAGTTCATCTTGCTTATCATAGCGCCAGTCTTAAGTCTCATCATTCTGTCATCATGTCTGAAGTATCTTAGATTGAGGCTCCTCTAAATTGAAGTCTTGGAAGAATTCTGTCCCCAAACTGACACTGATTAAAAGCTACACTGGAGGAACTATCTTGGTATGGAGGATTGGTCTCTCTGACCTGTCACGTAATTTGTCCAAACTAGTTACTATCAAATCTGCTCCACGACAAATGATTGTTTCATTAGGGGAGCTCCTTTCTGAATAGAATACATCATGAAGTAGCGGTGATCATCCTGGTTATTTCATCTCTTGTCACGAGAGGGTTCTCCTGGGGATCACGGAGGGCTTACCCGTAGGCCACCAAGGGCATTGTCACATGGGGAAATATGGATTATCATATCAGTTATTTTCATATAGAAAAAATACACATTATAAACGCTTAAGAAAGGCTAAAAACTATTCTTTTTACCTTCGCCGAGAAGGTTATGCAGAGGGTAGCGTTTGTATGTATGTATGTATGTGTGTGTGTAATGTACAGCATAACTCGAGAAGGCTTGGATGGATTGTCTTGATATTTGGTAGGTGGGTAGGTCTTGATGAGACTTGGAAATGATTAGATTTTGGGTCCCCTAGCAGCTTGTTATGGTACTGCAGCGGAACTTCCTGTTTTGATATCTCGTGTTCTGGACATGCTATGGAACTGATTTTTGAGTGGTAGATAGCTCTTTGGACGGAGAGTAAGTGGTGTGGGTTTGGGCCCCCTAGCGGCTTATTTGGAACTGCAGGAGCAGGTTTTGCATCTGACTTTGAAAGGGAATAACTCAAGAAGGGCTTGATGGATGGCAATGATTTTTGGTAAGTAGATAGCTTGAGTGATGATGAACATGATTAGATACTTTTTATGCAAATCAGTATCTAATTTGCATAATTAATGAGGAAAGTTTATACATCCGCCAAATTCCATGATAGGACTCTGAAACATGTGACATATGTAAGTGAGGAAGAGAGAAATATTAATTGATATGAACTATGCAAATGAAGACCTCATTTGCATAATTAATGAGAAAATACTATAAATCAAGATGGCCTTGATGGATGATCATGATTTTTGGTATGTTGATAGCTTGTGTGATGCTTAGAATGATTGGCCGATAATTATGCAAATCAGATTCTAATTTGCATAATTAATGAGGCAACTCTAAAAATCTGCTTTGTGCCATGATATGACTATTCAAATTGTAACTAAGGAAGAGAGGAATGTTGAAGATAGAAAATATGCAAATGTGGGTCTAATTTGCATACTTAATTGCGAAACTACTATAATTCCATACTGGTAAATGACGGAAATTTCATGCATTTAATACTTTTTTGTGGCATCAGGAAGTTATGTGAATGTGAACATCGAAGAATCAAATTATGCAAATAAGGGCCTCATTTGCATAATTGATGATCAATATTAGCATACCATTCTTTGTTAAGCTCATACTTTGTTAAGGTCATACTTTGGACTTGTCATATTTCAAGACAATCAACTGGTATGATTTATAATTGATGAGAAACACTCCTAATACGTCAGTCACAATGGTTAAAATCATTTGGCGAAGGTATGAGGTCGTGGAACTCTAGTTTATTTGTGCACTGGTCTCAAATGTTGAGAAGACAACTGGAGTAGGTCTTAGTTTACGTAGCTACGTAGGCTATTTGGGAGAAACTGAATTTTTCTAGTATATTTTCATCAAACTATTTTGCCAAGGGCTATTGCAATAAAATGGAAAGATACGTACAATACTACCACCGTGGGTACTGTAGTGCATAGTAAAGTGATGTGTTGGACTGTGATGTGAAAATTCATTTACATTTTATTTTAGAAGAAGTGTCCATCGTGCAATTTTATTGTTAAAAAAACAGGAACACACAGCCACTGGCCAATCCCATAAAACATAGCATCTCTCATACAAATGTGATACATGAGGCAGAATAGTCTAAACTGAAATTGATGGATTCGATGCTATTGATCGTGTGATGAAACATATTGGACATTCTTATCCAGAGACCAGAATGATATCTGTCTAAATCAAGCTGGAGTAGAATCTGGTCTCAGACAATAAAGGCTAAAAATCTCATCTTACACACTTTCTCATCCAGACGACTCTCTCGACGGCTGAGTAAAAATGGAAACATTTTGTGTCAACATTTGTCTGAGAAGTTAACGTATGCATGTAGTGGTGCTTAACATGAGTTTTCCATCTTGTATAAACGTTAACATTGAACAAGCAAAATCGTCCGCCATGTTTGAAGAGCTGAATGTATCAACCATAGCCATGGGACGTTTAACGATTGACCAAACACCGTGTTTCGTTTACTTCCAAACAGTGTCATAACAGTGAGTCATTGCCTAAAGAATTTCCACACGCCTAGACGGCTGAAATAGTCAAATATGACGACAGACACACAGAATATGATGAATGTGAGGACATTTGCAATTGCAATCTAGATATCTTAGGTTCAGAATTGTATACTTATTATAAGTAATATCAGCTAGCAAGATATGATTTACGCATGCAATGAAAGATGTTCAATACCATATTGTTGATCATGAGATTCAACAAACATACCCATTTCCGGGGACAAAACAGGTAAGAACAGTTTTCAAACATATACATTCAAAACCAACCAGAGAAGTGTGGATCTTGGTGGATCTTAGGCCACCTACATCAACGCAGCAATACAGAATTCAGGCTAAAATCTGTTTGGCAGTCTCAAATTGTCCTCATCTCCTGGCCTCTGTCACATATGTTCTCATCATAACGTTATTATATGAATGATTTTAAGAAAACTTATTGTATTATTGTTGCAGTATCGACTATCAGAGATTCCATCTTCACGACCTTCCCTGCCCCGATGACCACCTCAAAGTTTTCTTATTGGCTCATCCTCTCTTCTTATGACACATTCATAATGATCAAATAATATGCGCAAAGATAGATACTGTGGGTAGTGACCTGTTGAATTATGTAAGGCCACAGCATAAACACAATCTAATAAGAGCTGGATGTGGAATCGATGAGAGGTGAACTTGCATCTGCGTGTGGTTCGATCTGGTCAACATGGAGACACCGGTTGCTAATATGTCTGGGTTTGGGAGGTCTGCAATACATCACCATATCTGCACTTTTGAACCTTGAACCGTTTATGCAGATTGATATGGGAACATTTTCTATTCTCACAGACGATATAAGACACGTACATATCTGTTATCATCATCATCATCATCAACGACAACAACAACAATGATACATTCGCACTTTAAAGATATAATGATTTTTCATATTTGCTGTCAATTACTGGTCAGCGTAACGTTCTATCATTTTCCATTTACTGTTCAAGATTCTGAAAAGATAAATACACAAGAGATCTCTGAAATCGATGATGGTTGAACTTGAAACTGCGTGTGGTTCAAAGCGGTCATTTTACAGACGCTGCCTGATAATTGTCTGGGTTTGGTACATCTGTTATTCGTCATGATGTGCACTTTGACACGCCTACATGTATGTAGAGATAATGTGACAAAATGTATTCTTTGATATCTTTTCAAATACACTATCTCATTACAATGTTTTTGTGCTCACTACAACGCGACTCATACACCAAAATAGTCATCAAAGATATAGTGTAGCTAGATCCAGGTTGTCTTGTGGTAAAATGAGCACATCAATTATAACGACCACTAAGTGCTTATGACCACATTAAATATTAAACGTATTTGGGATATTTCTTTTGTTACCGGTAACAATAGGAACGGTAATGGAACCCACACAAAATAATGAGGGTCATCTCGGTTGCTCCTTTTATAATTTTCTTATTTTTCGTTTGTTTGTTTGTTTGTCTTTTTGTTTGGAAAGCATCAGCTACATTGTTTTTGGTGAGTACGTGTTTTTATCGGTATGTCCCAGTATTCTTATTGCAGTAATAACCACCTGTATCAACACAGGTTTTAACAGAAATGAAAAAAAAACAATCATGGTGTAATGGAAAAATAGTCCCTGTTTCTTGAAAACGTTTAGTATTCAAAAATAGATCACTTGTGTGAATCTGTTGGAAAGGACATGAGGAGTATACAGCGTAAGAGTGTGAGGTCCAAGGTCACTGGATGAAGAAAACGATTAACGTGAATTGTACCCCCCTCCCCCTCGGGTTTGCTGGTCTGAAACTGTGAGAAAATGTAGACTTAATAAAATACAAAAATGGAGCTATGTCATAGATATTTGTTGTGTAGAGAATTTTTACAATGCTGGTTTCTTGTTATAGATAGCACATGATCACACACAAAAAGTAAAGACATGTTTGTCGTAGAAAAGAAGGGACGAGGACACTCAGGAGAAATTACAATTGTGGGAGGGGTGGGATTAGATTTCCACACAACACACCAATGTCATTTTCCCACACCCTCGTATGACACTACCAAATGGTAGGTAGAATAAAAGAGGATTTTATGTATTATTATTTTCCTCACATTTCTTTAACTGTTCCGTTCAAATATTTCAGGCACTAATAACTGATATGAAATGCCACCTGAATAGCGTGATGACAATGACCTTCAATGTTTGAATAAATATACAACCGAGTCTTTATAAAGTCTCCCATAGTTCTTGTCCATGACCATGCCAATGCATACTTCAATTGATTTTTGCCACCCCTACATGATACAAGAGTTTGAAAAGAAGGAAATAAGCTAGTTCTATATGTATGACGAAACTATCACATTGCCTTTTTTGATATAAAACTGACCTTCAGATTCAGATTCCCAGACTGTAGATTGCCGGTTCACTTATTTCACAATATTCCATCATGTTAAATGGCGTCTGACCATGACCCGGTCCACATTTACTCATCATTCGGTTATTTCACATATTCTACATCAGCGCTCCAATAAACTGTGAAATGAAACTGAAATGAGAACTGAGAAGTGATCGTACAAATGAGATTGGTCTCAGATCTAAACAGTCCCAGCTGCAAATCTCTTATTACAAAATACAGGATAGACTGTTACAGGGAAAGCCAAAATAGAATCTACTCTTGAGATGTAATTACATACTCTAGATTAAATTCAGATAGACAGGCCAAAATATACATGATATATCTAGGCGAACGTCCACCCCTACTCCTGGAAACATAGCTACTCTTTAGCTGGAGAACAACGTCAACAAAATCAGACAGAAATTGAAGCTTAGGAAGATGTTTCAAAATGTGTTCACTGCCTTGCTATCTACACTTAGTAGAAGATGGTAGCGCCATGGGTAGTGTCTTGTTAGGGGCACGGTGAATGGCCCAGCAGCCCAATTCTAACACTTTATGTCCTGCTTTCACAAATAAACCCACCCCTAAGCCATGATTAAAATTCACCCATCCGCCGTAGGTCACTCAATTCCCGTCCCAGCGGTACTTAACAGTACGCCATGCCTCTTCATTAAGTTCGCGCAATTTTTCACAGATTGCAAATATCCCTCCCAAATGAACAATTGCTCTACTTATAAATTTGATTGCTATTGATATCAATTTGTCGCAACCTTTCGATTGAGGTCGTTAATCGTCAGAACTGGATCGAATTTCGAGAGCACTTTACCCCTCTGCAATATCACAGGGTATTTGAAATACCAGTATTGCATACTCTAGACGTGCACTATGTTGCCTGATATTCATCTATGCCCTACCAGGACAGCTCACATGTAACGTACCATGTAGGATATTTGAATGCGCGATCGTAACGGTATGGAGATGTGAGTGGTCGGGTAGTGCTACATGATCCGCATCACTTCACCATCCATCCCATCATTTCCCACCGGACTCACACCACTGTCCACTGTACTAACCTACAACATTAGAAACGGCTTAGTGGACACTGAGTATTCAGGATGCAGTTAGAAGAACGATAAAAATGATGTTTTAAGGATATAATGTTAGCACAATACTAGATTATGTTTGCATCAGCTTAGTTCGTCCGAAACAAAAACACGTTCAATAAAACGATGCTTAAAGTGCCCATGTCTGAATGCAATATCAGTCATTATGCGTTGTAACCAATTTCTTCATTTTGTCTGGATCCGAACATTACTATCGAATTCACTAGACAGTATACATACATACATGCAAACTATGTCAGAAGCTACGATAGAGACATTGGAAAAGAAGCCCTGAAGCAGATCATCATTAAATCTGACAGGTTTGGAGTGCGGTTGAAATGTGATGTATCTGGGTCTGTTCCCCAATGAACGGTCGGAGTGAAGACGACTCCAATATGCAGAGAACACATAGCTGCAGGGGAGAATCCCACAGGAGGACGAACTGACAGCATCTCGGCTGTTTAGAGATTCTGATTTATCTATTTCAATGGATAATCATTGCGGTTTTATGATTTGTACCCACTACTTGTAACCTTACATGTTTACTTCCATTGATTAGAGCAAGTATGGGATTATAGGAAGATATTCTGCAACCTGGTAGTAGGCGCCATCTAGCGTATCGTAAAATATCTGCACAGACTTCAAAGCTGTTCTTGATGAGCTGTTCTATCAACGTTTCGTCTACATCGTTAAAATATAGTATCTAATAAGAAACCATCCAGACCACAACCTTTAGAGCAAGAATATATCAATGAGTAAATCAGTGATTTAATTGGATAATTGTCCCATCGTGTTTCATGAGGTATGACATCATTGGAAAACACATTCATTGAGAGGAAACTTTCGTGATCTGCCGCCAAGAAATAGCATCGTTAGGCTTTGAACCTCGGCCTAACAGAAAAATGACGAGCAAGATGAAGTGATAAAAACAACAAGGCTTTATTTCTATGAATCATTGAACTTTGATTTGAATGTGAGACACAAAGTTACACACACTCACACACAAATTATGTCGTTCTAACATTGTCATTCTGTTCTCTTTCAAAAGGTTACAGGATCATGATGTCATTCAACATCAAAGTCCCGCGGTCCGTGGATGACGTCAGTCTCCCATGGTTACAACAGGTCCTCAACACCCACAACCCCAGGGTCAACGTCACTGATGTCGTCATCACAGGACCGATGCGCCAGGCGCAGGGCTCCATCAGCTCACTACTGGCAGTGGTCGCCAGGGGGACAGGGGGTTCTGAGAACGAGGACTACGACCTGGTTGTCAAACTTACCAAAGTGCACGAAGACGTTCCAAAGAAAGTTGTGACTCTAGAGGAAAGGGAAGTGTCGTTTTACTCCAGCGCAGTACCTGACTTGAACTCTGTTCTTCGTGTACAGAAGTCAGAGGGTACACCTAGCATAGATACAGACAATCAAGGTTGTATGGGCTCCTTTCCTGCGATGTCTCTGCCCATACCAAAATGCTACTTCGCAGCCAGTGACCAAAGTTCATTGATGTCAGTCAGGGTCCTTGAGAACCTGGAGTCTCGGGAATTTTCGGTCAAACCCTTCCCTGAACCCTTAAGTCTAGAGGAAACAATAGTAGCAGTGCGCGCACTGGCACAAATCCATGGACTATCCCATCTCATGGAGCACAGGACAGGGACTCCCTTTTCAGAGCGGTACCACTGGCTAAGGGACACAGCTAAAGAACGGGCGACTTCTCGGCACCACGAGCGGTACGAGGCAGGCGTGAAGGCGTTTGCCTCGGCGTTTCCCGACCGCCCAGACCTGACGGCGCGCCTGGGGAGGCTGACGGCGGAGGTGCTGTTTACAGGGCGGGAGGCCACGACAGGAACACCGAGGGTCCTGTGTCACGGGGACTGTTGGAATGACAACATCATGTTTAAGGTACATTGAAAATCAAGAAACGCTCTAGTGAAATCAGTGAATCCATTAGACTTCTTTTTGGGTATGCATTTGCTTAGCCTTACCGGAAAAACTAACTAGGATGACACACATTTGCTCGCCCTGCTTTGTAAAAAAATCAATTAGAACCGTTTTAGGTCAACGACGGTTATACCAGAGTGTATCTGTAATGCATTTACAAGAAACCGTTTTGATCGCACAAAACTGATTTCAAAGAAAACAAAATGAAACTTTGTATAGAAAATGTACATGTGATGCTGTAAAGAAAGACTGGACCATTCTAAACAAATAAGTGCTGTTTAAACTTTTACAGACTCCAACAGAACAACCAAATACTGTACAGCTTTGCTCGGTATATTTAGTTAGAGAGTTGAAAACAACTTATCAGTATCATATCAACGTCATAGACTTATCACTAATGAAAGCTTTTCTTCTCCACCCTCTACCCCCTTCACAAAAGTACGACCATGGCCTACCCGTATCAGCGATGTTACTGGACTGGCAGCACGCCTGCTACAGACGGCCGACCTATGACCTGGCCTGTCTGCTGATGTACACAACAACCCGGAAACTGCGTCAGAACCACACAGACGACATATTGTACTGTTATCATCAACAACTACAGCACACACTAGGACATATGGGTGAGATAGATGTCTTAGAAATATGGTCCAGGTGTAATCTTTACTGCATGCCACTAAAAACTAAAAAGGTGAAGAACACACGAAAAGAGTAAAAACTAGCTGAAGTGATGTGTTAGGTCATTCAGCAATGATTAAAAAAAGCATATACACATGTATTCATAATTATATTTTCTTTCACTTTTGGATGATTCTAGAGAGAAAAGAAGTTTCAGGATAGGATTTTCTGGCCACTTTTTCATGCTGGACTGTCAAGTAACCCATGCATGCATTCTTCTCTTTACACCAGAAGAGACCAGACTGAGATCGTGCACGTTAGAGGACCTGAGAGCGGATTTGTGCGCCGACTTGATCTGCCCTGTGGCGCGGTGGCTGATGGGATCGTGGGCTCGTCCCCTCCACCAATACCCCCAGCTGCTACAGTGTGTGGAGGACATCAGGGACTGGGGGTGATATAAAGCGGCGTGTTGAGTAGGAAGGAGAGAAAATATTGCAAGGAGGTGGTTTGTGAATAACAATGCGTCAGGATATGGTACACAAAAGTTAGCTCGAGAAACTGTGACGTCCTCATAAATGGAGACAGTTATGTACAACAATATAAAAATATATTGACATTGCTCTGTTTCTCTGTCGTCCTTTCAGGATAACCCATTAAGAGGTTGATATCTAGCTTATAGGGGCACAGAAATCTTAAACTGTACAAAGGTAGGTACAGGGAGTCCCAGAGCCTTTCGGAAACCGCGGGGCAATGTGTTGTCATTTGTGTAAGGCCCGGAATTTATTGGAAGGTGGATCCAACACTCATTCTACATCTGGGTGGAGTGAAGAAAGTCACTTAAAGTGCCTTATACAAGGACATAACGTCTAGCCAGGAATACTAGGAATCGAACCCTCGACCTCTCGATCCCGTGCCCGCTAGCAAAGTCACTCATTGTACGCCACTACCTTAAATATGCTATTCATCTTCAAAGTGTTTCTTTTGACCCCCTTGTCATCCTTTAATAGCCAAGACACCAGGCAATATTGAACCTGTTAACTTTTTATTTTTTATTTTTTTTTTTATTCAAACATTTAAGCAGAAATACAGAGTGACAAAAGGGGGCGCACTCAAGTGCAAGACTTATTTTGACGCTACCCCTTACATAAAAAAAACATACATATTTTACAGAGAGAGATCAAGTACAAGTGAAAAGCAAAGGAAAATCACATCAGACAGAAAATAATACATTGTACTTAATATAACAAGAAAGGATAAGCGCAAGTCCAGTTTCCCACCCACTGATGAAATAGTTGGACACATTACAAAAAAAAGCCAGGACAACTGTGTTTTAAAAACGCTTAGTTGTAGTGATGAAGTTTTGGGTTGTTAATAGAATATTGGAGTTAACAACAGATGAATGTGAAGGACTACCACGGAGTAAAACGGAAACTTTAGCGTTGTCCGATAATGATGGGAAGTTAAGGGTGTGTCCTAAGAGCCTGGAGAGTTTGCCGAGGAGGGTTGAGCGTTGGGCATTGTACATAGGGCAGTGGAGTAAATAATGTGGTACTGTTTCGCGTTGGCACCCGCAGTTACATGCTGGGCTGTTTAGCAATCCTCGAGTAAAGAGACTGTGGTTTAGACTACAGGTGCCAATGCGAAAGCGTAATAGGTGAACACAGGAAAGGCGAGGGCCATGGCTAAAATAGTTGAGCTTAACAGGTCGTATGGTTTTTAGGAGAACAGTTCGAAATTGACAGTAGTTTAAAGAGCGAGTTAACAAATCGAGGTTGTTCCAGTGGTGCGTCGAGTACGGAACAAAGGACCTGGCAAAACGATTTGTTGAATAATTTAGAGGTTTTAAGTTCATCCTATTACGCAATTCGTATGAACATGATGAGAGGATAGGTGTGGGTGCTAGTTGAGACAGGTAGTTTCGGGTTTGACCATTTAGAATTTTATAGAACAAACATAATCTATGAAGGTGTCTTCTGTCTGACAGTGTTTCCCAACCAAGTTCATTCCTAGTTGCCAAGTAAGAAGACCCCTTGATGGCTCCTGTTACAACAAGGGCACAGTGATATTGTATGCGTTCAATTTGCTCGGCTGTTGTACCGTGCCAAATGACGTCGCCGTACTCAAGACAGGGGCGTATATATGATTTATATAAAGTTTCGAGGATATGACGAGGCAGTTTGAATTTTAGGCCGCTAAAGAGATCAATACTTTTGGATACCTTGGTTATAATGTAATTAGTGTGGGAATTCCAGGACATGTTGGAGCTCAGTATAACTCCAATATGTTTATGGATATCGACTGACTTAATCACACTGTTGTTAAGAAAGAGGGGTGGGTGAACAAAGGGATCTCTTTTGGCTGAGAAGCACATTTCTTCTGATTTTTTTGGATTTAGCTCCATGAGCCACTGGGTGGCCCAAGCATGAATTCTGGACAGGTCGGCGTTTAAACAGGCAGCAGAATCAAAAGGGTTGTCTACAATTTGAAGAAGGGAGCTGTCGTCGGCAAATAGGAATGGGAGGGAAATAAGGTCATCTACAATGTCATTTATATAAACGAGAAAGAATAATGGGCCTAATATTGACCCCTGTGGAACACCAGCGTTGGTCATGTCCCAGGCAGAAGACTGGCCGTCAATGACCACACGCTGTGACCTGTTTCTTAGATAACTGTCAATCCAATTAATGAGTGGTCCTTCTATACCATTTCTTTGTAGCTTATAGATAAGTCCGGAATGCCACACCCTGTCGAAAGCGCGCGAAAAATCAAGAAATACTGCTCGAACATCTTTACCTGACTCTAAAGATTTTAGTATGGTGTGTGTGAAGTACACCAGCTGGCAGACTGTGGAGTCTCCTTTAATGAAACCTGACTGAAGACGATATAAAAGATTATTACAGATCAAGTGATTGTATAGGTGTTTGTAAACTATTTTTTCGAGTACTTTGGACAGGGTGGGGAGAAGTGATATGGGACGGTAGTTGGATTTGTCTTGTGGGTCACCTTTTTTAAAAATGGGTATAACGTTTGCGTATTTCCAAATATCAGGAAATGTGCCATGACAGAGTGAAATATTAAAAACGAAAGATATTTTATCAGCAATGAAAGGCGTGATGATTTTGAGAAAATGGATATCGATGTGGTCATACCCGTGGGCCTTGCCAGTATCCAGGTTTTTAACAAACAATAAAACTTCTTCAGGGGAAGTTGTAATATGTAGAAGCCGACTAATGAGACTGTTAACTTTCTACGTACGTATTTACGTTCGACGCCAGGGATCGAAAGATGTTACCGTTCGGAGGTGGCCGCGGTCTTGTTGGGGGAACGAATTATAGAACCACAGCTCCCCCCCCCCCCCCACAAGACGGAAACTCTCTACATGACCCACTCTCATTAGTGATTGATACTATAGATAGATTGTTTTAATATCCCCGCGATCACGCTAGGAGGGCTAATTTGAATGGCTTTCATTGTCCTTTTGGGGCGACGTGAACTTAACCTACGTCGCTTCCACTCCTCAGCCTTATTATCAATCATATCTAAGTTAACGTTATATCTACAAATAAAACTGCCGGACCGAAAAAACGTAGTGAAATTTCTGAAGTTTAGATGACGTCACTCCTAACTTCGGGGAACTTCGGATTGCGTCCGATAGCGTACGAAAAGGCCCGAAGTTGCAAGTGACGTAACCCGATTTCAACTTCTGCCATTTCACCCTAAAACTAGACATAATTGGAGCAGTTGACACGAGTAGGACGGTGACAGCATCTCTTTTCCCTTTTTATGTAACACCGTCCTTGAGAAGAGGAATCCGTAATGTGCATTTACGTATCGTCTATAACGTTAACTTGCCCGTTGAACCACGTTTACGTTTATGCTATCCTCCCATACATCATCCTATTGCAGTTTTCTACATATATCAGCTCACGCATGTTGATACATATCTTATCTTAAGTACGTAATTGCATATGAAAGTACTGAAAAATTCATTTCCTTAAAGATCTGGTCAAGCCTGGGCCACTCGTGGGCCAATCCTGTTTTTTGAGATTGATTACACCAGACATAATGGGCAAGCTTCAGGGGCTTCGAATCTATTGTAAACTTGACCTAACCTAACGTAACGTAAGGTTACGTATGGCATGAAGCCAACTGTAAGGTTACGTATGGCATGAAGCCAGCTGTAACGCGCGCTACCACAACTATAATGGCAATTGGTTACCGAACCTGTTATAATCTTACTGAAGTTCATCACCAGCCGGTATGTCAGGAAACATCGACTCTGCCTCAAAGGAGCAGACCTGGGGACTCTCGGGCTAGCCAGCCGGGGAATGCTACTCTTCAGCGTGGCAGAAATCATCGCGGAGCTAGAAGACAGGTGCCGATACTCTTTAACACATATAAGTGTTAAAATAGGCAAATATATAAAAGATTGTTTTCTTATTAGAAAAAAAAGGTACTCATAATTAGCACAACTTGAATCATGTAAAACCTAAGATAGTCATTTTGTTGTATTTAATAGTTTTATTCCATACTTATGTCTTGTTCTATGTTAACTGTCGTTGCCATACTTTGTACCTGCTACAATAATCGTGCAATAAAGTTCTTCTTCTATGAATGTTGTGAATGACAAGGAGTAATTTTTTTGTCATTTTGCAACTTTATAGCAAACGATTGTGTTGTGCTATTGTTGAAAGATTTGCTACGTCTGCTCTAGTTTCAGGTCTTCATGTTGAGTGATATCCAACGGCGGCCAGTTTGTCAAGAAACCGGTCAATCTGGATGCCTTGTTTAAAGGTTAGTTATTGAGCCATCTTTAACCCAGGTATTTTTGCAAGAGAAATATACTTAGGCTGCACAATGCCCACACTTGCTAACGTGCGGCAGGATTGTTTCATACTGTTAAGTCATGCTTGATGTTATTTTCTCGCCATTTGTCTTTAGCTGCACATTTTCCGCTCAGTGGACTTTCTTTATTCAAATGCATGTATGGTAACTGTACTCGCAAGCTTAAAATGTCAGTAGAAAACAAACACCAATGACAAAAGCTGAAGTCGAAAGAATTTTCCGTTTTTCGCCTGCAACAGAGTGTAAAGTATTGCTCGTTTGGTTTCTTTTCAAATGACGTACTGCAGAAGTAATCGACACCGACCAAGGTCGCTGTACCACTGAACAGGCGGGAAATCCCTCAATAGTTCACACTGAAACTTACATGCAGGTCTCGTGCACTCCGCTAGTCGGCGTTTTTTATTCCCCTCACAAGTTCGCCGCTGAGTGTCCTCGTCACTCGAAACAATAAAAAAACCCATAAAGCTGTGCAAGAAGCAAATTGCGAAAGAAAACAATTATTCGTGACGCTTTTGTGCACTCATGGTGGCGAAGAATCCATTGGCGTTTGTGCGTTTCATGAAGTAGAGAAGTGTTTAACAATCAGAAATAAATATTGAAAAACATGAAACCATATTTCAGTGTTTCCATGACTATCAATTGATACAGAAATTTCTTAATTGATATCTGGAAAAATAAAACCCAACCAGGTAGATATTTTCATCTAAGGCAGTCACCTTGAGTATGACATCACATTTATTGATATGAATTATTGATATGATTGCGTGCATACGCTGATGTTACCATGCCAGGTTATCACATGCTTTTATTGATAGCGACGGTTTTACATAGCAAGCACGAAAATTCATGGGGCCAGGATAGCTTTTACAGGTAAGGATGGCGATCTTACTATTGTAAGACGTTATTGTTGACAAGCTTGTGTTAAGCAAGGTTGGTAAGATATACGGCACAATCCATCTTGTACTGTTGAAGAATCGTGAGCGAAATTTGTCCATGTAACAATGGGACAAATGAGTATCCGCATTGTTGTGGGAGTAGCATGCCATTTTCTGACAGGGGCTGTAAGAGATGCTTTGTGTTGCAAATTCGAAGTAAAAACCTGTCTCGTTTGACTAGAAATGTGCAATTCTAGTTATGTGTGCCTATAAGTTTTCCTTAACACGTTCTTGACATATTGTGACATTGAAAAGGAAATTACGAAGATGGCTTTTTTTGTGAAACCCTCAGTATGGTCTTTGTGTGGTGTCAATAGTAAAAGTGGGTGCGTTGTTGGCTGATTTGCAACGTCTTTAAATGTGTTGACGGCTTTTCACCTGCCGTCTCACGCGTGTTAGTCAACAGAGCTATCCTGTTACACACCTTACTTACGGTGAACAACAACATAGGGTCAAGGGGGCGTGCGCAGCCTATTCAACCTGTTTGTGTACATGTGGGCCGTTAGTAGACCTGACTATCACCTAGGTGACGGGCTGATGTCACTTGCTTCTACGAAATGTGTTCTGTTTTCGGGTAAGGTTAACGTTAGAAATCGTTAGAAAACAGTAGATTTGGCGGGCTATAGGACTTTGTTAGGATACGTGCGATTCCATGGATGTCTTTGGTGGCCTCTTTGGGGTGTTCTCACTTCGGTGACCTTGACAAGGACAAGAAGGTAATAGCTTCAGAAACGAGCTGTTGACGTGTGTTTGAGTTGTTGACGTTTTTGTGGATACGGACTTGGCTTCCACTTCCTGTACTGTGGGAGGGGATCTCCCTATTTGTTCCCTCTGGAGTAATATTCTAACAATGAGGTAAACGTCAAAAACAATGACCATATTTGTACACCAGGAAGTTGGGTCGTTCCTCAAGCGTACAATGTGCGATTCCATGTGTATGACGAACGTACTATCGAACTCGCACAGAACATATTTGGTTAAGAACCAAGCTCGATCGAACACCGACAACCGTCGTGTCGAAGTTTCAGTCCCACTGTATGTAGTAACTGGTAGGTCCGCCATTTCTAACGTATGTTTATGCCGACTTTGAATACGCCCATTTCTAAGTCCAGGATATTATGGCTGAACAGTTAGCATGTCTCAGATATGCTAACTGTTCAGCTGTATAATATCCTTAATGACTAAATGTAGTTCAAATGTCTGTTTTTGTAATCGCAGGAACTTTGTCTCCAAACAACATTTCCGATAGCACTGGGAAGGGTTTTAGTAGTGCCCTAACTGTGTATGATATCCTACAATAATAATTCTGTTTACTCAACTAAAGACAACTTGAAACAGACACATATAGCTAAACGTGTGGTATTGCTAATAACTCTGTGTGTTTCTTTTTGCAGTTTCTCGTTTGAAAGTGGAGTTAGAGTGAAAGCATGGCTGTGGTTCCAAACTTAGCGGAAGTCTTCCCCTTACTTCTCACGGCGTTCATCGTGGTCTCAGCCGCTGACTACACCTGCCCCTCCACCTGTACCTGTACCGACGCTTACGGGGAGCTCACCGTGTCCTGTGCCGGGCAGGGACTCTCAGAAATCCCCTCAGACATTCCAACAGCCGTGAAATGGCTAAACCTCAAGTACAACAACATCACAAGGGTCTCAAGCAGCAGTTTCCACGGTCTACAGAACCTACATGGAATAGACCTGTCAAACAACAACATCAAACACATCTCATCTTCTGCCTTCAGAAATCTTCATCATCTACAAAACGTAGACATTTCTGGTAACCAGCTATCCACACTGTCAGAGGAAGTCTTCAACGTGTCTGTCACATCGGCGAGACAAGATCAGGGGAACTTCTACGTCTACATGGCGAACAATCCGTGGAACTGTGACTGTAGGTTAAAATGGCTGGCAGCGGAACTGAAAGCTGAATCTCACTACTACAGTGACAGACTAGTAATGTGTAACCGACCAGAACATTTGAATGGAAAGGACTTAAAAGATATACCTCTAGATGGCCTAGTTTGTGCACGAAAACTGGGATCAGCCTTCGACGGAAATGTTATGGATGTATCTAGTTCTGTAACGCCTACTCCCACCAGTAAACTTAGGGAACCAGATAAAAACAGGACAGATAAGATGTCGTTTAACATAGCTCTCGGCACGGCGGCGGCTGTCATTGCGATTATTGTAGTCGGTGTGAAAGCGCACGAGTTTTACAAAAAGAAATGCTCACGTAGACAGCAGCCTATCTTAGAAGATTTAGAAACACTGGTTTAAAGGTTTCACCAGTTCACAGTGTATTGTAATTAAAACTTCGACAAAGTCAAGTTTGATAAAATATGTATTATACATTGTACAGAAAAAACACAATGTCTCCTGCTGAGGACCCTTTACAGTATGCCACTATACTTAATTTTGTATATACTTGAGTTTTATACAATATAATCGCTTGAAGTGTAATGTAATTTGCCTTCTAATGGTAATTTGTACTACCTTGTTGTTTCAACTTTATGACTAACATGACAATAATTCATAGGGAAAACACATTACATATAGATTGATGTCCTGGCTACAGAAAGACAAAGTACGGCGAAAGAAAAGTAGTATATATGTCACTTGTGTTAATGTTAAGCTAACATTATACTTTACACGTACATGTAATTTTGTACTTTGTTACAATGTTATGTAAACTATGGGCTGCCTTGTATATGTATGTAAAACGTGTAAAGATAGTATGCTTTTATTCAACACAAAATTACAGATATCTACTCTATTTGTATCTATCAAAATCACCACACAAGATACATCGTCATTCTTTAACATGTTGTACATCGTTACAAATACCACTACATGTATGTAACCTAAAAAAACATAGACGTGAGCAAATTTTGTACAGTTTTGAAAAGTATTGGAACCTTTACACTGAACCTTACACATACAGAATGTACAAAGCCAACATTCTTTTTCTACAAATATTGTATCAGTGGCCAGCTGTATTTCAGAACAGTCGATGAACTGTATCTTTTGGAGGCCAGGTAAGCATAATTTACCTGTGGATGCACTGATTTAGTTGCTATTGGATGAATCTTCCAGAAATCGATATATTTCTAGATCAAGAGGAGGCTGAAACGTGTTCAGTTGTTGGACTAATGTGGCAGCGGTAGCATATTCGCCGTTTTTGTCCCTCCAAGCGATGAGCATGTCAAAGATTTGTCCCCTCATGTACCTATCGTTATTTCTGATGAACCCCCCTACTTCCGTCCTTGTCATACCAAGGTGAATTGCTAAACTTTCCCATTCGACTCCAAGCTTTCCAGCCAATATGTTCAACTGTTCATCAGTTACTAGGCCTGTGAACCCATCCAGACGGACATACCCACTCCTTTCCTTATAGTTGTATACGAGTCTTGCTATTAGCCCTATAAGTCCAATTGCCAAGACTACGGATGCTATAATAATCGCCAAGAGGTAACGCCATTTTGTTTTGCACCAGTATTCGTGGATTTCGACATTATGTATATCGGCGTCTTTCGGAACTTGACAGCGAACTCCTACCCAGACACTAGGACGTCGTTTCACTTGTTCCTTCAGCCACTTGATGTTACAGACACAGTCAAACATGTCGATAGAGCAATCACACTGTTCACTGTTCGACAGAAGACCGCCACAATGCGCATCGCAGTGGAAAGGGTTCCCGTCTAAATCCACCAACCCGAGGCTTTTCGCGGTGTTACCGAACGTTCGAGGAGAAACGTTTGTCAGTTTGTTCTTGCTCAGATCTACCTCATGTAGATACGTGAACACCTCTAGCGTTCCTTCTATGTGGGCGATTTCGTCAGGCACAAGTCGAAGTCCTCTCAGCTTCTTGAGACGACCAAACACACGCAGATCCAGGACAGGTAGACTGTACCCAGTGAGTGTGAGGTGGGTTAAATCCAGCGGCAGATCATCTGGGATGGTCTTTGAGCCATTCTCCCTGCAGACGACATTCAAGTCCACCACATATTCTTCACAAGTGCAGTTTGGAGGACAGCTAGACGCACACCACGACACAGACAACGCCGCAAACACTACAAACCAGTACGTGTGCCACATTGACATATTTGCCTCAGTTACCGTGATTCAATCTGAGCCCACAAGACTCCTGTGGGAATTGAAAGGTTTAAAAGTTTTACATGAATCACAACCTCGTAAAAGCGGCAATCAAAATCGTATTTTTAAAGGCTAATATGGTAAAACAATCAAGATGGCGGACGTAAAGTTACAACTTCCTCTTTTTTTGTCTCACTTGATCGGAACATTCCGATGAACTATGGGTGACTATTCGGCGTCAATCTTACGTAATTACGCATTAACCGATCATGATCTCCACGCTAGTCAAGGTTAAGTGTAAAAGTTGAATACGTATGACTATACGGTCTCTCACCTGAACAGGTTTGCAGTTTGTTCGCAAGGTGTTTAACTCTGTGCGGATAAACTTTGACCTTATGGCGACGTGCCAAACTAAATGTTGTCAGTCTGGTGTTTTGAGCAGGACATATCTACTACCCCCTGGCAGTTCCTCTCGGCTTCTCGCCTATTGGATGTCACGAACAGGTGACCATACCAGCGCCATTCACTGTGGCTTTTCATCTATTGGCTGTGGTTGACGCAGACGCAGTGGAAGGCGGGAGGGTAAGATAATGCTCAGTTTGTTTACCCTCAGCAACAGGTCAACCTTTGCGAAGGAGATCAGTTGAAACCTTTTCTCGGAAATCTTGTACCTGCTTTCATCTCCTTGGTGATCGACAGCTCTCTTGTTCCACAGATCTAGTCCAAGACTGAAAGTGGTCATCAAGGGACGGACTAGCGTGTATATATCGTGCTTAAGGGAACGAAGCCAGCTGTAGGTTTCTTCAACTGTACATAACATGTGACATGCATATTCTGAGGCGCTTGTTTTGGACGTACGCCCACTTCGTGTTTTGAAGTCACTGAGGCTTGATAGCTGGGTAGAGTTGGTGAAGGGTCGCGCTGTATAGACAGGCAGCTATCTTTGGAAACAGTGGAAACTTTGGAAAATGTTACACTGACTACATACAACATGGATCCGGAAAAATCTTACTCTGTGAAACAAGATTCGCAATTCTGCGAGGCTGACGAGTCCAGAACAAGCCACAGAAAACACGACAGCAGCTTTTCTGTATTTTTGTTGTTCGTGTTTCTGTTCGTGTTGAATGGGGCGGGGTACATGCACTTGGTAAGGCGCCTGGCATATGTTGAGGGCCAATTAGCTTTGCAGTGTGCCCACTCTGGACAGTTAGTAAGAGAGACGGATAGACAACAACATGGTGTCATCGAAAAGTTTGAACAGACCTGGGAACAAGGAGCTAACAATGAACAGGTATGCCAGAGTGTTATGATTCTGTAAAATGGCGTCATGTCGTCATAGATATGATCTTTCAAACTGATAGCATTGAAAGTGAAAGCAAAGAACGACCACTGAAATGGAAGTGTTTCGAGGGAACTACCATCTGATGACGGAATGTCTTGTTAACGTGTATTTTTCCCTAGTCCTTATAAGGTTTATGACTCAATGATCGACGTCTTTCTGGACACTCGATCTGATCGCCAGTGCGAAAGCCATTCGCTAATAAAGAGGTTTCGTGCTGTATTTCTAGCAAACGACGGGAGAACTCAAATCTTCACCCGCTCTGCACCTAAACCTGGGGAGGATAAAACGATCAGAAGATAGGTCTTCTGCAGAGAAATGGGAAGGTAAATGGACTGTAGCATTTTGGGGCTTTTATGTACTTTTTACAGAAAACCATGGATAATGAAACCAACCAACCAAATCTGAGACTTGATATTTGAAGTTGATATTTGAATATATAACTTCGAAAGGCTTCATATTTTGCCGCAGAATTTTGTATCTTGGTCTAAGCAAGTTGCCAGCTCGCTGTTCTGTTAATGCTTGCAAGTTGCTAATTCCATGTATTTTCGCCATAGTGCGTCTCTTCCACCCCAAAAGCGCGAACGGGAAAAGGCACAAGCGACACCACGACATGGCCAAGGGTGTGGTAGAAGTGCGAATTGGCGGCGGGAAATGGGGGAGGATCTGTGACCGGAACTGGGGCATCGCCGAGTCTAACGTCGTGTGCAGACATCTCGGGCACGACGGGGCCACCAGGTATATGTAAACATGATCTGCATCTTTTAGCACAGCTATTACAGGATATGCTGATGAAGTTTAGACATCTAAATAATCGATATTTCTTCACAAATGAAAGTGTCACTATATACTACGTTATACCGGATAATCATATAACAGCCTCCAGTTTAATTTGGGAATTCCAGTTTGATTTGGGACTACCTCCCACATTTCAACAATCTTAAACCCAATGGCTTAATAGCACATCTGGTAGATAAAAATGTTTAAAAAATATGTAGCAGCCATTGGATTAGCCCAATGCTCTAATTCTGGAAAATGGAGTTAGAATTTCATGCGGAATTCTGAATTAGGCTAATTTTTTTAGAATTCCGCAGAATTCCGAAATTGGGCCTGACTCCAGTTCTCAGGATTCTGACTCCGGTTCTCAGAATTCTGTAGAGGCTATAGACTTTGTTCTTAAACGTATCTAAAATATCCGATTTCTTCCTCAGTGCCATTGTTTTATATTAGCTACAGGGTAACTTTCCTCTTTTCCTTGTACACTCGACTGGTATCACACAGATTCTTCGAGTTAGAGTTTGCATTTGACCAATGAAAGTTTCAACTTGTAAAGTCACAGTTGTTGTAAATGTTACTATTATCAATGACAGGTCCTACAGGAGGGCTGCGGCAAATTTCGGACAGTACTTCAGTCCGCACTTCTCCCTGAGTGACGTGGAGTGTACAGGAACTGAACAGTTTCTACAGGAGTGCAGAAACATCTTCGACACCACGTCATGCGAGGGAAAGTCTCGGAGGAAGATGTCAGCCGGGGTCAAGTGCGCAGGTAGAACAATGTTTTGCCGTTGTTTAAAACTATCTAATTTTGCAGTGTGGATTGCACCTAAGGCTACGACAGTGAAATGGAACAACAAGAAATCTATGAATACATATCTTTGAATGGACTACCATAATTGTATGATTTATGCAGATATAGATATCTAGAATGACTACGAGTCCTTCTGTGTCCCCCAGTAACCGACGAGTGCGCGTCCAGCCCGTGTAAGAACGGCGGGACCTGTCGGGACGGACAGGACCGCTACACGTGCGAGTGCCCGCCGGGGTGGGAGGGGAGGAACTGCGAGATAGGTAAGTCTCTCTTACAATCACAATATCTGCTTTGATAGGCATAGAATAGTCCACTTTTCCAGACCTCATAGCTTACCGAATAAAGGTTGACTTTTTGTCTTTAAAAAGATCTGTTTATTATTTATTTGTTAAAACAAAGGCTAGTTTTCCCTTTGAAACACTCACATTGTCCAGTCTCAAATGCTACCAATATTAAAAGAATAGTTTTTGAGCGATCTCTCTCACTGCTTGTGTCTACCTAACGTTGCTTTCATTAAGAACACAGTGATAAGAAAACATCCCTGGGCGATTCCCTATGCAAAGCAACCTACTAGGTTCATGCTATGTGACCATATTCCATTTTCTTCTCGTCCGTTTGACAGAGACCAACAGGTGTTCCTCCTCTCCCTGTAAGAACAACGGCACCTGTCATGGCGGACAGTACGACTACACCTGCCACTGTACTAATGGATGGGAAGGACCAACCTGCGAAGCCAGTGAGTTCTGAAACTTTGAAACAAATAACTGTCAAAGTTTTTGAAATTCCAATGATAGATATTACATATGGAAAGTAAGTAATTAATGCAATATGCCTATTTTTGTGTTAAAATATCACAGGTTATGTGGCACTATGGCGTGTCATAAACAAGACAATTTCTTCTACCACAGACTCAGACGAATGTGAAGTCAACCCCTGTCAGAACAACGCCACCTGTGTGGATGGAGTCAACACCTACAGCTGCCTGTGTGCCCCGGGGTGGGGGGGACGGGACTGTGGCATACGTAAGTCTACGTCACAAAGAAGGACCATGCCATGTCATAAAAAGTGCTGCAACTTTAATCCTATCATCTTATCTGTATCTGATAACCAGCTATGCTTCTTAAATGTTTATTCCAGACAAATGCAGTTCTGGTCCCTGTCAGAACAACGGAACGTGTCACGTCACCCAGCATGGATACGCGTGCGCATGCGCACAAGGATGGCAAGGCCACCATTGTGAAAACAGTGAGTGTATTCCGAATAATAGATTTGATTTAGGTGTGCTGAAATATTACTTCATTATTTACAGTCTTTTAAACTGCAAAAATCTGCAATGAATTTTCAAGGTTATTTTTTTAAAATCTGAAATGACTGTCCATGTTGTCTCATCCAGTGGAGAACGTGTGTGACTCCCACCCCTGTCAGAATCACGGCACGTGTCATAACGGTGGGGACCACTACATATGTCAGTGTCAACACGGATGGGTCGGGGTTCACTGCGAAACTAGTAACGGTAGGTCTCATCAACGTATACTTACACTTATTATAATTAGTAAACCCAATGCAGTAAGGCTTTTAAAAATGTGCTCAAATGCTTATTTATTTCATTCCATGGAGGAAGATTCATATTGTGTCCATGTATCTATATCAGACATACTTGATATGAAGTGTTTATTAACATGACCCTAATACAAGCTTTCATTTTCTGACAGAGGACAACGAAAGCGAAAGCAGTCTTGTGGCATCGTCTAATGCCAGTTCACGCCATGGATATCTTAACGTGGACTCGGTACGCTATTTTCACAATGCCTGTAATTCCATAATCATTCTGTAACCAACAGTAGAGAAAGTGTTGCATGAATTTTCCTAATTTAACGATGTAAGCTAACAACAAACGTTGATTGTTTTTTGTATCGATGGCAAAGGCTGTATATACTTTTTTTTTCAATTTCAACCAAAAATTGATGTTTTGTTTCAGAAGTCCTCCTCAACCTGGGTACACATTGCGGCCAAATCAGGTATCGAATGTTTTATTTTTAATGGCAATTGCCAAATTGCCAAGTGTGCATAGCATTAGCACTTTTCGTAATATTCCCTCAGTAACAGGCGTGCACGTGCAATATTCGCAAATTGAAAAAAATGCTGTTAGTTATAAACTTAAAGCATAGTCATAGCTTATCGTTGTGTCTTCCGTTCTTATAGACTCTGGCGACCACACTGTTACCATCGAGCGTAAGTATTTCAGATTATCATATTTAACTCTATAATTTGACTCCATGCATCTCTTCCCCATGCTTAAATCACGCGAAGGAGGTGTACATGTAAATGTGAAACCAACTTGTCATGGAAGAAAAAGAATGCAGCAATGATGTTATTTCATAGCCTATAGAAGAAAAACAGATATCGCATAAATCTTATTTATTAACGGTTGGCCCGTTTTGTCGTACAGGTGGTCACGGGGTGCTGGCAGACCACTGGAAAAAGATTCGCTCCAACAAGTTCAGCCTGGACCATGGGAAACTAGAGGTAAAAGAGGAAGGAGACTACTACATATACAGCCAGGTAGGATATGCTAGAAGATAGATATACCTTCTATGAATCACAATATTCAGTTTTCTCAATATAATGTCTTATTTGTGAGTCTATCGTTTGATGCAACAACTCCCACAATGTAAAATGAAACGCATGGCTAGCCCCACTCGAATGTACACTACATCAAAGACTTATGCTTGCCCTTATTATTGTAGTTATTAGGATGTTAAGTTTATCATATATTTCTATTTTGTACTGTGTCAATAGTTGTTGCCATACATTGTACCATGTACGATTGCCGTGCAATAACGTTCTTCCTCAGTCTTCTTTTGTGCGTTTTTCCTAACCTCGTCAATTATTGAATCTTCAGGTACAATACATGGAAAATGAGAAGAACGCCTACACAACCAACCACACTGTCATGGTGGCGGGTAAACATGGCGGACCCGACCACTTCCTGACATGCGTACATGAGATGTACGGGTTCCCGCCCTACAAGACGTGCTTCACAGCGGGCATGCGCAAACTGCACAAGAAGGACGTGGTGTACCTGCATGTACCCTGTGACGGGTGTGTTATCTCTCTGGATCATGACACCACGTTTTTCGGCCTGATGAAGCTTACTTAGACTCAGTTGTATAGTTCAGCATTATTTGATCTTTATATCGAGACAGATTACTAAATTCAAGTCGCAAAATAGTAATTGGATTTGCTTCATACAAAGTTCATGGCATCTAGGATGCTGCTGCTTATTTGTTTTCAAATACATAGCAGTAGAATATCCTAGTATCCAACACTAGGGTTTCTCTATAACCTCCTTGGTATTACAGTAACTATATATTGCATTATGTAACATATCATGACTAGGTGGTAATGTACAAGTATAACTAGAGATGCAGCTGCATGATATTCATTTAGTGATGTTTATCTTATTGTCCTAATGTCTGCACAATAGAGACGCAATGAAAGCTTGTAATTGTCATTTTAAATCTGCCCATGGACTCTGAACAGTGTTATAGCTAGCTCACTGCCAAAGTGGTATATGTACTCGTATATGGGTGGTTCATATTTAGAGATATAAAAATAGCAGTTGATAGAATGTATATTCTTAGAGTCTTTCTTGTTTACCAGGACTTTTATTCTTTGGATTATTGCATATTTGGTGAAATAGTCGCTCAGTACCTTTGATTTTGGTAAACGGTGTCATTCTTTGAATTTTCACACAGCCAAACTTCCATGGATTGACAAAAGCTCAACATTGAGTGAAGAGGAAGTCATAAAGGGCTCAATAGGCTGTTTTGATTTTGAGTTATCAGTGTTGTAAATAAATCATTCACTGTCTATCTCTCTCTTTATACATATCTTCTTGAATCTCTTTGAATGTGTACAAAAACACCTTATAGAATAAATGCAACAACTATTGGTGATATGGGAAAGAGCAATGGGTTTCTTTTTTGAACAAGTTTACTCAGAGCAAGACCGGTGAAGGCCAGTTCAAGGTTATTACACGAGTAGGACGGTGACAGCATCTCGTCTCCCTTTATATGTAACAGCGTCCTTGAGAGGAGGAGTCCGTAGTGTGCCTTTACGTTTCGCCTATAACTTGCCCGTCGAACCACGTTTACATTTATTTTATGCTATCCTCCCATACATCATCCTATTGCAGTTTTCTACATATATCAGCTCACGCGTGTTGATACATATCTTTTAAGTACGTAGTTGCCTATGAAAGTGAAACAAGTACAGAAGAATTCATTTCCTTAAACTTTAAAGATCTGTTCTAAACTGGGACAATCATGTGTGACAGAGATTGATTACAGCAGACATAATGGGCAAGCTTCAGGGGCTACGGCTGTCTATTGTATGCGCCCCTATTGTAAACATGACCTAACAGTAAGGTTTCGTCTGGCACAAAGCCAAATGTCACCTGACCACCTGACACCGCCGCTTACCTGGGACCGGGAGTGAAGGAGAAAAACAACAAAATGGCGCAGTACGCTTTAGGCCTTCGCGAGTAGGCGTTCCCCGTAACCGTGCTTCCTTTGCAGAGGACAGATCGCTTTTGAAAAAAGTACACACTTAAGTACCGTGTGCTCCGAGACAAGGTGCTACATCAGCACAATGAGGTGAGTAGATTACGGTAATGTGTCCTTAAATAGCGTTGTAAGCATGTAGCAGAGAACAGTTGCTTAATGTACCTTACGCACCACTAGAGGCTCGGTAAGCAGAATATTGAAACAACGCCAATCATTGGGTTCCCTCGCTCTCGTCTCTTTGACTACCGTCTACAGCCAGCTGCGGCTGCATTGGGCAAGGGGTGTGATCGCTCTCCCCCGAAAAATATATTTGGGAGCGCCCCCCCCCCATTTGGTATTTTTTCACTGATAGAGATGTCATTAAACCTAGCTTAGCCCAGCAGCAAAGTCGCCCAAGTATGCTCTTTAGAAATGCAGTGTCAATATTTCAAAATGCCTCCGGACCCCCTAGGATTGTTAGGCCTTCGGTGATCAACATGGTAAAAATTCTGCAATGTTTTGCCTCCTCATACGATATTTCCTCCTGCCTCCTCTGTTTAAAAGAAAGAACTCGTGTTGATCATTTTGCTAATTGAATGTCTCTTTTGTGTCCCTTCTTTTACAACACAGAGTGTATATCTGTATCAGACTTCACACGGCAGCGATGGTCGCACAGGAGCTATGTCTACTGCTCTTGTCCGTCTTTGTGCTGGCCGAGACGGACGAGCCCGACTGCCCATCCCCGTGCTCCTGTACCGACCAGTACGGGGAACTCGTCGTCAGCTGCGGAGGACGACAGCTCGAGAGAATCCCTGCAGACCTCCCACCATCCGTCATCTGGCTCGATCTCAAGTTCAACAACATCACCGAAGTCACGTCTACGAGTTTCAAAGACATTACCCAAGTGAAAGGCATCAATTTGAGCCATAACAAAATCCATAAGATATCAGTTGATGTCTTTAAGCACCTGAATCATCTGAATACGGTCGACTTGTCCCAAAACTTGCTGAAAACCATCTCATACGACTTGTTCAAAATCCCCATAGACTCAGCTGTAAAAGATGCCAGACGTTTCTTTGTTACCTTAGCAATGAACCCCTGGCTGTGTGACTGTAGCTTGGAATGGTTGATAGAGCTATTCAGAAATGACTCTCAAATGTTCAGTAGTAGGCTTGTAACGTGTGATGCTCCTGAGACGTTGCAAGGTGTAGATGTGAAAGAAGTCTCCCTTAGTAAGTTCTTATGTCCAATTGCAACAATCACGCCAACTGAAGAAAAGGATAACAGCACCTTCCACTCTATGCCGGCGTCAGGGAGACATGTCTATCATCTTCCTGTGTATATGTTAGCACCGTTTTTTGCCATACTGGTTCTAACAGTGGCACTCGCATTGTTTGTGAGAAGATGTATGGAAGGAAAGTCCCCAAATAGGTATAGGAGAATACCTAATGATGTGTTGTTGACTGGACATGAGAAAGATGGGTCTGTCTGAAGAGATTGATGTGTTTTTCGTGTTCAATGCAGTTATGATGTTGAAACGTTTTTTAACTGCTGTGCAACATTTAAATGCTGGCAGCTGGAACCTTGACGCTATTTGTGTGCTATTTAATGCAGTGTTCTGTGTTATGCATTGGTAATCCTGACAATGTAAATAATAGTATTTAATGAATGATTTATTGCACAACAATTGCATCAGTGACAATGTATGGCAAATTACAGACAACATAGGTAACAATCTAGTTCTATACATGTATAAGAATATACTACTTACTATAATACTACGGTATATCCAGTGTGATCTATGGCCATTGCAACATGGAACTAATACAGACTAAGGGTTGTTTTTCTAGGCTAATTGTAATCTAAGGAAATTTCTAATTACTATAACGCTACATCAAATGCAATCTACTTTAATAATAATAATTTTATTTGCAAGTTCTTGCCCGAAGGCTAATTGCAACATGAAACAATACATAGCAAGGGTATACTGTACAGAAAGTGAGAGTTAACAATGTTGACTAGTAGAACACATGGCTAATCTAAAAACTACTACGGAATACCATCTACGCTTTTTGGGTTTGACTTCTTTTTTGGAAGCAGTAATGATGGGATGATCTACTTATAGATCACGTATTTACAATGCTGTTTGGTGGTCATTAAATGGTTGTACTTTGCACGTTTGTGTGCTTTTTGTATTATGAAAAGTCAAGTCATTTAAAGTCAAGTAAAGCCAAGTCTACTGACAGTAAAATAAGGTTTCAATATTTTCAGAAAAATGGCATGTATTGAAGGAAACACAAAAACAAAAAATATTCTTCTTTCATACGGCCAGTAAAGTCATTAAAATGGTGATTTGATTGAAAGTTACACAAGCAAGGCCTGCATTGACGCAACGTTAAGGTAAGAAACACGATAGGTGGTCCTCGATTAAGTTTTCTTCGAAGAAAATGAAGCTGAAACACGTACACATGATGAACAATAGCATGTGTTGATATTGGAAACAACTTTAGACGATCATGGTACCTAGTGTGCAATTCACAGTAAAGGACGTATTAACATGCTCACTTTCCCAGAAAAGGGTTTGACATGCATGACATTTTATTCTACCGTTTAGTCTACATTTGTATGGGGATTTATCATTAAACTTGACTGTTATGATGAAATATGAAAGGTGAAGTCCTGGTTATCTTTTGTTCATAAACAAGTGAAACTTTGTCCTAGCATTCCGCGGTTTCATTGAGGATGAAAAAAACAGAAACATACGCCTTTATTCAAGCTCAAGTAGTACCCAGCACATTGTGTTGCAGTGTTTTTGTCTTGGTCCCAGGCAAGGACAATATTTACGCAAAGGGGGCGTGTACATTGCAGTGTTGTGGGCTTCATTTCAACGCCGTCAAAACACCCCCCGAGGCAAGTGTTGGAGTGAGACGCATAGTTTGTAGACGCGATCTAACCCCGAGGTCTCAGTACGACAATAACGCAGACGGTACAACGATTTCGAAAGGACAACAGACCACAATCTGTCTTATTAGCCAGTTAGGATGGACGGTTGCAAAGACGACGGAAACATGGGGTTTGTTGACAAGCAGAGGGACAGCCTGAAGTTCGTTTGGGTTGTTCTGGTGGCTCTCCTCGTCACTAACGGCGTCATTTACGTCCACCTGCTCGTCGATAATGGGGACCTGTCGGCCAGACTTAGGGCCGTGGAGGGGGAGCTGCATTCATACCGGTCTTTGGTAGACACAGGCCAACTGACAGACCGCATGCCAGAGGATGGGCGAGCTGTGGAGAGAAACAGCGATCCTATCGACAACAAGGTATTTTTCAATTTTATCTGATGTTACCACAAGTATTTACAAACAAGGATTAGAAATTCCAACGTTAGATAGCAAATTGACATAGCTCTGTGCGAATCATAAAATTTCAAGTACCTTGGTGATATAAAACGTTTCCTCGAGCCATTACTAATGACAATAATTTTGCGTCCTAACCATAGCCGAGCATGGTACAGAAACGATCCTACCGGACAGAGCCGAGGGAAGAAAGGGCGGTCATCAGCGCCCCAGGTGATATAATCACTTTCTACCAGATTGGTTTTGAATAATTTGATTAAGAACCATGTCCATTGCTATGTATGTATAGTTCTCTCATTAAATATTCTCTATCAAGCTTAATGACTTATACAGATTTATACAAATATTGTTTCACTTTCAGTTCTGACGATACATGCCAGGCTTGTTGACGGTGAGACGAGCAATGAAGGCCGGCTGGAGGTTCGGAGAGAGTCCGGGGAATGGGGAACCATCTGTAACGACAGGTGGGACGTGAAGGATGCTAACGTCGTCTGCAGACAGATGGGGTACAGAGGAGCAGTGCCCGGGAAGGAAGACAGATTCTTTGGAAAAGGCCTGGGCAAGATCTGGCTAGATGAGGTCATCTGTGCAGGAACCGAGTCCAACTTGGCAGAGTGTAAACTTCCTCTCGGGTGGGGAATCCACAACTGTGGACATGACGAGGATGTGGGCGTTGTTTGCGCAGGTGGAATATAAAGATATTATTTCTCTTTTCTTCTTCGACTTGGTCCCACACTGGAGCCTTGCTCATAGACAACAGTCCTCCATCTACTTCTTACATGGGCTGATGCCTCTGTCTCTCTGGAGTAAACAATGCCATGATATAGTATGATTTTGGAAGTTGTATGTCTTGCAGAAGATTATATATGGATTATAATGTACAATATTGGAACAAATTTTCATGACGAAACATTGTCTATTTTGTTTGCACACACATCTTTAATGAATGAAGACCTTTATTGCACATTTCTGCCACACTTGGCTAAGTACAGGTCACAACAAAATATAATACAAGACAGAACAGTTAGCGGATACAAAAGAATATGACTATCATTAAATAGATGCTACTTCTCCTCGCTTTTCGGTTATAGTAGATATAAAAGAACAGACGTGTTCTTCAATGGGAGGTTTGTCTAGTCACATTAGAAATATGAATTTTTGAACACTACTTAAATGTGTGAAGTAGGGAAATAGGTTTTCTACAAGTTTATACAGTTCATTTCTTTCTTTGGTATATAATGCACATTCTACCACAAAATGACATTCGTCTTCTACTCTATTTAAAGTACAATGTTAATGTGTCTTTACGGTTGTACGGACAGGAGTTAATGAATGTGCCGCCCACCACTGCCGGAACGACGCGACCTGTGTTGGGAGTGATCAGGAGGAGGGGTACAAATGCCTCTGTGCTCCAGGGTTTCATGGAAAACATTGCGAACATAGTAAGGAGGAGAACCTAATATAAAACCAGTATTCTCACTTATGTCATGTTTTACGATATTTATGGTGTATAAAATTAAGTACTATTCGTATGTAAAAAGATGGAATGAATATGTGTTTATATTATTTCACCATAACTCTGACTTTAATCTGACATAAATCTGAAAATATGTCAACGGCGTAAAATGATAATAATATTTTTTTGAATTCAATATTGTACAGGCTCTCATAGACATCATCAGACTACTTCGGGGCAGGTAAAACCATTTTATGAACGTTTCAACTTGTCCGTTTGTCTACAAACTTTGTATGTTTACAGTGCAAGCTAGCGCGGTGTCGTCGTCTACATTTTATGCGTTAACTTTATAACTTCATTAACCGACAGCAATACACTCTACCTTCCAGGCCTCTTTGCTGTCAGTCCATATTCCAGCCAGAACAGGTAAGTAATATTATATTACTCATTACTGTTTCATGTATCATTCCTGCATGATATTGGTAAATCGGTGTCGGATATATAAGATTAACAACTTTTTTTTCTATTTCACTTGTTCGAACAGACGCAAGAACAACATCAGCCATGATTCCTGTCAAAGGTGAGTTTCATTATGCTGATATATCTGATATTGAATTTTGGCATTTTAGCAATGCAAACACGTTACACTTTTGGGTTATTTTAATGCTCCTTCAGATCATTCGTTTATTATTAACCCAATACATCAATTTTTGTCAAGAACAAGGCAATTCAGTCTTATTTCTATTTCCAGAGGGCATCTTCACCCAGTGGGACTATCATCAAGAGCCAGGTTTTGTGTTTGAGGGCGGACATCTCGGGATCCTGGAGCCAGGAAAATACTTCGTCTATAGCCAGGTAATAGTCTTAGTATAAAGCTCTTACATTTGAAATTGAGCATTTGTTATGTGAACAAATCAATCGATTGCTTGCTTGCTATGCGTACATTATATTTTCTAAACTAAATGTGATGATATACCCGATGAGCATCCGTACAAAATAGAATTCAAAGCCAATGTGTAAGTTGTTGCTAAGGGGGGGGGGCACGGTGCACTGGTAGAAACCAAGGGAGTAGACGTTTTGTAAGCATGCTTTAAACATTTTAATCACTGAAATCTTACATTCTTTTTGAACTACCAAAAATGATCTAGAAAGCTTTTATACCATCTATCGCTTCATTTCTATAACCCGTCCATGCCTATATCCATATCAAACAGGTCGAGTTTGCCGGAGACGAGGCAGATGCAGGGAGTAAGTACTCCATCAGAGTAGGAGAGACGCCGTTCCTGAGCTGCACGTTACCGGTGGAAGGAATCCCTCCGCAATACACGTGCTACACCGGCGGGGTGCTCGACCTGAAGTGCGGGGACAAAGTCTACATCTACGTGGAGACGAAGGAAACGTGCAACATCGGCACGGATGCGGACAGGACGTACTTTGGAGCCATCAAACTTTCTGCTAAATTGTAAATGGCAGCTAATGACCTCTATTTCTAACCGCCATATATAACAAGCCCCATATGCATTAAAACAGAAGCACTCTTTATACATGCAGTATAGAATTATATATATCAAGAAGATTAAGGTTCAAGAGAGTTATGATATTAACTGACTATCAAGGTTAGACTAGTTTCACTTGATCACATTGTGAATGATCGACCACGTCGTGAAATCTATCTGAACATGTGTGCAAGTCATGCTATCAACACTGCCAAGTCTGTTAAGTACATATCGAATAGTAACTATCTAAGTTCAAGTTTATGCACATGTGAGTGGTTAAACATCTTATTTGAGTATAATTACCTACATGTTTTGTTGAACAGTGTCAGTTGTATATAGCTAGGGTGGTTGCGTATCTCTTTTCCACATTGTAAGATATCACATCCTACAGGTATGGTCCACTAGATATAGCCACAATGGTATCGAAAGTTTTACGTTGTGACTATAATCATTGTACGTGGTTGCTAACTGGGGATCTGACCATGCCTAGGATAAATTTTTGTTAAATCCATTTACAGGTGTGTGAAAATCAAATAAGCTATTACATGAATATTAAATTGTGATAGTTGAAATTAAAATATATCGACTAAAGAAAATGATGACTTAACTATACCTTTGTCCACGCTTGTAAATATTTTGAGGGTTTAACAAATAAAAGACCGTTCTTCCTCATCAGTCTTTTTTATATTGCTATAAATTTGACTGTCTAGTTTGCCACCTATGAAGGTGCAATGCTTCATCCTCACTTAGAAGACTTCAGAAAGAAACATGACCTTCTTTGCGATGATATTCACGGGCGCTCATACGCCAAGTACTGAAATGAGATAGCCCTGACATACTTCTCTCTGTCAACTCGCGGGGACGCATGCTTTGTGTACATAACAGTTACTCACCTGTCAGTTCAAAAAGGAGGCGTTTCAAGCGGCAGTAGTGGACAATGTTGTGGTGAAGCCCTTAAACAAATGAAGTGAACCTGAGAAGTTGCCCAGGGCAAATGAGCGGTGATCCATACTTGACCTTACGTTCTCGGTATTGCAGCTCGGTGCAGGGACCTTTTGCGTCAGTTCTAAAGGCAGTTTTGAGCTGATTCTACAAAGCGGTAGACGGTATGCATAAACACAGCGACGACGCGATTTACAGAAGCGAAACGCGACAAGGTGACATACGACGTCTACAGTTAGTTCTGGCCGGCACAGTTTGCCTGTTAACATGTTTTATCGTGGTAAACATTCTTGTTTACGTTCATTTGACCGCCGCCATTGCAGACCTGTCGCACAGAGTCGGTGTGGAGAAGAATGAAGATACCTCCATTGATCCTAATTGGATAACCGTTAACGCTCCGGACGTCGAGACTACTAAGGGGCTAGACAGCAGACAAGACAACACTAGAAATCAGGTTGGACTTTTAGTAAATGACAGGCTGTCTCACTAGCATTGACAAAAGCTCCTTGTTAGGCATTGCAACACAGCTAAGGCCTTTGAGATAAGCTATCGTATCTATTAATTTGATACCTTTGGAAAATGTACTTTTGACGTTGAAGAGAAAGGTTAGTGTAAATCTCCCAGGTGTATGTAGAAGTCAATGTACGTAAACACTGTAGTTGCATTGTATTTTTAGCTGTCGAACATGTCAAGTAAAGTCGTAATTTGTCTATTTATCTAACACTTTCTTTGGTCGGTTCCAGTCACTGACTCATTTCCCAGGACTCTCTCGGCAAAATGGACAAGTGAGAAAGAGAAATGGTAACTTTTAAAAACTTTTCCTCAAACACAGATATCAAATTTAGTTGCATCTCAATTCTACATTCATTACATAGACATAGACTTCGGAATAGATTGACCCATCATGTCAGCATTAACTGTACTCATTTTTTTAAAATCTTAAGCACGCTCGACATGTGGACTATACGAGTACCAGTGTCATAATGGCCGCTGCATTCCCTCAAGCTGGCAGTGCAATGATGATTATGACTGCAGCGACGGCTCTGACGAACCTCCTTTGAATACAAGATGCGGTAAGTACTTTTTAACGACAAAAACATTATAATAACTGTTAAGTTGTGAAAGATTGTAATACATTTATCAATGTGACTTCAGAAAGCAAATGTTTGTAGCTAGAACATTCTTCTGCCGAGACAAGCATGTTAACAAAGGTACTTAAATACTGAATTTACACAGGCTCGTTGGTTTGGAACATACATACTTTCAACACGATTGTTAAACTGTGTGTTTGTTTTTGCCTTTCAAGCATACCCACCCTACGAGTGTGAAAATGGGTACAACATTCCCTCAGTTTTTCAGTGCGATGGTGATGTCGACTGTACCGACGGTTCTGACGAATATCCTTGGAATGAAAAGTGCAGTAAGTACTTCTTAACGAGCAATACCTTCTAAAAAATCGAATATAGTAGTACAAATTGTTCTGATGAGTGATTGCAATGAATCTTTCTATATAGTATAGCATAGTAGTTCTTGTCAAGACACCAACGTTAGTGAAGATGCTCGAATGGTGAACTTCCAAAGGTTAATAGAAGTGTATAAAATGTAAAGATATATGTTGATAGTAACATATAGAGTTCATTAGGACTTAAATGACATAAACTGTGTCTCTGCCATACTTTATCTGACCCTTACCTCTTCCTTCCTGACCTCAATGAAAAGCGGTTTGCATGTCGATTTGAGTTTCTCAGGAAGACACAAAGATTCAAACAAACAAACAAACAAACAAACAAACAAACGCATGCGCATAATTTTGGTTATTAATGGTTATTAATTAAACTGCATTTTTGTCTGCCTTTTGTGATTGTGTAAAGGTTAATCTGCATGAATACACATTCCCATAATTTCCACATGCTGATAAAGTTTCCTGTTTGATTCATTGATGTCTAATGCATCATTATGCAGATTGTCTACTTTAATTCTAGCCCATGGAAGTGAAAATGCATTTGACAGATTTTCACCACGTCTTTGGCCATTGAAGGTTCTTTTCATGTATTTCGTGCAGAAAAAGACCACTGTGAAACACACCGGTGCCAGAACAACGCCACCTGTCTCGCCAAAGAACATGGCTACACCTGTATTTGCCCCGAAGGCTTGCATGGAGTATTTTGCCAAAACAGTGAGTCAATGTTTTAAGTATATCTCAACCTTTTGTGTACTCGGTTGTTACAGCAAAAGAACAGAGATTACGTTTTAAACAGTAAAAAAAGTGCTCGGATGATATGTTTTGCCATCGTCATTTTGATATCATAATTGTCTGACACATTTATCTGGACCAGCTAAACAACCATCTTTCCTTTTCAAAATAGCTGAACGTGGACGACGCCGAGGAAGGGGGGGTAAAAGCAGGGGACGCCCTGAACTGGTAAGGCTTCTAATACTAACTGCACGATCTCAGACATAGTCCCGATTTCTACCTCATTTGATACTGTTAGATCTAAGAATCAATGCAAACATTTGTTTTAACTGATTATCTTAAAGCTTAATATTTTCCTTTATAGGAGCCAATGCTGGCGGTACATATTCAAGCCAAAACGGGTAAGCTTCCTACCACCCCTGTTGTAAAAAACATTTGATGGCTTTTATTGTACCATTGAGCTTAAGTCATATATTTCCACATCACATTTGCAACTGACATCGATTTCACTCTCCTATTCTCAAGTCACAACTGAAACAGGTCGTGCAATACAAGTGACTGGTAGGTGACACCGCTTCAATCCCTATCTCTATAGTGTATCACAGTAAAAATGACGTAAGAATAAAGCATTGGTATCTCAGATTTGTGTGATAGCAATGAATTATTTGGTCAATGGTGACTTGTAGTTTACGTGTAGAAAGAAATAAGAAAATGTAATCGTGAAACATCGTATAGACAAAGAAAGAGACTTACAACTTGTATTGGTCGGCAGGCAACTTTACCCAGTGGAAACACATCAAAGAGACCAGGTTTGGGCTTCAGTACGGAGAGCTGATGATCAAAGAACCAGGGAAGTACTTCATCTACAGCCAGGTATTTATTACCTTTGTCGGGAAGGTTTCGGTTTTGGGTCTGTGTGTTTGTCGGTGTGTCAGAGTGTCCGTGTGTTGTTTTGTTTGTGTTCAGCATAACTTACCAAGGTCTTTATCAGGACAATATTTGTTTGATGCCCTTAAGGCCTCACTTTTGATAGTGCATCTCCTTGTTATTTTATCAATGATGAACTTAAAAGAGGATGGCAACTAACTGGGCATGTCGTACATAGGTTTTCTTCGACAAAGATGAGAAAGGATCATTGGCCAGATATTCCATCAAAAAGGGAGGAGAAGTAAAACTGACCTGTGAGAGACCTCTGACCGGCGTCCCACCCCCTCTCTCCTGCTACACCGCCGGCGTGCTGGACTTACAGCGCGGGGACATCCTGGTCCTCTACGTGCCCGAACGCAGCTTGATTGACACGGGTGAAGACGGGACGTTTTGGGGCGCTATCAAGCTGTCCATGAATATTAGATGGCCACGAAGAGGGAAAAAATAGAACGGTAATGCAGTGGCCTGACAATGTCAGTGAACACTCTCTGCTTTCAGACAAGCGCGTTTATCATATAACTTAATATGGCTAGAAAATGTGTGACGACACAACAAACCTATTAGTCAATGTACATTCTAAAAGATAAGAAGACATGTCACAATATTATGATGATGATATCTACCTATGATACACTTATCAAATACACGTAAAGCATTCTAATATATGACGTAATAAGTATATGTTTATGATCTTGAACCATCTGGTGGACAGATGAAGATATTTGAAAGGCCCCTTCTGTCTATTACCTTAAAAGTTAATACTGTTGTGTTAATAAACATTGCACAAAAATCGTCACGTTTCAAGAAATGCATCTTCGTCTGTATCACGCTTCTGAATAGTACTTTTCTTTTTTGATATAGGTAGATATGTGTTTTCTGCCCTTTTGTGAGCTGATGAGATTACATTTGATATATTTGCTTTTGCTTGAAGTGGTTTTGAACGATTTTAACTGTTTAAACAATATTCAAGAATGTGAATAAGGAATAGCATTATCTGTTTTGCTTACAAAATGGCATTTCCTGATGTTCAGAATTAAATCATTATGAAGTTTTATTGCTAAGTTGGCTATGTTTTGGTTTAAGCATATGTTATATTTTGGTTACTATCCTGTTTTAACATGATGTACTGTGTGATGACATCTGCTTCGACACAATGAACACTTAGGAAGATTTTTCTCCACTGTCATGTGTAGAGAACAAATTAACTGAATCATTCTTTTACTGTTTGGCTTAAATGGTTAGGTGGATTGTGAAAGAATAGCAGCTATTATGGTGACAGTATCACCTGCACAAAACTGTCATGAATGTCAATGTAGGCGTGTTTATAGTTTGTATTTGATTTCTACACTGAGAAAGGCATACGTATAACCTTACCTAGACTAACAGTCTTTTGTTCGTGTGTGTACAAAAGCGGTCCCACACCTAACATATGACATTATGGAAGATACCATATTCCCTTAACTGTAGGTATCGTGATGTGTGAAAACATACGAATGCAATGTATTACGTATACTGCAGCAGTTATGATAGAATGAAAGAGAATAGCATAAACCCTTAATGTACAAACATGATGACGTTCATAGAGAGTGATTGAAAGAAAAAGGTGAACACAATGAGGTCATGTCCGCCATTGAGCCAATTAAGTCATGTGATGACTGATGTCAGTCAGTAATGGTATGGTACGACGACATTCAGAACTGTGCTGAATCCTGGCTCTTCGAGTTGATCGAATCACAAGTGGAGGAATACAGAAGAGACGTCAAGTCTAAAAGGCGTTGGATGCAATTGGTGAAGTTCACAAATTTAAGGTAGATCTGCAAAACACATAACGGTTACAGGAAGTTCCAACCTCGGTTGCATTTTTCGTAACAAACTGCAGAGTTTAGACCGGGCAAAGTTGCGGCAGAAACGACCGATTCCTTCTCACCGTTTATAAATAAGGTAAGTTTGACCAAGTAACTGAGGCGAGGTAGACTTAATTACTGAAACGAGGGGACGATGTGACGAGGGGGGGGGGGATCTTGATTTCTGTGTGCACCGTCACTGATTAGAAACTATGTATAATGGTACTTTATAGAATGTCAGCTTCAGTTAAGATCCTCGGAGGGACGTGGCAGGCCTTAATCACAACCTTTCTTGTCTTGTAAAGGTATGAGACACATTTTTCATGCAGGTTGCTGAGCGTAAAATGGCACTAGCTGACGCAGTTGGAAATTCTTAATTCTTATTTTTAGACACAAATTGGGACTTTCCAACTGGAACTGCGCAGGAAGAGTGCGCAGTGTGTGCTGTATGTTTTTGTGTGTGTGTGGGGGGCTTAGATTTCACTCAGTTGACTCAAGTTCATTCAGAAATTGGAATCCTTTGTTTCTGAGTTTCTCTTTTTACCGTTCCAGAATTCACACCACAACATGATGGTATATATCCCTCTCGTCCTAAGCCTGCTTGCTGTAATTCAGAGTGCAGTGGCTTACTGCCCTGAAGCCTGCAGTTGTGAACCGACAGAGGGCGGACAGATCGTAAAATGCATCGGAATTAACCTGAAGACCATACCAGATGGGCTACCAATGGATACCGAATGGCTGAACATACGGGACAATGACCTACAGATCCTGAACTTAGACGATCTTAAGACTCTGTCTCGTCTGCAAGGTTTAGACGTCTCCAGCAACAGCATCAAGACCATAACGGGGTCGTTTGAAGACTTCCCGAACCTGGTAGACGTCCAACTCTACCAGAACAACCTGGCAACTCTGCATCCCACCACATTCGGGAAAGCTCTAACGTGGATGCATTATGTCTCACTGAACAACAACCCTTGGGACTGTGATTGTAACTTGAAATGGCTGATCAAAGAAATGGACTCCGAGAATTCTCCCTTGTCTTCACAACTGGTAAAGTGTGAGACCCCAGTGGAGTTACGTGGCAACTACACCGCAGACGTTGACGTGGACAAACTCGTATGCAAAAGGATCCAAGGACCACATCGTCTGTCACAGATGCACATTATACTGATAACAACCTTAGCAGCAACTGCAGTGGTTGCCGTTGTGGCTGCTGCAGTTATCCGTAGACGTTGTCGCCGGGAGGCACCCCTCCCTCTGCCTGTCACTGTAAGTGAGGATGATGTGGACGACGCGCTCAATGCTTCAGCTCGTAAGTAGAATATTATATTGGTTTATCCATTAAAACTTTGGACAATTCACCCCCCCCCACACACACACACACCCTATTTGCAGAAAAGTATCGAAACCTTCAAATAGCATATGTAGAAATACATTTAGAATAGCTGCTATTTCGACCATAAACCTATCTATTATGTCTTTCATTCTTCCTGCATACCATCACCGTTTTGCTTTGTTTGTATTTGTATAAATGTATTTTTTTTTAAGTTACAACCAATATTGTTTTTAGAAATAAAATTCCAACTCACCGCACTGATATTGGGAGCAACGTACTGACAACTAAGACGTCAACATTTTTCCTCCAAGTCATACATTTTCACGCAGTTCAGATGGCAAGATTTACAAACAGGTATAATTACTAGGAGTAGTCAAATATGGAGTACCCTGCAGTGGCAATCCATTCTATGAACAAGTCCCGTTAGCTAAAAGACATATACACATTCTTTGTCAATATGAACGTGGGAATTTTTTTTGTGTGAGAGTTTTCACAGGGATTTATCACGCTGTAATAAAAAATGATATAGACAATTGTAGAAAAGATGTAAACGTTGCTATAAAACATATATTTAGGCAGATGATGTAGCCACGTATATTTATACTATACAGGACCAAAGTCTTTGCGGTCGGGACTCCCTGGATGGCTTCGCCCTGATGAGATAAATTCTCGAGACATCTACCAGTCATCTAGTAACCCAGGCGTGTGATACCCGACCCGACCTGTGCACTTCAATAGCTGTAATGTTAACAACTGCAGATCTGGAAGTATCACAGATTCATATTAGATTATAAGCCTTGATAGGGATGCTTGGATGTGAAAAATCGGTTAAATCTGGCTCGAAATGCTTATTTTGTTTACTGAATATACTTTACATCATTTCAAGAAATTATCTTTCTCTGTACATGTTATGCTTTAAATAGCTATAGAAATTAAGTAGCCATAGAAAGACGAATATTTCTGGAAGTGGACAAATATATCTGTAAACAGATCATGCAAATGGATCGGTTAAATATTCCAGTGTTATTTTAATGACATTGCTGTCATGGCATTTATGCATTGTGGTTGCTGTTGTGAAATTGAATTAAAATTCTACAACCAGGCAAGGCAAAACGTATCGACATTGACTCAGCGTTTTACGTTTGATGATATCATGCGTATTTTGTAATCTTCTGTATGTGAGGAATTGGGTTTGTGTTTATCTAATAGCATTTTTCTGAAAACGTGTAGACATGTGCTATATGCGTGGGTTTTGTAGTGGGAAATGGACTTTCCACAAGCATCACAGCAATGAACATACCTTAAGGAGAAAGATAATAATTATTCTGGAACATAGGAATATTTTCCTGTAGATTTTGAGCGAAAATAGTCTTGCTGTTGATATTGGTTTTCCGAATGTCATTTTCGACATTGTTCTATTGTATAAACTGACAGTTACACTTACAACTGCTCATAGGATTCTATTTATTTGGTATGAAGAAGGAAGACCATGAAAACAATCTGTGTGAGCTTGCAGGAGGGTAAAACATAATTAAGCGTTTTTTCATTCTGATTTTGTGTGTATTTAAACAAATAAAGGTTCTGATTTACATCAATGGTCTTAGGCTTTGTATAATTTACAACATTGTTCATTGTTCGATGATAATTGCAATTAATGGTAGGTCTTTACTTATTTGGTATGAGATGATGATGATAGGGAAACTTGGACGTTTCTTTGACTATTTGTTTGATATGGGTGAAAAGATCACCCATTACAATATGCTCGGTGCTATTGTTCAAGAATATACACTTGAAACAGCATATCAGCTAATGATTGTGTCTTTCTACCTGCACAAAATGTAGTTTAGTGCAAACTAACCACAAAACGAGGCACGAGCTGTCTAAAATGTTTCATAAAAAAACCCTGAAAGATAATCCAGTACTAATGTTTTAGCTGGCCTCGCCCCCTTGTCTAATCACACTTCCAACAAGATGAAAGCAACCCTGTCAACCCCTTCAGTGTTAACACACATAATAACAAGCGACATGTTTGAGTGCATCGTTCACAATTATTTACCTGGCGTGGGACTGACAGAACAACATACAATGAGATATATGATAACCATGACAGGGAGTAATGTTGCGGTAAAATAACGCCTTCTAACAAAGGCGAGAAACCACTGGCGGTTGCCTAAGGCAAATGTGCCGTGACCCGTACATCACCTTTCGTTCCAGGTATTGCAGCTCAGTGCAGTTTGAGGGCCCACAAATCACACAGCGTTTATCTCTTGTATGTTAACGTTGTCTTGGACGACGTCGGTAGACACCAGCATGGTTAAACACTGCAGTAACATAGAGTACGGGAACGAAAGGTTGCATGGAGGTAAAAGAGGTCTACAGTTCGTCTTGATTGGCCTTGTTCTCCTGTTAGCATGTCTTCTCGTTCTTGTTTACGTTCATTTGACAGCGGCCATTGCAGACCTGTCGCGCAGAATTGAGTCTGCCGAAGGAAGGCTGGACTCGCACCGATCTCCAGCCGATGTCGATCACGTGAAAGTCAGCAATCCGGAAGTCAAGACCATTAAAGGGAAAGGCAAAGAGTACATGTCAGGCACCGTCATGAACGAGGTGAACTGCATGATTACTATGCGGATAATTCTCTGTAGGCGCTGTAGAAAAGCTATAACCTTTTGCAATATGCATGTAACGTTATGTGATACACTCAATTTATTGGAACGCTTCTACAAGTATTTAAAAACATTTAGCGACCAAAGGGTGCATGGGTCACTGTAGATATGTTTGCGTAATTGATACATTGTAGGTTCCTTGCATGGCATCTGCCCCTTGCTAGTATGTACCACATTAAGTGTGGATTTATTCATCCTGACTCATTACAGTCGCTGGCTGACATCACAGGGCGGTCTAGCCGAAGTGGACTCAGACGTAGGAGAGATGGGCACGCAGGGAGCAGAACCCGCGAGTACACTAACCTGGGTTGCTGGAGGGACACTCGTAACCACGCTATTCCGACACTCGAGGGGATAGATCCACGCCTAGATGGCGTGTACTGGGCCCGTGGAGATGCCACAGAGAAGTGCTACCAAGTCGCACTTTCTCGTGGTTTCCCAGTGTTTGCTGTACAAGCTGGCGGCTATTGTTCTGGCTCTGCCGATGCCCACAATACCTACAAGAAGTACGGACCCTCTACGGCCTGTGCGTCAGACGGCGAAGGCGGGCCCCGGGCAAATGAGGTCTACTGGATCACAGGTCAGACTCGCAAGTTTGTTGATGTATAACCTTCAGACGACCACGCTTTAATGTAGCTGTCCTGAAAGTGTATTGACGTTTGAAGGGAAAGGTCTCATGGACGTTTATTCAAAATACACGTGATATAGTTTCCTCTAATTTTGTTAATGCAGGTCTGGATCAGTGTGAGGCACATCTATGCCAGAACAACGCCACTTGTCGCCCTAGGGAGGATGGGTACACCTGTACTTGTACTAAAGGCTGGTATGGGAAGTACTGCCAACACAGTGAGTAGCTGTTATCAAATGATCCACCATTGCGTTTTGTATTGTAACATCAACAGAACTCAGAAGGAATAACAATTGATACTTCTTTTTACACAGGGTGTACAAATCAAATTTAGTATCATGGAAAAGTCAGGATTAAATGTTTCTTAACGTCATTTTCTATCTTCGTTGTATAATGTGTTATCATGTCCAGCACATGAAATGGTTGTCGGTTGAGACATTTTTCTTACTGTAGACATTCGCCATAAGTTAAGAAGGATGCACAATGGACAGAATTCTGAAATGGTAAGTTCTTGAGATCACTTTTGTTTTTATCATTAGATTTCCTTTAAACTTCATTTGACAAAGAAATGAAAATTAACTATGATTTATCCGTTTGTCATACGTTCATGTGCAAATCAATACCAAAACAAGCAAACTGCTTTTCAGGTATCCTTGTTGTCAGTGCATATTCCAGCCAAAACAGGTAAGTTATAAACTGAGGGTGCTTCCCCGTATGTACTTCTGTTGTACCTTATTGCAATACCGGCATCCTATATCTAAGTACCTTGATCACCTTCCACAGCAACATCTCTTACTACAAGTAATATCTAAAGGGTCACTTAGACATTTATCCGTTTAGACGACTATATATATAAAGAGAGAGATATATGTTTTGCAAGTAGTGAAACTAACTCTAGCCCTGTGTTCAATCCCAATTTTTTATGGTTGAGAAGTCTTTGATACTCGCTTAGAAACAATGTGTAAATACCAGTATCCCATGTTTTTAGAAATGTAAATACCATTTTAATTCGGACTCTACCATTTAGAGTCCGCGACCATGGTATCTCTAATAAAGATTTCAAAGAGATTTCAAAGAGAAGTACCATTTTTGCAACTGACTTTTTTTGTCTCTGTTTGAAAGATACACGCACAAGAGCTGACGCAATACAAATGTCGTCCGGTAGGTGGAACCGTTTGAATAAATGTTGTATCCTAGTCTGATGACCAAAACGTATTAAGGATATTTCAGTGGCTCATGATAGACGAATACTGTGAGGAAGGATTTGGTGGCTCATGATAGGTGAGCATGGGTTATTGATAGACGAGCAATGTGCGGATGGGTTTAGTGTCATGTAAAGATGTGTTCTTCGAAAAACAGATGGTTTAATATACAGACATGGATGGGGAAGTACGAACACATGCCTGGATATTTGGAACGTTTTAGGACTCAAAACTCCTTTTGTTCCCAGGCCCGTTTACCCACTGGCAGGACATCACAGAGAGGCGGTTCGGACTGCAGAATGGGCAGTTACAGATAAAAGAGTCGGGAAAGTACTTCATCTACGGACAGGTGTGTATTATATTCAGTAAGTATAGTTAGATATTCTGGAAAATAAAGTCGTGTTTTCCCTTACGCAATTCATATCGTATCGATATGTTGAACATGTTGCCTCTTGCTTTTTCACCTCTTTCATACCAGTGTTGATTTGTTTGTGGCGGTTATGCATTATGTAAATCAATTTCATTTATTTCTCATTCGTATGTTTAGTTAAGATTTATATGAAGTCTCAGTAATAGCTAGATATGATAAAATCAATGTTATGAACATACTTGTAAAAGGAGCTTATATTTTACAGATTGACTTCGACAAAGAAGAGACTGGTGATCAGGCCAAGTATTCCATCAGCAAGTTTCAGGAGCCACACCTGACCTGTGTCTCACCGATCATCGGCAGCCCACCCAGACACACCTGTCACACCGCCGGGGTGCTGGAGTTAGAGGAAGGAGACAGGCTAGTCCTCTCCGTGAAGTGTACAAAATGCTGGATCTTCACAGACGACGATACCACGTTTTGGGGTGCGATCAAATTGTCTGGTGACGTTGAATCTAACTGATAAAATTAATCCAGTGTCGTGACCAAGTTAGATACAAGTTAGCTAACAATTGCAGAAGAAATACTGGAGAGATACAATTATGAATATTTGTATATAGTTCATTTCGTTTTGTTGTAAATATTTACCTTCCGTGTTATGGTGATGATATATCTGGCATTTTGAATACATGAAATAATATTTCCATTTAAAGAATGAAACAAAATTTGGCTGCAAGAAAGGATTGTCTCTCTTTCTGTTCGTTAAGTATACCGACTCGTTGTTTAATGTCATCATATAAAGGCTTTGACTTGACTTGATTTGACTTGATTTTGCTATTACAATATCATTATTATCATAACATAGCCATGTTTTAATCAATGCTTATGTTGTTGTTGACTCTTGTACATATCATAAAGTATCCCGAGAAAAGGAATATCGTGGTTCACTTAACACACAAAATCAGCGAATAAACTGGTTGACTGTATAAAAAATGCGTATTTTGCTTCAATGGTCTTGACTCTTGTGAATTATTGAAGCACGCTAGTTTTCATAAAAAAGACTTCCCGTGCAACTACGACGACAACCATGCACGTTCTGGATAGTAATAACTAGGTTTGACTGGCCCCTTTCTATCTACAGCTCTGATCAGAGATCACTTTCCCTGGACTAACACCCTGTTATTCATGTGCAGTCAACTGTACCATGTGTACACAATTGAGCGCACACACCTCACAATAGATCTTCTGGAAGGGACCATGTTAGTCTACAGGTAGGTCCATAATGTGTGTCTATCACTGAAAGACACAAATGCCGTATGCAGGCACTGAAAGACACAAATGCCGTATGCAGGTACAACAGATAATCGAGGTAACGTACGTGCTAAAACGATTGTTATGAAAATCAGTACTTACCTTCATGGAAATCGAAGGACAAAACGTCAACCTTAACCACCACCGCCAAACATGGCTAAACCCACAACGGGGTCATTTCCGTCATGTCATGTGACGGCAGATAGAAACCAGAGGGGCTCCTTGAACACTGTGACAGTATCTTAAGATTGACTGGACTACAAGTGACCAAGTACATGAAATACTGTAGTAAGTGTAAACATGCCTGATAAGGTGTAACAGGTGTAAACTGTCGACCGGCAAAGACAGCTCCAAAGATAAGGTAGGTGACATTACATCACAACAAAAGGGAACTATAACATCGGCTGCACAAAAAACTTAGTTAACATTTCAACAGCGAAGTAACACAAAGTGTAGGGCTATGAGTATGACGACATTAGCGGTACGCAAGATATGCTTGGCCAATGAAACGTTGGATTGTCTCTAGTATGGCTGTACAGTGTAACGTTAGTCGAGTTGGCAATTTCGCTCTTACTCCATTATTCAAATAGCTACAGTTTTAATCAAGGGGTACTGTAGTCACATTTCCATGAATACATGCTGTAAATTTACATCGGTAAATATTCAAATGTAAACACTCAACAGTATATTTTACGCGGGATCAAAATACTGGTGGTGTAACATTACACAAAAAGAGGAAGTCGTCTTTTGCACTTAATGTCGCTAATGCTGCTGACTCATTATCATACACAGTGGTTTATATTTTTAGAAACACGACACAGTGGGTATTTCCAAACTACACACGGAGAAGCGTGGCTTTGTAACAGAGGGCTTGGACGGATTCAATGCAACAGAGTGTTCGTGGACAAAACGCGGTACCGAATTTCTTACCCGGGGAAACAAAATGGCGTCGAGAAAAATGGCGTCTGGAAGGTCAAAGGCATTAGATCGTTTCTCCGCCATACAGGTTGCCTTGTTCATTGCCGTTAGTGCTGCTACAGTTCAAAGTACCACCTCATCCTGCCCCGAAGTCTGCACCTGTGACCCAGATGTGTACGGACAGGACGTAGCTTGCATCGGGAATAATCTGAAAACCATACCGGAAGGACTCCCAACCGACACCGTGCAGCTTAATATACGGAACAATGATATAGAGGTCCTCAACTTGGACGATCTGAAGACCTTATCGCAACTGGAAGGGTTGGACGTTTCCAGCAACAAGATCAAGACCATTCGGGGAACATTTGAAGACTTCCCAAAGCTGACACAAGTCCAGCTGTACGACAATGAGTTAACGACTTTGTCGCGAAACAATTTCGGCAAGGCTGCTACACGCATGCACTATGTGTCGCTGTTCAATAACCCATGGAACTGTGACTGCAACTTGATATGGATGAGAACCCAGTTGAACTCTGAGAATTCTTCCCTGTCTTCACAACGTGTGAAGTGTGAGACCCCAGAAGAATTACATGGTAACTATACAGCAGACATTGATGTGGACAAACTAGTATGTAAACAGATGCAGGGCCTGTCAAACTTTCAGATAATACTGATGGCAACTATAGTACCAACTGTAGTAGTCTTGTGTGCCATATTGGCTACTACAATTTACTGTTACAAACGTCGCAAGCAACCCCTGACGGTTGCCCAGCCCGATACAGAACCTGTAGGCTCACGGTATGATGAACCATTGCTCCCTGGAGCCAACCCAGGTCAGATTGAGATACCGCATCATCCACCACCAGTACAAAGGCAACATGAAGTAATGGTAAACGCTGAACCGCTACCGGACAATATCGGTAACCTTGCTGCTCCTGTCAGGGCCGACGATGGAATGGCCTGTGCACAAAATGCTCCTGAAAGTAAGTAACGTGTTACCCTATATATAGAGAGACCTGAGTGTACGTTATGCTTCTTAGGCCAAGATTATGGGTCTCATTGGCATCTATATGACAGGATAAGAAAATAGGAGAGAATATGACGATAATTGATTGTAGATGAATGTGTACTTTAATGGACTTATGAACTTCTTGAAAACAAATAGAGTAGATATAATGAAATCCATTGTTGATCGCAATTCTATCTTTTATTTTGTTTCTACCTATTTGAAAACAATGCAAGGGAAAGATAATGTACATGAGTTAACTCGACCAAAATATTGGTTGGGCGATAACTTTGAGTGATTACAGACATATCTCTGTGTTCCCTACACAGTTGAGACAACACCGACATTCTCCTTACTGGGATGTGTGCCAACAAGTACAACAATCACAGTGGAATGGCGCTTCCAATATGGCCACCAACCAGACTCCTGCGAGTTGTATCATGAAAATGTGTGGAAAAAGGGCATTCGGAGAAGGGACGAGAACAGACCTTGGAGGTACGCAGTGGGCGTGAAGCCAGACACAGAGCACAGTTTTCAGGTCAGAGGCATCTTTGATGGACAACATGGGCGAGTCAGTGAGACCATCAAACTGCAAACTCTACTTACAGGTGAGATCAAGTATAAAAGCAATACAGAAAAGTGGAATGAAGTCCTTCATGTATAGTATTTCCTTCTGACTACATGATTTTCGTGTCAAATTTGGTAGCAAACTTCTTTGAGTGGGTATTTTCATTATTAGATTTTTAGGTTGAAGTTATTAAACTGAGTTTCTGATCTAATTGTATATTCCTCATTTTCAGACAACCTGCAGAAAGAATGTGAAGAAGGCTGCACAGCTAAACAGTATCTCAAAGACTTCTGCATCTTGGGTGACAAGACGTACAAAGACTGGATGGAAACACTCTGCAAAACGTTAGAAGGGACATGGGGGTTGACCGGGTGGTTACTAGATCGGGACGCAGAACCAGGCACGTTCAAGCTAGACAACCTCGAGTGGCAAAAGAAAAACTGTAAAAAGGTCATCTTGGTTTTTGGCGACAGTGCTGACAATACTTTATACGAAGAATTAAATCTACAGACATGTGTAACGGGATTTCTCAAAGACACCAAGCAAGGAGGTGAACAACGTCTGATACCGATCAAAATGTCGTCTGCAGTGGAGCTTCCTCACTACATGTCAGCTTTGGAGGAACTCACCTTTGAAAACAATAAGTACTTCTGGAAACGGTTGATTACGGGTCTGACAGACAAACACATGTGTGTGATGAAGGATGAAAACGAAGAAGTGAAGACTGCACACTCTGTATAACCTTGTTGCCAACATTGTCCAATGCAAGTATGTAATTCACCATATTGTGACAACAGCCAGAACAGTAAATGAAGTAAGTAAATGACTAAATAGAGCCAGTGATGTGCCTTCCATGAGATACTAAAGTAAAGACTTTGTTATCACTTTGTTATGTTTTGTATGTGTGTAGTATGTTTTACAATTTTGCTGAAAGCAAGTAGTGTGATAGATACAAGAACTTTCACATGAAAGATTAAGTTTGAAATTGCTTGCATGAATATAATTGTATTGTGCAAAACCTGTGTGAAAGTGTAAACATCTAGAAATCTATTGTAGGCCTGTAGTCATTCGGTGTGATATGAGGAAGGGAAACCTATGTGAAGGTTCGGTTTGTTTTGTTTTGACTGACTGGCTGAGGTGAAAGGTCAGGTTGTGAATGCCTTATTAACCACACACAAAAGGGTGGCCGCTACCTGTACTTGTGTCAACAACACTACAGACTGTACTGCCATCTACATACAACCAGGCTCCGAGTACAAAACATAGCGTCTGATTTATTTCGATGAAAAATATATAAGCATTCGTGTACCGGCATACCTAACATTCCACACGAAGACTATATTTATTGTCTATTTATCTACAATTTAAAACATCATTTTCATTGAAGCGATAGATACAAATGTGGTACTCTGACCTGACATTTTGGGTTAGTTATTGTTAGCAAATGTGTGAAGAAAATATCTGTTGTTTGCCGTCATTCTGTAATTGAAGCATTCATACTAAGCTCAGATCTAATCAAGCATAAAGACCTTTATAGGCGTTATCTGGCAGTCTGCAGTCTGTATGTAGGGTCAAGTCGAAAATTGTTCAGACTAACTTTTGCAGACTGTTTGTATAGTCACAAACAATGCCTATGGCTATGGTAGGCGGGTACGGTTTGCAAAGATTTTGTGCCATGATAGTAGAAGATTTATCGATCAACCGATTTGGGAACATTATTGGACTGGGTGTCATTTGTAGCCTGAGTTATCCTGAGTTTTTGTATGATTTGTAACTCCGATTTTGCTTTATGTTATATTACTGTGAATTTATCATTTATTCATACTACAATAAGTAATAAAATATTTTCTGTGTCTTGATTTGTTATGATTTTGTAAGGGTTCCCTTTGAAATAAGTTACCACGTTAACTGAAGGGACCACCCTAAAGATTCGTGAATAAAAAATGAATAAATGTGTAGCCTACGAGTCTATATGCAGAACTAGAGAGACAGAGGGCAAGAATGAAAGTATGCTGGCATTTTCAGAAATTATCAGCAAGTACAGTGTACCTTTGTCTTTATTGAATTCACAGCAAAATACCCTGGACTTACTTACAGACATTAATAATGTGTCAATATGACATATTGGTGATAGCTAGATACTTGTCAGATACTTGGAAATACATTTTCCATTTCCAAAGAGCACATCAAACTCAAAACATGATTCTTCATAAATAGCACAAGTACAAAATTGTTCATAAATAACTACAACAACTGGAATAGAAAATAATAAATATTAGTTGGTATCATGTTACAGCATCACTTACATTGACTAATATAGTAAATGAGGTTCATTTTTTTCCACATCATGAGTCACAAAGTGGAAAGTTTTTTTGTGATTAAACGAACTCAGGATGTTTGTTCCACCGCAGTTCGTACTTGTTCCCTAGCTTAATTCTTCTCTTCTGGTACAACATGGCGGTAAGAACTAACAGTAGTATCGTCACAAGTCCAGTAATGCACCCGAACACCACGGCGACTCTGTACGCTACCGGAAAGGAGCTTGGCTCTTCCGGCGTCGCGACTATGCCGTCGCCGTTGGGAATGATCGCGCGACCGGAGCACACGAACAAAGTCTGCGGGACTTCTGACAAACTCCGCCCGGCGAGAGAAGCCGGCGTGGCGCACTCCAAGTGCCTGTCCCCGAATGTCTTAGATCCACTCGCCAGTTCTTCAGCTAACCACGCCATCCTACAGTCACACCCCCACGGGTTGTTCGCCAAGTAGACGAAGAAACGTCGTCCTTGCGTTTTTGCTGAAAATTTTGGGAAGTCGAATAGCTTCTGAGACACGCTTGTCAACTTGTTCATTGACAGGTCGATGTCGTCGAGGTGTCCTTGATGCCTTAGCGCTGCTGAGGAGATGTGGCTGATCTTATTGTTGCTTAAGTCGATCCCTTGTAGGTTCTTAAGACCCTTGAAGCTGTAGGAGGTGACTTTGGTGATGTTGTTGTCTTTAAGGATGAGGTAGACGGCACGGCGAGGGATGTCCTCGGGGATCTCTGTGAGTCCCATCCCGCCGCAGGACACCACCATCTCCCCGTACAGAGATACTGTACACTTACATGCTGACGGGCAGGCGTTCACAGTAACAGGCGCCATGGCCATCGACAGGAAGAAAATCTCTCTCAATACCATGGCTGGTGTTTTGCTGGTGCTTTCAATATATTATCTGTGGAAATGAAAGAAACGTATAAGAATACATATACGTAGATCATTACAGAGTGGAGAGGGGGGCTTTCTTAGGCATCATAGGCCCTGTGTCCACCATTAACTCTTAGATGTGTGACGAAATTAAAATGTAAGTTCGACGAACCATACATCATGGTAAGGTTCCTTCGGTTTTTCTTTATCTTCCCTCCAAAAACTACTCGCTATTTCAATTCTATAGCAAGTTTTAATGGGCGTCTTTTGTTTGCCGTTTAAATTCATTTTTGTATAAGTAAGAGACTAAACCCTCTACCAAGAACGGTTATCAACACGACACGACCATTTTATGAATCGAATACTGATAGAATTCTAAGCTACCAAACATTTGATATATGTGCGTTGAGACACACACACCCTTAATTTAAGTGGCCACGTGCACTAATTCATTTCCCCAAGTGCCGTAAGGCTTCCCCAATTTCTATTCAGACTTAGCTAGTCGTTAAAAATACAAAAGAACAAGATATCTTGTCGTACCTTTTTTATCTGTTGAAAATCCGTCAGATTTCTTGTTTTGTAGCAGTAGAGTATTTTCCTGACCACACGTGGGCTGCCTCTGCTTCTAATGACTCCCGTACTACGAGCACATGTTCTTATATGGCTGACTCAAATATTTACCTGGTTGCCAGGTAGGATAGAGTTACATCTGAACAAAGGGGTTTTCCCGCGTGGAAAGGTACTGGTCATGCTTGCATCATGCTTTACATTGTATTACAGCGTGGCAGTTCATATCAGTTGAAACCGTCCATAATAAATCCTGTCTAGTCATGATGATAACCCAGTCTAGTCACGGTGATAATCCAGTATGATAATCCAGTACAGTCACGATGATAATCTAGTAACAAAACGTTTATTACTAGTGCGACTATTTTCCACACTGGCTTTAACGCGTGGGCGTACCCAAAAGAGCATAGGTTCGTGATGCCATTTAAGTTAGCGCTTAGATTAGTGAGAACGGATGGCACATCCTACAGTCCGTCAATTGCCTTTTTAATATCCATGAAGCAAAGCCCACAAATTTAAAGAATCTCTAAGCCATCCAAATTGCGGCATACATACGCCCTAGTACCTTATCGTATTGAAATAGCAGCTGATAGATGATTTTGTTTGTATATGAACCTCTAAGACTCTGACATGTAGCATGTATTTAGAATTATGAAATTTGTTTCAAAATCCTGTATTTCGTGAAGTCCAATATTCCGCTTAAAATACCATAACTGATTCCCTTACTAAGTCGTGGAAATGTGTGCTTGTTGGATAGGTTTTTCCCAATTTGGCTTAATCTATTTTTAATGCGTAGATTGTGCGATAATGATAATATGATGACAGTTGACAGATGAATTTGAACGCTACTATCCGACATTATTAGTGTGTGGTCACCACAGTGTCAGCCATTGCTGTTAGAGAGAACAGTAACGTTACCTGTGTGCTACTAGGCAACAGTCAACACGTTAAGGTAAGACGACACCAGATAGGTTACCTGTCATTTGTCAATAGCTATGACGTAGAGGTCGGGGGTCAGTCACATGAGTCGGTTGCTTGCATCAGTTCCCATTCATGTCCTGTGTTCGTTCCTTCCCAATTCTGCACAGAATTCTCGGATTTTTCGTATCTAACGTGCGTTACAAGGCGAAGTCTGGTGAATATCACGGCTTTTGAGTGACGTTTTTCGACCTGTTACACACCTGACCTCGGACGGCTTACAGTAAATGAAAACTCACCTGTCGTCAATATCGCGTGCTATTAACCAACATTTATCTTCCCAGATGTGAGAACTTGTTGTACATACTAGCTGTATTACAGGTAAGTACAGAATACCGCAAAACATGTACACTCTTTACAAACGTCGAATGGTTTATGTTTTCTTATTAATTCCTTAACGTAACCTTTTCGGAAGCCTTACGTGTCAGAATGTATCATCAGTAAGCAACCTACAAAAGCACAGTTCGTGCATGTATTAACGTAAATATTGGGCTAAATTTTATAACCAGACGGAGGTTGACTATTCTGTACAATATATAGCCCCCTCCCACGAGAAAGTCAATCATCTGACAAATCGTGACCATCACATGATCGTGCGTCAGGGTATTCCCCCTACTGTTGTATATATAGTCGCCAGGCCTATTCAACACTTAAAAAGGAACATTTTGATAATAGATAAAGATATTTAGCAGCGAAAACATAGCTACATATGCCAATAAAGTTCAAAATCTGAAATTGAACCACATTACAAGAGACATTGACAGTACAAATGTCGGGGAACGCATTTTCTTGTCAATATTTTTCCTGCAATTAGTTGTATCAAGTTAACAGTTTTTTGTGTGTGAGTGGTTGGTAAATTTGATATACTGGATCCATATATGTGTTGTTCATATGTCCATATATGTTCAAGGTAACTTGGTAGAAAATGTCTATTGAATACATCCATACAAGACATATACAAGACATGTATCATGTAACTTGACTTGACTTGTAATATCAAATTTTTAAGCCATATTTTCTGTTCCTATACAGACAGTTCCTATACAGAAGTTTCATGTAAAAGGGAACGGCATGAAAGGTTTGGAGTTCTTGCTCATCATTTCTGCGCTAGCAGTTCATACTTCACGAAGTCAGAACGCGACGGATTGCCCGCCGTGTACGTGTACTCTTGACGTCGGCGGAACCGATGTGGACTGTAGCGGGCGGGGTCTTACCGAGCTACCGACCAACCTTCCCAACGACACGGTCTACCTCAGTTTCAAGTACAACAACCTCACAACTCTAAACCTGGACGAACTGTGCAAACTAAGACTGCTTGAAGGCGTAGACTTGTCAAAGAACAAAATATCCTCAATACATGGTTCTATTCGTTGCTTCAAATACCTTGAGGTACAGCTGTATAACAATTCGCTGGAAACTCTTGACAAGAAAACATTTGGGCCCTCGCTGAGATGGCTGAAGCAGGCGTTCTTGTTCAATAACCCATGGAAATGTGACTGCCATTTGCAATGGTTAAGCAATGAAATGCACAGATACAAAACCAAGCTTCCACCGAAGGGTGTGAGATGCCATAGCCCATCTGGACTGAAAGGGAAACTATTGACAGATGTCAAACCAGAGAATTTCATTTGCCCATTTCCATTATGGAAAAAGGTTGTATTCGGGGTGGTTGGTGGACTGTTTCTTGTCGGGGTATTAATCGTGGTAATATGTTGGTGGAAAAGAAAAGAGAACACAAGGAAACAGACACCAGTTTTCTGCAGGGACGGGTGCGTGCCAACGGACAAATCTCTGAACCTAGAATGGACTTTTGCAGAGGGCTACAATCCAACGACATGCGTTGTGTGCATCACTGGTGGGACAATAAAGACGTTTACCGTGCCAAATGACCAATGCGTGGATGGGACGTGGACATTTCAAGTTTCAGAAGGCATAACGTGTAATACAGAGTACACGGTTCGCGTGTCCGGGGGCTCGGAGATAGACAATAGACCTTCTAGCAACACCATCTGCCTCGTGACCGTCGGTCCAGGTAGGACAAGTTTTACTCTTTTCTGGCCAGAGGGGAGGGCGTAATTAGGAAAAATATAATCTTGAAGTCTCTCAATATTTCGTCAATTTAAAATAGTTTTTCCACGGATGGCATACATATTCCTACAATTTGTTGGCTAATGCATGAAGACCATTCCAAGGTCTTAACCCCTGGGCACAACTACCTACAAATATGTTATGAAAGATTAAAAATACGTATTTCAAGCAAAAAATGCCCCTAAAAGAAACTTAACTTCACATCCAGGTGTGCATGGGGTAGGACAGCGTGAAGACCATACAGAGTACGCAAGAGACTTCTGGATTATAGGCCACAAGAATGACCAAAGCCGAATAGAGAAACTGTGCAGATCCCTTGAGAATCACCACGGTCTAACAGGTGGGACGGAGTATAGGGACTATGGAGGAGGCGACAGTGTTTTCGACAACTTAGAGAATGCTATCTTCACATCTAGGATAGTTATTGTTGTATTAAGCAATAATACCAAAGGGGGCTGGGTCAAATACCAGATAGAAACCGCCCGTCACTGTCTGATGGGCACTGATAGTGTAACTGCAAATGACGTAGAAGGACACATAGAAACAAGCCGACGGCTGATACCAGTCAGACTTACATGTTGTCGAAAACCTCACTGTTTGCGGACTCTAACAACCTTAGATGTATGGAATAAATACTTCTGGAGAAAGTTGCTGGCTGCTTTCAACAAGAACAGTTGCAATGTAGATGACAGAACGACTGAAAGTGCACCACTGATTAGTTAGAATTCTGACCCAATTGTCTTTTGCTATCATTGTATGGCGAAAGGGAAAGCTATAATAGCTATATCCATGTCAGTAGGCAGACACAATAGCCCACATGATGAAGTAATGTAAGTGGTATATAGGTTTGCTACTAAAGTGAAAGCTAATTTACCAAGTTGCGTGTGGTGCTGCTTATGTATTTTAGGACAAAATTTGCACTTTTTTTATATTTTAAGGCCAGTTTTGTATACCCAAGGCCGTTATATTCTACTACGATATTCAAGTTGTGAACATGTCACTGTTTGTGGATACTAACAACCTTAGATGTATGGAATAAATACTTCTGGAGAAAGTTGCTGGCTGCTTTCAACAAGAACAGTTGCAATGTGGATGATAGAACGACTGCAAATGCACCGCTGATCATTTAGAACGATGACCCGATTGTAATCTGCTGTCATTGTATGGCAAAAGTGAAAGCAATAATGCCGATATCTTTGTCAGTGGGCAGACACAATGGCCCGCATGATGAAGTCATGTAAATGGTATGTAGGTTTGGTGCGAAAGTGAAAACTAATTTGCCATGTTTCGTGTGGTGCTGCTGATGTGTTTTGGGCTAAATATTTCCCTTCTTCATACTGTAGGACCGATCATGTATGCCAAATGTAGTTACATCCTACTACGAGAATTAAGTTGTGAACAGAGATGTCATTGTTTTCGCATGGTAGAAATGATTCAATAACGTTATGAATTGGAAATGCACAAACCTCTACTTCTGTTAATTATATACTGTATAAATATATTACGAAGGTAATGGCCCACACAGTTTTAATCTTATTTGACATGTAGCTGAACATATCACCCATGTTTATCTATGACAAAATTGCGTACACATGTGTTTGCGAAGAAGCTGAAGTAAAGTGTATATAAATGTAGATTAGCTGAAGATGTCATTAACGTCCATCTACTCGGACAAAGTTGTGTACATATTCTATGCAATATACATTACATAATTTCTGGTAAAGATGTACATTACAGATAGTCTATTACAACCGTACCTTACTACAGATACACAGAAAAGCAGGGGCATTCATATTACGTAGACACACGCCATGTCAAGTTAATCCTTATACCTACCTTATATATACGAAACACAAAGCAAACTATCTTGTTAACCTAACTTACATCTTCAATGGTTGATAGACTTTATATTTCTTGGTCCCTTATTCCTGTCAGAACTATGGTAGCCTGTACCTTTTAATCACTGTATATATCAGACTAATGTATCTTATTACCCATAAAACTTGTAACCCGGTTGTTTGTTCATACACACAGCTAATGTCCTGTGAACCCGATAGTGGCAGTGTCTTATTTCTAACTCAGAGCTTAATGTTAAGTGCTTGAATAAACACTTGTACACCAGACTCTTTTCGAGAAGGTCCTACCTGTCTACCTGTCTAAGTGTTCAGACTAGGTGCTATTTCATTATTCTTAAGTCTGATCTCTAGTCCAACTCCTTCAGACCAATTTTGCTATTCTTTAGTCCATGGAGGAGTGTAGTGGGGGCCAGCATATACATCTAGAGCGGTTTTACATGTAAACCTCTCTGTTCTCTGTGGGTATCATCGGCCTTGTCTCAATGTCCGTGCCTGTGTCCTGTTTACCTGTGCGATACTCTTTGCCGATTTTAACTATGATGAACAACACTCCTAACACTGCAGCCGCCACCACACAAATGGTCACAACTGTGGCTCCCTCAGACAGGGGTTTCGAGCTTCCACTTTCAACACGTGGGTCATGTTTGGGAATGGTCGCATCGTCTCCTTGCTCTGAGTCCACAAATGTGGGATCACATTTGAAGTCAGACAAGGGCACGTCTGATACATAACTCCCGTTCAGTTTGTCGGGGCTGCCACAGCACACAAGCCGCTCGCTGTAGACGTCTGTACCGTTTCCATACTTCTCAGCCAGCCACTTCAGGTGGCAGTCGCAGCGCCAGGGGTTGTTGGCGAGGAAGACGAAGAACCGTCTCCCGTCTTGCCTTGCCGCGGCAAGAGGGGCTGCGAACGTTTCTTCAGAAAGGGCGTGCAAGGAGTTACCAGACAGGTCTATGTTGTCCAGGTGAACAAGATGGCGGAGAGCCCCTCGAGATATTTTCTTGATGTTGTTGTTGCTAAGATCGATGCCTTTTAGTTGCCTCAGACCCTTGAAGTCGTGGCTGCCGATCCTTGCCAAGTTGTTGTACTTGAGGACAAGCCATATGGTGGATGATGGGATGTCTGCTGGGACTTGGTTGAGGCCTTGGCCGCCACAGGTTACTGTCATCTCACCATGGGAGTTCTCACAGTCGCACAGGGCCGGGCAGGTGTCGCCTTCTTGAGCCATGATCATGGCCAACAATGTGGCTGAGATGAGAAACACTTCCTTTGGACCCATCTTGACGATTAGTTGTTACTGCGTCTGTTACTGAAAAGGCAAAATGTGCAAACAACATGAAGCGACGGCATGAAAACTGTTGCCTAAATGTTAAGTTAAAACGACAGCTCGGTGTTACATGGCCATCAGAACTAAAGATCATGAAAAAGTTTGTGTGAAACTTTGTTAACAACCATAACAGGAACATGTCTAATATTTCGAAGATCTAAAAAACATCCCTAAACAGTAAATACCTTACATTTAAGGCTGTTAAAACGACGCACACAGCACAAACCTCCCAATCTTGTATCGATCGTATAGTCGATAAACAAAGCTACCAGGATGTTAGGGGGAACAAATACAATCATACTCTTTCGCTTGTTATCGATTTTAAAGTCTCCATTTCCAACATCTGTTGTTATTGTTCCGTTCATAGGGTTATATCTAAGCCATCGTCTAAGCTCAACCTCAAATGTGTTAGAAAGGCATTTGTCAACAGCCAGGGCGTGGCTCACGTTTTTCAATCATGCATGTACTAACTTTTAAATGTCAATTATCCGTGGTGGAACACCTACATGTGTCTTATGGACTAAACATCTCCTTGAGAAGCCTCTTAATTGTGGACGGCCGCGAGGTACTTGTCCTGTTACAATTAAGCTCCAATAAACATGTCGCAGAGCAGACATGATATATTCATCATGTACCAAACATTAATAATTATAAAAAAATAAAACTGTTTATGTAGTCAGAGTTCTGTTGTCTCAACAGAGCATTTACCAATGGTAGCAGATTTCAAATGTCACACACTGATAGTCAAGTTCCTGAAATCATTGTGGTACTATGCAATAGATAAAACAGGAGCTAGCTGACAGGAATATCACACACCATGGACATGCGCCCACGTGAAACCAAGAATGTAGAGCGGCTGGTGAAGTATGGATTGTACCTGTTCACATCATGGGTGAAATAGACCGCCTGATTCCCGATCAAAACGTCGGTGACGTGTGTTAGACATTTCCGGGTCCTCCTAATGTCGTCAATCACACAGTGCTGTACCTTAAACTCGGATTTTCAAGGAGCGTTTTGTAGGCAACAATTGAGGGCACGACTTCCTTGAAGAAAGACCAGTTTTAGCAGAAATGACATATGACCCTTCTACATGTACCCACCCAATCTGACACGTGGTTCGTGATCGTTCTCTCTGTAATTGTCACTTTTCCATTGATCTGTACAGTGCTATCTATCTATTTACTTACCTACTTACTTGACAACCTGTTGAAAAGTTAGATCACCAAACATGTGCATTTGTTTACCGCCTTGTAGTTGTAGTCAAAACACAGGAAAGTTGACACCTCTGAGTCAGAGGTGAAAGGTGAGCGAATAATGGCGCCCAATCGCAACGGTAGTCGCATAATGGATACATAACACTTTTATAAAAGGCGATGGAAAGTTTAGTTTTCATACATGTAGTTCTAACAAATTTAGCCGATTATTGAGTAGATTAACTACCACAGTGTATTACCCCAACTACATGGTGATTATGTTCGTTAATAACCGCAGGAATACTGCCATTTAAGACCTAATGTGAGACAAGTTGAAGAGCCCCGAGCTAAATGTACTTGTTTTGCCAGTTAGAATCGCACCTCGCTGGTTTTCTAGTATTTTATCGCTGTCTGTATCTTTGCTGACGTGAGCTGGTCGCTACAGGCTTTAGTGGCTGTAACAGTTATTGTACACGTACCTGTTGTTCACGTGAAGACAGAGGTAAGGATAACGTACCACAGTACTCAGAAGGTCGACCTGACCAAGGACATAATTTGTTATGTCCTTGACCTGACAGAGTCCTGCCACACCACACAAATAACATCTCAAGGGTCTCCGGATAATTACATGCGACAGATACATACAACTAGCGCAATGAATTATAGCACAACAAAGGCAGTCCTTGATGATAGGCAAGTAGCCAACACACAAAGGAAATGGGGTGAGTAGGTAATACCGCCGAGATAATATGCTACATGTTTGTGCCACATGGCCAATTCCCAGTTTCCCATACCCTTACCGAATGTAGAATTGAAGAATGTTCTCCTTGCCGCTCGTTTGAGAGACCAGATTGATGGAAAGCCAATGAAGTCCAACCTATCTTCACTTGTGAGTACCGTTGTAAAAAAAATAACTGTATTTGCCGCCAAATTTCATTTGGGAAAATCCCACGTTCATCGTCGACTGTCTTTGTTTGGAACTGGTTACGTCACTGTACAAACACAATGGGTCATAGTACAGCAGCTACCTTCGTCTGTGTAACGGCGTTTTTCATGTTCTAAGATTTTAATGTCCGAGAAGATCCATTGTTCATGCATGTTTTGCACGTCGTGTATGTCTTTCTTGTGGCGGGCGTTTTTATCTGTTGCTCTCGTCATTAAGAGAAAATGTGCACCAATAAAGAGATTGACACCTCCTTCTAGAAATATGCACAAACCTAAATACATGTAAAACCTAAGCGAAACGTCTATTTTGCCGTTATTAGACAGTATCCATGTCACATTTCATGATTATCATTATTTCAAAATTAAGGCTTAAGCACATCACCCCTCCCCAACCCAAAGCTTCACTAAATAGTTTTTTTATATACATAGTTAAAGTATGAGCTTAAATCACACATACATATAGGGAATAGCAAATATAGGTCATGCTACTATACAAGGTCAGTCAAGGGAAACTTAGATATACTAAGTGCTACTAACCGTGTGTCTGCTTGGTAACTCTACATAAACAGTCCTCCGGATTTTCATCATTCTCCTATGGGCAGGCCAAAGTTCTCAATCTGATGCTGTTTACAGTAATATAATGTTCTGCTTCGTGCCAGTGAATCAAAGCACTACTATACAAACGAATCTCTGTAGCTTTAACGTTGCTATGTTACATTTGTGATATTTACCGAAGACAAAACACTGACGTAAGCAAGTTCCCATGACGCACAATGCTTTATTCAGTTAAGGTAAGGCTGGGATCTGGTTATGTATACAGTCACTTAACATGATGAAATGACAGCCTGGGCAGTTGTTTTTTGTAAAGGTTTGACAGTAATGTATTTATATAGTAATTAATGTGCAACACGATACATCATTTGTTTCATCATATCTGGATAGAGACATAAACTTTTAATGACATTTCCCTTGTACAAAGTCGTGTTCATATAACACATTTTTCAGTTTGCAACTTTTATGTGCATCATACGTTGCATTTCTCTAATTTCATGTGTATAACATAGGCGATATTCCTTAACCCAGAGGTTATGCATCTGACTTGAGATTTTGTCTTTGGTCCTCAGCGCTCTACCGTGCATATCATCACGTTTAGGAGGTACGTAACCAGCTAGCGAAAGTGAGGGATTTCGATACAGCTGCAGATAGTGCGAATTTCCTACAGAGCTCAATGCGTCTCTGTTACAGTGTGGTCAGAGACAATTGGCTTAACGATAAGTCATAGTTTTACGAGTGTGATATTGTCAAACTTATATGGACAACATTATACTTGGTTACAAGGTTCACATCATTGAAAATTTGTACTATATAAACCAATCAATACTACTTGGAAAGTACAAAATTTGTAAATACAAATATGGCACATGAATGGCACAGTTTGGAGAAGATTAGTATTAAGAAAACAATGCAATAGTCTGTTAAACATATCTGGACTAAATACTTAACAAAAGTTCCAAACACATGTCAGCATGTGTACATGATGTGTTTCTTCAGCTGCTCTTTCCCCAAGTTCTTCTCCAGGAAAGGGCAGCTGAAGAAAGATCATGTACACATACTGTGTACATCACTGGCACGTGTGTCTAATATACACAAATGTATATGTACATTCTAAAATCCATGAATGAGAAACCAAATATATCACAGAAATTTGTAATTACCTTTTTCCTTTATCATTCCATCTGATAATTCTTTACCAGAACCAATGAAGTTGAACTCGGATAATGGTCTGCCAACATATACCAAGTACATTTATCTTGATGAATGCTTCCTTTTTCACTACATTTCTTCCGACAAGTTTGCTGCTACAAGTCCAACGGCAGCAATCACAACAGCGGCTATAGGCTGGACAGGGGCTACTATAGGAGCAGCAAGAGGCAGCACCTTTCCTAAAAACTTTAGGAACACCTTAGCACCTTCATACATTTTTATCCTCCAGCCCTTCCTTTCCCATACTGGCGCCTCACTAGCCTCGTCGCCGTTGTCTGGTGTGTAGAAAGCGACCTGGTTTGAGCGGCTCCCGGCGTGAAAGACCCATCTGGTTGTTCCGCAGACTTCAAGCTGGAGGTCACGCCGCACCCAGGCATGCTGTTCAGCAAGCCATGTACTAGCTGTAAGCAGGAGTTTTCCATCAGGTGATGTGGCAAACCCAGTTTCTCTTTCCCTTATTTGCCTTTTGATGTTATCAACGGTGACTCTGCGCCAGCAGGGTACCACAACCTCGAATTCCTTGAATTAAGATGCATGTATGAATGAATGAATATATATAAACGGTCCACAGTATGACTTACATCAACATATACATTCCTAGACGATTGAAAGATCAAGGTGTGTATGTGAAAACAGTAACTTGAAATGATACGTATCTCGCTCTATATGCACAAACATTACGGTGACATCGGGTACATGTAGCTGCGAGAAGCAGTACTCTGAGGAAGGTTTCTGATAGACATTGAAACTTAAGCAGGTGAAAGACATTACTGCTTGTGTAAAAGAAAACTTCAATATCCTATGTTTTATCAATCTGATGAAATTATTTTCGTATGTTTTATACTGATTTCTGTGTTGTACACAGGTCTATCCAACAGCCAATTGGTATATAAACGTCGACTTAAGTAATCATTGTGACCCTATTTTAGAAGTAGTAGGTAGCCAACAAACCAACAAGAGGAATTGGTGTTGTACCAACAAAAAATGTTGAACAGTTTTGTTGGAATACAGAATAAATCTATAGGGATATTTAATCCACGACAACAATTGCAACTTACAGGAATCCTTCCTATCTCTTGTCCCATGTCATGAGAAACAACAGCAACAATCAGCTTCACTGCAAACTGCTAACCCTTGGTACAATTGAAATAAAGAGCTGCTTAGTCTGCAATATCGAGGTATTGATACATACATACGATAATGGCCAACGAAAGGTCAATCGCGAATGTAGACGCCGTTCCTTATTGGATTTATTCAAATTGATGTCAGGACTAATTTCGTAGGGCAGATCACATATTTAGTTACAAAACATTCACGTCACAGATCTAGATTGTTTTTAAGTGCTGTTGTTTTTGCTTAAAAGCGCTGTTGTTTTTGCTTGCAATGATGTTTATAACATAATCATGGCAGACAACTCATCAGTTTTGACACTTTATTACATTGTGCGTGGTAGATCTCTCGAAAATATCTTAAACGTACTCACTTGGCTATTTCTATATTCATAGGATTACAACATGACTTAGCTGATCATTTACATGTAAACAGCTCCGTCCCTGTTTACCATAACTTCGCTACGTTTGCCTTCAATAATCACTAACGTTTGAAATTTCATTTCAAGACATTTGTATTTGTTTGAAGTAGCATTGCTCTTACAAAAAACTTATCCAGCAGACAATGGCAATACGTGTCCCCTCTGTTTGCGGAACACTTCCGTTTCTTTAATAGTAAAAGCATGCAGCTGCAGGGTCCGTGCCGTGAACGACTGAACAATGAACCTGGCTGACAGTTTTACCACGCTGCTTCATGGCCCAAAAGCGGAACTAACGAAGCTGGATCATGTGAAAAGTAACCGTCTATATACGAAACCAAGCAAATCATTTAAATCAAACATCTTTCACTCTTAAGCATTACATGTATTAAAGCTAAGACATACGGTACCTTATATTCCTGCTCTTGGAAGCCAATCATGGGGGTTATCCAAGGTTTCGGGACCGAATATATTCGACCGGACTGGAATCGTAGTCCGCCGTATGAAAGTAGGTCAAAAGCAATAAACATCAAGGAGTGCCCACTGTGCTCGTCAAACACGTTGTCTTTTACCAACAACATAGCTCTGCGTGTAGCATAAATGCTGAATCGCAACAAGCGCAAAGGCTGAACAAAATCAGATACCAGTGAAGGTTGCGCGTAGGATTTCCATTGCTGTTTACGGTGAAGCGGCTCTATGGATGAGTCACCTCGGGACTTTCCGTGGCTCATGCCTCCATTTTAAACACCGTACGGGGAACAACGACTGATTCTAAGCAGTGCAGACGTTGGGAAGGTACGTAAAGGCTCTATTTTGCCAAAAGTTTGTGCGACGACTTTGTGAGAGGAGCCGGTTAACGTTTGCCTTACGTATACTAATCTCTTAACGATCAGCGTTTACTATTCGATAGCCACGAGCAAGCACCATGTGTAAACTACTAGTATTTGGTACATTCACCGTATGTAGATGTTTTAAACTGTGACCGATCGCGAAAGAGACGGCCACAGCGCTTGACAAAATGACGTGATTCACGAATTCTTTGATCAGTTCATTTATTGACACATTTTGTTCTTGAACAGGCATGTTTTCGTAGGTTTGCCTCTCGCCCCCTCTCAAGTGACTTAGTGTTGTTTTTGTAACAACACCCTTAAGTCGTGGCAACTGTTGCATGGCTTCTCTTGGAATTGGTTGCAGTCTTGTATATAACCGTACATTGGTATTTTCATACGGCCATGTTGATTTGATAATATGGATGACATCCGCGCGCGCATCAATTTTCGTCCATTTTCGTTCATTCTCTGTGTTTATTTTTTAGTCATTTGTACAACCTTCCTGACCATTTAGATTTCATAATGAGGGCAGGTTTGTTTGCAAAACTTTTTTATTCGTACGCTCGCATGTGTTTTGGGGTTCCCAGAGGATGTTAACCATATAATCAAATCAACATGGCCTAACGTCAATTTGTCGGGGCCAGGAAAGAGCCCGTACGAACTGCAAAAAAGAGAAGCCCTGCAACAGCCGTCACGTCTACGGCCCATTAGCATGATCCTGAATGGACTACACATAACGGTATCTCTGTCATTAATTGTTGACTCATTGCCCGTGACCATGTCTTATCATGCATGTTAGATACACGGCAAATATGGGTCAGTTAATGGGCACCCCCTCTGTGTCACCGGAAGGTCAATGGAGCCAGGGTGAGCAGTTCTACGGATATGACGTAAAGGTGAGTGTGTAAGTCGTTTTCAGTGGTATTCTTAGATATCTTTTTGGCAACTAAAAGGTCCGAAATATGTGCTAGATACAATCATAAATACTGGTTGTAAAATACTGAAAGGCAAATAAGCAATGTTCCTCTTTTTACAGACTGTTGAAGAGATTAACAAAAGGCAACTCGGGATGCTCATTATTAAGTATTGTGGACACGAAGGGACAACAGACAACGAACAAACAGCAAGCATTCGCAAGTTACTGCAGCGGGCAATCACTAACCTGGAGCCCCAACAGGAGCAATACCCAGGGGTGTGGAGGAATGCAGAACTCAAGATATTTGACCTGTATGGGAATGGCTATGTGGTTAGGTCTGGTGAAGGCTCTGTGAAATTTGTAGCTCAGATTACAGGAAAAGGTGACGTCCAGCTTAGTAAGATCAAGGACGAAAGTTGGTGGACCTCAATGAAAGCACTTGTAATGATGCGAAATACTCATCAGCTTCAGATAGAGGCCCCCCCACCTGACAAGAGTAATGATAGTCAAAGCTGGTGGCCTTCATGGCCTTTTCGTAGCTCAAAGCCAGAGGCCGTTCAGGCAGAGGGTCTATCTGAAAGCGGTATAGAACATGAGCAAAGTACGTCAGAGTCGCCATCTCAGATGGAACCAGATCTAGAGAGCATTGATACAAATGGGGCAGTAGATGATCATGGGTCAGCAGCAACCTCCCAAGTTCCAAAAGACCCCACTCCTGATACACAAACTGACCCACAGGGAGAAGAAAAACAGGGTGGGATTATGGCAGCACTTTGCAAGAACCGTTTTTTTTCATGGACTAAAAAACACGCTCCACATTTCCCTCCAATAGAATGAGAACCTTGCTTATCCAAGAATTAAGTCCAACAGTTACAGGACATTGATGTATTGAATATTTAGATAATAGCATAGGGGCCCCATGCATAACTTTTTACCTACCATCGATCGTATTACAAAGATGGTATGTACACAATTGATTTACAGAACTATACATGTTTTCACTTGATCATTTGTAACGGTTTGGAATGGAACTCTGGAAGAAGGTAACATTATGTCTAAAGTTTGTACCATATTGTACGAGCCTTGCTAAATCACATGTACATGCCTCTATTGTCAGCTTAATTGCTTCTGATATAATAGTTTATTGGCTAAGCTTTACATGGCAAGCATGTGTGTTATACGTTACGGATATGCAACATGCTAAAGTATAAGCAAGGATATCTGATAACAACACAAATGTATATCAACGTCTCAGCAAAAGAAACTTGATGCATTTCATCCTCAAGTACTCATGGTAATATGAATGTGTATGTTATCACTGCAAACGCCATGGGCATGTACAAATATATTCACATTCTGTACGGAAAATAGTACAGTAACATTGAATAATGTGCCATGGGAAATTTATCTGCCAGTGTTAACATTCCATGATTAGTGGATCTGACTATGCTGTAGTTTTTGTATTCAACAAGGGACAACCAAGTATTCACCATTCTCCTGCATCTTATATTTCTACAAGTTCACTTTCTGTGTGTAAGTAAGCTCAGAGATATATGTCACTAGAAGACAGAATATGCTATTGATGTATACTTGTAAGACAGTAGAAAGAACAAAGGAAATCATGATCACTTTATTATCCTTCAGAAATTTACAATAATCATACTCAGCTATGCATAAATGAATTCGAGAAATATCACTTATGGGAAATAAAACTGAATCTAAAACACAGAATTCTAGACAACTTCAATCAGTGCTTATACTGGAATTCACTGAAAGAAAGACGTCATTCTTATGTGACTGCAGCAGCATGATTTAGCTTAAAAGGATATTATTAAAAATCTTCAGGTTCTTAAAAGTGCTAGTCAATCTCTCGAGCCACTAACAGTTTTCGAAATACCTGATCACCTTAAAATGAAAGATTGCTGTTCATGAGCTGAACCATATCATTTTCACAAGAGCACCACAGCTAAGATTTGAACACAAACATCTGAATAGCTACTCTAAATCTCAATGATTTCTATCAACTGACTAAAATACCCCACACACCCCACTAAAATTCTAGACTTATCTGATTAAGTGCACTGTGATAGAAGCTAAACAGTGTCATACATATTTTTTCCTAAAATCTATCCATGAGAATGAGAAGTTTACACACCGCCCTCCTCAAAAAAAGGGAAATAAAACTGAAACATTAGTGCAATATGTAAATTAGTTGAGGTAGCTGAATAATCCATTGTCCCTTAGCATTATTATAATACTAGTATTCTAGCAGAGCAGAATGACTGAATGTCATTCATCATTCATACTAATGCCACAAGGAAATTTTTACTTCAGTAAAACACATCTGCCAAGAGTTGCTGACCTATTACCTACAGCACTTATTATCATATTGGCCGACATATTCCTTGAAAGTTTGGAAGAATACAGCAAATCTGCTGAAATAAAATTTGTCTCTGCATGAGTTTTGACTTTACACTAGATTTAGTTGTTTCTTACTTTACAAAGAACAACTTTAGAAAATTCTATGTATCTCTTTTCTTTACACTTGCTTCTGAATAATTTGCTTCAAATTTCTTAAAGTCCTTTGTTCTAGTAAAAGGAGAAAATCTATAAGGTTTCAATCTTCAAATATCCATCTGGAAGTCAATGATCTGTTGACAATGCAAATAGAACTGCACCCCCCCCCCCTAAACACTGTACCAATCAGGCCATACAAACATTTTTGATTTACCCCAGTAACAAATAGATAACAAGAGTTCTACGACCTCATACCTTCGCGAAATGATTTTGACCTTTATGACTGACGTATTAGGAGTGTTTTTCATCAATCAAAAATCATACCAGTTGATCCTCCTCACCCAAATAACATAAGTTGTCCAAACCTCCTTGTTATGATTATGAGCTTAACAAAGAAGGTTATGCTAACATTTTTCATCAATAATGCAAATAAGCTCCTTATTAGCATAATTTGATTCAATGGTGTTCACATTCACACAACTTCTAAATGCTACAAGTATGAAATTGCCGTTATTTACTAGTATGGAATGATAGTAGTTTCTCATGAATTATGCAAATTAGGCCTACATTTGCATAATTTCTATCTATTGACATTCCTCTCTTCCTCAGTTACAAATGTCACATATTTGAATAGTCATATCATGGAACACAGCAGGTTTTTAAAATTGCCTCATTAATTATAATCTGATTTGCATAATTATCATCCAATCATACAAAGCATCACATAAGCTATCTACATACCAAAAATCATGACCATCCATCAAGCCCATCTCGAGTTATATTATTTTCTCATTAATTATGTAAATGAGGTTCTCATTTGCATAGCTGATATCTATTAATATTTCTCTCTTCCTCAGTTACATATGTCACATGTTTGCGAGTCCTATCATGGAAATTGATGAATGTATAAACTTTCCTCATTAATTATGCAAATTAGTTACTGATTTGCATAATAAGTATCCAATCATGTACATCATCGCTCAAGCTATGTACATGCAAAAAATCATGACCTTCCATCAAGCCCTTCTTGAGTTATTCCCTTTCAAAGTCTGAAGCAAAACCTACCCCTGCAGTTCCAAAAAAGTTGCTAGGGGGCCCAAACCTATACCACTTACTCTCTGCCCAACGAGCTATCTACCACTCAAAAATCAGTTCCATAGCATGTCCACAACACGAGATATCATAACATGAAGTTCCGCTGCAGTACCGTAACAAGCCGATAGGGGGCCCAAAATCTAATCATTTTCAGGTTTCATCGAGACCTACCAACATACCAAATACCAAGACAATCCTTCCAAGAATTCTCGACTTATCGTGTTCACTAACAGACACACAGACATGCTCGGTATTCCCATGCTGTCTCCAACAATACTATTCCTTTATTGGCTTTACGGCCATACAAGTTGCGTAATATAACATGTAAACCAACACATTGCACTCAGAGGGGACTTATGTCACGAACCCTACTTTGCCACAGATGGGACTTAGAGACTGTCAACGGCTTCTTTATATAAACGTTTTCTTTTCAAATGTCAGTGTAGCGTCTTATTTTCCCGTTCACTTCGTAAAGTCATAGCGATATTCATCGATTTCTTACCAGTGACGCCAGGATAATTCTCACAATGCCGTTAAAGCCTTTAGGGCATGCCCCAGCGCAACCTTGGTCTTCCTGTCAATCGCCTCTTCCTTCTTAGATATAACATGGTTAACTCACCTACCCTGAACAACGTCCTTTTCCCATACTGTGACACACGAGTACTGCTGGTTCTCCCCGAGGTAAGGCAGTGTATATCCAATTTTGGTCTCCCCCCGCCCAATTCCACACCACTTTCTCCTAATACCTTTTCCCTACCCCTTCCGACATCTGACTTTTGCCTCGTCCACCACATTCCACACCAATGAATACAGCTGGCTGATAGCCAATTTTTCCCAATAACTGACGTCTCCCGCCTGACCCCTCATGACCAACTTTGCCCCCCATCTGTGACCCCATCAATATCCCCTGAAACAATACACCCCACACGTCCCAACCAGAACGCATAGTAAAGCATACAATTGAACACATTTTTACACTTTTCTCGTTAATTATGCAAAACACTTTGCCCAAAATCTAATCATCTTGAGATTTGACACATACACACCGACACACCAACTACGACAACAAACCATCCAGGCGTTCTCGACTTATTCTGTTCACTAACAGACACACAGACAAGCACCGTCGCATAACCTTCTCGACGAAACCATTCGTCGCGAAGGTAAAAATTGCTGTGATTGGAGTGCTATCAACCGATATCTTTTCCCTGTTACGGGTGCAAGGAAAAACAATTATTGGTTGTTACACCACATTTTTTTTTCCTTTCCAATTCTTGTTACAACATTAGGCCATGGAATTCGTCACTCTTATTGGTCAATTCCACAGCTGTTAAAAACGGCATTGGCTTGTCCATGGTTGTAAACCCAGGTTTACCCTAATCTACAGATGTAGGCCAAGTAAGTACTCTGTGTCATGACCCTTTAATAATAGACCACTAAAGATGTGTTCCACAGCTGTGAACTAAGTTACCCCATGGTGGTGAACTGTGTTACAAAAAGTCATTAAGTACATTCTCAAGCCACAGAAATCACCACTAAAAATGCTGAATTCCACAGCCGTGGAATCTATCTATCTAGTGTCTAAAACCAAGCTTATGTAGCCTTAGGGGATAGGATATGATAAATTGCCTCAGAGTCTATAGAATCTTTTTCAAGATAGCATTTGGCACATCCATGGTACTGTCTGACACCAGCACAATGTCATACGCCTCCTTGTATTTTTCTAACCTCTCCTCAATCTGAAACAGAAAAAAGGTTGGCAAATGTTAGTGACAATAGATTTCTATGATGAATGATTGTTATTTCATGTTATACACCTTACAACTGACAAAAAATGACCAAAATACATCACAAAAAGTTCAAACTTCCCTCCCAAAAAATCATCCCAAACACATGTACAGAACAATGACTTTGATTGGCTCTAAATTGGTACAAAAGAAACAAGCCAGCTGATAGGCTCACAACAATCATGTGACAGATCTTGTGTCCAGAAAACTATGACTGCTCTGGGTACAAGACTGTCCATTGCAGCAGCCCCACCTATGCAGTTTATCCAGAACTGCAATTACAATTATTTTCCTGCATTGATTTCTAGGGCAAAACAGGACGGCTAAATCCAAAACCAAAGAAAGATAGTGGAAGGCTTAAATGTAACGCATTCCACTAAGCCAACTGAGGGTGCATAGCTCCTCTTTCCTAATGTAACATTTGTTAAAGCATTGTCAAACTCACATTGTCATTAAGAAAGCCTATCTTGAGGATTTGTTGCATGTTTGGCACCCCGTCAGCCATCCTGAGATCACCCATGGAATCCCCCATCAGGATGATATTGCGGCGTTCCTTCAGCGTCGTAAAGTAGTCCGAGTTCCGCAGGGCTCCCTCGTTCTTGTTGTACGTGTGTACCAGGTCTCCCTTGAAACCCACCAACATACCCTATGGACAGACAAGATTATCTTATACCTCTACAACAATTATGAATGACAGAGAAATTAGAACTAGTTACACTAGTGCACTGTACATTCAGATCAAAGGTTTACCAAGCTTCCAGTCTAGAGGCAGGTTTCCTTCATCAGTTCATGGAAGTGTCAGAAGAAGTGAAATTAAATTCAAGCAGTATATTCTAAACTGATTAAACTTTTTTACTTTAAAGTCCTATCTAGCATTCTATTGTCAGTATTACATGTTTCAACACTAGCCTGATTTACACACACCTTTTCAAGTTGACTTGGAGCCGACTCAGAAAAATGCATATTGATCAGGCCCTTATAAGACAGAATGATACTACAATTATTATAAAAGAGAGAATAAATAGTCTTACATTTTGTAAATAATGCTTAAAATAAGATAGAGAAGACTTTTGCTTCCCAACATACACATGTAAAAAACAACAAATGTGAGATTCTGAGAACTACACCCACATCATGGTTGAAGTCCATGTAGTTGGACACGACCCTCATGTTGGCGTACATCTGGGAGTGCTGCTTGATGATCTCCTCAAGAATGTCTCCGATCCCCGCCGAGAAGATCAGCATCGGAACGCTGTGCTCGTGAAGGGCGTGGAACTGCCAATCACATCCCTCTCTGTGGAACAAACAGATAAACACAGGTCAGTGTCCTGTAGGTCATCATTTACAGGTTACTGGAAAGCTTTTAAAAAGACTCTGGAAAGGTGGCTGCATGTTGCTTATCTCTTTCTTTGTTTAGTTGTGAAGTATTTTTACGCATATGAAGAATCAGTGATCTCTAACCTAGCAGAAGGCAACAGTTGTTTATACTGACAAAGTAAGAGGAAATTAGCAAAATTTCTGTTCAAATAGACTATTGTTAATGTTATCATAATAAGAATTAAGTCTTTCTCAAACACATCATTGTGTGAGAAATGGCTTTAATACCGTACTATTTTTTATTTTACCATGATGTCAGATGGTTCTTAGCATAAGAGGGATTACGGGAAATGATGTCATGGGTCAGGCATGTAAGGTCATAGGTCAAATCCAGGGCGACAGAACACTCAGCAACAAACCTCATTTGAGCATTTGACTCCTTAACAGCGAGGGATAGATCAGACTGCTTCAATCCGCACTCAACGAGAACTCCGGTGCCCTTAGTATACCTGATGACACATCGAAACTTCAACATCACAAACAGGGGTCACTTAAACATCAACATGCACATATCAACTGCGCTGATCTCTGAAATGTCAAACGTCAAAACCATCCTTTGTTCAAAAGACGTCGTAACCGACTTTCTTTGCCTTTCTTGTCATTTTTATTTCTAAGTGGCAAAAATATTTGATGAAGAAAATTCTTTCAAATTTTTGTTCATTTTTCTACCACGAGAGGCAGCAAGCAGTTGACAGGCACATGTTTATCATTGTTTGTACTGTGATACAAACCTGAGCATAGCATTAGACTCCCTGACAGCTCTGGTGAGGTCTTCCCTCCGGAAGTTGCATGCAACAATAGCTGACTGAGCCTTTGTCCACCTAAGTGTGAATTTTTGACACCTCAGCTCTGTCATATCATACAAACTTAGGAAAAAATCTTTTTAGACATAACATGCTTCTAAATTTTGCTGTGAAACAAGATTTGAAAACTTTTTATAGTAGATTATTATGACTTTCTCAGCACTAAATCATCATGAAGTAGGCAAAAATTCTATCACAAAGAGCAATTTTCAAAAGCAATTTATAACAGGTAGCATAAAATAAGTGCAATACTTCAGCTTGAAATAGAGAATGACTGCCTTTCTTTTTTTTTATCTCTTACTAGTACAATAGGAAGATATGTCTAGGTCTGTTAAAAGCCAAACTTTTCACAACAAAACTGCAAACAACTTCATACAAAAGCAGCAGAATACAGAAGCTGAAAAGACAGTTCATGGACTGGATGTATACAATAAGATAAATGAAAATGTACAGACAGTTGAACACTATCAATCAATATTTTTGCATGCATATTGAAACCTACCACTCCATCATGAAGGGGATCTTTTCCTCTATTGTCATCTTGGCATTGATCTCTATAGGGTAATAGGTATCTCTCAATTCATCCAGCTGGAAAGAGAAATAATAGAGATATGTCATATGGTAAGTCAAATTCACTTCCAGATTTAATAATCGAGCATGGCAGACAATATTCATACCATAGGTCATTGTCATATTCCAACTCACACATGTAGTCACACAAATTATGTCAAAATAATGTCTGCTACATTCTCCTACACAGGGCCTAACCTATGCAATGTACCTTAGAGTTAGAGGGGCTCTGCTAAACCAGGCTCTGCTAAACTTTTGTGGGTGTGACCCTATCAGAGAATAAGCTTTACCTTAAGAAAACATTTATGCAGTTTTCTGACTGGCTCATAGCTAGCTAGAGGCCACACCCACAAAAGTGGAAACCTCAGCTGTATTATAATTAGCAGAGCTGAAACAAAGAAGCGAGTAGAACAGTCTCCTGGGCTCCCGGGGATTGAACCCGGGCCCACCAGTCCACAGGCTGCATGCCTTAACCACTAGGCTAAAAGGTTGACAGTTAGACTGGTCAGTTAGAGGCACTTGAACCTCACTGTTACAGAGGCTCCGAAAGGTACATATTATACTATAGGCCATGGGCAAGGCTCTACATAGGAGAATGTTTATCTATTGATCATGAATACTTACAATTTGTTTTTTTGACTCAGGCACCAGTGTTGAGTCTTCTAGTACATCTGAAATGGGACAAAGAGATTAAAGTTTAGTGAAAAAAGAGACAAAAACAGCAAAATTTATTCATCAATTGTTACCAAAATGTTGGTATGTGGTAAGATATAACTTATACATTTCAACCATTCTATGATGATGTCACCTTGCACTGAATTACATGCATTTTATTATGCATCTTGCTTCCAGTCATTATGGAAAAAATAGTATAACATGAAATATTTACACCATAGACATGCAACATGCAAAAATGCACTACACAGCAGTTGCGGGGTGGGGTAGGGTTGGGTTCAATGCGAGATTTGGGAATAATAACCTCCACATAAGCATAGGTAGATTGTTTTGGAAACATCTTTTGCAACCAGATCTGGATTCAGACCTGAGAAATTATTCTCATACACTGTAACCAAAGCCTGATGTAATGCAGTGCCCTCTGTTGATAATTTCAGAAACTGCAGCTAAAAAAAATGCACAATTTGCTGCCTTTGCGGAGGTTTTGCGCTCTACAAATGCATTTTCAACCCAATAATTTTGCATGTCCCAACTCACTGAAACTTGCAGCAACTCTTGTGCCTTTGTAGGCCCATCTGGTGATTGTGTAGTCAAAATCAGTGATGACCTAAGATAAGAATTAACACATATGATCTGTAATGAACCATGCGGCTTTGCGGGGACGCGGTTTCCTTAGCGACTTACTGTGACATGTGGCACACCGCTTCCCATTGATGGAGAAACGAGACAATGTCATGTCAAAGTCCGTGATTATCTGGAAAAATGGTTGGAGAGACAGAACATTGGTTTATACAAGAGATGGGGACTAAGAACACATCCTTGATTGTGGGTGATGTTTATGATATAATACATTGAATTTGCAAATGTAAAACAGAGGGAGATGAACAAATGTAAATACAAAAACATGGAAAGGTCATTTTTCAAACATGAAATACAATTGTATTTAAGAAAAGGCACTACTAGTATTATCATATAGAACACCAATTTCACATGATGTACCCGTACTGTAATTATTGGGGTGACTCTTTTGACACTGGTATTCAGTTTCACTACTAATATTATTTCAAAGACTTCTTCATGTCTACTCATTTATCATAAGAGTTCCCACTAAATTAATGATTAATTACTAGTAATAGTATGCATGTCTGAAAACTACCTGAATGTCATACAAATCATTTCTTCAGTGAAACATCAATGATGGTATGAACTGTCTAACTCTAAGAAGTGTTTTCCTCTATTTTCTAAGACAGGCTCCACTTTTCAGACCATCACTGCACCTGTAGTTTACTCTTTCCATCCTGGATCAGCTGACACAGCAGTTTTTCCACTCTCTCTTTATCCTTGATGTAGACATTTTCCTTCTGGAGTTCATCCATCTGTGAATAACACAAAAATGTGATTGTAAATCTTCACTGGATAATCAATATCTTGTCTTTACAAATAAAACATTATAAATGATACATTAATGAGTGCAAGGTTTTAAATCTTAACCATCTCCCTGCTGCCTATCCCAATTCGATGCTGCAAGGCTGACTTACTGGGAGCTAACCCATTTGGGTTGATTTGCATATATCACAAACTTGTCTGTTTCACACCTGCAATTGCAAATTTATCATGCATGTAGAAAATCCCACCCTTCATTTGGGGTAACCCCTTGAGGGATCAGGTGCTCATGAATATTCATGACTCTAGCTCAGCTCCAAAACAGATGATGCAACAGAACTGCATCAGCTGTTACTATAAACAGACCCCACTCCGGTCATTGACATTGCACACTAAATTAGAACAGACCAAAACAAACTGACCATACCAACAAACACCGCTTGCTTGTGAGATTGCATGCATTGGTAGACACACATATTATTATTACAGACTCAGATAGAGGACATTCAAAGACATTTAGTTTTTACCAAAAGCAAGTTGTCTGCCGGGTCTGCCGTGAACATTCATTATAGAAATGAAATTTTGATTGATACTTTGTCCCATGGGGTCCTCTTGGGACATGATAAATTAAAGTATCGGTTGATCGATCAATGTCTAATTGTGTTTTATGGAAATTTAGGTGGACATTTGACCTACATTTGAGCTTCGTTAGTTATACCAAGGAGGTTGGTTATACTTACGCTGCACAATCTTATGCGTTTACATTGTACATCACATCTGTTAGTATACATTTCTGTATGGATTAGCCTGAGTAATATTATTGTTAAGTTTATGCTTGCTCACCAGAGAGTGAAAATTAAGACAGTATAACATACAAAATCAATATTTGAAACTGCATCCTCTGGCAAAATCCTACATAACATGTCTGGAACTCTACCACAGTATGCAGTGGCCTTATTTTTAGTCCAGAGATTGGCATGTTTTCAGATAAGGATAAATGTGTCATGTTTATATTGAAAGTGCTGCCAAGGATAAGGTCAGGGTTGACGTTGGCCAAAGGTGGTTGTTATGAACAGAAATAGCAACAAGTCTTGCACTGCAAGCACTTTGGATTCTTTATGGTGTTTTGGATGTTCTCTATGTAGTCTTGTCAGGAAAACACACCTTCCAATCCTGTTATGTAAATGATATTATCATTAGGACTTGTCGAGTAAGTTGTCTTGAAATGCCACCGCATATCTTCTTGGGATCCCGTATCCGCCGTGCTCCTGTGTCCGCTATAGACCCTGTGTCCTCTGCTTCCCCAACAGCGGACACAGGGTCTATAGCGGACACAGGGGCACGGCGGATATGGGATCCCAAGTAGATACGGGCAGCCAGATAAAAAAATAATGAAAAAAAAAAAAAACGCTGCGGAGAAAAGGACTGCAACGGAGGCTAGGACATACCTACCTGTGGCATCTCAAGGAGCAAGCTAAGAAGTTTCAGGGTGGCGTCTTCAGTTTTACCTTGCCGTGTGGTAGTGTAAGAAATGAGATAAGATACCAGACTACACTGAAATACACTTACTACAAGCTACTCTACAACTACAATCTACAATCTACAAAAAACACAGCTGCATACCTTAGATCCAAGCAACTTGATCCAAGGTCACAACTGAACTCATAAGACAATCACAGCTTCCGAGATCTCCTCTGCTAACAATGGGTTATTCTCACTAGCCAATCAATTGCTTACTTATCCCGGTAATTTATGCAAGCCCCTCCTCCATATAGCCAGCTACTAAACGTATGTCTCAAGACCATGTATGTTACAGTAGTTTAGAAAACGTTTAGTATACCAAGGAGGTTAAAATATTTTAACCTCCTTGGGTATATTTATACTTTAAATCAAGGAGGTTAAACCTCCTTGTTTAAATCTGAAGTTTTAGCGCAGTGGTAACATGGTTTTTCGGCTGTGCGAATGTTGTACGGTACTCGGTGTAAACAATAAAAAGTGACTGGAAAAAATATTGTGCAAATCCCAAGTATATTAATTTCTAAAGCACCCACCATCTCAATGATCTTGGTCCGTTTCTTTGGGCGCCGGCCGGACAAAAGGTAGCCGGCCAGCGCGGCCCCGGCCAGGGCACAGGCGGCCCCGGTCATCACTGCTGCCGTAGTGTTCCAGCCCGATGTCCGCGCCATAGCTTGTTCGGAAGGAGAAAGAGCTAGCCGACGGTATAGCAGGATATTTATAGAGAAAACGGGACGGATAAATACAGCAGACCGACGCCAGAAATTTTAATCTATGGAAAGACCAGTAGACGATACCAACCAGAGGTCATCGGATGAATCGGAAAAATATTTCACATGAATGTAACATTCTTATCCCTAAATGATAACACTTTTAACATTAGTATAATATTTGTTGCAAAAAATAATATCATGATAAGCTAAATACTCTAGATAAGTCTAACTACACATTACTAAATATATTTCAGCACTCCCCTACTTTTAGAATGAATTCTACGAATGACCTTAAGTAGGGGCAGTACGTTTTACGTGACCCAAAAGATATCAGTCAGTTTCCTCTTCAACTATTACCAAGACATGCAAGAAGGCTATTACATTTTGTGTAAAGCTTTTATGTTAAATGGCGTAAAACTGAAGCTTTATTGTGTCTTTACTGTGACTGATTGTTGGTACAGATTCCTGTAAGTTCTCAGCCACATCATCTATTGATAACACCTAACGGAATTCCCCCTATTTGTGAGGGGTAAACCAGAGGTGATCCCAAGGGATGTCATAAAAATGGGACAGGTGTATCAAGACAACCACCGGTATAGGATCAATAGGTGCGGAAAAATGCAAAACATTTCTTCCATTTCCAAAATGTCGTAACGTCAAATACTGACCGCAACCTCCGTTTTGTTTCATTGTAGCTAATATAAGAAATGATGACCCCTACCTCGAAAAATCAAACCGGACCATCCCCATTTTGAGCGCATCAAATGAATTGTACTAAACTGTGATTGCGTGGATCATTTGTATCATATATCATAGAAATATACTAAACAAAATTAGATTTATATCGATATATTCATTCCTAATCTTTACTATTTTCTAAAGATCTGCTGATACGAACGCTTTATAGTAGGTTCTTTCCATACCGATTTTCGTTGTTTTGCGGTGAACCAACATGGCGGCTATTATGAACACCTGGAAGCTAGAAAACGCGTTGGACTACACCAACATGAACACTGCCAAAAAACTCGCCTTTACCGTGGCCACAGTCCTGATAATCGTCCATGGAACACGGATATACAACAACGGTAAGTAAGATGCCGTTTCTTTACAGTGGATCGCTTTTTTCGAGGTAGAAACTCGTTTTGTTTGCAGCCGAGTTGGCCAACATGGCACCTGCGAACCGGATTTTCAGGTCAAGTCGCCCAGGTGGCACTAACAAGAGCGGAGCAGGTGGGAGGAGCTGCATTCCACAACAACAACAACAGACGATTGAATAGATAAAATCATGCTCACTGTTGCTGAAAGTGAGCAAATCATCACATTATGATTGAGTCAGAATAGGAAAAAATCGATATGATTTTAGTAATTTCAGCTCGTCACAGCTTGACTTCACTATTGTCTGCGCCTTGACAGCTGTACAAAGCCTTATAATTGCACCAAGGCCACGGTTTATTTTTGCTTCAAACCCAAGGGAGGGAAGACTTGTTTTTAGCGATTTAAACTGGAGAACACTCCTTCTGCTAACCAAAGACTCCGCCCTACTCTGCTGACTTTTTTTTGCATGTCTGTCTGTCTGTTTGTTTTACTGTGTGTTTGAGCAAGTAGATCAGTGTTTTAAGATTCTTCGTCCCTCAATGTTTCGTACCTTAACGAAAGATTAGTAAGAAGGTGATGCCAATCCAGTTTAGCTCACTGAAGAGCTATTCTTCCACTAGAAAGACCGACGCTATGTACACTTGTACAGTATTTACAGGGTCATTGTACCCGGGAAGTTCCCCTAGTTCTTCTATGCACAATGAACAGTGAACCACGTCTTAACATCCTATCCTAAGGACTGCAACCCTTTCCAGTAGTGTGCATATAAGGTGAGCAACACATACAGCCAGAATTGAACTCACGGCTTCTTTCCAGCGTGCTAACCTCTGGATTACATGCCTTTACTCACAAGTGTGGGGAAAGGGGGCACAGTCTGCCATCTCTGCTTGCCATGTGGGAAGACACCATTTGAAGAATATTGTTTACATCTTTGGTTCACTGTCAAAGAACACTCACTGTTGAATTTTAATGTTTCTATAACACAAAATAACTATCAGTGCATGAAAATCTCATCTTAATCTATGTAGATAACACCTTAAATACGAGAATTTCTTGCATTGGTCAACATTCCAATCCTTAGAAAAAAAACATGCACATATAGCATTTTGAAGGCACATAACAGCTTTGCGAAATCTGCACTGTTCAATTGGCCATTTGGTAATTATTGCACATGGACTAGCTTTGAAGGCATGTGGTAAATCAAACATTGGCATACAATTCAAAGGCGCATTATATTTTATATCCAAGAACAAGCTATATACCTGTCCAAGAGGCCTATGTTACATAGTATCAGTAAACATACAATGGAATTCCAAATGTGAGGTTAGCACAGTTGAAGGGACAAATGCCATATCTGTTTGTCCACATGTAGTCTGTTTGAAAGCCTTTTGTAAACAAGTTGTTTGCCAAGGATTGTTTTGCTGTTCAAGGATTTTCAGTAATGTTGTTGTTGTGCTTTTAAGTCACGTAGTCAAAAATTAATGTCTGGACAACGTAGATATGTAGAGTCATAGGTCAGATTACAGGTGCGCTTTCTACTCTACTGTTTCTGGGCTCTGAACTTGATAAAGGGAAGCTTTCCCATCATTCTCTGTCAGTCATTTAAAGCAGCCCTCAAATCAGGATCTAGAAGGGTGTGTTATTTTTCAATAGATAAAAATAGGAAGGGTCCTAAATTTGATTCCCATCATTCACATTATCATATTGTATCTCAATTTATCCTGACAATATGATTTTGATTTCTTTAGTAAGATTTTCAATGTGTTAAATTCAATTTATTGAGGTTGCATTCACTAAATGCATTGATCATGATGTTGTGTTCTCAACTGTTCATCATAAATGTATCTTCACAGGAGGAGACACCTGCAACAACCTGTTGTCACGAGGACACCTAGCAGCTGATAAGAAATGGCAGCCAGAAGGATGTATGCTACACAAGTACTCCAAAATGTAAGGTCTATTCTTAACATATACATGTATCATAATGTTTCTCAGGCCACATGATAAATGTGTACTGTGTACCATGTTTACACTCACATTACAGGTTTGCCATAAGGCCTGATTCGTTTTACACATCACTCATGTGGGCAGCCATCTTGGTCACCTGATACAGGCTAACCCTCTTTGCATGTTGATGAATTTTGCTGTGCATTGCTAGATTTTCAACACTTCATTGAGAAAAACCTTCCCTTCCAGGGATATGAGAAAGTGCCTATCAGAGAAAACCTTTACCTTTGTGGGAGACTCACGACAGAGGCAGCTGTACTTCAAACTAGTCAAGACCATCAGTGTTTCAACTGTGAAGGAGGGGAAACAGGTCAGTTCATGGAACCCCTAGAAATGCTGTGTTTCAAGGTAGAAATTGCTGTATAGACAGGATTCTAATTCTTGTGTCAATGGGGAAAATCATCTAAGGGACCACAAAAAAGTGGTATCATTGGCAAAGGGGTCCATATGTACAAATGTAGAGGTGGTTACTAGTATTACAGGTTTGACTGTAGTTTTGGAAAGGAATTAAATCCTGTGGATTTATGTAGAATACTGTGGTACTGTGGTCTAGTGATTGGCAAGACTGGTCCAGGATCATGAGGTAGGGGTTCTGAGACCCAATTTGCATACCCGACTGATGAAAGTTGTAGTCTAACAGAACACAGCCTTTGGATTGCACACAATAAACGTGGTGCAACATTGAAATTGATAGGCCCAAAAATGTAATGTAATTGTAATATTTTTGTGTGTTTTTTTCAGCATGAAGACATTGTCTACCATGAAGAGGACACAGGTATTTCTGTGGTAAGTTCAATCAACAAAAACACTTTATTACTATTAGTCTATTATAACTCAAAATACATGTATCTGGAAAAATCACAATTTCTTTTAAACATGTACATGTGTGTGATGCTGCTACATGTAGTCATTCATGCCTGTATTTTTACATTGACTTTTTTTGTTCCTTGTAGAATTTCCTGTGGCAGCCAATGGTGAACGGGTCCATGGAGAAAGTGTACAGGGAATGGAAAGAGGTGAGAAGTCAGAAAAATTCCCAGCCTTCGTACAGCTATATGGGTTGAGTTATGGGGTTTCTTGCCTGCTTTTGTTTCCAGTTTCCGTTCCATTATTTTGAATTAGTGAATGAGATTTCATGCTCACTTCTATGTCTCATTTTAGGGCAAGAAGAAGAAGCCGAGTATCATCATCACTGGATCTGGGGTGGTAGGTACACATTGCTACTTTTACTGTGGATCTTGCAGTATTTGGGGTGGTTTTATTTCCGCTGTTTTGGGGTGACCTCTCCACAAACACCTGTTTTTCTACTCCTTATAGTGGGCCATCAAGCAGATGAATGCCAGTGGAAAAGCCCTAACTGAGTACCAAGGTAAATTGCTCAGATGTTTTTAAAACATATCTCTGTTGAGCCATGCAGATTGTAAACCAAAGAAAAGAAAGCCAAAATATACCAGTGTGATATACATTGTATAAGACTTATCTTTGATATCCAACAGTCTAAAGTGTCTGTCCCTGACTGTATTGTTTTAGATATATATTCATGATAGTAGAAGTGGTTTAGAATATTATTAAGGAAAATCCTTTGTTTCAGCTAACCTGACTCTGTTACGACCATTGATGGAGGAGGTTGCTATGGAAACAGATGTGTACTGGATGCTGCAAGGTACTGGGAATTTTAGATTTTCAATATGTTTTTAAGTTCACACTTTCTATCAACATTTGTACCATTGTGGTTGGTACTACAATGTACTTGCCACGCAGTTATGCAAGCACTACAGTAGGGGGCTAGTCCACTGGTAGTGGTGTGTGATCAACTACATGTACCATACTCTTTTACCATTAGTGTTGAATACTAAGCAGAGAAAGCAGTACATGTATTTACTGTTTTGGAGTCATTAGTATAACTTGGCCAATTGTCTTAGATCAAACCCACAACCTACTAGTACCACATGCAAGGCAAGCCATTTTAGTAGTGACCATGTGCAAATCTTTCTCAAATATTTGTTTATTTAAATCAACATCGCAGAAGTACATATAGTACATACAAAAACATGCGCTTCAGAATTACGTTGATCTTACACAACATATGGTTACACACAATATGACACAACATCGACTATGATGCAGTCTGCAATTGTCTGTTGTCCAGACGGATGGTATAGTGGAGAAATGATTTATACAGTCTGTTCGTCCTATATGTAGCTAATTATAAGGGGATACTGATTCCACCAGAGTTCATTAAAGACCTTCCAGTGACCTCTGAACAAACATCTCCTGTTATTGTGTTACCCCACATTATAGACCCAGTCAACAACACCCAGCTCAGTAAGGAGAGAAAGATGATCACCAACACCCAGGTCGACAGCTATAACAACGTAGCCATGGAGATTCTGTGAGTATCAAATGATTGCCAAGTTTTCTTAATCATCACTTTACATCTGTTTTGACACTAGAATGGCTAACTGGTCTCTGGTCTTATGCAGCTTGTACTACTGTAAAAACTGGTGTCATGCTTTGAAGTGGCTTACAGTTTATGCAAAACCAACAAATAAAAGCTAACATCATGGCAAGCAAATTAGAAGCTAATTGCATTGGCATGAAAGCAAAGCTAGCTCAGCAAAATTGATTCATACAGAATACCTTAACAGGTTACGGATGTTGGTTGTATTGCAGCAATGGATGCGGAGCAGTGATTGTATACATACAAAGACAATTTAAGTCATAATCTTATGATAGTATCTTTGAGATGTTGCACTTTGTAAACCCTTAAGTATGGATCTGTGATAAAGTTTGATTAAAGACTGAGGTTAACAGAAATGACATGTTGTTGTCCAGTGAGGGCAGCCATGTAGGGATCCTACAGTCCACTCACCAGGCAGCCTCTAAACTATTACATGTGTCCACTGATGGGATACATCTGGGAGAGCCTGCACTGGACATTGTGAGTACAGTTTTATCCTGTTTTACCTGGATACATGATCAAAACGTTTGCTTTTCCCAGATTTGAGCAAACTCAGCTTTAAAGCCCATGAGACTCTCCGTGTATCTTTCACCTTTCCTTACTAAAAGCATCGTTGAAGAGATTCATCAGTCACGTGTGATAACAGTGACAAGAATATTCATCAATCAGTGACTTAGAAAAGGTAACGAAATACGCACCTCCAAATTTTCGATGTCTACTGTACATCTTGATCACAGCAGACAGAGACAAGATGTACAGTAGACATTAAACATTTGGAGGTGTGTATCTCATTACCTTTTCTAAGTCACTGATTGATGAATATTCTTGTAATTGTTATCAAAGACATTTTCAGCCCTCCCAGTTCCTGAAGTTAACAGAGAGAATGTGTGTTATTGTCCCCCCCCCCCCTCAGCACCTGGCCCTGCTGCTGAACCTGTTCTGTAATGACAAACTCCGCCCCATCGACGGGTCGTGCTGCCAGTCCTTCCACCCTCCCTCACTCCTGCAGGTCGGCACTGGGGTCTTCTTTGGACTATGGTAAGTTGGAGTGAATAAAAAAGCAAAGCAAAACTTTGAAATTTTAAAGCCTACTAGACAGTATTATACTATTTTTAATAAACCCCGAAATATAAGAATATATTGCAAGCCGTAGCAAAGCTGCATTGCACTACTACACTGAAGCTCCCGAAAAAGGGTCCTGCTTCGTCCTCAGTCTGAGGTTCGGCCGCTTTACCTTTTTGAAATCTTTGAAATCTTTATTCATTTGAATCAACATAGCAGAAATATGCATATACAGCATGCAAGTCATGTACTCCAGAATTTTCAAAAAATCTTCTTGCTGTGGTATTTGGCCAACATTGTGTATGACCTTTACAATCACTGTTCTATGCGACCTTTCCTCTAACATGACCTGTGCTGTTTGTTCCAGTCTGGTAGGAGCTATGCTGTTCTCTGTGACTCGAGGAAGATCCCCATCTATGTCTGAAGGTAAAGTTCCTTCAAGTAGTACTATTCACTGGTACTCACTAAGCAAAATATATGACAGGGGCTTCTTTTTATCAGATTGCTTTAAACAATGCTTGGATAGATACATATTCAAGGCTTTACTGCCACAAATTCATGTAATATAATCTATTACTTCCTTTTTAGCTTAATTTTTGTGGCAAAATTGTAATCAAGAGTTCATCATTATATCTTTGGGTTTGTGGTTGAATTTTGAAACTGTAGTCCATGGTCGGCTATGTGAAAGAGGCTTAACTATCAGAAATGTTCCTGTTATAGATGCAGAGACAGCACAGAACCAGAAGAAGACCAAGAGTAGTGCAGAGATCGCCAGGACGACGCTAGTGGCCCTCGCCAAGTTTGGGGTCATCATGGCGTACTTCTACCTGTGTGACAGGTCTGTACTTTCACCTACAATGTACATGAATATCACAGTATTGCATGTACCATCAATGACCACTTCTACAAATGTATGTGTATGACAAGCCTGTTTCAACTAGACCTACAAAATGTATGTACACAAACATATTCTAGGTACAGGTACACAGGTTTAGGTACAGATCTGGGTACAGGTCTGGACCTGTACCTGAACTATGTGCTCAAATAATGCACTGTTGATTTTCAATAAGGACAAAAACATGTTTGAAATGAGGACTACATGTACATAAAGTTTAATTGTGCTATTACATGGCATAAAGTGACCACCACCACAAGAGAGTTATGACGTATTATTTTTATGAAAAAAAGATGATAATTTGACTCCGGTATTGCAAATGTGTTGTTCTGTGCTGTAGTATGTTACTGTACATATGGACCCTATACTATTTGAACCTGTCAGGATACATGTGAGTGACATAATCAGACTAACGGCTGCCATCTTGTTTTTCCCAGAACTCCCCTCTTCATGCGTGAGAACAAACACTACACACATCTGCAGTTCTTCGTGCCGTTTGTCTGGGTGCTTTTGGTTGGTCTGTTCTTCCATGCCGACACCAAACAGGTTAGTAAATAAGCACTGGTGATACAACATGAGTCAAGCAACTGGATAAACTCTCTCTAGGGTTAGATGTTTCTGATAGCATCCATTATTTTTCATCAGTTGAAAGATAGTAGAAGCGATCTGAAATGCCTGACTCTATAGAGAGAATTTATCCAGATTCAGATTGCATTATAATGTCCTAACTTCGATCTGGATGTCAAACCTTTATCTAGAAGGTCAGAAAATGAAAATGAAATTATACGTAGCTATGACCCAACTGTCAACCCATTGATAAAAGCTAAACAGAGCCCTTTCCAAAACTGTAACTCTGGCATATGAATCAATACATTGATTGTTTCATGTTACAAAAAATAAAATATATTCATTTCAATCTTTAAAGTTCTTTTTGTAATAATTTTCCCACAGACGTCTATCTTGAATCGTGACCAGACAGATGAATGGAAAGGTTGGATGCAGCTGGTTATACTGATCTACCACTACACTGGGACCAGTTCTGTAAGTGCAAGATTGTATCACTCAGATCGTGTTGTATTTTGTATCATCCCTGCGCTGTGATATAGCTGTACCACATCGGTGAGAGTTTACAGGATTGCACAGGCTTCTAGTCGTATCCACAGGTTTCCAAAGTATAATTTGAACACTTAACTGGATTTGGATGTTGGAATTACTGTTGTTACAATGTTTTTCTTTTGGAACACATCTATCTCAACATCTGGCACAATTCACAGTTTGTTTTCTCCTATGGGTATGTCATAAAAAGAATACCACACGGTATATCCCGCATCACCCTTGGTCCCAGTCCTCCCGTGGGTTGGCCACTTGGGCGATCTGACCCACGGTCAGGCTGGTACATTTGGTGATACAGAATGCACTGTGTTATATTCTCTATGTAATAGTTTGCATCTTGATATGCCTACCATACACAGTAAAGTCAAACTTGTCTAAGAAGACCACCCAGAGGACCGATAGCATCTGGTCGTCTTAGACACATGGTCTTCTTACAAAAAAAGGAGAATGACCAGATAAGACACTGTGATTGGTGATGACCTCTAATTATTGTACAAATGTATCCAGCAGTGTGAATGCTTCATTAGAGAAATGTACCTGTTTTTCCACAGTACCTCCCCATCTACATGCACATCCGGATCCTGGTGGCCATGTACCTGTTCCAGACGGGGTACGGACACTTCTTCTACTTCTGGAACAAGGGAGACTACGGCATCGTCAGGCTCTGTCAGGTGGGTGTACCTCGAGGGGTTGTGCTGTTATACATTGTAAGTTAGAGTTTCGAAGCAGGCTATTAGCAAGCGGGGCATCTGGACGCCCTTCACTATAATAAGAACAGTTACAAAAAAAATTAGACGCCCTCCTTTTGCAGCTGGACACCTAGAGGATGCTTGTTTCCCTGGTAATTACATACACATGTACATATGGCATCGAAAGTAGCAACATTCAAGTATCAATGTTGATATAATAAAACCAAACATATCAACCTAGTCTAGCCAGAATCAGGTCCAGGTTCAGGTCTGGACCTAAAACCTGGACCTAAAACCTGTACCTGGACCTCTTGACTTGGACCTGGTTAAGCTGAACCGTCATCCGTCTCTAGTTGTTGCATTAAGTAAACTAAAACGTTGATTGACGTTTTTAAAAAATGTTGTTGCAGGTGAACTTCCGTCTGAACTTCCTGGTGGTGTTCCTGTGCATGGTGATGGACCGGCCCTACCAGTTCTACTACTTCGTGCCGCTCGTCACCTTCTGGTTCTTCGTCGTGTACGGCACCATGGCCGTCCTGCCCAGGGTCACCGCAAAGTCCTCAGGAGGTACGCTGGCATCTTTAAGGAGGAGTACTAAGACAGGGTGTTTCTGTTTCAGTAGTGCACTATTGCTGTAGTGTATGGCTGAATGAAAAGATTCTTTATACACATCCAAGTGGATCATTCAACCGACGTTTCGTTGACCTTATCTGTCACCTCCCTCAGGGCAATTGATATACATGTATATGCGTTGTCAGAATTGCCTGAGGAAGGTGACAGATGGTCAGGAGGTATGCTGGCATCTTTAACTTTAAGGAGGAGTACTAAAGACAATGTGTATTTGGAGGTGGTGCAGTAGTGCATTATTGCTGTGCAGTGTATGGCATTTCCCTGTATTTCTGTGTGCATGTACGTGTGCGTGCGTGCGTGCATGTGTATCATGTATGATACTGTTGCACTGGGAATCAGTTTTGGGTATCTTACTGGAGTTAAAGCTGAATAAAAGGCTAAATGTACATTTAATTTACTGTACATTCTGGTTGAGTCAGCTACCCCAACAACAGTATACCATGTGTTCATGACTGCTAAGTGTGTATTAGATCTAAATAGCACAATATCTTTTCTCTCATATCTTTTCTTACACTCTGAATCAATTTTCTCTGGCACCACCTATTCCTGCATTTTCCTTCCCCCAAGAAAGCCTCTTATCTGTTGCTGCACTATCCCCAATGGAAGCCTCTTATAAGTTCTACAATCTGTATCATCCATTTCCCTATGAGAGCCTCTCATCATATCCTCCCCAAAGAGAGCCTCCAACTATCTGCACAATCCTATAAATCTTTTCACTCTCTCTCTATTCCTAGATTTTTAAACCCAGGTGTTTAAACTGAAAGTGTCATATCAATAGCAAGAAAAATATCAGACTAGCAAACACCTATTCCCTGTTCTAGAAGACAGAAAGTTATGGAATGAAAATGTAAACCACAAGGAAGACAGTCCACAAATATATTTTGTTGTTTTTTGTAAGTTTAATTTCTTAGTTGTGTTTATTACCAATTGTACCGTTAACCAGCATTAAAAGCAACAAAACTAACCGTAACTATTGTTTAGAAAAATTTTATTTTCAAGCAATTAATACTGACACCCATAGTCATTATCTTCTTTCTTTTGTGAAGGTTTTGTAACATGTTTGGATATTTATTTTTACTGACACTGCCCGTTCTTTGTTTTCCGTGCTGTGTTGGAACATGTACTATTCAGGCGCTGCCAACATGCCTGAAGCTTCTGGTTGTACAGCAAGGCTGTCCTTCAATGCCACTGGTCAGTTGTCAGTCTCTCACTCAACCAATTAATCAGTGTAGTCTCTATTCACAGTGGCACCAATCACACTGTCAATGATTTAAAGCACAAAGTATTTAAGCGTATTCAATTACCATAAAGTTATAAAAGTTACTACTGTTACAGTAGTATCACATACATGTAGGTCTGGATACCCTTAAAGACCAATTGTCATTTCATTATTAAGTTCTTACAATACAGGTATGTATAGAGAAGATGTTGTACTTCTACTGTCCAAGGATAACACCTGCCTTGCAACAGCCAGCCCTTGCCTGGACTCAGGGTACCCTTGCCCCTTATAACCTCTTTATTTTGTAAGAGAATCCTGCCAATAGCTACACCCTCACCAACCTCCCTACCAACAATTCCCCGTTTTCTGGGGATATCCCAATGCTAACAGCCCACCCCCTTCCACTGCCATGTTTTTGAAAGATTCCCCCTGCAGTACCCCTGTGTTATCCCTGCCAACACCCTCTCCCATGTCCAATTGCCCATTTTCCTGTTCTATGTAGGTTTCCCTATGTTTATAAAGAATTATTTCAAGGAGTCCAAAACGTAAACCTTTCAAGAGCCTTTTCGTGGTACCATATTTGCCACCGGAGTCTCATTTATTAAAGATTGCCCTTCCAACAATGGCCATGTCATATTCATGAGTTTACCCCTCCAACCTTGTGATGCAACTTTGTGAGTAAACATTGTTGTTTGTTGTTTATTGTTTGTGCAGACAACAGCTCAGGCTTTGTGCTGATGATGTTCAAGCTTCTGGTGCTGTGTGGGATCATCGCCCTTCTGGCCTCCATGCAGGTAGATACATGTATCTACTACTACATGAACTTCCCAGTTCTTAACTTTCCTGCACATTTAGCTCTGCATACTAGTACATACTAGCAGTCTGGTACATTGTTACAAAATAAAATCTTCCCAAAAGTATAATTGCAGACATTCACACTTTCTTAAAAACTAAAAGTGCTTGGTTTTTGTTAATGCACAAATTTCAATGGTTAGGAAATGTGTGCATTAGATAAAAGCACAAATGTTGATTGCCATGGTTGGAAGAAAAGTAAAATAGCTTCAAATGATATGTGTGATAACACACGCATTATATATCATACTCCCTCATACAGGTGCTGTTTGTGTGACCTACATGTTGTTCATCCACATAACTGCTGTTCCCTTCCACAGGTGCTGTTTGAGTCGCTATTCTCCTGGTGGCCAGCTGTGCAGCTGTTCCAGCTGGACGGCTCCATTAGAGAGTGGTGGTTCAGGTGGCAGCTGGACAGATATGTAAGTTTTACACAATAATTGTTCTTCTCTTCATTTTAGAGGTTCTCAATTTATTCTTTTGTTACCATGATTAGACAATGATGTTACAGGAATACTGATACATGTACACATACAGCAGGTTGTGATTTTTCTGCCATAATCATGTGTATACATCGATTTACTTGACCTATGTACATTGTATGTGTGCTTGTGTGTGTATTTGTGTGTGTGTGTAAGTGAGTGTGTGTGTGAGTGTGTGTGTGTGTGTGTGTGTGTGTGTGTGTGTGTGTGTGTGTGTGTGTGTGTGTGTGTGTGTGTGTGTGTGTGTGTGTGTTTGAACAGCCTGGGTTTAGTACTAGGCACTGTACTACAATTAGTCTTGCTGATAATGCTTTTCCTTGCCCCAGGCGGTGTCCTATGGCATGTTTTTCGCTTTCACGTACCTCGGCCTGAAAAAGCTGCAGATTATCGACGACAGTTTCCATGGCAACCTCTTCACCCCTTGTGTCACTTACCTGATCGTGACCCTGTCAGTCTGTATCACACTGGTGAGTATAGCATTGTGTGTTAGATGTTGTTGAGCTATTTTAAGTACAGTAGTGAAAACAGTTGGGCATACTAGTAAGAGTAAAAACATTGCATGTATAATAGATTTAGACTTCTTATTTCTCCATTTAGAATAGATTAGATTTCCAGTGTTTTATGATGCTTGGGGTGTAAAAATCTATTCTACAATGTAGTTCGGGCACACATTCTTGTATCTAACACCATTTTGTCCCACTGTTCATTTCCAGGGCTACACTGTATTCATGACCACTTGTAGCAGTAAAGTGGAATGCAACAGACTTCACCCTTATATATCCTTCCTACCAGTAAGTCTGGTATATCTTGTACATGCTTGCCTTTTCTGCTGTTTTGTGATTTTCTAAGATAAAAACGAAATTCTTTTTTTTATACATGCTTCTTCTTCCCTCCCACAGATTACTTCCTTCATCCTTGTAAGAAATGTACCAGGTTACCTGAGGTCACGTTACAGCACATTCTTTGCCTGGTTTGGCAAGATTTCTTTAGAGGTAGGTGGGATTCTGCAGTCTTGGTTAACATAGGAGACAAAGATTGAGGAAAAATTAGATATTGAATTTTTTTTCTTGTGGTAATATATTCAAACAGTTAAAGATTATTTTCCATCATTCTGTCTAAACTGTATGTCACAATTTTCTCTCCCAGTTATTTATAGGGCAGTATCACATCTGGCTAGCTGCGGACACCAAAGGCATCCTTGTGGTCATACCAGGGTACCACACCCTCAACATGCTGATCACTTTCTTCATCTTTGTCTGCGTCGCGCACGAGATCTCAGCAGTGACTGGCACGCTGGCCACCACACTGGTTCCCAGGGACTTCCATACTGTGATGCAGAGGCTTATAATGTTTGTACTGTTCCTGTGTGTAATGCTGCTGTACGGACACTTTGGGGACAAGATTCAGCTGTTCTAGTGAAGCCGTGCTGTTCTTTCTTCAATCTGACATGCTGTACATATACTTCAAGGACAAGCTTCTAGCTGTACAGACACTTCAAAGACAATAGCTTCTATAGCTGTATACACACTTCAAAAGACAAGCTTTATATACAGCTGTACAGTCACATTGAAGACACACAAGCCTCAATTATAGAGACATTTCTTCTAAGACAAGCTACAACTGCTCTTCTTCTGTTGAGGTCCACTATAAGAAAACGTTTAGCTGTTCATCAGGTCAATTGAAAGATAGGATACAGCAGTGCTAGTGCTGTTTCCTGGGTCAACTGCAAGCTATATCAGTTACATCTGGTGTAGTGCTGTCCCAAGGTCAGTGTTGCTGTACAAATACTTAGAAAATAGACTGCAGCACAAGAACTCCTGCAGCTTTAGTGCTGTCCCAGGGGTCAATTGAAAGATAGGATAAAGCAGTTCTAGTGTTGCCCCCTGTGTCAACTGCCAGCTAGATTATAGCGTCTATCGGCTGCACAATACACCTGTAGCTCTGATGCTGTCCCAGGGGTCAATTTGAAGATTGGTCACAGCTATTCTATATGCAAATTGGAGATTACAAGAAGGTTTTGGCTGTTCCAGGGATCAGTTGGAAGCCAGATTTCTACTATAGCTGGAGTAGTGCTGTTTTTAGGTTAGTACTGCTGTACAAACAACACCTAACAGGGAGAGAGGTTACAACTATTGGTACTTAATTTGTGGTGCTGCTTTGTGAAACAGTATAGTGAGATTTATTATAACTTGCAGCACTACTTGTATACTCCTGCACTTATTTCTTCAGAAGTTGGAGCAATGTTAGAACTTTGTGTTGTTTCCAGGTTTTTGCTGCTGTATGAAAAGTGGGAAGATATGTTACAACTGTACCTGTATATTTGTCCTGTACAATACATGTGTACATGTAATGGGTGCTGCTATAACCTGTAGGCCACTTTTAGATGTTACAAAGGTTCTACAATGGAGGGAAGATTAAAAAATCAAGCTATAACAGCTTAATGGACCCTAGCACATGTATAGGCACCAGCAGTCAAGTCAGTTATAAAAGTTCATATAATTGATTGTTGTATAGACGTTTGAGAGTCAAAATAAAGTGGTATGGGATTCAGAATCAGTTATGAATATACCAATGCAATTTGTTGCCTTTTGTGATATGCCTAGGTTTGTGAGTGCCACTTTTCAAGTGGCAGTTCCAAGAGATTATGATATTATATACGTCTTGTAAAATAGGTTTTCTGTGTTGTTTCTTTGTCTTATAGGGTTGATAATATTCTGCTGCCTGATTCCTGGTGCAGGTTTGGCACCCTCAGGATTTTGAGATTTGATTGACACCAATGATAAATGTTATGGGTTGTATAGTTTATTTATGTGTATGATATTATATATATGGTGCCTATATGTAAAGGTATGAATTCTACCTAGCAAACTGGTGTATTTATGTGTGTATGTTGTTAGACTGTAAGGTGGAAGAAATATGTTTATGTGCAGCTATGACTATGTAGCTTCATGTATGTAAATACATGTACAATGTACTTAATATGATCAGATCACTAGTGAATCTTGTATGAACAATCAGGATGTTGTACACAGGTTGTGAGCTACATAATGTGAACAATGCTGTCAAGTGTGAATACACAAGAAAATGTAACTGATCTTGCAAAGAACAGAAACACATTCTACTTCATTTCTGGAAAACAGTCTTTATTCTTTCTTGGTGTGACACATACATGTATTTGCCAACGATTACTCTGCAAGCAGATTGTGCCAGCTTGATATGCACAAAATTTTGGAGCGTTTTGTATGGCCACATCAATGTTTTTCTGTTTAGACCATGTTTATTCGTCATCCTTGATGTCATCCTTTGTTTTGAGAGCTCAAAAACTTTTTTATTTATTTTTGAAATGGACGAAAATTAATGCACGTGGATGTCATCCATACAATCCACTCAACATGGCCTTCTTTCAGCAGAAGGTTTTCTTCTCATGGCTCCTTTGAAATAGAAAATCTATCTAGAACAAGAAACATTTATTACAGTACTGACACACTAAAAAGATCGACAACAAACACAGAACTCCGCACCACATACATTATGAATACTGATGAGGTAACAGATTTTGTGAATTCCAACCTTCTTTTATCTTGTATGTGTTTTTTGTCAACTGTAATTGACTGCACACCTGCATATATATTGTAAGAGAACAACCATACCTCCTTTTTTTAATCTATGTACAAAAGCAACAAAACTGCCCATTGTGTCGTCTTAAAACAAAACTTTCCTTAAAAATCACAGCTACAGTATGAATATAAGCTTCTACACCATAGAAGCAGATTTTAAGAAATAGGTTGTCGAAAACACAACATGAATATACACAGGTCTTATAAAGACGTTTTATGTTGGGGGGTTCCCAATAGTTATTAATGCCTCTCGTTATTCTTTGTCAGGCTTTTGAGGCCCTTTTGAAGAATTTTCTTCTCTTCATTTCTCATGGCCACCACCAGTTGTCTGACGGGAGTGTTGGACTCCTGCAGGATAGCCTCGTCATCCTGAAAGCAGAGGAACATGGTGGCCATGAAATATGTTATACTCATCTTAACCTTTTTGGCATGTGTGTGAAAGGGACACAACTCAAACTCGTACCGATAGTGTGTGTAAAGCTAACTATCGGAAGAACAAGACTTGTGTTGTTGCCTTTCACCTCTGAGATCAGCTGAGCGTTTTTGGCCAATGGAAAGTATTTCAGCACCAAGGGCAGGTTGCAGCTGCACCAACAATGGCTGTTTTCGGAGCGTCTCCGAGTCGAATTGGAGCCGCTGAGTCGAAAAGTCGACTCAAAAATGTGTGTGTAAACCGTGCCAATGATCATATGATTTTTACTTCTTAACTTAAATCAATAGTTAACACTAAACACTGTCTGTCAGTTGCATGCGTTGATTTAAGAAATTGATTAGCATGCCTTAGCAACCCCGGGACGCTTATGCTTATGCATCACCAGGTCCAGGGTGAATAAAAAAACTATTCTATGAAAGCCATGGCCCCTTTGGAATACAAAAATCATCAAATTTCAAAGGAAATTGTACAGCAGACAGCCGAATTCTAGCTTGACAGTGTATAATGGCTGGCTTACCATTATTCCGTATGACAGAAGCCGTCTCTCCAGTAATTCCCGTGCCAGGCTCCTGGCCTGAACGGCTACCGGATGGTCCCACGGGAGGTCATCCGCTAGGACTTTCTTAAATAAAGGTCTGGGGGAAATCATAGCTATTTAGTGGATTTAAACATTTGTAAGGAACGCAAAAACTTACAGAAAGTATTACATTTATTGCTTATACATTAATTTGTTTTGCACTTTTATGAAATCAGTTTTTGTTTGTTAAAACAAACGCGAACGTAAATAACAACGCGAATGACGTATGTATAGGACAAAAGCGAACGTAAACAAGAACGTGAATGACGTATATATAGGACTGACCTGTCTTCTGAGTCACAGACAAGGATTCTCATGACAGTCATGAGCGTCCTGGACACCCCGCGGTAGTCACACGTCAGGTCGCTGGGAACGGGTAAACAATAATAATGGGACAGTTATTAAGACTGGCGTACGGACAAAAGGATCATCAGTAGATTCTCTTAAAGGACCACTTTCTGTTCTTTAACTTTTGTTATTCGACATATTCAACGGAGAAACCAGAGAAAAGTATCAAGATCTCATTTTTTTGTTCTTGGCGTTCGTGATCTTGTAATTTCATGTAACAGCGTCTCATGATTTATGTTAACCTATAAGATGGCTCAGGTGCTCAAGCACTGTCTGGGTCTGCAAGCATACAGTTATAACTTGCTTAGACAGAAATGTTATTACTCCAACTATGAGTTTATAAGCCGGGCGAGTACATGTCCAACATGTTAGTAAAAAATCCGAAGGTCTTGTATAAAGAATAAACAATATGGCTGTTACAAGTAATGTAGTGATGTTTTAACTTCGGAAAGAAATAAAATGTACCTTGCCGTATATTTTGTGGCGATGAGAAGTACTTTTCTTCTCCGGAATTTTGGATCTTCTTCTTCGACGAAGGGCATCAACTCTAAAATTCCGATGATATCTTTAACTGGAAAATGTGACAGTCTTAATTAGTTTCTGCACAAACTTCCAAAGGACACGACAAAAACGCAAACGTATACAGACATCTGATTAAGCATTATTCAGACTTACCGAGGAAGAATTTGATGAGGTCTAGATGGTTGTCGGGGAGAACAAAGCCGTAGTTCAGGAGTAAGGTCTGGTTATCCGCCCGGCGGTAGCAGAACAAGACCTGGTCACCCCTTCTGTAGTCTTCCTCCGCCGTCACCGTATAAAAGTAATTCCCGGCCTTACAGGATTTCTTGATCAACAGACCAGTCTGGAGAGAAAGATGATCTGTTCTTACAAATCACAAAATTGCCAGTGCGACAAAACTCCGTTCAAAATTGTTATTTCTGGCCATGCTAAATATAATAATTTTGTTTTTATTGTTTTCGCGTAAAATCAGTATAATGACAGAATGGCCATTCTATGGACCATCCCTCCTGTACATCCAATCGACCAATCATAAAGCCGCTTACCCGAGCACTATGGGAGTGGTTCAGAAGGTCCACCATGGGAACTAGAGAGGTCACGCCCAAGCCGCTCTTGTCCAGGTTCCTGAGGACGGTGCTGCCCTTGTCGTCCACGTACAGAGATCGGGTCTTCACTGTACACCACGCCCATCTAGAACAGATAGTTTCTCTTAATCAAAAAAAAACCTTATCGCTCAAAAAAAACTCGTTTGACGCCATAGAAAGTATGCGTCTAAATTCTCCCTGTGCACTTTAATAGCACTTCTATCATCTTTTAGCGCATATTTCCCATCCCTATGCCTGGTCGACACTTTCAAGGATTTTTTTAAAATATTCTTAAAGCTACATAAAAAAAAAAGGAAACTGTTACCTGTAAGCGTCAAATGTGAAGATGTCTTCCCATTCGGACAACAACGGCTCAAGACTTGGAAAGAAAGGCTTCAGTTCCTCAAAACTCTTGATACATTCCTGCTTCTTTGCCTTGACGTTAGCTCTTAGGGAATGAGGAAGGTACAGAAAATCCTCTTCGCCGAAGTAAACTGGATGCGTGTATTCTTCCGGAAGGACGTCCAAATATGGTTTCCAGAAGGAGGTCTCGCCCAGGTGTTTCTGGTAGATCAGGAAGGTGGTTATGGCCTGGATGGTAGACAGTTGCGGTTCCGCACTGCAGTTCGGGAGAGAAGAGGACAGGCATCAGAGCCAGATACAGAAAAAAAGGTCGAAGGTTTTAGATAAACAAAAAAGCAAACAAAACAGAATTTAGACGACAAGGAAAAGGAAAAGAAACAAGAAAGCTTGGCGTTTTTCTTTCCGTCGTTTTCACCAACAGAAGTGCGGAAACCGAGGGTTTATTGTTTTTCTTGCGATTTGAAACAGCCGTTTATCCGAAAAGCTATTAACCTTATCCCTGCTGTCTAACTCCGTAACCAATGGAGAATTGGGTGCCAAACGACTACCTCATAGTGATAAAGGTTAAAAACAGACTTACTTTTCTATGTAGGGTCCCAGCACCGAGTCTAGAACCGTCTTAGTGCTGAGAATCAAATGTTCGGGCATCTTCATCATTGTCTGTCCTCGCTAGGATATAAAACAATGCGCACTTTCAATATTTCTGTTCTGTACTGATCCGTCTAACCTGAAGTGCGTGTTTTGCGCGTATAGGAGGTGGTAGACAGACGCGCTGCCAAAAGAAATGCCAACTAGCCAGAACCGGCATAATACATATATTTGGGGATTAGTATCCTTGAAACTGTCACTCAATTCTAGATGATAAAAATACAGAAATAGAAAGGAGATGTAGGAATTGAAGAACTTTGAAGATTTACCTTAATTCTTCGTGGTACCATCAGACCGCGTCCGGTATCTTAGAAGAAGAAAAAAAGACACAAACAGTCAGTAAAACGCACAGTTGCTTAAACGTGTTTTTTTTAATGATAAAGGCAACATTGAAAAAAGAAGGAATTACCTGGGAAGAGAGCGGGACGCAGAAAGAAGCCATTAAACCCGTTCTTCTTCAGGAACCGGAAGAACCGGATGTAGTGTTCCTCGTTAGCAAGAGAAACTGTAGAACAATAACGAAGACTCAGGGTCAGTCATCAAACAGTGGGACAAACTCTTTCATTTTTGTTTGTTTACTTGTCAGCTTTTTCTCACTAATGTAAACCTATTATCATGTTGTATAGTTCAAAGACCGTAAAATTATTATATGCTATAAAATGGCTATAACCGCACTATAGCTATGATATTTAAAAGTCTTCACTGCAGCAGAATTAAAGTTTATATATGAAATGCCATCTCACATTGTTAAAGTTCTCAGGGAGTCAGTAACCTATTGGTATGATTTATTGCTATTCTAAGCGGTGTATGATATATGATATTCCAAGGTTACATACTTGGTCAACAGCTTAACGATTAATCAATGTCATATCGAGCATAGTAAGTATCGCGTCTGTTTATTTTGGGCGTTGCGGTGTTTAAAAGTAAAACGGGCTACATAGTCTGTTTCAATTTATGACTTTAGATGGCAGGTCGCGGAATAGCAATAGCTTTTTCTATCTCAGATAACGATGACTATATACAAATTTACAACATCACTGTGAACAAAATGCTGATCACATACACTAAACATACCTATTACCGGTATCAACCAAAAACGAACAGTTCATGGCATATGAAAACTTACCTGGTCTGTTTTCCTTTTTGCGCTGCCTTCTGCGTCTCCAAGTTCGACCCCGCTTTCCTGCCATGACTGAAGGTTAAGATCGAAAACAACAAAAAGACGGATTTCAGATTTTATATTCACCGATCGCGCAAATACTTGGCATATTTCCTCTTTTCTTCAGAAAGAAAAAGAAGAACTTTATTGCGCCACAATTGTAACTGGTACGATGTATGGCAACTTACGCACATGGGAGTTGAACTATTGCTAATTGTTGACAAAAATAGAGAACTCATCTAATCTATGACTAACGTCAACAGTAAAAATAATCTATAGAATAATGCTAACGTTCTATAATACAGTATGATAGTTCGTTACTTACGTCACCCGAACACAATATTTCACAGCTGTTCTTAATTTCATTTTCTTGTTACCCCTGCCAATGTTTCCTTTCCGTGTCGCTAACCAGCCTGTCAGCCTCTAAAGTACAGTCTGGCCTGTGTCCACCAGACACGCTGTTATAACTCACCCACACGTCCACTTTCTGTCAGTATACATATTAGGGCCTGACCCGACCGGCGCTATTTCTGGACATGGTGTGCCAGCTAAATGAGGTTCCGGTCGTTTTGTCGTGCAAGTATTACACTGCAAGTATTAACAGTCGAACCGTGGCACGTATTCTAACCAGAATATCGTATCCCTTCAGGGTAACGTTACCGTATTTGTTTTCTCAACAGTTTACCAAGATGACGGTATCTATGATCATTTATGTGTCGTATTCTTTTGGCAAGGCGCTAACATAAACACTCGACTCAGAGGCATGAGTACCGGTACCGAACAGTGAATATCGACTCGTCTTGTATGTCCACTGAATACTGCGACAACTAGAGAGGTTTAATTTCTGTACAGTGGAAGATCTACAGTTCAAAGAGCATGGCAGGCAAAGCCACAGGACTGACAACACCAATAAATGCCCATAATTGTGATAAAAGAGAAAACACGGCAACTCACCTCGTTGTTGCCCTGGTCCAAACACTTGTAGCCCTTACACCCACTGACAGCCACAGTCAGTCGCTGAACACACATGCAGTTCAACCGGGAGGAGTCGTTTCTGTTAGGGTAGGAGAGTGCTGACTGGTTAGAGTTCAACGGTATGATGAACTATGATATGTAGCGCCCCCACTTACAGGTGCAGTAGTGTCTAGTGTTGCGTGGGGGAATTCAGACAAGTGTACAAGTCAACTTGAATGGAATCCAAAAGTTCAAACAGCTGTCGTTTCTCTGTAATTCTGCTGAACGTTCAAGACACGCTAAGTTTGTAAAGTGCCAGGGATGAGCGTCGGAATTAAAAATTGGTCCATGCATCTGTTTTCATACCTAAAACGGGTGTCTCGGCATCTTTTTACGCTTTGTGTTTTTTGTTGTCTTTAAGTCATACTTGCAATTGTCCTTCTCCTTGTGCATGATATTTCCATCATAAAGTCATGGGGATTAAACACAAATCCAATTTAGGTCGCAGCGAGGTCTCCGACGTGCCGCAGTCCAGTGATCAACGGACTGTCCCGTCCCACACACGTATTGAGACAGTTACCAGACACAGGACTACCTTTGGTTGCCAGAGGCCGAGACTAATATAGACATGTAGGGAGGACAGCTGGTCTTCGAGTCTGAGCAGCCCGAGCGACTGTCATAATACAAAATGTATTTACCGTCCATCTCAGGCATTCGGGATCAATTTACGTCTCACGGGAGAGCCTTCTAGCGAGCTGTTGGACAACTGCAGTCTTCATTAATCTTCAAGCAAATGTGTGACTCAGGTCTCTTTACGGACAAACAAATAGAAACAAACACATGCACCATTCAGGATATGAATCAACCCCAAAACGCTCATATTTTGGTACCGACATTTGAACAAAGGCCTTGTCTGTCTTGTCTAAGCGATCTTAATCGGCAATACATTGAAGATCATTGAAAGAAAGCTGAAGTTGAAAATTCACTGTTCAGTGAAACGTTGACCGGCCTGATATATATGTTGACGTTGTAGCTAGGATTTGAATCCACCACAGTATACCAGCCACGTCGTCTTCTTCTTCTTTTTTTAATTTACCCACTTGCTCCAAAGCTGATAATGTGTAACGTTACATGTATTTAGAAACATTGAAACCCCCTCGCTGAAAATCGAATGGCCCGTCTCGCTGTGCATCTTGGGAAACCGGAAGTAAACGTGGACATCGTCTGGAAAAATATTCGTCTGTTAGCAACAACTCGTTTTATCGTTATTGCAGTCGTTATAGAACAGCTAAGTTAATTCTGGGCTCACCATGGCTACTGTGGAAGAACTGCAAACCAGAGTAAAACAACTGGAAGCAGAACTGGAGCGAGAAAGAGCACGGAATCGCACAGGAACCGATGGGGGAGGGGGGCGGAAGAAGATCGACCAAATGAGCTCGGAGGTTGTGGATTCAAACCCTTACAGGTTGGCGATGCTTTGATTTTACGAGTCTTGATACATGATTTAGACAAGAAGACAGCAGTTTTAGCCTAATGCAATGTAGAAATGGACATTTAGTTGATCGCTAGACACTAATCTGAACGACCATATGGGAATTTAGAGAACTAATGTACTGTGGGGTATGGTTTCAAAACTTCTTGTTGCATTACTGTATGGTAACTTTAATTGATTAATTTTTACTCAAGATGGGCCTCATGTACACCTGCAACATGAAGAGAAAATTGAAATCGGTGTTACTGAATTATTTTGTATACCCCTACCCAATGTGATATGCAAGCAACTTCATGTCAAATTCATGTTGGATTTGAAAGCATGTTTTGTTTTCTTTACTCGGCAGCCGACTCATGGCTCTGAAGCGTATGGGAATAGTTGACAACTATGAGGTAATGTCACATTATTTTAAGTATACTACATGTATGTTAGATACTGTAGCCCATAACAATTTGTCGCATTATCTTCAATATTCTATGATAGCTACTGTAAACCATAACATTTTGACCTACTTGCAGTGGTATCTGACTATTTGCTTTTAATGTTTGTACTGTCAGTTTCTAACCTTTTTCCTAAAAAAACATTACTTAAATGTATCTAAAATGTATTCTCTTCTGTTGTCCTTGCAGAGAATTCGTGATTTTACGGTAGCGATTGTCGGGGTCGGAGGGGTCGGAAGTGTCACTGCGGAGATGTTGACGAGATGTGGCATTGGAAAGGTAACGCACCTATATCTATAGTATATCAATCCTGATATGGGCAAGGGGGGTAGTGGCAAATATATGATATGCAAAATGTATGTTAAATCTTGATTACATATGCAATTAGTATGTCAATTCATGTTGGCCAAAAGTTTGTGTTGTATGTTTATAATGATGTTGCTTGTCATGGTGCTTTGTGAAGTTTAGAAAATGACTCTAAATAAGTCAATTGCAACTATCAAGTTACTTGTATTTGTAATTGTATCAAATATCTCACTACTCAGACATTCTTTCGGCACCAAAGTTATTTTGGTTGATAGATTTGATAATTGAATAATCAAATAATGATAAAACAACAATGTAGATATGGTCACCTGAATCCAACTTTGCACACTTTTTTTTTACAGATTTCATTGTTTTCTGTGTTTCAGTTGTTGCTGTTTGACTATGACAAGGTGGAACTGGCCAACATGAACAGACTCTTCTTCCAGCCACATCAGGCAGGCCTCAGTAAAGTCCAGGCAGCTGAGATCACTCTCAGGTTAGCTGGGATTTTTATGTTTTGTTGACTTAAGATTTGACTTGATGTTTTTTATTGGCTGGTAGCAGGCTTGCAGTTGAGGGCTGCACCCGTCTTTCATGATCAGAAGGGACATAGAACAGGATTCCCATGGTTCATGGATGTGCCCTGTAAAGATATACTCTGCTAATGAAACAGCAAGAAAACATGCTGCGCTATGTGCAACTAGGCACTTCGATGGCATTATGGTCTGTAGGACGAATGAACAAAGAAATGAATGAATAGTGCAGTACAACTTCGGCGCTGTCACATTTTCAGTCAAGTACACTGGGTCACCCCTACTCTTATGTAGAGAGCAGCTAAACTGTCATGATATTGATTGTATGAAAAGTGATTTTATTGTCTTAGTATAACGTTAATCCTTGTAACATTGATTCATCCTGTATGCAGGAATTGTCTGACACGCATAGTTTTGTTTGTATGTTTTTAGAGATATCAATCCCGATGTAGAGTTTGAAACACACAACTACAACATCACTACTGTAGACAACTTCCAGCACTTTATGGATAGAATAAGGTGAGTGAGACAAATGTGTTTGAGTAAGAATAATTGGGAGTAACGTTAGTAGTTTGTTAGGCTAGACCATGTAATGGTTTGCATGCAGATGTCACCCTTCTAGTCATATTGATGTTTCATGTATGGTTGCATTTTTGTGGATGCAATCTAACAATTTACTAGTTTACAATGACCTGTACTTAGCCTATAAACGATAAAGTATTGATGAAAGTGTTTTGTCCAACAAAATTACCTGCCGTAGATGTGTAAAGTGTTGGTTGATGTGTTTGATTGTTTTCTCTCCAGCCATGGCCACCTGCGAGGTGACCGGCCTGTGGACTTAGTTCTCAGCTGTGTGGACAACTTTGAAGCAAGAATGGCCATTAACACGGTACACTTCAACCCACAGTTTTTATATCACAACAACTACACAGTGGTGCTTCATTCAAGCAATACTGGTACTTTATTTAGTTTCATCCCAGGATTACCAATTTACCATACATGCAGTAATCATCCAAAAAAACAACCAACTTGTCGGGAGCGACCACCTGTCCTCAGCAATCATTTTTGCTCAGTTCCTTGAGTCGTTGCTTAGGACAGGTTTGACTGTACTTTTAACTAAATTTAAGTACATGTAGAGATCACTAAATTCCTTCAATGGGAGGCATGTGAACACACAGTTTTTAAGTGAAAAGGTCTTTTTAAAGGCTTTTAAATCTTCAATCTGTAGCCCACAGAAATTTGGCTTTGGGAACCCTTAAGAAAACATTGTACAATACATGTATGCAAAGACTGTACCGTATCAAAGGTTCTAGATTTATTGCTGCATCTTTGCACTGACACAGTTTGTCTTACTGATATGACTTTGTTCTACAGGCATGTAATGAGCAGGGCCAGGTGTGGATGGAGTCAGGAGTGAGTGAAAATGCAGTGTCTGGCCACATACAGGTCATCAAGCCTGGGGAGACAGCTTGTTTTGCTGTGAGTAGTGTTTGATTTACTGCTGTTGTCTGTCATGCATGTATTTTATCAAAGCATAAAAGTGGTCTCAACAGCACAAAGAATTACATCAGGTTAAATGCCTAGTACTTCAGTGATGAGACCCAGTTTTGTGGTCTAAAATGCCACCTATAATGAGAGATAGCGCTTTGCAATTGGCTGACTTGTGACCTTCAGCACACTGAAGTAGTCGTTTGGCACAAAGTTACATGTAGGTAGCAGGGAGAAGGTTAATACCAATCAGAAGCCCATTAGTGTGTTTGCTGTAGTGGTATAAGAATCTTTGAATGTTGATTTGCCTATTTCTAACCAATCAGAAAGCCTATGAGTGAGTTTGCCATCTGTTTTGCAGTGTGCCCCTCCATTGGTGGTTGCATCAGGGATTGATGAGAAGACCCTGAAGAGAGAGGGTGTGTGTGCAGCCAGCCTTCCAACCACCATGGGCATTGTGGCAGGCTTTCTAGTTCAAAACACTCTCAAGTAAGCAAGTCTCTTGTTTTTTTCAAACCAAACCATCTTAGTTCTTTGAGACTAGAAAAATCTAGAAAATCCATCCATCCTTTAGATATAAGGACACAGTAGGTTATGAGGTTTAACATGATGGACATTTGATATCAGAATGTTGGACAATTTAAATTGTTACAAGGGCAACAGTTACAGTAACTTATGTCTATAAAAAGTCATTTATTGCTTAAGGAATCTGTTTAGTATTAGTTGACAACTAGAGGCTAACGGTTGTGGGTCCATTGATGTCTTAAGATGAAGAGTTTTAGGCTAAGGTTGTGGTACCAAAATAACTTTTGTAAACCTTACAGATACCTGCTGGAGTTTGGCAGTGTGACCTACTACCTAGGCTACAACGCCATGCAGGACTTCTTCCCCTCCATGGCCATGAAGCCAAACCCGAACTGTGACGAATCCTACTGCAGAAAACTTCAGACTGAATATCAGGTACACTTTACTTTTACTTTGGTTGAGCTCCCGCTTGAACCAAGCTTGAAAGTGCTCTCCACTCCACCCTATCTTCCATCAAGGACTGTATTTCCTTCACTTTGGTCAGGTTCGTGTCTGCTCTTAGGTTATCAATGAAGGTGCCTGTAGGCTTCCATAGAACTAGTCTGGGGGCTATAATATCAGGATGTCTAATGCAATTTCAATCTTCTTGCCTTTATTTTCTCTGAGACTGGTGGCAGGTCTTGATGTATCTGTTCGTTGGTGAGTTTTTGCTCCCAGGGTACACTTTTTGAGATACAATGTGCTGCCTTTTTCCTTTAAAGTAGTTTGAATTCTCAATGGTGTTATGCGTATTCACACTTGACATAATAAAAAAGTGGATTACATATATGCTCTCAAATGTAGTTCTTATTTGTTGTATGATAGAAACATTGATTCATTACTAAGAATTTTGATGAATAAAGAACTTTATTGAACATATTTGCTAGATGTTATACAACAGAATGAAGAGTTACCGTAACATATACATTTTCACATGAAACATGTGTTAAGAGTAGTTTGTATGTTTTTGTTGTTCAGGAAAAGCTGTTAGCTCAGCCTAAAGAGGAAGTTAAAGAGGAGGAGGTAGAAGAAATTGTACATGATGCAAATGACTGGGGTAAGTAAACATCAGTTTGTCAAATCAAACAGAGGATAAAAGGGGAAAATCTTTGTATGTCTCTGTTTGTGTCTTCCACATATTTCTTCATCTGAGGTGGCTTTTATATCCACAATCCATTTTAACAAGATCATAACATGTCCAGGACAAAAGATACAAAAACTGGTTCTGCTGCTGTACCAAGGTCACTCATCAGGTGAACCAAAATCCATCTTGACCTTTGTCTTCCCAACATAACTGAAAAGTTATGCTGCAATAGAGATCAAACAAGCAAATTCACAACCCCTTCTTGCAGGTATTGAGTTGGTGGCAGAGACAACAGACGAAGAATTCAAGGCGGCGTCACATGGACACGTACCAGAGTTGGTGGAGGGGGTCCATGTAGCGTACGTTCGACCAATGACACAAGAGGTAACTTATACCTTATACTGGATCTCTGAAGGGTTAGAAGGCCTCCCTGATTCAATTTGTCAGTTCTTCAGTTTACAAAAATAATGAAAACAGAATCTGAGAGGAAAGTTTGTACCCGTGAACATGCCGTTTAAGGGAAGGAATTTAGTTTGATACGAGTGGCGTCAAAAGGCCAAGTGGTTAGGCTAGCGGACACAAAATCAAGAGGTCACAGATTTGATTCCTAGCATTCCTACCTAAACGTTGTGTCCTTGGAAAAGGTACTTTATACAACTTTCCTCACTTGGCCCAGGTGTAAAATGGGTATCTGGCTTCGGTTGGGGAGGTAAAAGGTAGTGGAAAGAGAGGTCTCTACCTTCCAATACCATGTCCTAGACACAGTGGACAACAACCCACTTGCCCCTACGACCTCAAAAAGGTTATGGGACCTTTACATGTACCTTTTTAAGCTGTGTTTCTGTTCTGTAGGATGATGAGGGGGCTGCAGGTCTGACAGTGGACGACCAGGAAAGTCTGGAAGATCTCATGGCCAAGATGAAGAGTATATAGCAATGCAGTCTGGGAGGAAGCAAAGCATCATGAAAATTGAACAATTTAATGTAACAAAGAAAAGTGAACATTTTGTGTACCACGATTTCTTCCTTAACATCACAATCTTTGCAAATAAAGTCAACCTAAAACTTAAAAAAAATACACAGTATGATAATGAGAGGATGTGCTCTGAACATATCAATTTTGCTGCTTTGTCATTCCACATTTTGAAAATAAAATTTAGTACATGAATGTATGCTGATAACTGCTAGGCTCTTTGTGACAAGAAGCCACAACTTGTCATGATGGTATAATTTGTTACACAGTATTTGTGCCAACAATGTGTATTTTAGACTGCTCACAACACTCAAAGCGACGTTGTGCATGAGAAGTTGGGGGTAAAATTGTCAGGAAAAGTGTGAAGCGAAGATGGATGTGTGCATCACACTGCCCATGTAGCATTCTGGACTGTTAACAAAAATAAAAGTCACAGTCAGTCACAATTATCTTGTTGTCAGTCCCCTGCCAGTGGACTTTGCTAGCTCTAGCAATTGATTACATTTATTTACCACCCATAATTGCGAAGATGAAATGATATATAATCTTTAGTTACAAACATTAGATGTGTTGAAGTTAGGGGCAAATCTGTCCAAACCCATATTACTCATTTATACATTGGGACTTCCTTAGGGAGAAAGAATGTTCCTATTGGTATGCATACATTTCTACATTTTGATGGTATATATTTGAGGGTAAAATTTCATCATGTTTTTGTAAAGCGCTAATGTGGGTCAAATCCAATCACCATGGTCTCGATGACAAAAACAATGAAGCGACTGTAGATTTCCTCGTACTTGGTGGTGAAGCGATCTTCCAGGCACTCCTGTACACCAGCAAGGAAAGCAGCCTCTATCGCCTGTTAGGTAGGGAGAAAGATAGAGAAAGTCACTTATAAGCTTTAACATGTAGATGCTATTTTGCTCTAAATAAGAAATGGTTCCATTTCCCAAGTGCACTGGACATTGCAATGCAATGAGGAGAAAACTAAATTTACTAGACTGGGTACTGTCTTCCGTGAATAGTTTCATCAGGTTAGTAAGTCACTGAATAAAAAGACTCTTTTTGCACAACCAAGAGATTTATTCAAATGGCGTTTTGGTGTACTGTCTTCTTGAATGTCTAATTGAAGAAGCAAAGAACGTCAGTCATTAGTATTGTCATTCTTCTTAGTACAAACGTCTACAGATTTTTGAATGTCTATTATTATCATTATTATCATACTTGAAATTCCTGACCTTCTGTTAATATCATTGTTCTTATTGATATTTATCTATGGCTTATTGTTTCCTGCTGGATTCCCTCACTGCGTTTGTTATTTTTCTTTGAAAAATTTCAAAAAAAAGAAGGAAAGAAAGAAATCCAAGGAAAGGTACACCAACCTTTAAGTAGTAAAAGACGACATATTCTACTATCATGCATCGTAGGTCAATCCTACTATGGACATTGAGGAGGGAGCTAAAGTTACCAGAATGGGTACTGTTTCCTTGAATGTCTCATTCAAAAACAAAGACATCCAAGGAAATGTAAAGCAGCCTTTGAGTAGTACAAGACAACATACCCACACATCCTCAGGTGTCATCACTTTCATGTCAGCGTGCTGACGACCCAGCTTTGTCAACTCGGAGATCACGTGGTCAAGGTCGCCGAGGTTATCTATGATGTAATCCAGGCAGTCAAAGATGCGTTCTCCTGCACCACAAAGTTTAGGCACAGTTGTCATTAAAGATTATCATAAGGTTTCCTTCTTAGTCATGCAAATGAGATCCTAATTTGTATAGGCGGGGAACTCCTTCAGCACTAAGACTAGGGAGGGTACATGATAGTACATGGTGGGGGAGAGGCCTTCAGCACCAAGGAAAGGGCTGGTACAGGGTGGGAGATGGGCCTTCAGTACCATGGAACGGGATGGTACATAATAGTTCAGGGCGGGGGAAAGGCCTTCAGCACCAAGGAAAGGGCTGGTACAGGGTGGGAGATGGGCCTTCAGCACCATGGAACGGGATGGTACATAATAGTTCAGGGCGGGGGAAAGGCCTTCAGCACCAAGGAAAGGGCTGGTACAGGGTGGGAGATGGGCCTTCAGCACCATGGAACGGGATGGTACATAATAGTTCAGGGCGGGGGAAAGGCCTTCAGCACCAAGGAAAGGGCTGGTACAGGGTGGGAGATGGGCCTTCAGCACCATGGAACGGGATGGTACATAATAGTTCAGGGCGGGGGAAAGGCCTTCAGCACCAAGGAAAGGGCTGGTACAGGGTGGGAGATGGGCCTTCAGCACCATGGAACGGGATGGTACATAATAGTTCAGGGCGGGGGAAAGGCCTTCAGCACCAAGGAAAGGGCTGGTACAGGGTGGGAGATGGGCCTTCAGCACCATGGAACGGGATGGTACATAATAGTTCAGGGCGGGGGAAAGGCCTTCAGCACCAAGGAAAGGGCTGGTACAGGGTGGGAGATGGGCCTTCAGCACCATGGAACGGGATGGTACATAATAGTTCAGGGCGGGGGAAAGGCCTTCAGCACCAAGGAAAGGGCTGGTACAGGGTGGGAGATGGGCCTTCAGTACCATGGAACGGGATGGTACATAATAGTTCAGGGCGGGGGAAAGGCATTGGGCACCAAGGAAAGGGACAACTAGTACAGGATTATAATGAATGGGGTAAGGTCCGTCTTACCCAGGAACTTAATGTAAGGGCTTGTTGGTATCTCTTCGTCTGTAAGGACCCTGATTCTCGGCCATTTTTGTCGCAAGCCAGGGTTGTCCTGAAGCATCCTGTTAGGACAAATGTGTCATGATCAATAGTTGATAGTATCTATTATTAGTAAAAAGCATAGCTTCTGTGGCTCTGGCAACTTGAACTTGAACTGGACTGGTTTTCAAAAGGGAAAACATCGGTCCAGTTTGAAAGTTGAAAGATGTTGGGAGAGACTTTTGATCAAACCGCTGATCTGACTTTTTTGTTAGGGAAAATGAACATCTATGTGTCTTAGCGATACACTAATCAGCTTTGGGCCATAAATAACATGTGTCCTGGCAGGGACATATGACTCAGCTCCCATAACTGTAGATAAGCAGCTTAGAAGTGATTTGTGTAGTCAATAAGCTTACACAGACCTAACAGGTGCTGTAAGGACATATCTAGGATGGGAGCAAAGAGTAGGCTACAAGGAAACCTTATTTCACACAGTTAGGAATTTGAAAATACGCTATGAATCTCGAAGACTGCATTCCTAGCCTAGCTTTAGCCTCACTACGTGCTTCCTCAGACATCTATAACCATGCAGAGGAACCACTTATTCATAAAGATTTCTTGAACGTGACGTTTTGGGAAATTATAATATTGTTGGCCCGGATGTCACCTGAGTAGCTTGCATCTGCTCCCATGTCTAGATAGCTAGTAACCAAGGCTGTCTATGGTGTTACATACTTACCTTAAAAACACGGTACTAGCTGCCTGGTCCGACTTCCTCGCCACGGTCTTCCATGACTTCTGCAAGTAAAACCGCTGCCATGCGTCCAATGGAAGGCGCCAGTCCTCTCTGTCTCCGGGGCGTTTATAAAACTCTGAACGATTCTTCCTGTTCCTAAATACGGGAACAATCATACCATCTATCATTAGATTTAAACATGTGCTGAGTCCTACAGTCAATTTGCAATTTAAAAAAGTGAGTATGCGTTTTGGTAATAATACATTGAGGCAGTGGATGCAACGTGAAATGTTGTCTGTCGGACAGAAATCAACAAGAGAGAGAGAGAGAGAGAGGCAGAGAGAAAGAGAGACCTTATCAGCGTTTCTCCCACCTTAAAACTGAGAGCGTCTGGCTGTCCGTTGACATTTCACATCCCATGTTGGTCGGAAGCGTCACTGTCTCTTCAGATTCAACTTTCAGCAGCTTTTCGACAGTGCTTTGATAGAACTGGAGGTTGCGCGGCAGTGATTCATCTAAGGTATGTGAACTCTAATACCGTATGTGAACTCTAATACTGTATGTGAACTCTAATACTGTATGTGAACTCTAATACTTAAAGTCTGGGATGCTTCATGTTAACACGTAGATTTGCTGCAGGAATTTACGTAAATCGATTTGAGATTAGTACGCAGAAAGGGCATGACCTCACATTAGCGGCGACAATGACAAAATAAGCGCATTAAACAAGGCCAATAAAGGTAGCATTTAACCACATTTGCCGTAATGATTCGTGGATTTTATTTAGTTTTGTTTCTGTTCTCGTAATGCCAAAATGAACTCATTTTATGGATGAAATCCGCGCGTGCAGCGATGATTTGATATTTGCTGGTTTCGACAGAAAATGAATCGCCTCGGAAATACAAGCTTGAAGGACACCTTTGGGAATGAAAAAAACAGTTGACGGGGATGAACTAGTAAACGTCGTCATAAAATTTGTCATAGAAATAGGTGGAGAATAATGCTCGACATAGATTAGTTTATATAATTATATTAATCTCTGTTGTAAGGTTTTAAAAATTGGCCAGACACGGAATTTCTCGACATAGATTGGTTTATATAATTCTTTAATCTGCGTTTTGAAAATTGGTCAGACTAATAGGTATATATTTAACACGACAAGTCGCTTGTAAATTGCATGGAATGATTGTCTGACCAATTTGATTGTTTCACAACTATATATATAGGGCTTCGAGTGGGCCATAGCAGCAGTTCTATCTTCTCTCTCTCTTGGCCCTTCGCCCCGGTTGGAGCATAGGCCACCGATAGTTCTCCACTGCACTCATCTCTGGGCCTTCTTTCTGGGGTCTTGCCAGCTGCTGCTTATGCTCCTCATCTCCTCCTCTGTGTCCCTCCTCCAGCTGTTCTTTGGCCGTCCTCTCTTTCGTTTACCCTGAGAATTCCAGGTCAGGACCTGGTGTGTGATGCTGGATGTAGGTTTTCTAAGCGCGTACCCTACCCACCATTTCCTTTTGAGGTGGTCCTTCTGACTTCTAGCTGGGTTTTCATCGGCTCTTTCCCGCAGGTACTGGTTACTAATTCTGTCTGCCCACCGGATCCTTTGTAAGCAAGTAAGAAAGTTTGTACCCTGTGTTGCGTTCTTTTTGTGATTCTCCATGTTTCCGAACCATAAAGTAATACTGGCTTGACATTAGAGTTGAAGATACGTAGTTTTGTGGCTATGCGTATCACACTGGAAGCCCAGACATTCATCAGCACGATGAAGGCTGCTCGTGCTTTCCCTATCCTGGCTGTCACATCACTATCCGTGCCCCTCTGACGGTCTACCACGCTTCCAAGGTACACAAAGGACTCAGTTTCCTTCACTTCCTTCCCGCGACTGTGACAGGTGTGTTGTTAGTTGCGCTAATCTTCATGAGTCTTCTTCTTGCACATTTTGAGCCCTGTCCTGATTGATGTTGTAGCCAAATGAGTTATTCTCTCTTGCATCTGCTTTTGGTTGTGTGAAAGGAGTGCCAGGGCATCGGCAAAGTCTAGATCGTCAAGCTAGCTGTGTTAAGAGATTCCACTGGATCCCATGACTCCTCCCTCTCCTAGTTGTCCTCGTGAACCAGGGGAAAAAGAAACGGAGACAGTTAGCACCCCTGCCATACTCCTGTCTTCACATCAAATCTCTCTATCACAGAACCAGGAACAGTACTAGTGAGACTGACATTCCTGTTATCGTGAGCCCCGTGCGTCACCAGATGAGCAATAGGGTAGATGCATTCGACTCTGTAGTAGTCGGGTAACCGTTCTCACTGGACTTTACCGGCCCCAGTCCTACTAAGCTAAAGTTAGGCCTTTCTTTGACAACCTATCTTTCCTGTCGGCCTTTCTGATTACTATACTCTCCCAGGGGCGAAGTAATTGAAACCAATACCGTAGAGATTCACCGGCGGGCGCTAATGGGCCCGGGCGGGCGAGCAACGCTTCCAGCACCGTAGAGATCCCGGAGAGCTCCCGATGACATCGTTACCAGGATAGCTCTAGATCTGGCTCAGATTTTGTCATGGATCCAATAAAAGCTGACGATTCTGACTGTGGCACTGGCTATGAAGTATCCGTCGACATGCAAGCCGCACAAGCGGACCTGCCACACCCTGACTCTACAACAGAACCCGCGGTTCAACATGAGATCCAACCGCAAGAGCACCGGACCAGTCTAGCGGGACAGACGGACATCTCGCCCGGCCACGTGGAACACCCGTTACAAGCGGACCTTCCACACCCTGACTCTACAACAGAACCCGAGGTTCAACAAGAGATCCAACCCCAGCGCCGCTCGGACCGGACAAGTTTAGAGGGACAGACGGACAGCTCACCCGGCCACGTGGAACACCCACTACAGGACAACCTACCACACCCTGACTCTACAACAGAACCTGAGGTTCAACAAAAGATCCAACCCCAGCGCCGCTCGGACCGGACCAGTCTGGAGGGACAGACGGACATCTCAGCCGGCCACATGGAACACCCGTTACAGGCGGACAGGCCACACCCTAACAGCTCACCCGGCTACATAGAACACCCGCTACAGGACGTCCATAGCGACGCTTCGCTTCAACACTCTGACCGGGATGACGGACCGGGTTTCAGTCCTGACAGCGGCGCAGACCGGTTATCGGTACCGACAATCTGTACCACTTACATGCATACAACCGTTAGCGAAACTGAACAAAATCAAGCACTTTATGTTGATAATCCACTCGTGGAAGCAAAAGAACCTCCGTCAAAAGACATCTACGGTGCTGAATTTTATACCGCAGAGAGCGCAGTGCAATACCAGCTGAGGGATGCCTGGCACAAAGAAGCAATCTCTCCTACTTACGAATGCGGTCGAGATGTAGACGATGCCGGCATTGACAGGCCAGATGTCGACGTCTGTGATGCAAACAGCGAAGCCGAACATTGTGAGACTCAAACAGAGACTGGCGTCAAACGGTTGAAGGATTTCGAAAACTCTAGTCAGAACAGACCAGAGAGTGAGGCCATGTCTGATGACGAGTGTATCCGTCCGTATGCAGTTTGTCATCTGCATCGGCTGCAGCACACCAGGACAGGTGACGACCAAGGGGATGGCCAACCGTACGCCGTTGCTTATGAAGAAGACGAAGGGCAAAACGAAAACCAAAATGTTGACAGTCTCCAGAACAACTGCGGACAACCCAGCACCAGTTCCGGTAAGTTAACTTCTACACACTCACAACTTCTGTATAAAACTTCTTACATCATACACGTTTCCACCGCTGACTTGCCACAAAATCATTCATGAAACAATCATGATCACAGTAGGTGTTTCCATTCGTTACGAAGCCACCATTAAAACATGATAGTTTATTCAGGGACCACAGGTTGAGAGTGTTGGGATCTCTTATATATTTCTTTGAGTTCGTTAATCCTTGCTATCTGACCAGTGTGACAGCCAACCGAGAGAAGGCATGATAAGTGTTACCAACCTTTACTAGTTATATCTGTTGTAACTTATATCGTAAAAAAATTGGAACATTAATTTCGGTCAATCAAGTAATCTCCATAAATACTTTAACGAAAGCGTTGTATTGTATTGTATTGTAATGTATTGTATTGTACACCATTAGAAAGCTTATTTATTGCATTTCGCAAAGGAATGAGAGGACATGGAAGCAGTTGTAACACTGCTGTTGACGACAAGGACCTACATCCCAACCCCATGTACGCCCCAAACGTCGCACAACCAAAGGAAGGAGGAGGTAAGATGATTTTTTTAGAATCAGTTCGTCAGAGCCTGATGTTGCCATCGATTTCACGATCATAATCTTATAATCAAAATAACAATACACAAAAGAGAATCACATCACAATCTTGCCTCGAATTTAGGATGTTTACAAAGTTCTTCCACTTAGTTACATTACTCTGCTGAAACGTCGTTGGGAACAATCGGGTTTCATTTTTTTCACTTGCATGTTAATTACAGTAAAATACAGTGTTAGTCAGGATCAGTATATGAGCGGTTAGAACACGTTCTTTATCAGTACGTTTTCGAACCTGATGATTGGATGGTTCGTTAACAGTTAAGCTCAATATGTTTTACTTTATGTTCTTACATGTTTCTACCAGTAGAATACGCTATTATTATCCACGATACGGAACGCCACTAATACCATCTTCACGAGAGACAGGAATAGTAATCTACTACATTGCGCGGTGTTGTATACGTACATGTATAGTTTAGAATCGCCACCACACTTGTTTTACTTCCAGGCCAAAGGAATGTCTGCGTCATCACTACATGTGTGGTCGTGGTGGGAGTGATATTGTTCGCAGGCCTCTTCGTGGGAACCTTAATGCCAGGAAATCAAGGCAGTTCCACACCAACGGTTGGTTATGCATTTCGATAGTTCAATACATACATGTATACATATGAAGGTAGTAAGCATCAGGGATACTTTTATTGTTTGTTATTATTTATATTCTGATACATATTGCAGTAATGTTTTGTATCCATCTGTCTAAAATTATTTCCATTTTCAAGTGTATCTTGTTTTTAACCTTTATTCAACCTTGAAAGTTTGCATACCCTTCGGCCTTGACCGTTTTTCAAGAGTTCAAGGGTTAGTGTTCTTTTTTCCGGACCTAGAGGTCTCCCGTTATCACTCACCAAACATGCACATTATAGGACGGGACGTTAAGCTATGGTCAACTCTCGAAAAGAGCTTGGGGAATCTTTCCGATATACCCACGTATCCTGTATATAAACTACGGATACGTTTGTCTCAGTTCCACGACCAGTTGAAAATCAGCTCTTCAGTGAGCTAAACTGGTTCCTGTTCACTTTCTCTCACACAGGTTTTTCTAAACAAGTCTTCCGTTTTTGTCTCAGACATGGCCAGACCCCACCGTCACCGGAAAAACGACTCCCCAAACGGACGGAAGCCCACATGTGGACTACACGTCCCCTCAACGAACCAGCATTCAAGGTAATATACAAAAAAATACTGTACTTCAGGAGCAATAGGCAAATGCTGGAACTGAATACAAGGACAATGAGAAAATAATAAAATGGCTAGTCTATTTTAAACTCTACTTCAGTGCCGTGTAGCGCGCATGATATGTATAATTTGTTTCTATCTTCATTATGATAACTTGTGGATCAAGCTGCTGTGCTGGAAGTTTCTGAGTAACGGTGCTTTGTCATCAAAATTATTTTTACTTGTGACCATGGATTTTGATCGGCTAAAATACACCTTTCATACAAATGCAAGCGCCACCATTATGCAAAACATAAGAAATAAACACAGAACTCTTCGACATAACCTTTTTTTGCAATGCTATCAATCTGTGCAGTAAGCATTTGAAAAATGACCAGACTAATAAAAAATCTTTTCAGTTGTTGATGTGTGTTGAAACTTGGAAGGGTTTGGTAATTGGTCAGACTGATAAAATTCTATTTAGCTCGACGACCTCTTCTATATTGTGTGAAGTCATTGTCTGCTGACCAATTGATTGTTCCACCACTATATATACTGCGTCATAGCTACATGTATGTCCGTGTTCTGTAGGCCTCATCATCGGAACCCTCAAGCCGGGGAAGCAACTCAGTACCATGCTAACAATAACGGTAATTATAAGTTGTACATTTCCATAGTTCAATATAGACATAAGAGGATATTAAGCATCAGGGCTATATTACTGTTATTGCATATTATGATTCATATTCTGATACATATAGCAGTAATATTTTGTATTCATGTAGTCAAAGATTATTTCCATTCTTAAGTGTAGCGTGGTTAGTGTTTCCTTTCTCCGGACCTAGGGGTCTCCGTTTGCCATTTACCCAAGCTGCACGCTTATGGTCCTAAGCTGTGGTTAACTTTCCAATGGACCTCTCGAAAAGATCTTGGGGAATTTTCCCGATGTACCTACCCTGCATATACACTACGGATAGGTTTGTCTCCGTTCCTGCCACAAACAGTGGACATCAGCTCTTCAGTGAGATGAACTGTTTCGAGATCACTTTCAGTCAGGTTTGTCTAAACGAGTCTTCCGTTTTTGTCTCAGACATGGCCAGACCCCACCGTCATCGGAAAAACGACTCCCCAAACGGACGGAAGCCGACACACGTCGCCTCAACCAAGCAGCGCTCAAGGTAATAAACAAAAAAGACTGTACTTCGCACAGGCCTTGGAGGAGATAAGGAAATGTACAGAGTTTTGCATGATGTATGAATGAATGAATGGTTTTATTTGATCATTGTGATCGGAAATGGGCAGTACCTCGCAGCCATAGGCTGAATTGCGTGCTTTTCACATTGTTTTTAAAAACTAGATAGTGACGTTAGGCAATCTATCGGTTACAGAAATAATATAATCGTTCCTATTCAACAATAACTGCATTCTAAAAACACAGGTAAACACTACCTTAAAACAGGTACAAATTATAAGCAAACTCATGCTGTTAGCTGATACATAGTAAGTGTGCCAGGCTCTGAAAAATAACATTTTCTCTTGTGTTGATTACTGTGACAATAACAATAACAACCGCTGGACAGAACTAACATTTTAACTTTCAGTCGATTGAAAAATGTTTTAATCTCGCCTTTTCTCAGGAGGAGAAAATGAAGAGATCGAACAAACGAAAATTGTCTTTGGTCTTGACGGGCATGAAGCGGGCGATTGCAGTGGACAAGTCGGTCTTGTCGTGTCGCCTGGCAACGAGATATTTGTAGGCGACGCCTTAAACATGCGGGTGCAAGTGTTCAGCATGAAGGGCGTTTACCTCCGCAGTTTCCCTACCATCACGTCAGATAGTGAATGCGAGAGGGTTTTACCCGAGGGCATTTTCATCGACGAGAAGGGTCACATATGGGTAGAGGGGGTCTGTATTCCGACATATTCAACACGCATTGTTGGCTTCACAGAAACGGGGCATTACATAACATCTCTTCATGCCTCCCTGCCTAGCAATGCTTTGCTTGGCATTGCGGTGGACGCATTTCGCAATCATGTCGTAGTAACTGAGTCCTGGGTCGACCATTCAATGGTAAGGGTTCTGTCTTTTAAAGACATGATTGTTCGTGAGTTTAAGATAAGACAAAGTGTGGGGACCGCTGGACAGGTCGCTGTAGGGCGGAAAAACCTTTTTGTGGCCGACCAGTCGACAGTTCACGTGTTCGCGTATAACAAAAACGCCGGTCAGTACCTGTTCAGTTTCGGAGATGGTGAGATCTTAACGGAGATCACGGGCATGTGTACGGACAGTTCCGATAACGTCCTTGTAGCTGACGGGTCTGGCGGCAACGTGAAACTGTTCACAAAGGACGGACAGTACGTCCGCCGCGCCGCTTCTGGCTTGTACAGGGCGGACAGTGTAGCAGTAGCGCCAGGGGGGCAGCTAGTGGTAGGGAATGATGAAAGTGGTATGGTCACTATATTCTCACATTATTGATGCTGCCGCTTCTGGCTTGTACAGGGCGGGCAGTGTAGCAGTAGCGCCAGGGGGGCAGCTAGTGGTAGGGGATGATGAAAGTGGTATGGTCACTATATTCTCACATTATTGATGCTGCCGCTTCTGGCTTGTACAGGGCGGACAGTGTAGCAGTAGCGCCAGGGGGGCAGCTAGTGGTAGGGGATGATGAAAGTGGTATGGTCACTATATTCTCACATTATTGATCCTGCAGACGACATGTCTTGAGATGATGAAAGATCTAGGGCTTGAAGTAGTTTTCATCATCTCTTATCGGCCATTCTCCTTTTTTTTCTTTTTCCATTTTCCATTTTCATTTGGAACTTTTATTCCGCCTGTTTCAGCGGTCTAGTTTTACAAATTTGGCTTAATCATTGGCTCGGCATCACGTGTTGAAATATATATGATATATTTTAAGACATCACAAAACGCAGGACCTTTCGGCTCGAGCAGACACATCTGGTCCAATTTTCGTCTGCAAAAAAATAATTTTCAGAAAGTAGGCCGAGGTCCGAGAGTGATGACTATTGATGTGTCTCGTTCGTGTTTAACTTATTGGTCGGACTCATACAGATCTACTTTTTACTTTGATCCAGATTGGAATAAGGATTGTCTACTGATGCATTTTGATTGATGTATGGTTGTAATCATAGTAGGAAAGTAGACGTAGACGACAGGAACAATAGACACATGCTGGATATGAATACAAGGACAGAAAGGAATGACTAGTCTACTCCAAACTCTAGTGTCGTGTAGCGTATGATATTTACTATTTTACACCTATTATAATGACAAGTTGTGAACGAACTGCTGTGCTGTACGTTTCTGGATAAAGGCTTTGTCGTTAGACGTACTTACTTACTAACTTGTGACCATAGATTTTAATCAACTAAAATACAATGCGCCTTACATTCAAATGCAAGCTCCGCCATTATAACATTTTACAATGCTAGTTATTAACCGGATCCAACATGTGAGGGAAGTACTCGACAATTGTGGCAACTTATTCATTTGAAATACCGACAGCACCGATATAGACAGTAGACAGTCACGTATATTGTTAAGAAGACGATTAGATGACATGTATATCATATCAAAACATTCTTTCATAACTTCTTGAAAGATGAAGGAAAACTAAGATTTTACAAAAATGTAAAAACGATTTACGACATGGAAAAAACATCTGTATCGTAATGACCTTGACCAGCGTGCTGCAATAGGTAAAATAAGAAGTAGCGCGCACCCATTAGAAAGAGAGAGATGAAAATACAGAAAGCTACCGTTTCATGACAGAACGTGTGAACAATGTGCAACGAAAGCAGTGGAAAATGAAATAGTTTTCATCTGCGAATGTCCCAAATTTGAAGCCGAAAGAAACAAATTATTCACGAAAGTATTCGAAATCTCTATAAGCTTTTCTTTAGATTAAGACATCCAAAGAACCTTATATTCCTTCTGAAATCATCCAACTCACTCATAATTGAAAACGAGGTACTTTTTTTATTTTCCACTGCTTTCAAAGAAGAAGTGAAACTCCGCATTAGTATCGCAGGCAAAGCAACTAGCAAAGTTGTTTAAATCTTTCTCGCTCGTATCACATGTATCACCTTATGTTTGTGCATCGTCATTAATGTTGTCAACTTGCAATTAGCCGACGGGCATGAATTTGCAATATACTTATATTACTCTGTGTTGTATTATAGGAATTTTAAAAGCGACCATACTAATGAAAAACTCATCTGTGTTAATCCGTGTTGTAAGGTTTGAAAATTGGACAGACTAATAAAATATTATTTAGCTCGACAAACCGCTTCTAAATTGCGTGAAATTATTGTCTGCTGACCAATTAAGTGTTCCACGGCTATAAGTATATTTATATTAGAGCTACAAGTAGGTCATAACAGTAAAAAGTAATCGATTTCAGGAGGAATTAATAATGTTTTAGATCGACAATCGGTTGTACTGTGCATATGGTTTTAAGCTGGATAACCAGGATGATATAGTGACCTTCCTAAGTGACCCGAGGTCCGTAAAGGTCAACCTTGAAATCTTTCGATGCCCTGATTATCCAGTTTTAGTGAATACAACACAGTATAACCGACTGTCGATCTAAACTCCAATGGACTTTCGTAAACAGCCTTCTTGGCAGCTAAAATATGGTTAGACACACTGTCTTTGGTTTGTGGAAGTTTTAACGCCACTTTGGAGTAATGTAACCGTGTGATTTATGGTTCCTAGCGTTAAATGAACGAGTTTGCTAATAAGATCTAAGAAGGCTGGACTCCAGGTTATGTTGATGCAAGGCACAACTACACGCGTCTGTATACCTCATTAATTCAGCTTCTTTCACGGTCATGTTTTAGCTCCCTCTATCTCTCAGCCCGCCAACTGCAGCATTGTGAGCCGTGATCAACCGCAAGGACAGGATACACCAAACAGGTGTTGCAGAGACTCCATGCGGCATCAGACACCCTGGTTCCCGAAGAGGCATCGCGCTAGCACGACCCGCATGACTCGGTAAATTGTAGATGCGAAAAATGCAAACTACAATAGACAGTATTGTGTGGTACCGCGTACCGTCCCTCGGTTTTGACACTTGTTTATAGCCTTCTGATATGATATCTTGTCCTAGTATACCACGAATACCAGGCGCATTCGCCACGGTTCAAAGCAGACACTCTACGGCTGACTGCAGTACTGCAACTGGAGCTCGCAGTATACCCGCTTGTTTGTACAGTTTACGCTGGTAAAATGGCGTAATTGATACGCAAGGAGGAGTCAATAATTGTTATCCATTATCAACGTACCAAAGGTGCAGTCGGCACGGTACAAGAGAGACGCTATACGGTTGTCTGAGGTACTACAACCAAGGTTCTCAGCAAACCTGTTTGTTTACACGGTTACAGTGCCCCCAGCGATGCTAACAATTACAAAAAACAAATATATCGCATCACGGCCTGTTCTAGGTGTAAAAAGTAAGAAGTAATCGAGTTCAGGAGGAATTAATTATGTTTTAGATCGACAATCGGTAATACTGTGTAATATGCATATGTTTTAAGTTGGGTAACCAGGATAATGTAGTGACCTTCCTAGGTGACCCGAGGTCCGCAAAGGTCAACCTTGAAACATTTCTATGCCCTGATTATCCAGTTTTTGTGAATACATCACAGTATAACCGATTGTCGATCTAAAATCTAATTTACTTTCGTTATCGTCCTTCTTTGCAGCTGAAATATGGTTAGACACACTGTCTTTGGTTTGTGGAAATATTAGCGCCACTTTGGAGTAATTTAACAGTGTAATTCATGGTTCCTAGCGTTAAATGAACGAGTTTGCTAAGCACAACTGCAGTTCCCCCGAGTTCAATGCTGCACTTTGTCAAACAACCATCGGGGGGTGCTATTGTGTGGTCCTCGAAATGTATCGCAGCTTTCTGGTGCATGTCTTTCGCCGGGGTGCTGTAGCCGTCCCTACGGCATCAGACACCCTGGTTCCCAAAGAGGCATCGCGCTGGCACGACCCGCATGACTCGGTAAGTTGTAGATGCGAAAAACGCAAACTTCAATAGACAGTGTCGTGTGGTACCGTCCCTCAGTTTGGACACTTGTTTATAGCCTTCTGATATGATATCTTGTCCTAGTACGCGCGCGCATTTGCCACGGTTCAAAAGAGACACTCTACGGCTGACTGCAGTACTGCAACTGGAGCTCGCAGCCAACTCGCTTGTTTACACAGTTTACGCTGTTGAAATGGCATAGTTGATACGCAAGGAGAAGTCAGTAATTGTCATCCATTATCAACGTACAATATGTGCAGTCGGCACGGTACAAGGGAGACGCTATACGGTTGTCTGAGGTACTACAACCAAGGTTCTCAGCAAACCTGTTTGTTTACACGGTTACAGTGCCCCCAGCGATGCTAACAATTACAAAAAACAAATATATCGCATCACGGCTTGTTCTAGGTGTAAAAAGTAAGAAGTAATCGAGTTCAGGAGGAATTAATTATGTTTTAGATCGACAATCGGTTATACTGTGTAATATGCATATGTTTTAAGTTGGGTAACCAGGATAATGTAGTGACCTTCCTAGGTGACCCGAGGTCCGTAAAGGTCAACCCTGAAATCTTTCTATGCCCTGATTATCCAGTTTTTGTGAATACATCACAGTATAACCGATTGTCGATCTAAAGTCCAATTGACCTTCAATAGCGCCCCTCTTTGCAGCTAAAATATGGTTAGACACACTATCTTTGGTTTGTGGAAATTTTAGCGCCACTTTGGAGTAATTTAACAGTGTAATTCATGGTTCCTAGCGTTAAATGAACGAGTTTGCTAAGCATAAACTGCAGTTCCCCAAGTTCAATGCTGCACTTTGTCAAACAACCATCGGGGGGCGCTACTGTGTGGTCCTCGAAATGTATCGCAGCTTTCTGGTGCATGTCTTTCGCCGGGGTGCTGTAGCCGTCCCTACGGCATCAGACACCCTGGTTCCCGAAGAGGCATTGCGCTGGCACGACCCGCATGACTCGGTATTATATATTAAAGTTGTAGATGCGAAAAACACAAACTGCATGCAATAGACAGTGCCGTGTGGTACCGTCCCTCGGTTTGGACACTTGTTTATAGCCTTCTGATATGATATCTTGTCCTAGTACGCGCGCGCATTTGCCACGGTTCAAAAGAGACACTCTACGGCTGACTGCAGTACTGCAACTGGAGCTCGCAGCCAACTCGCTTGTTTACACAGTTTACGCTGTTAAAATGGCATAGTTGATACGCAAGGAGAAGTCAGTAATTGTCATCCATTATCAACGTACCATATGTGCAGTCGGCACGGTACAAGAGAGACGCTATACGGTTGTCTGAGGTACTACAACCAAGGTTCTCAGCAAACCTGTTTGTTTACACGGTTACAGTGCCCCCAGCGATGCTAACAATTACAAAAAACAAATATATCGCATCACGGCTTGTTCTAGGTGTAAAAAGTAAGAAGTAATCGATTTCAGGAGGAATTAATTATGTTTTAGATCGACAATCGGTTATACTGTGCAATATGCATATGTTTTAAGCTGGGTAACCAGGATAATGAAGTGACCTTCCTAGGTGACCCGAGGTCCGCAAAGGTCAACCTTGAAACATTTCTATGCCCTGATTATCCAGTTTTTGTGAATACAACACAGTATAACCGACTGTCGATCTAAAATCCAATTGACTTTCGTTAGCGCCCTTCTTTGCAGCTAAAATATGGTTAGACACACTGTCTTTGGTTTGTGGAAATGTTCGCGCCACTTTGGAGTAATGTAACGGTGTAATTTATGGTTCCTAGCGTTAAATGAACGAGTTTGCTAAGCACCTTGGTTCTGGTACTTTAGTCAGCCCTCTGTCTTTTCCAAACTTTCCGTTTTGTCCAGTTGATATAGTTACTAGCAAGCTTTACGATTTCCTCAGAACGATAATGGGGTCTCCATCTATTCAACGCTGTAATCAGCATACACCGCTGTATTACTCAGGTATACCACAATTTTTTTATTAATGCATTTATCATATGAACCGCCTAGGGGCGCTTTTAGACCATGAATTAACTCCCTTCTGCTACTCATGTACTGCAGTATGAATTTTTACCACTAGGGGGCGCTAGCATATGTGACCCCTGACCTAATGACTAGACCGGTGAAACGAGGTTTGTTGTTGATTTTCTCTGCTTTCGTCATCTTTTGTGTGCTTTTGATGTAAAAATGAGAATTACGGGAGCAGCAGCTGAAGACAGCGATATGATAACGTGGTTTTGATGAAGATAGAGAGGCCGCGAGGTGGTAGAATCGGCAGAACGGAGCGCAGACGGGTAACTTGTTATAAGTTTTGTTGGGGAGGGGGGTGACACTAACAGAGTTGTTGTAAACGCATCAAAATATATTGGTCCAGGATAAAGATATGCGGGACATAATTACGTTATGTTATGATTACAGCTGGGTTAATTAGTTAACGATCAACACGTGGTAACGTTAACTACCCACGTGGCCACGCGAACCTGCGAAGTCCAAGATGGCGGCCGGACACGATTCTCAGTGGAGGAACGTCTGACAAACTCCGTCTCTGGAGACGGAAAAACGGTTGTTTTGGGTGGTGAGTCGTACTTAACTTTGTTCCTTATAGTCTTGTGACCATTCTAGCAAAGTTTTGTGGAAAGACGAAGTAACAATGCAGAAATATGGCCGAGTTTCTGAGGCACTGTGGCGTGGTCTACACGAGGGCGCACCTGAGCAAGATTGATTTGCATACATAATAATGATAAATTATGATAATATATAACTACAAGCTGGTAACATGCTTGGGGAGGGAAGAAGCTTAGCATTGTGCTCCCCATCCAGCTTAAAGGGGCACTTAACCTGTATTAGAGTACTAAGGTCCTGTTTATTTTTCTGTTCAGCAAGCATTTTTTTTAAGGAAATTTTTTTTTAATGTTCTGACATGTTAATACATGTTAGAATGTTTCACTGGGTAGATTTGTATGGATTCCTCTAATATTTCAATGCCTTTTGTGATGATACATGTACTGTAATTGCAGAAATGTTCACGGTGGTTTTATGTTCGTAGTTTTTGCAGTGGATAATCCAGTGCAAACTTAAATTAAAACTGCCGCAAAACTTTTTACCCACCTATGACTGTAGCGCTACTATGGTTTCTAACGCGAAATTAAAATCACTGCGAACACTCCATTTTCTCCTTACCACGAAATAAAAACCATGCATTTACAGTATTTTACGTTTGCCTTTTAGCTTTACACTTCTGAATCTTGATTGCCTCACTTAGACATGAAGTGGATGGTTCCTTCTTTAAGTGTAACTGTTGTATTTAGGAGGTGCATATCCCTTATTTTCTCTTTAGTTTAGGTGTTATGTCGATATGATCTCTGTCAGCATTTTCAAGCTGATAGTTAATATAAAATGCATTTCCATGTGTTGTTAATAACTGTTTAATCTTGAGCTTCTTGGCTATGATGGTTTTATCCTGTTTAGCTTTTTAATGAATGTTCTGCCAACATGAGATACGTGCTAACATGTTATATGCCATTGAATAGTTTTGATGCGTTATCTTATGTGACATGTTTTATATTCGCTACATGTCCTGCCCAGCGGTACTTGCAGTAGTGATGATGTCTGTTACTAGTGTTAGTACTAATGTGGCAGGTAAGTATAATCAATGGTAAGTGGATGAAAACTTATTCATGATCAGATTCATCAGGGCATTCAAACGTACATCCATTCTTTTTATTTCTCTACATACATATTTCATAATCATAGCATTTGGAGAGATTTAATGCCCATATATAGAGGGCCAAGTGTGACAAATGTTGTGAATACGATGAATGTATATTGTCTGATGACATGACTTTTTGTAAATAATGTTGGTATATGTAAATTTGACTTGTGGCTCTTCTTAACTAGTTTTTCTTTTACTCCAAAGGTTATCGGAAGTGAAAGTTGATGACCATGTTCCTGTGGGACCTATCTGCGGTCCTGGCCATGTTCCTGTGTGTGCTGTGGGACCTGTCTGCTATCCTGTGTTCCAGTCTATATTCCAGGAGGATCTGTTTGTGTTCCTGTGTTACCTGTCCATCTACCTGTCTGCTATCTACAAGACAAGAGAACATCGGACTTGGACTGTGAGTTGGCTTGTACTTATAGAGCTCTTTCAAAAATGGGGTCTGCATGCTGCAATGCGTAATCAGTTGTTTTGCGTCTGCTGAATTTGAAGCTGAAGCTGAAGCTGAACGTGTACCTCATAGGCATGACGTCAAGCCTGCACGAATGGAGCGTAATGCGTGGCCGCTGCATTTACATCAAAACCCTTCTGTTCTGATTTAACATTAAACTTAAGGCGTCAAGCCTGGACGAATGAAACGTAACATGTGGCCGCTGCATTTGCTGTGTAACACGTGGCCGTGGTATTCAGCGCAAAGCATAGTCGGGACCTCCCATGCAGATCTTTCAGAAATGACAATGAAAAAGTTGGGACACTGGGCATGTCTGTGATCCACTGAATATTTTTCGTAACATTTCTAGTTCAAAACATCATTGTTAAAACTGACCCTCTCTGCTATTTATTGTCATTTCTGAAAGAGTTCACATTACGTGTATTAATGTTTACTTTAAGGGTGTTACAAATATTTTATTGTAGACATGGTGGAGAACACAGTACATTTTCTTATATATGGAAGAGAGCCTTGCAACATTGTCGTTTCATTCTGTATGGCAATGGGGTATATTTTCAACAGCATTTTGCAATCAAACTGTTTTCCCTGATATCCTCTTCATCATGATCCACATCAACTCTTATCAAAACTGAACATTGTAGTAAAGCAACAAATGTTTCAGGATTAAAAGTCTAGTACAATATTGTGCCAAAAATTGAACGAAGGGAGACACATAATGTGATCATGAATCTGTTGTATAGTTGTATATGCTGGTGGGGAGATGCATACATTGTGTGTCAAGATTTCAAAACATTCTGATTCTATTCATAGCAATTTTTTCTAAACAAATCTTTATCGAGTTTTATCACAGCAGACTAAGATGGTGATTCAAAATAAGATACAGATACAAAACTCCTTGGCTGCAGCCAATACAGATACAGACTTGACCACTCTCCTTTTCATTTAGTTTCAAAACCATAGGCAGAAGGTTACTGAAAAAGAAACATTTTTTTTTGCGGTGGTTATATCTTACGGTAGGAGGGAAAATGTGGACGGCTGTGTGCCTCAAACTTTGGACTGAGAAGCCACATGAGGGCACATCCCCCGTGAATGAGCAAAAACACTGACAGTCATCTTCGTCTTCGAAGGACTACCAACAGGAGGGAAAATAGGTTTTCACAGTGTTTATGACTGAGCCAAAACTACTGATATTTTACTAGCATATGGAACATAATGTATATAATATAACGTTAACAATACAAGAAGGAAAGCTACACAATTACTATGGAGATGGTAGTTGCAGTTACTATCCAGAACATAGATTTAGAGCATAATCACCTACTGACTTATTCCTATTATGATAATCTAATAGTGATAGACAAGTGTAGTGTAATATGACAAATAAGTGCAGTACTACATTTCAGTTACTGTCATAAAGTTCATGGAATGATTTATTATTGACATCGTAAAGGAACTGAATCATCTACACTTTTCTCATAGGTGAATATGCGTGTTGAGGATAGGTTAATTACAATCATGATTGTTCATATGAACATAATGAACAAAAAGCCAAGGTATTGATATGTGGAAGAACAATTTCATCAAGTTGATTTCAGGGAAAACACTTTGGTTACATGAAGACTGTTGGATATGTGTCCCATTGCTTAACAGAGAATGGAAAATGTTGTACTTTCTTTCTATAGAGTGAAATGTACTGCAGGTAAGCTGTGTGTGATGTTTGAAAGAGAGGACTTGTTCTTGTGTGTAAGAAATCAGCCGAATAGAAATATATCTATTCTTTTCTAAAGGAATGTATACTCTAAAGTCTCTTTCTACTTGAAACATAAATGACAGATAGTTTAGGCATACATGCAGTACTCTAATACAAAAATGTACATATAGTATAGCTAAAACTAATAAGTAAAAGGTACTGGTACTGTTAACAGGCAGCTGTTGTGTGAGGTTGAAATATTTTACAGCGGGTATATTTTAAAGGCAACTGTAACAACTAGTTTAGATAGTTTATCTAAAAGAGGGTCTGCATGCCTTTTTCCGTGAAGCATTTGTTCAGCAAGCTATCCTAATTCACCATTAATCATAGCCAGCCTGCTTTAATTCAACGTTACGCATTGTCAGTAGATTGTTTGTTATCCAGGATTTTTTGTTCTTAAGAAATTGTTCATAAGACATTAGTCGAACACCAAATTGTCACAGCAGAGCGTCTGCAGGTCTGTTTCGGCACTCTAATTCTAAACCAGCAAAATTAGGCTCTCAAAATAAAGGAAATAGTGTTTCAGATGGTCGCTTTTGCAGAAACGTCAGGAATGTAATCCAACATCATAATTTTTCAAATTAAGAGACCCAAATGTATGAATAGGACTAATAATACACATCAGTTTACCATTAAGCGTTGCCAGGAACCCCCTTCCCCATGCAGACCCTCCTAAAAAGCACTGTAGAGAGTTGCAGTTTTACTCAGTAAACAACAAGTCCATTGTCAGCCCACGCCTGTTCAGTTGGGTTGATATTCTTCTGCTTTCTCCCCGTAGAAGCACCGTTGCGCTGTCACCTCTTTTCATTTCTTGCTCTCGTAATCTTCTCAAAGATCTTGCAGAAAGAGATAATAAATGTAAGAACTTAAATTAGCTCGATAACTTTTGAGTGACTGTATATATAGCCTTTGAAAAATAATGGATGTAGTTTTGTTCGGCTGATTTCTTTTGTCGAGTAGACTTTAACTGTTTTTGTAGCAATACCAACCTCCTGTTGAAATGTTAAGGCTCGTCTCATGTTGATCAAGTAGAGTTTGACAATGCTGGTTTACGCTGGCAGACTTTATTTGATGAGCTTGAGGGTAGTCCTGTGGTATTTTGATCAGGAAGTTGGAATTGTTACAAGAAGTTTGATCGAGACAAAACACAATTCCTCTCTACTTCTTTGTGGGCTTGGCCTGGAGGAGGAACTTGTCCCAATTTCAATGACTCTGCATAGTTGGCAACCAAATGTTTTTACTCTGGCGCAGAGGCTATTCCTGTTGAATATATAAATAGTTATTTTACTGGTCAATGTGCTTCCATGCACCTGCAAAGATTTCCCCCTATTTGCATTTGAGAACAGAAATTTTAATTGGATTAAGTTTTTGGAGCCAATTTAGATAGTGCATGGTTCGCTGCCCTAATTTGCATAAATTTGCATATTCGGGTCTCTCCTGCTTTGCATACTCAGGACTCTTTGCTATTCTTGGGACAGGTACCATGTACACACTGTGTTCCACCCACTTGTCACCACTATCTGCTTAGAATAGATGCGTCATGTATTGCTGTATCAAGTTTACTCATTCACTTAGTGTCTTTGTTCCTTTTCCCTGATCAGTCTGTGCAAATGTTCTCCCCAGGAATGTCTTTTTTGGAAGACATTGGGGCGTCGAAACCCCAGTACACAAGCACATTGACTGACAGGAAAAAGATTTAAGACACTCACTCAGTGAATGAGTTAACTTGATACAGCAATACATGACGCATCTGTTCTAAGCAGTTAGCGGTGACAAGTGGGTGGAACACAGTGTACATGGTGCCTGTCCCAAGAATAGCAAAGAGTCCTGAGTATGCAAATCAGGAGAGACCCGAATATGCAAATTTATGCAAATTAGGACAGTGACCCATGCACTATCTAAATTGGCTCCAAAAAGTTAATCCAATTAAAATTTCTGTTCTCAAATGCAAATAGGGGAGATCTTGGCAGGTGCTTTGAACATCACAAAGACAGGAATTGTGTGATCAAACTTGGACCAATTATATCTCAACATTTGAAGCAGAAAGCAACTCATGACGTTTTTATGTTGTTGACCATGTAAAAAAGGATGTTTAAATAAAGAAGTCTTTCATGACACATAATTCTTAAAGGAAACTTAGAGGTTCGAATGGAAACTTACTTTATACTAAATAGACCCCCAGAGTGAAGTTCTCAACTGTATTGATATTACATCAATTCTTCTCCAAAATGCAGAGGAAGGTGGTCTTATTCCCTTCTGATCACCTTAGAATTTTGGCATGGCTATGAGAGTCGCAAATTAGGTGAGAACTTGACGTTGGGGTATATTTTGCACAGCATAGTAAGTTTTCGAACCAAACCTTTTAGTTTCCTTTGAAAACTAATTATGACAGTGCATGCACCCACAATTTAATGACCAGGGCTGGCGCAGGAACACATACGGTTTGGAAACTTGTATCATTGACTTTTAATCATACTACAGTGCATGTACAACTGTTACAACAATTGAGATAGGCAAAAAAAATAGTTAGCAGTCCAGCCTATCATCTGTAACGCACGATATTCTGCATGGCATATTTCAAAACTAAAATTCGATGAAATGGCCAAATATGCATCAGGCTAGTAAATATGTTTCGCTCATATTTACATGTCAAAAAGCTTCAACAATACACAACCTATTCCATGAGGCCTTGCATTTTTATGCGGCGAGGAGTGTAACAGAGAGTCCCATAACTTCAAACGTAAATTTATGAGTTTGACATTGCATTGCACCAGAGTCGCCTGACATAAAAGGGTGAAGACGTTCGAAGCGACAGTTATTTTGTTATTTTAGATGAGTTTAATCGCGACATAAACTAACCAAGGCCCACGATTTTGTATGTGTTTTGTACAGCTTAATGTCTTGTGTTAAACAAGTTTGAGTGCGGTTTGTTGAATTTGTTTTACGAGTTGGCTATTGCTTTTACACTGTGAATTGATAGCAGTACCTTTCTAGTACGTCCTGTGAATTTTTGAATAGTGGTTACAGTAAAGTTGCAAATTTGGAAGAATGATTTGATCATTCACATTCAAATCATGGATTGACGAGTATGTGAAGGAGGGCCACCATTTTGTTGGGCGACATACGAATGATTGAAAAAAGGTGATGATATAAAGTTCACAATCGCTGTATAAACAGTACAAACTTACTGCCTAAAACGCAACGCCTCATGATATAGCTTGTGATGAACATATGTGCTTTTTTTTCTTGTTGACGCTTTTGGCTATTTGAAATATGCCATGCAGAATATCGACATATCATATGTTTTCATTTAGCGTTTAGTAGTGTGTGGTCACGACAGGTTGGACTGAGTACTATTTTTTGGTCAACTTGCATATCTCATTATTGTTGTACAGTACAGCTGCAGGCTTTGGGAATGCATCAAAGTCATGCAGGATTTTGCAAAAGGTACCCAGGGATTTTACCAGAGAGCTGCGGGACTACTGATTGTGTCTCATAGCCCATTTTGTGGTGAGAGACCTTAATCAGGCCCAGGCCAGTGTTAAATGGATACTACCATGGTTCCTAAACAGTTTTGACTTATTTCTTTGCAATTCTTAAGATCATCTCAAATAGTTTGCAAGTTCTGGTTTTAAGGTCTCACGTTAAGATTTATATGGGAGTCACACAAGGTCCCAGGATTTGATGCATATCCCAATGCCTGTACTGTACAATGCCGTTTGTATGAATAAAAGTCAATGATTCAGTACATGCATTCTGTATAATCCTTACCAAACAGTTTTCCTGCGTCATCAAATTGTGGATGCATGTGCTGTCATATAGAATTAGTTTCTAAGTTGCCGAGATTTGGAAGACATACTTAATTTGAATCATATTTTAAATCACTGAATTTTCATTTTCACATGTCAACAACATCACAACCATGAATTGCCATCTGTACCGGGCAAAACGTCCATAAATCCAAAAATGTATACATTTTTGTATATATTCTGATATGTATTTCTGTTTCGCTGATTCCTTAACTCAATTCCTGTCTTTCAAAGTCATCACACACATGCAGCTTACCTGTAGTACATTTCACTCTACAGAAAGCACAACATTGTCTTTTCCATTTTCTGTAAAGCAATGGGACACAATGCCAAGAATCATCATGTACCCAAAGTATTTTCCCTGAATTCCTCTTCATCACTCATAAAATAGTTGAGAGAAATAAAGTGAAAACTACACAAATTGATGATTCACTTGATCAATACCTTGAGTTGATGTAAATTATACACATTTGTTTATTCTTGAGAAGCTCAAATCTCCATGCATGCCCTTTTCATTGCGGTCATGTCAGAGAAGAGGTTAAGTAAAGACAAAATATAACAGATCTATCTATTCTTGAGAAACTCAATTCTCCATGCATGACCTTTTTGATTGAGGTCATGTCAGAGAAGACGTAAGGGTAATACAAAATATAACAGAGATATTAACTACAAATGATCTTTATTGAAGGAAAATGATGTGAATGTTTCCAAATCATGACTGTGCATGCTGCTATTGACACATCTAGTTTCAACTAATCATGATTAACTAAAGTATCTTTTATCATGTTTCAATCTCCTTTCATTCTTTAGGTTTATATTGCTATGATCTTCCTTTACAATTACATTGTTTAAAGTCAAACAACAACACAGAAATTCATCTAAACCATCATGTAAAATATCAGTAGTTTTGGTACAGTGCTTGTACAGTGCTCTTCATACAGCTTCTAAGTGAACAGGTTGGAACTTTGGACTAAGTCTTGTGGCTTTTATCTCCTAACAAATTTTTTACTCATCAAATTTTCATAATCGCAAAGATGTTATAACTTATATCGCTGCCAAACATGTTTTCACCTTTTCAACGTTTTATATTCTGTCATTCTTTTGCATCACTGCTACTTACTAATTTTCCACAATAGTTGCATTACACTTAGATTCATCCTTAATATTTTGTTGCTTTGATACTAATTTGCTTCACGATGAACATTTTGTTTCTTTCTCCATAGACAATTTTCATTTCAGAAAAAAATGTAAAAAAAGGTGAAGTGTAATGTAATGAAGAGGATATCAGGGAAAACAGTCAGATTGCGAATGATATTCAAGATATACCCCATTGCCATACAGAATGAAACAACAATATTGCAAGTGCTCTCTTCAAAAGGGAAATGTACTTTGTTCTCCACCATATCAACAATAAAACATTAGTCACAACCTTAAACTAGGGATTAGTATCAGAAATGACAACAAACAGAAGGAAGGGCCAATTTCAACAATGGTGTTTGGAACTAAAAATTCAGAGGATCGCAGACATGTCCTTTCCCAACATTTTTCATTGTCATTTGTAGGAATCTGCATGCATTGGGAGATCCCGATTACACCTTGCGCTGAATATACCAGAAGACGGCGATCGCGCAATACGTTTTATTAGATCATGCCGGCTGAACGCTTAGCACATATTGTATAAATTAAATGTTAAATCAAATGCCCCGGCTTTGAGTTTGGCAAAGTCTAAATGGCTGATTACGCTTTGCGGCATGCAGATCCCTGTTTTGAAAGAATTCTAGAAGTACAAGCCAACTCACAGTCACAGTCCGATGCTTTCTTGTCTTGTAGATAGCCGACAGGTCCCACAGCACACACAGATAGGTCCTGGAACAATCCTCCTGGAATAAGGACAGGTACACAGAACAGCCGACAGGTCCCACAGGAACGCAGCCAATTCCTTCTGGAATATCAACAGGCACACAGGATGGTCCAGCATGGTCAGGTATGCAGTATCAACTTCCCGTAACCTAGGGTGTAAAAGAAAAACATATTCAGAAAAATCACATGCTAAATTATCATACAGGAGTGAATAAAGTGTTTGAGGAAACTGTTGCAATGTAGTGAAGTTGTATTCAGTAGAGTATGAGTCAATGTGAAAATTAAAACGTAAGAGTTGTGTGTAAAGGTCTGAAAGAGTGTAGTGTTGTCTTGTGGAAACAAAGAAACCATACTCACAACTCCCCATCTTCTACACACAGCTCGGCTGGTAAAACTAAAAGTCTGCTTCTTCCTCCCAACATGCTGCAGTACAGTTTCCGGGTTCACGGCTTGAAGACAGAAACAAAAGTCAGTGATGGGCCTTGGTAAGGTGTGTTACAAACTTCTGTTTACCTACAGCAGAATTAATTTTTGATTAAGCCAATTCTAGATAAGTTTGTGAAACAGTTACCAAATGCTGTACTTACAAAGTACAGTTAAACCTTATTCTTTGTGGAAAATACACAATCTATAATGCTATCATCAGTAAAGTTCTTGTTTGAATACAGACTACCTGGTAAGTTAGATTCTGCTAGGAAGAACAAAAAGATGTTTAATTTATCACAATATTTCGACCAAAGTGTGCATATAACTCAATAAAAGTTGTCAATGTACACTGTATGTCTCTGGCTCTCTTACTGAAGTGTATTACCATGTCAGTAGACTTACTCCCTCCCATATACAGTATTGTTAGGAGTTAAAGTAACCAATCTCTCTTACCTGTAGAGCTCCTTTGGTGTCCACGAGTCTTGGTCTGGACAGGAATCACAGCTCAGGTCCTCTGGGCACACATCTATCTACAATTTTGACATAGGCAACGTGATTACTTACCAGCATTGTTTAAAATGTCCGTACATATTCATTAAGATATAAATCATGGGACAGTCTGTTCCTTGAAGTACAATAATAATTAGGGAAGGAAAGGTTAGTTCAGGTACAGACTGACACTTCTGCATGAAAGAACAGCATGTAGTACTATGATGATAAACATTACTTTTGTAAGCATGTCTTCGCAGCCTGTACCGTGTCGGATTGTATCCGCACGCACCGCTGAAGCCACTCCGCGGCGAGATGGTGAGGCCATGGTTGAGTTCAAGCCAGTTTGGACTGATGGTTGCCCCTAACGCTGTGAACACTTAGCTAGGCAAGCAAGAAACAGGCGCATGTGGAATGCCAGAATCAATAAGATAAAGTAATATGTTGTATATTTTCTAAAGCATGTAGCATAAGACCTTGGGTCTGAAATGTAAAACATACATACATACATAAAACATCATTTTTGACAAAAAGTTAAAGAAGCCCATGCACATTTACATACACATTTATTAATTTATGGCATGTATTTCCTCATTTTTCGGCTGTTTTGTATGATTTACAGTATGGTAAAAAAAATTCTTATTTTGGAAACGGACGAAAGTTGATGCGCGCGCGGATGTCATCCATATAATCGAATCAACATGGCCTAATAACGCGCAGTTGACACCATTAATTACAAACAGTACTCTCCAAGCAGAGGAGGGCTTTCGGCTGGTTTTTGACGTGTTTTCAGGCGTTTTAGTCGGGCTTTCCACTTTATCCTTTTTTTGTCTAATGACAAAGTAGAAAGCCCGACAAAAACGCATAAAAACACACAAAAACAGCCGGAACCCCTCCTCTGCTTGGAGAGAAGTACAAACAGGTGGTCATTAGCCCACTAGTTCACCACGTGAAAAGGCAAAAATTCTAGAACAGTTTTTCCGGTCGATATTGGCTCAAATATTAACTTATTGCTTCTTAACACGGAAGAAACACTAGACACAGCAGAGCTAGCCATAACCTTAAATACAAACTCACTTCAGCACGTACTGATTGCTTTAGACTATCCTTTTTCTCACGCACGATTAAGGAGTGGAATACCCTGCCGGGTCATATCGCACAAGCCCCGACAGTGGAGGCCTTTAAGGCCGGGCTTGCCACCCTGCCATAGCCCGTCATAGGCCTGACCCTCCATCAGTGATACCCCTTCAGGGGTTGTTAGAGGGTACCTGAAATGAAGATGAAACACATTCAAAATTCTTCAAAGATACCATAAAGCTGTCAGCGACAACGTGCGGCACATTCCGACAGGTGGTCGCGGAACCCCGCGCCACGAGGCGGCTAAAACGCGTCTTCTTTCTTGTTCTAACATCTTTATGGATAGAAAGTCACAATTTCTGTTATTACTCAGGGACCTGTTTGAAATAAACTCAATGCAGTTACCTGAATGAAGAAAACACACCCGTTATACTTTAGAGTACACGTTTCTGTGAAAGGAAAGTACTTATTTAACCAAGGAGGTTAAACTCCTTGATTTAACATAATATTTTGTAAGTAAACACTACACGAATTTTGCGGAACCATGTCATTCTTCATCTTTACTATCTACATTTGAATATTTTAGAATCTTACCTCTCTTCAAGAGCCTCTCCTAACAAGTCTTCCCCTCCCCACCAGACAGTCTTCTCCACTGTGGCCATGTTGCCGTCTTCTCCAGAGGCACACATCCAGTCAGAAAGTACAAATTCTCCCCTTCATACAGCCCAAATACCGGCATATATGTCCACAGGGAACTTCCAAATACTCCATATGATCTCAGAAAGTGAAAAAAACGAACACTAGGGGAACCAGAAACTGAGATTTGACTTAAAATCCGGAGGAGGTGGATTTCAAGAACATTCTCACAGCGTGGCATGAGCGAAATGAACGGACTGTACCAAGTGCGATGTTAACGCAGGGGTGCCAGACTGTCCTTTTCAGCGACCCTGTGTACTTTTAAGTATAAATATCTCTCCTTTATCAACAAGACATGACAAGCAAAGCTAAGAAAAATCTTGCTAACCTCTACGAGACCTTTGCCTGATGCAACCCTTTCATATTTCACACACTTTAGTTGGACTTGAATATCATACCCACTGAAACTAAGTCCATCTCCAAGCAGATGTTAGGATCCGGATGAGTACTGATATAATCCGCTTGGTGGCGCCCTTCACACAGAGAGAAATATCTGTGTCGATTGATAGCTGCCAATGAGTGGTTTTCTATTGTTTGACGAAGAGAGGTAGGAAAAATATTCAATTCTGTATGACTCTTAGTGTTCCTAAATACCGAGGTAATGTTTCCTGGTTGCGCGGCGCTGGGCGTCCAGGTATTTCGAACCCAGAAACACCGTTACAAAAGTGCTTCAGAAATGGTCCACAATATTTTCATCATCATCATCCGTCGACCTCTGCAGCAGCACAACTTTGATCCACATATTTTACTTTGATCCACATGTCGCTTATATAAATATTACACAATTCCCTTGGGTTGCTATAACAGTTTTCTGTTCCCTACATGTTACACAACGTGTAGTCTTTCCTTGTATCGTCATGCCCGTTCACACGTGTGCGTATATCCAAGTCCGTATCTGTTACGTATTGACATTTTTTATATAAAAGTTTGCGGTCGAAGTAGTCGTTATTTCGGTTCGATAACCAGGCTGCACAACGGTGGGTAGAAGTAGAAAACAACCTCTTCCCCACAAACTTTACCCATTCCCAAAATATAATACGCAACTCGTACGGACTTGGATATACGCACAAGTGTGAATGGACCAAAAGCCAGGTGTAACGGTGAATCTGCCAATTTCTAGGCGCGCGCAACGTGTATGTGTCTGAGTCCGTGCGTGCGTGTATTTGAACATGAACCAATTACCGGGACAGCTTATCAAATCCAACGTACCCCTGTACATGTAACCTCTATTAACATTAATCCGCCAGGTTACATAAATCCGCCACTGAAGAAAACAGTGGGTTTGAGAGATCTCTAGTGCAGCACCCCCAGGTATGAACAGTTTAGATACACAGGAGTGCATTATACTGTAGGACGTCTGGTTGGAGATTCTTTTCAGGGTGGCCTGTACCCTGGTGGAATTATGTTAGTACATGTCCGGTGTGTTAAACATGTTCCCTTTTCCGTTCCATATTCAGGGACATCCTCGTTTGTGAACGTCCATAATCCGGCCTTGAGACGGCCCGATCTGCCGTGACATTGAAAGAGAGCCGTGTTTGTCCTCGGGTTTAACCACATAATTCTGCACGGTGGTCGCGCTAAACCCGCTCTCTCAACCAAACCACCAGAACGCCAAATCCTCATCAGTCGTAATTTCAAGTGATTTCATATATTATATCACATAACCTCAGAACTTTTTAAAGACGACACAAACCGAATTTGGGACGCCAAAACGGCTGTAAACGGACTTGTTTGACAAAGTTTGTGTTGAAAGAAAATATAAAACACTTCTAGACCCAGTCGCTGAAGCAAGCTGCGGGCGGCTTGACACGCAGGCCCGACCTGTTTTTGTCAGAATTAGCGGCTTTGGAAATCAGTCATTGTTCCACCCCCTCTCCACAGCACTCCACAACATTCCCTCTCCACCCATCTCCACCTCCCTGTGTGCACACCGACACTCCCTGATTGGTCCGCAGCCTCTTGAGTCCCACCCTTATTGTGTGGTTGGAGAGGGGACTTGAGAGTGCAGCCAGCCGAAGGAATTGTGCCCAAACGGCGCTGTTGTCTAGGATGTGGAGCTAGCCGTGAGAGGGGGACTGTGACAACACGCCAGTAACAGGTTGTCTTTGCTGTTCTAACTTGGCTGTACGGATTACGTCAAGGCATTCTGCCGGACTGGAGCAGTGATGACTAAGCACTGATCGGTGTTGGAGTGTTGGAGTAAGTGTTTCGCCGTCGTTCTTCGCTCAGGAGAGATCCCGGACTCAGTGGTGTACGAGAGAGTTTCAACCCCGCTTCCATCGCAGTCGTCTTTCCTAGGATCGACATTTTTAGGTAAGGTTTGCACTTAATAAACCATAGGTTATGCAGAAGTGGGCTTTCATTTGAAGTTTATGAGGCGCGGAAAAGCAGACTTGTATAGTAAAGAAAACGATCGCTTTTTTCAAACAAGGAAAAGTCTCTCAACATGGCAGAGCTGAACTGCGTACGTGTTTGCACCGCAGTTAAAAAGAAGGCGATCAATAAAGTAAACGTTAGATGGTTACCTTGCAGCAGATGGAGGGTTGAGGGTGGGGAGGGAACAATAGAAAGTAGCACCGCCGACATGCTCCAGCCTGGCGCTTAGAGCCTCGCCTTTGTACCGTCCCGAGAGGTGCCTGCCCTCCGACCGGCTTCTACTAATGAGATCGCCACAAACTTGTAATTTGCTACACGAAATGAGGAGGAAATCGCTCGGTCAAAGTCACGCGCGAGCAGGTGCTAAAATAGACCCTGGACAGGCGGCGTGCTTAGGGCTGACGTAGAGACGCCACGTCGTACATCAACGTCACAGTCACGTACTTTAACGTAAGCTTCATTGGTGGAGCACGTCGCCAGAACGTAAGCGTTTAAGGTCGTGTACTCGTATTTAAGGTTAATATCTCGCATATAGGTTCATTTAGTTGTGTCCAAAGACATATCTTATGCAACGGCTGTTACCCCGATGCAAAGTTGACCAAAGAGAACAAAAGAGATTCAGCAGTTAAAATAGGTTTGAATAGCAGGCTAATTGCCGTCTACGCATTACTTTCTGAATAGTGCTCATTAGTGGTGGTTTTGGAGGTGATTTTGTGGAATATTTGCTGGTTTCCTCTCTGTTGGTTTCCAATCGTTTCTTCTCTTCCGGAAGGATAGAGTCCAATCTGGTGAATGCGGTCTCCTGACCATGAATTGTGAGGGTCACTAAGATGGAACACTTCATACGAGAGTTACTTAAAAAAAGCAATCCCGTCAACCTTAACGTTCATTTGCTAAGGGTGACTTGCTTTTCCAATTATTCGTTCCTCCTTGATCCTTAACGTTCTCTTTCTGGACGAACTTTTCAAAAGTGTTGACGTCATTTTCGTCATTAAGATGTGCACAATGAGACCCCTATTTCTCAGAGGTAAAAAAAGAAACTTACGAGGCAGCGGTAAGATGCCAAGATGATGAAAAAGTTAAAGCCGAAACTCGTCTTAATTAGACCGTTAAGGGGGATCTCATAGAAGACGAAGATAAGAGTGCTCCACGTTTCTTCTCTGGCCTTCAACAAATTGGATGTACGGCATGAAGGGTCATCACCACTTAAGACACAAACACTGCCATCTTCCCACCTGTCGCCTCCGCAGGTGTTCCAGTGTTCTCAACATCACTCGTACATAGTTTCTAAGACACAGCCTTTGTCTTCGTGTGGCGAAGACTTCAAGGACCGGATTTGTAGAAAAACAAGTCGTTTGTTTGTAACATGAGGCTGGCGCAAATTTACGCATAACTCGAAAACACCTAAACAACAGAATTAGCTATATGTGGACATAGTGACAAAGTTCAATTCGTCACAAGCTGTGCGTACAGAAAATCATAAGTACCGCACAAACTGTTAAGTGTTCCTATCCTTTTAAGGGTGTTTTCTGATATAAGAACGACCAAGGCATTCCCTCGTGTATTGAGGAGACTTAGGCGTAAGCTTCAGGTGCCAAACCTCTGCACGTGAAACAACCCAACACACTTATCGAGAAGCGCAGATGTAACCCAAAGTGCTTGGCTGGAAACGCGAGCCGTAGCGAAGTCACACTGCGCTAGTACTAGCCAGACAAAAAAGCATGCTTCACCTCAGTTGAGGATGACTTACCCTAATTGAATGTTAGACATCCAGGTAATAAGATACACAACAAAACGAGCACTCAAGCAACTGGATAGGTTTCCAAAATCTCGCGTAACAGTTTTCTTGCGTAACTTACCTTGATTTTTGCGCGAGCGCGGTGGTAACAAATATCTCCAGGAGGAAGTGCTCTCAGACTCTCGACAGAACCTCAAGATCTCACTTGTCCCACATCGACATGCGGATAATGATGCTTAATCTCTCACCTTAATCCCGTGATTATAGATCGAACATTAACGCACATTGTAGTCGGAAAATTGATACTGTTCATGTTAGAGAGGAGAAATACTGGATCAAAACATGTCTCCTTTGTTGGAAATGTGAAGACGTGACTGCACGTGTGCGTAGTTTTGCTAAGGTAGAAATTAAAGGCACCTTAAAGGTAGAAATACTACGAAAATCTCCAGGTACAGCTTGCTTAAGATTTACAGATTCGTAGTAAATTTTTGTAACCAAAGAAGCGATTGAGCTAATTTCTAGAATAACGCATGTGATGACTAAGCGGCCCGTTGTTGGAATCAAATGACGTAATCAAGTGTGTTTTGAAAGGTGATGAAATCACATTTAGTATGAGTCACAAATAAAGGACAATCAAAAACTTCTTCCAGTTTGAAAAACACGATGAAAACACATAAAGAAATACTTGTTTCTTTGTCAAAAACGACGGAAGTTTCAAATGACAAGGAGGATGTTTACGCTGGTGAAATCCTCTGGACAACTTACAACAGTTGTTGTTGTTATTGCAGAGGCACGGTCTTAATTCTGTTAGATAATAGCAGACACAGTCCACGCCCTAGCGAAAACAAGCAACAACATCCTGCTTGCGTATCAACCACATTGTCTGATGTAACACCGTGAGGATACAAAACGGACGACTTTCCTTCAGTTGATCAGAGCCTAAAGAAAACCCGAACCAACTACGCGGTAGAGCTGAGCAGAAAATCTACTCGTATATGTACGGTAATACAGAGTGATGTTCTATGCGTGTGTTGCCTACGTTACGTAAAGGTAAGGATAAAGCAGCCATCCTCAGCTGAGGTGAAGCATGTTGCTTTTTCAAGTGCAATACGACTTCGCCAAGGTTCGCGCTTTTTAAAATAGTTTTTTCTAGCTTGTGTGATTTTGTTTACCTGTTGTTCCAGCTTGTGGTGTTGTGTTGGCGTAACTGTTAGAGAGTTTTTTTCCCAGAACCCTGAGGTCCTGTGTTCAAATCCCCTCGCAATATAGTGACACGACAGTGTTTTGCCCCTTGAAAGGCACGACACGACTTTCCGATCACTCCACCCAGGTGTAAAACTTGGTACCTGACTTCGGTTGGGGAGATAGCGGCGGTGGAAGTAGGGGGTTGGGCTCTGCCTTCCAATATAGTGTCCTAGACATAGTGAATAAAAACCCACTGCGCCTATGGCCTAGACAATAGATATGTGACTTTTAAAAAGCTAAAGCCGGTTGAGGTAGTCTCATAGCCTTTTTGACGCCGTAGGGCTAGGGATAGTGGGCCGTTATCCAGCTTGGTAGAGTTAAGAAAGGCGTGTTAAGTACCTTTCCCTAGGGCACAGCATCGGTGGTATGACAGTAGATTCCAACCAGGACTTTGATTTTGGGCCAAACACGCTAATTCACCTATTCCTCTGTTCCAGTTCTAGTCTCTAGCTGACCGTGGCCGACAGCATGTCCGGGCACAAGATCAACCCCAGCAGTTCCCCCACGCCTCTGCACGGCATCGAGAGGGAGGGGCACATCGACGAGGCAGCTGCCAGGGTAAGGGTTTACACAAACAACGGAGCTATACAACTACTGGGTATCATGTACATTTAAGTTTCTACAAACAACAGAACTATAGACCCACTAGAGATCATGTACATATAGGTTACTCTCTAAGCTTATGTACAAATATTGCACCTCTAGGTAAAATGGGAATATATCTCCGTACAATGAGAATTGCAGCTAAAAATCTTCATTTTATGATAAAAGGCCGTCCAAACTGGCTTTAGAATATGGCCATATTAGAATCATAGAATAGTATGAGAAGTACTGCCAGGGTATTAAAGGGTTTCTACAAACAACAAAGCTATAGAACCACTAGAGATCACGTACACATAAGTTACTCTCTAAGCTTATGTTCAAATACTGCACGTCTAGGTAAAATGGGAATTTATCTCCGTTCAATGAGAAATGCCGCCAAAAATCTTCATTTTATGATAAAAGGCCGTCCAAACTGGCTTTAGAATAGGGCAAGTGTATGAGAAGTGCTGCCCGGGTATTAAAGGGTTTCTACAAACAACGAAGCTATAGAACCCCTGCAGGTATCATGTGCATATAAGTTTCTCTTTAAGCGTATGTTTAAATACTTCATGTTTAGGCAAGGATGCTATATATAGGCTATAACCTCCTTGGTCTGGGTAAAATTGAAATTTATCTACGTCAAATCACTACAATTTGATTTTAGAACCGCAGCCGAAAATCTTCATTTCATGATGAAAGGCCGTCCAACCTGTCTTTTAAATAGGACAAGTGTATGGAAAAGTACACGTTTGACTTGAGTCATTGCAAAAACTGTGACATTTGTAAAGCATTCAGCACAAAGAAATTGCTACATTTAAGAATTGTTTTATCAAAGGCGTCACTCGAAAGTAACAGTCTATCATCGAAAACAATGCCACGAGAACACCTTCAATGGCAGGTGTTTTTCTGGCTAAGTAGAAAGTATGGTAAAGCTTATGGAAAGACAAACGCACGCTTTGGAGTGTCTATTGTTTGAACTGTTAGGTAAGACTGTTATTTTGGTGTTTCACTCGACACAGACATTCTTTTGTCCCGCCCAGTAAACATTCTTGTGCCCAATGACGACGTAAAAATAAGTTGTTTCTGTCATTGTGCGAAGGCGACGGGTGCATAGGTATTTGCCCTTTGATGAAAGTACATGCCAGCAGGTGACCTTTTTAAGGGACACTTATGATAGACTTAAATCCAGGTAATGAATTGCGGTTCATGATTGTTGTCGTTGTGAATGTAAGGGAGGTTTTCTTAGAGTAATGCTTCTCACACCCGGGGGGCAAGGGCAGCTGCAGAATGGAAAAGGTGAGCCGGACACCACTTTGTGACGGAGAGCGTTTTAGCTGTAGCGCTATAATGGCTGTTAAGGACATTTTGCTGATTAATCATGTGAAGTGTTTATAGGGGTGACAGCAAGGCTCTATCACACCTGACATGATGACGACGACCGTGTGACAAATGTGCACTTCAGCAGACAACTCCTTTCTCCGCACCTCTGGAGCACGCTTACTTTTCCCACAGCTTTTAGCAAAAACACCCGTCTAATACCTTCACCTTCACTGACTACAAAACATGTAGCCTAAATTAAGAACCGAGGGGGGGGGGGGCGTACAGAACAACAAAGAGAGAGTAGTATGTTATGCTTCGGTCACATTTGAACTGGTGCCCGCAGGGGGTGTAGGTCCAGAAGCCACAAATGTGTCCCGGTAGGGCACGCCCGAAAAAAAACGGCCCGTAAACTGCCCGGCAGGGCCCCTTTGCCAAATGTGACGGAATCATACCACATTCACCTTTACTGACTATAAAACATCTAAACTAAGAAGAGAAGGAGGGCGTTTACAATAAGCTAGAAATGGCTTGTTGCAGAGTAGTACATGGTACACAATTGTAATCATATGAATCTAGTGAAGTAAAATTCGCTTGCGAACCGGGCTGTTGACCTAACTACTGCACGCTAGCTGTGACGCGTTCTCTGTTGCCTCCTTTCTAACGCTTGTCTCCTCTCCTGACGATGCCTCCAGCGGATTTCCGTGGCGCGGCTGTCGATAAATGCGGACGTGGAGCAGAAGCTGGAAGAAGTCATGACGGTAAAAACTCACCACAATTTCCAAACGTTTACAGACAAAAACAAAACCACAACCCTGTAATAAATCAAGACAGCATCCGGAATAGAAACATAGATGAAAATCTCGTAATTGGTGTAGTGTTTGATATGATTTTGTAGATCGTTTTCTACATGAACTAGATTCTTGTCCAATGATCTTGTCTGAATTTGACTGAACTCAAAATGAAAGAATCTGGTGACTAAGAGCTGCGAAAACAAGTTGTCTCCCTGCTTAGCACTAGCTGTGATGAAAAATAGCACACAAAAGACCTGTTCCTCCATGAAAATCAACAGAATGACCCACAAATTACTCAACCATTGATATTCAAGTTTGACATCACATGACACGGTCTCAAGTGCCTTGTGATTTTCTCAATGAATTGTTGGCCATCGATAGCATTAGAGAAAAACTCCTTCAGCTGTGCGGGGTGCTCACTCTGGCTCTCACAGCTTTTGACCGTGGCTTGCCCTTAGATACGAGGTACTTCACATGAAAGTCAGCAACTCACAAATTGTACTTATTGTAGCCTCACGAACTGTTCTGACCGACTACTTGAAGTTTCACGCTACTGCCCTCCACTCAATACAGATGTCCACTCTCTTTGAAAAATGTAGCACCAGAAATTTATTCTAAAAATACAGTAGTCGCGACATAAAACGACTTAGACGTTTAATTAAAGCCTGGTGTTCATTTCTAACTCTCCCTTCGCACGGACTAACATTACTTGACAAGACGACGGAATAACACATTTTAGTCCCATAATTTCCGACTTTCTTGACGAATTTCTGCAATGGATCTTTCAACTTTAACACAACAAATACATTTAGATACATCTTATTCAAAGTTAACGTTGAAACTTTAGTTGACAACTTCACAAAAGCTTCGTTACAATGAGCAGCTGAAAGATCCATTTTGACAGACCATCTTTGACATAGAATTCAAGGTAGAGAACAGTGTCACAATAGCTACGATCCTGTAATCGTAGTACGTTACCTGATATTAACACGTTACTTGCAATGGTAAATATCATGTGATGAATGTTATTGATGAAATAATAGCCAAACTCCAGCATTGATGTTTGTTCTATGCTTGGTTTTGAACTTCACAGCGTGTCAGAAGGAAAAACCACGACAAAGATGACAAGGTTGGTAACCCCTGTCTTCATATCTATCACTTATTTCTGCTTGCATGGCAAAAAGTAGTAGTGATATTTACAGTCATAATAATAGTAGTAGTAGTGGTGGTAGTAGTAGTTGTAGTAGCATGTGGCAAAATAATCTAAGGACTATCATGGTTAATACTCTGGACCGTACATACAACATGCAGTTTTAAAAGCTGTTGCTGATAGTGTAACGGAGACCAGTTTTCTACGTTTTCTACGTTGATCATGGCTATGGATAGAAAAATACTGCCCTGTTGGTAAAGTTGTGCAAACTGATGGAACTTTCTCGTTTGTTCTAGACTCGTTGGGGATCGTTGAGAAGGCAGTTTCGCGAGGTAAGGCCATGTTGATTTGATTATATGGATGACATCCTTTGGGAACCCCAAAACTGATGCGAGCGTGCGAATAGAAAAAAGTTTGGCAAAAAAAAGTTACCTTCATTATAAAATCTGCGTGGTCAGGAAGGATGAACAAAACTAAATATGTTGACATTGTGATGAAGGTTGTTTTATACTACCATTGTGGGTAAAAGAACAAAGACATTTAACGATACCTCATCAAAGTGACAACGCACTTTATATCCCAATGTTGGGGACAATAGATTAAGATATACCTCACCACGTCTTATTCTATGAATGTGGATTTCATTGTAAGCATGTCTTTGACTGGTTTCAGCATGGTTCCACTGGCTTCAGCCCAAAACTCACAGAGGAAAACTCGTTTGAGCTCGAACATGCGACAAATGATAAGGTAGGAATCTTCAAAATACCTACCCAGAGTAAAAATGGTACCATGAATGAAATTGCATGGGTAACCATATTTCACATTCTGTGTCACATCATGTATCAAGATATGAGCATGTAGCAAAATGGACCACATGGAATTGCCATTAACAAGATATTTCAACTATACTTGGTCATTTAGTTCTCACATACATAGTTTAGTAATAGAAAAAAGACATACTTTATTTTCGTTGAAAGAACGAATGAATGTAGGCTGAATTGCGTATCAGTTACACTCTCTGTCCAGTACAAACATGATCAAGCTTGACGGTAAAAGTATTGATACACATATAAATCTAATGTCGCAAGTGTACGTTTATTCCTATGCTTCTCACTGGATATACTTGTCAATGTCAATCACGATCACCAGTACCAGTACCACCCCGGCGGCAAGCCGAGGCAAACGTCGCCCAACCACGACGCCGACTCCGGGTACAACGAGGAGCGGGCAAGTCCGCGGTACCACACACCTGACGCACAGGTAAGGTGTTACGTCATCAGGGTACCGGTAACCGGACACTGACATATCCTGAAACATGATCCTGGAACGAGTGCCAGAAATCACTGGGGATACAAAGGAGATGTGGCATTGAGAAATCTCTGCATTCTCTCATAGTTCTGTCTTCTAGTCATGTACCGTCATCTGGTTCTAGTGCATGGGCCCCTGACGTCACAAACTGTCTTCCAATCGCAGAGCTTTCTTTCTGCCTGTACCGTCAAAAACCATTGAGAAATCACGTACTCACAATGCATGTGTTTTGTTGTCTGTACGTTTGCTATACATATATGTTGCTCTTGTGCTATTCATCGCATATTTTGCGCGTCCCTTCTCGTGTTCTTAATGGTCATGTGCGTTCCTGATGTATATCACTCCTGTCCTCAACGTCTACAATGAAGTGTATGTGCTCCCGTTAGATATGTACTATATATGTCATGTGTCTACAAACTCTGTCAACTTCATTCAACATCAGAACGTCCCTGTCTCCTTTAGTACTGTCATTGTTAACATCATAACAACATCACTGTCTTGTCATCTATTAACCTAGGTAACCGTTACCTGTACACTAACCATCATCCGTGTGCTCTTAACATGTGTCTGTCTCCTTACTAACAGCCTGTCCCTAAACCTGCAACTCCTGTGAAAAAAAGCGAGCCGCCAGTTGTCAATGCCACTCTTGAGCAGCTCCGACGCGGCTCCCTTTTCAGGGGCGAAAAACCGATCACTGAAAAGCCACATAATGCCTGGCAGGTACCAGACTACCGTATGATACTAGCATCAACTAAGAACGCTGTAGTGATAAAGTTAAACTACGGCTTTTAGGTAACACAACATCGGCAGACGTGCTAGTTACATAGTATGCCTGTGAAACGCTTCAAAATTTGCTTAAGTTTTGAGGCTATTGGCGATATCAGGCAGAAGCATTCATGCAAATGAAGCATATGGAAAGCTTAAAAACTGTTCAAACTGGGCATAAGATGTGTGTCATATCTGTAGGGTTTGCTGGCGAGACATCAGGAGAAGGGAGGCAGGCCTGGCAAGCATGTCACTATCAAAACTGGCAAGGTAAAGAATCATTTACAGGTCTTATACATTGGTTTTGAGTGCAGTGGCTTGCACAGTCGGCTTATAACGCGTTTTATGACCATGATGGGGTTCATGCTTTTGCATCGTCGATGCTTACAGACTAATATTGAATAAACAAGAGATGCTGTGCCTTGCCACTAACACAATCCTATCCTCTTGCACTATCTTTGTTCTGTTCCGCCTAACCCTGTAGCCCGATGAAGTTGAACCTCCTCCAAGAGCGCCCCGGGAGGGGCACCGCGGCCCGAACGAACGCCCGCCGGACAGGCAAACAGACGGCCCGGGCCAGGGACCGCACCCCGCCCGACGGTCTTCACCCCACGGACGAAGACCCTCTCCTAACCGCAGACCCGGTTCCCCAGGCGGGCGGAGCCGGTCGCCAAATCGGCCGGTTGTTTCTCCAAGGGGAAGAAGGCCGTCACCAGATCGGCAGCCAGGCTCACCGACGGGACGGCGTCGTTCCCCCAACCGGCCCGGCTCGCCAGCTGGACGGCGCCGCTCACCGAACAGGCCGAGCGGCTCCCCTGATCGCCGACGCCGCTCTCCGAATCGGGCCGGGTCCCCGAGAAGAGGACACTGGCCTGCTCCGAGGAAGCTGGCTGGTTCCCCCCGAGGACGGCGGTGGCCCTCCCCGCCCCGGCAGGGGGATGGTTCCCGTGGACGAAGCCGGTCTCCGAATCTGGCACGGGGTCCTCCGAACCAGAGAGGCCGGTCTCCGAACGCCAGAACAGGCTACCCGAACGAGATATACGACTCACCGGGACAGAGGAGAAAACAGCCTCGGGACGAAGGGGTATCATCCGCTGAGAGGCGCAGACAGTCCATGCCTGAAGGAAAGGTAGATGCTTCTTCAAAGCAAACGTCCAACTTTCCTCATCGGCAGTATAAGCAAAGTCGTATCACCGATTCCCGAAGTAGATGTTCTACGTTTCACACTAAATCCGAATCCATTATGCAGTGTATCTGTCATATTAATCTACTGCTTGTAACATTTCTGCTTGTGCTAACACTAACAACCATATCTCCCATTGCTTTGCGCTCGTCAACAAACAGAACAATGATCAACACGGACCGGAGGACAAACAGAGGCGGCAATCTATCCCGTCACACGGCAACAACGTTAACAGGCCGCAGGAAAAACGGGTAAAAAAAGCTGTGCTCATAACAGCAACTAGCATAAGCTGACTTTTCTCCCATTGTTTCCGATCGCTTCTAGAATTTTCATTGTTTCAATGCGTTACGCACGTGCCGCTTAAGCATTGACGCCTGCTTACCCAATTATTTTAGAACCCAAACTCAACGGCGGAAGTTTGGAAAGCGGACCATCCGGGCGAGAAAATGGTGGTTGTATGATACTAAGCGATTTTGCGTTTTGGGTTATAAGGTCTTCCAGGTGGTAGATAGCTGGTTTTATGATGTACTTAGTGATCTTGCGTTTTCGGGTTATAAGGTTTTCCGGGTGGTAGTTAGCTGGTTGCCATATGTTTACACTTCTATAGAATGATGATCTATGACTTTCACATGTTTTGTAGGTCAGATATAACTTTCTTTAATCTGGCAGAAGGATTAGATCAACAGTAACGGTCTAAAGGAAGGAGTTTGCTGTTACTAGTGGTGTTAACGATCTGTAGCATTAGATGCCTAAATATTAGTTGATACTAGATACAGAAAGGTAGTTCCAAATGGTTCAGTAACATGACATTTGCAGAATGCGAACTCTTTAGCGTTAGACTTGAACCTAGCTGCTATTTCCCCCAGGACGACGGAAGGCTGATTCGGTCCCCGCCGACATCCAGGCCTGCATCTTCGGAGAGACGGATAACTCCCGTGGAGGAAGTCGTACGCATGTTGTTTACACTTTTAACCCGGTGGTAGCATAGATGTGGGAATAAGGTTTAAAGGTCCCTTTTGTAAGAAGACTGAGTAAACTTAACTTTCCATTATTTTTCAACAGGCTTTAATCCATTGATTTGGCCCCAAAGTTTACACTTTTAACCCGGTGGTGGCATAAATGTGGGAATAAGGTTTAAAGATCCCTTTTGTAAGAAGGATGAGTAAACTAAACTTCCCTTTTTTCAACAGGCTTCATTCCATTCATTTAGTCCCGAGTTTAGAAGTTTAACCTGATAACCTGGTGGTAGCATAGATATGGGAATAAGGGTTAAAGTTTGCTTTTGTATGAAGGCTGACAAAACTTAACTTCCCATTCTTTTTCAACAGGCTTCAATCCATTCATTTAGTTCCAAAGTCCTTAACATAAATAATACAACGCTTTGCATGTAAACTTGATATAGTTCCTATATCTAAGACCTTGTAAAGCAGAAGAAAAACGGTTGTGCTATTGGTTTCTAGGAGCCAACCGTAAGCAGCCCGACTGGACTGATAAGCGCCATGAAACCCACCGATGGACGAAGGAGACCCACTCCAAATAAGGTTGTAGTACAAATGACGTCACAGCTATACCCAATATCTTATTGCAGACATTGCTGTAGATTTGCAGCGCAGTTAAGATAAAGATGATGTCATTTGAGAGGGTTTGTTTTCCTGATTTTCCGCAGAAGCCAAGAAAATCTGTTGTTTTTGTAGACCCTATACCAAAGGAAGACGTTCAACAAGAAAAGGTCTTAACATTTCAATGATCTTCGCGTAAATTCGCAGCCTCATTTAGACCGCCGCATAGATAATGTCCCCTGCTGCAGCAATTGTACAGTATAGAAGATTGTCCCTTGTGCCAAAATAGGATGTGTGTCTCTAGACGTGCATCTGCCAGATCTAGACATAAGAGGATTTCCCCCTACACACTATCAGACCTGTAGGACGTCTATCGGTACTAATGCTGGCCATTGCCGAAGTTTGACTTGCCATTGCCGAAGTTTGACTTAAAGACATTGTTTCTCATTCAGAACACTCATAACTTCTACACATAAGAAATAAAAAGATTTAGAAACATTTCAGGCTTATCAAAAAAACGACAAATCCAATAATGTTCTTTATAAAGAATATATCAATTAGTACCGTAAGAGCATGACTATCAGGAATGGTCTCTTTGAAAATTCTCCTGTATCAAACCGTAGTGTCCAGAAGTTGATATTTGATATTGGGAACACATTGCTTGCTTGTAGTTAGGCACGTCTCTAATACTTTTTACGAAAACTTAGATGCACTTCTCGAAGATTTAAATGCAGCCACCATGTAAAATCCCTGCTCTAAAAACTTCCAGCTAGAAATGACACCTGTCAATAACGCACGAATGGTGATTTCGTAGGATAACAGGCCGCCTTCTTCAAAAGACCTCGTCCAACCTGTTCTACATCAACCTGCAAAAGATCCAGGCCCACTTCCGTCTACATCAGCGGCCTTTCTCGGCAATCCGCCCGAATATGGGAAGGTGATTAACACGTTGAATTTCTTTTGTCATCTTTGATATATGCTGCTTTTAACTTCAACGAGTATAAACGGCCATATTTTCAGCTTGTTAAATATAAGCCAGGCATATAACTACTCATAGAAATTGACTAAACGTAGATTAGATGATATATTACAATGGCTTCTTTAGTATTATAGATAAAAGTAAACAATGCTTTAATCAATCTTAATCTTAGAACGTAGTTTGGGTGAGAAGAAGCAAAAGCTTCAATGATGATGATACAATAAACAGTTTTGTTAAGCTAACTTAATCAATTTGTCTTTGTAATAAGCCCTATGAGAGGATGTTACAATTAGTATAAAAAGAGAGCGTGTAGCTAGGAACAGAAATGCTACTTTAACAACACATGAGCGGCGGTTTTGTAGGAAAATCGTCCGACATCAGCAAAACAGCCTGTGCAACCGGTACCCAACAAACCTCCACAACCGCTTGACTCAACCACTGACTCTAATAAGAGCGATGCATCTAAACAGGGCGAGGTGAATGAAGGCTCAACAATAATGATACTTCATATCAATTCCCTTTTCCTGTAGTATTACATTTAAACCCTTAATGATAGCTAGGTAATAACAGGTGAAATAACTACCATGATGCCCCCCTCCCCGTTCATCCAGTAGGCTAGTTAAGAGCTAATGTAAAGCATGTAGTTACGACAGAAAACATTGTGATAACATAACAATTATGGTTTTGTAGGAAAATATGCCTCCCAAGGCAAAGTCGCCGATTCCTCCGTCTGCAAAGTCGCCAGTTCCTCCATTGGTAATTGCAAAATCACCCATCCCACCATCGGCAAAATCACCGATTTCACCGAAGGCAAAATCACCCGTTGCTCCAAACGCTCCGCAGCTGACGAGAACTCCACAGCCAATACCGTCAACATCAAATAACCATGCAGCAAAGCCCGGGCAGGTGACTCACGGCTAATCAATTGTTTTAACGGGTCTCGAAGAACCTTTACGTTTACGAAAGCATTGTCAATGGATCGAGCAGATGGATGAGGACTATTACAGGGATTAGATGGAACTGCACCATGACATACTTGATTAAAAGTGGTTCGCACACGTTTGTCGATAATGTAATTTGACGCATTTTTAAAGACAATAATGGTGTTGATGATGATCTAACTTAAGATCATCCATTTTTCTCAGGATCGACCACCATCGATATCTACAGCAAAACCGCCAGAGATACGAACAACAAGCCCATCCGTTAAGGTTGGGCCATTTTTCACACGGAAGATTTTAGCGTCACATTTTCAAGTCCTGAGATTTCAAAACTGCTTCATGTTTTCAAATAAGATATTTGATTGTATGTGTTTACAGGTAACAACGGCTGTGTCTACACCGAAGAAGACAGAGGTTAACCTTTTACCATTTTCCGTATTTTTCACCTTAATCAAGTAATCTTTCTTTCCTGAACTGTTGAAAAATGTTAACGTTTATAAAGTATCCTGTTCTATTAACAGGTATATGCACCAGCTTCAGTGAAAACAGTGGACGAGACTAAAAAGGTTTAGATTTGGTTGTTATGATACGGTGGTGGTGTAGGTGGTGATGAATAGAGTAGTGACAATAGGATGGATCTACATGGTGCAAATGTTAAAGCGGCACTGGCACTTTATAGTGTTGCCATTATGGTAGTTTCTGTAGTGTTATGGTGTGTTAATGTAAACGGTGGTGGTCTGTTCTGAGTTACTCTGTATTTTGTGAATTGTATTATTATAGTGTGGTGTTACTGGGATTGTGTAGTGTTAGCCTAGCCAATGCTTCATATCGTACATGTCCACAGTTTATCATCCGTCTCTAAATCTAACAATGTAAATAACCGAGTTTGGTTTTCTCATAACATGACAAATCAAGCGCAGTTGGCCTTCCTTCTTTATGATATCTAGACTACTTGTTATTTGGTTTTAGAAGACTAAAAGTATCACATGCTGTCACAAATGAGACATATTTGGAGAATCTGCTGCAGTATTTGAGTATCTCATCATGGCTAATGTTTCTACAAATAGGATGGCTCATTCCATGATCTTCAGATGGACTTAGCTCCTCCTAAACAGGAACCCTCTACGAGTAAAGCCAAGGTACCAGAGCTCATGTTACGATAAGAACAAAAATAATATAGTTACAGAATACATAAAGGTACCTATAGCATTAGAATTCATGGCAAAAGTGTTAAGCATCATAAGGATTGTTGAGTGTCATTTTGATGCATCGATAATTTTACCGTTGACTCTTGTAGCAGCCACAGAGTGCTGCTAGCCAGAAGTTAACTACAGAAACACCGGCCAATTCCAACCAGAAAAATGTCGCAAATCCCACGCCGGAAGTAACCCAAGCACAGCAGAAAGACGCTAATGCTAAAGCAGCTCCTACAGGCTCAGCAAAGGCCAAATCACCCAAACCAAAGTTGCAGTCACCTCTTCAGGAGAACGGTTCTGTGGTAAGGCCCCATGTCACTCTTAAAAGCATGCAGCCTTCAAGTCAAACAGATAAAACAGTTGCTGATTCTACGTAAACAACACTAATTGCGTAATCTAATCGATCTACAGGTGAACAAACAACTGCTTGACGTCATGACAGATAATCACCAACCTTTCTGGATGGTTTAGGTTTTAACCCCTGTAATAATTCCAATTGCAAATTGAAAATACGGCTGAAACCCTGTAAGCTCTTTAACTCTAAGCTACAAGTAATACTTTGCATTAGCGTTGATCAGTTGCGAAAACGTAAACACAAACTGTGTGAATTTTCATTTTGCCCACGATATTTTCCTTGGGAGGTCATGAGGTTCTAAGTCTGGCAACTGAGTTTGCACTACTACATATTCATGTAGTTAAAATCCTATGATAATATTTATCAGAAGTTTCTGCATATTCGGTCCACAAAAATGCTTTTAAGAGTGACACGGGGACTCAAGACAGCCGCTTTGCCCTAGGAATTATTCATTCTTTCATCCTTTCATTTCACAACCCTTTCGTTCCTATTTGTTTTTGACATTAGAAATACAGGAAAAGACAGTGAATTAGGAAACCCTAGGAACTAGAATTAGAATACATGAACATTCTTTCATTTCACAAACCTTTCGTTTATATTTGGGTTTGTGGCATTAGAAAAATAGGAAAAGACAGTGAATTGATTTGCATTATTTTGCAAACAAAATAAATGTATCTTCATGCTTATCATCATGTTATGATTTTGATCCTTACTCAGTCGAAAAAGAAACCATCGTTCAGTGAGAAAAAGTACCAGACATCAGACGAGCCGGTAAAGACTGCGGTAATAGCGAAGGTTTACTAAAAAAAATCGCTTTCTGTGCACAGTTTGTTTTCTTTCTGCTAATAGCTGCGAGTTCCTTAGTGTTTTTTACGTCCACCATCTATTGATTATCAGCTAGCAATGCCCTTGTTTTGGCGTGAAAATCTTTATTTCCATTACATTCGTAAAAGGTTTTAAGTCCTTTTTAAAGTTTAGTGTGTTTCGGTCGTTTGCAATTGTAGTAGATGACAGTAGATGAGATCATGCAAATTAGGTAAGTTGTCTACGTACCGATCTAAATCAGTAACGATGTGAAGAATGAGATAAGGTGTGCCTTAAACGTGCCTTGGCGTTTTTCAATACGAATTCTAAGACTTTCCACTGAACACCTGCATGGATATGAAGATTCTTGTTACTACTACAGGAAGTGAAACCACTCGAAAGGAAACTTGAAAGGAAGGATACAGCACAAGTTCTCAAGGACAAAGACCTTAATATGGTATCCTATCCTTTCACCGTCTTTTACTATAATGCTTCAATTGAATTTTCTTTACCAGTACCTTGTTTTCCCTTAGAATTACAATCTAACTGAACACGAAACAATGGGCTATGCCCTTATGGCGTCGCCAAAAAGGTAATGATGCAAATGCTGTTGCAGGATACGGAATTCCTAGACCTAGATGACCGGAAGGGAAGTGGGAAGACGTTGGTCAAGGTGTTTCTCTCTCCCGTGTCTTGATAGAAATAGATTCTAAGAAAAATTAAGACTACAGATATATGAGAATAATCTTTAAAACAACCTTAGTCGAAACTCAACAGCTGCAATTAAGCACACTTTTGTATAGCTTTGTAAAATGTAATAAAGAAATGCGCATTGCGATTCTGTACTGATCACTTTCTACCCCTCAACATAGGATCGTCCAGCTAAGAAAAAAGGCGACTGGATGGCGTCAAAGAAAACGGTAACCCATGCTTCATGCAAAGGTGGTAGTCATAGATTGGTGGTGGTGGTTACATGGTAGTGGTGTCGGTGTATTTTTTGTAGTTACATGCTATTGGTGTCAATGTATTTTTTACTAACATTTGTTCCAATGACCTTAACGCTAGTGGTGTTAGCTAGATGTAGAAAGGTATAGCTTTTTCCTAAAGGTTCATGACTTATTTATATTTGCCCAAGGTGGAGGATCTTCCTTTATGGTGATGATTTGTACAAGCAATTTTACTAAGTGGCGCGTCAAGATTTTTCGGAAGAGCTGATGAGGAATGTCGTGATTAGGGGTTAAACGAAGGCTCCGCATGTTCAAAAGGTGATGCAGATGATAACTATTTTTGCATGATTCCTTTTATTACAGCAAGGAACCTCGAAACGGCATGGAAAGAAGAAGCCCACCTCTAGAAAGGACGCTCACATACAGGAGCTGAGCGGGAGCGAGAAGGCCTGCTACACATGTGCTGGGTAAGTCATTGTTTGTAATATGTCTATTCTTACTCAATGGCAGCAATCTGTTATGTGGAGGCATTATAGTTTTTTAATGGATACCTCTGATCTCGAACTTGCACATAAACTTAAGTATGTAAGGTATCTTCTCTTGTATGCTAAGGACCTCCAACGATGTTTGACTGGGTTATATGACTGGTTTTAATGGTCATTTAGTTAAACTTGGTTAGAATCTAGTTTTTTGTTACTTTATTTATGTATAACTATGTGTCTGTTCCTATAATTGTTGACTCTCGAAAATCAGCTATGCTGCCGGAGAGTTCTTTGTAGTGTTTATGTTTAGGTGTACTGTAATACTTGCTAGTGAATATCATGTGTCTCCTCAGCTACTGCATGTGCTGCGCTTGTTGTTACCGACTGTTCAAAGACGATGACGACGATGAGGTGTTCAGAAGGCGGAAGTGTATTACAGTGTTTCTGGCGATCGCGCTGGCCATCGTACTAGTGGGCCTCATCATAGGGCTCTGCATCGGACTGGGTAAGACTGTTTAACAGATTACCAATAAAGGAGACTAACGTTAGATTCACATGACCAGACAAACCATGCATGTTAGGCATTGGTTGTAAATTATCTATAGCAAGCCCGTGATTGCCATGCAGTGTTAGCAAAGAGCTTGAGTAACACTGTAGAGGTAGAGGGAATCAGTGCTGACAGATGAAATGTTTGAAGGAATTTTTGGCCTTTTTCTGCCTAACTGACCCACTGGGATTGTGCATATCGCGTTTTTACATGAGTACGCATGCAGTTTCTGACAATCCAAACAATGCAAAAGGCAGCAATGCGATGCCAATGACAGAGATTGACGATGCTTCGTATATCATTTTCTGATTCTTGTCTCTGCACCCTCAGGTGGCTTAGGAGGCCCCGCTCCCACATCCCCACCTCGTTTCATACTGGTTCCCCAGAACCTGAACCCCGTCGTGGTCGGGAACCAGAACCAGCCGGTCTCCGCCGGGACTCCTGCGGGCACAGGTACGGGAACGGCCGCGGGGACAGCCAACGACAGCTCCGCGGCTACAGACGGGGCAACGCCCGGTGGCACAACGGGGTAGCGATAAAAACTGTTTCTTGGCAGTACAGGTTCTCAATACGAGTTATCACCACCTTCGCATTGATCATATACCGACATGGCAGACCTAGCTGACATATGAGTGTCGTAAAAGCCAGGATTCTTTAAAGCAATCTAAGGGTAATATCTTAATTGTTATAGACGGTATTTGGTGACAGTATGGGAACTTTAAATCCAAGGAGCAGTTTACAATACGCTTCATTAGCATTGTGAGCAGCCTTTGTTCAGTAAGCTTTTGAACGAGTAAGAACGAAATTCCAGGCAACTAAGTATGATAGTGATGTTTTCTTTTGTTTTTCCCAATTTGTGCTTCTCGCACTATGTACATTTCGACTCGGCTGTACAAAATACAACTTAGTCAAAGTTGTGTATTGATTTACATGCATTGAAATTAGTTTGCATACAGTAATTCTGTACTGCTTTAGCAAGCAGCTTACTCTTTATCTTGTCAAACTACTTTGGAAAACATAACGAAATGGTGTGGAAGCTATTTTTGCAGCAGCTTTTCCTGAATAGATTGTATATATTTTATTGACTATCGTATGGTTAGTTGGCTGTTTGACTTGATGTTGACATTTGACGGCCGTTCCAAAACACTTATAACTAAAATATATCATACATGTCAAAATTTATTTTGTTTCCATTTATATTGTATCAGACGTTAGAGGACATTCTTACGGAGAGATAAGATGTTTTGTTTTCATTTGCATTACAAATGGCCAGTGTAATATTTCTAATTGTGAAATTCATATTTGTTACTTTACTTTACATTCGACATCAACAGACTTATCTATTGAAAACTTCATATGGACTGAATAATGTGTTTCGAACAGACGATGTATATACGTTGTATACGAGTTTATATTGCTTGTATATTGCATTTAAGTCTCGCTTTATTGCAGAACACGTTGGTTGTCTTTTTGTACAGTTTTGACCTGGTTTGATGTACAATACCAAATGTCCTTTAATCTGTTTTTCTGATCTGGAATTATGTGGTTTGGTATTCGTTTGATTTGAACCTTACGCTTGATGTATTCAAGTTGGTGTGTGTTGTACGATTGGCAAGAAAGGTTTTTATGTGCCTTAAGACCAATATCTGTATTTAGCGAACTCTTAACAAACCAGGCATGTGACTGTATTGTATTCAGAAATATTCCATTATTTGGTTTAAAATTACATATCTAGTGTAGATGTCTATATTTTACAATATGCTTCAGGCAGGTTTTGTAACGGCAGCCGGGAGTTGACCTGGTTAGGGACCAGACTGAGCATTGTTTACACGGTCCTCGTCATGCGTTGCAGAGCTATGACAAAGTGTCAACGTAAAAAAAAAAAACCTTAGTCGTTCTTGTAGCTGGGTCTAAGACGCACAGGGTCAAAGTGACACGTAACTAGAATGCTATATATTCAACCCTATGCAGACCCAACTGGGCAATACTTTTCAATTACAGAAATCACATGGAAAAACGGCAAGCAATGGAAAATAAAACGTCCGACGGGGTCTGGAAAGGAGGCTTAAACTTAAAGGTTTGGTGGTTTGGCCTACAAGCAGGACGTCTGAGTAACAATGTCTGACAGCTAAAAATGACGACCTTATGATGGCATTGGTAAAGATATACGAGCATATCATTACTTCTTTGTGAATAAACGAAGTAGTTCCCTCTACAACAGTTGGTTTTGTGTTTTGATTTGCTGTACAGGATGTAGTAAAGAAGCGAATTTCGGTCCAAATCGGATGAAAGGATTACAAGAACAAAGCCAGTGGTCTCTTGACGACACAGGGTTGGTTTCTTAACACTCACGGATTACCCTCCACTCGATGACATGCCCTTTTAGCGTGAAGTATAAATAGTTGCTAGGTAAGGGCAAAACAGTGATGACCCGTTTTTAACGATTTCTATATGATGACGTGTTCTTTACCTAAACATGAGCGAATTACATGACGCCTTACTGTTAACAGCATTTACACATTGTATTTTTTCTCTGATGTCAGACTTGTTTCATAGGTGCGTTGAGGTAAGTACACAAAGGAATGGGGTTTGGGGGTAAAATCTAGACGATTTGGATGTAAGTAATAGTTGATGTTATTGCTGGAGTGGTTACAGTTTTGACAAGGACTTTGGAGTGGTTCTGAGGGGGGTCACAATGACACTCGCAGGCTCGGATATAAATCGAGATTTAGTGCGTCATCAAGAATGGCGTGTACGGGTCGTTTTATATAAAATTGAGTGTGTGTGTGTGGGGGGGGGGGGGGGGGTATCGACCACTGTGGCAAATATACATTCATTGATACTGACTTTCTTTTGTAATCATTTTGCTGGTGTAACAAAGCTGTTATTTACAGAAGTTACGAGCAAAACCCCACCAATCACAAGGTACTATATATTACATATACATATCCAAAACATCAATTAAACATACGCATACAGCAAAGTTATATACTTCTGACTATCATACAACTGGATTTACATCGTGCTCACTCACAAAAGATAATCATGTAATAACTTCGTATCAATTTCCATATACCATGTAAAGTATAATTTTGATTGATATATCCAATTTTACAATATCCATTACATGTATACAATAACTAGTCTTCTCCAAACGACGTACATATTTGGCCAAATAGAATTTTACATATTAGCATACGGCTGATTTAGACGATTCATATTCACGAGATACACTGTATCATACCTGCTACATGTATGCTTGCACTTTCAACTTACTATTGATACAACTCAACACAAAATTGTATCATGTCACAGAAGCAATATCTTACAATTTTACAACAGCGGTGTAGCATAGGCGCACTATTCACATTTACTGTACAAATACCTACACATTCTGACCCCCATATTTGGTTACTTTGGTACTAATAGACAAAGGTCTAATTCACTTTCAAATATGATATATTCAATATTGTATTGAATATCTTACTGAACCGACCAATAGGTCTTGTGTAAAGACTACTTACATCAGCTCAGAGTTTGGAGCACGTGTCCAGCATGTACAAACGAACACTAAGGACTCATTAGGCAACAGTGTTATACATGTAGCGCGAGCAAGCTAATCTCCAAGCAGATCCACACCGGGCGCGAAAATCGTAGTATGCTAGCCAGAGAAGGTCCAGTCAGCCATAGAGGGTCCAATAGCCCGGTAGGGATCTGCCCTTAGACGGACCTGAACAAGGTTATTAACACGCAATTGTTACCTAATCTCCCCGCAGTCAAACTGCGCTTAGAAAGAAGGTGCGAATTGTGCCGGCGTTCGAAGCCCGTCATGGGTCAGCTACCGGGCTATTGGACCCTCTCTGGCTGACTGGACCTTCTCTGGCTAGCATACTACGATTTTCGCGCCCGGTGTGGATCTGCTCGGAGATTAGAGCAAGCTACCTTCAAGTTTATTCTCTCATTGAACAGACATTTGTACAGAACGTGCTGATGGCTTATACACATGGCAGGTAGGGGCGAAGACTGTTTTGGGTTGCATCCGTCCTTTCGGATGGGGACGTAAATTCGGCGGCCCCGCTCATGAGGGAGCTTCGAGCGCCAGCTTCAGGTATTAAATGTCTTCGCGTAAAAGAACCCAACACACTTATCGAGAAGGGCCAGTTGACCATCTGCTGTGAGATCGAATTGCGCTACCAGCTATCGACAAAACGTTACGCCTCACCTCATTCTGAGGATGAAAACTTTTGTTTATTTTCCAGTAACCCCATTTGAATAATAAATGCTTGTGTGATCATTCTATAGTATATTGTTTATGAATTTTAGATGGAATGTAGTCGAAGGTTGTTATATATAGTCGTGGATTTATCTTATAGTTATAGTTGTGTAAGACATGTGTAAGACAGTACAATGTTTGTGTCCGTCTGCTGACATGCCCCCTTGTTTTAGTTTATGATGCAACAAAGCAATCTTTTCAATGTATCAATGGGGGAGATCCCAAACATAGATGTAACAGACAATGCAACATACAGAAAGTGTGAGTGTGTTAAAGTAGCTGAGCCAAAATGGATCAACTTCTATGGGGTTCGAACTTAGCCCGGGCACGAATGCCAGGGGTTGAACTCGTCCTTTCGGATGGGGATGTAAAGCCGACCACCCCGTGTATGAGAAGCTTAATGCATAAGCCTCAAGCAACAAACCTCTGCACGTCAAAGAACCCAACACACTTATCGAGTAGGTGTGCTTGGCTGAAAACGTGAGCCGAACCGAAGCTGCAATGCATGAACTATCGAAAAAGCATCATGCTTCGCCTCAATTGAGGATGGCCGCTGTGCTCTCTTTGTATGATGATTTTGAAAACATGGCGTGCTTTCCCATATGGCTGCGGAGATTGAGCATCGTTCATTCGTCAGGTCAGGTTGCGTCTTGCATCGCCAGTTATGATTGGCCACTTCACCTATCACGTGGTTCGGGGGTGATCGTACGTTGCTCGCTCGGGGTATCAAACGAAGAGTCCCGACCGCCCCCGGAATCCTCGTCAGAGGCTCGTGACGTCAGCATGGCGATGAGAGGGCGTCTTCTGCCCTTCTTCTTGCGGATGTGCCGGTTGTTCATCATCATCGTCTTCAGCTTGTACACCTCCAGTTCTTGGTACACTCTTTTCAGCTCCTCCTACAGGCAAGAAGATAAAGAGCCAAGTCACACACGTGGTAACACACTGTAATCTTCACATCAATCTTCCATCAACTATGATAGCAATATGGAATTCTTTGTCATCAAATGCTGAAGGAGCATCTTCACTAGTACATGTAGATGGCTTTAAAGAACGCTTGCTTGTCAGATGTGAAAAGACTAAGAGTGACAAGCCGTTTAGTGTAATATAACCAGCTGCTGCAACGCCGCGTCCGCCATAACGGTGTTCCATTAGTGACAACTCATCAATGAGTTGCGATTGATTGAAATGTTGAAAGACACCAAAATGGCGGACGACGCATCGATGATAATCTCAATTGGAAATACACCCTATATTTCGTCACGTCGGACCTGATCATAAATATAAACTGCTTAGCCTTCTCCCTGCTGCCTAACTCTGTAACCAATACAGAATGGGGTGCCAAACGGTTACTTCAGGTTAAAACTAAAGCTAAAGCTAAAGGTTAAAACATGTTTCACACAATGACATCGAATGCGTATATGCCCAACCAATAGTATGACGTCATAGTCACGTGACTGTTAACACCCTATTACCCTGAGCTCCGATGGGTCTGCAGCCTGCTCGCAGATGGAGCCGTTCGTCTGGGTACGGGGTATGGCGTTGTCCAGCTCCAGTCCGGGGGCATAGCTTCTGGCCCGGAACTTCCGCGACCGGAAGTCACGTCTTTGCCTCTCCGCCTGGCCGATATGGCGCAGCTTTGAGGGGCAGAAAAGAACAGGAAATGACGTAAGTCACTAAGGCAAAAAATAACCTAAAAGAGACAGTGGGCATGTCAGTAATTACGTAATACAGACTGTTCTATAAAACATCAATATCAATTTAAATAAAGAATTAAAGTTGAGTTGAGTTTATTAGGATTCACAATTAACCTTCGGAATAAAGATGATCCCGACCATGACCGTGACGGTCAGCTGGCTGTGGAGGAAGTGGGCTAAGTACGTCACATCCGGGTGGATGATTGGCAGGACCGCATGTCTGTAAAGTTAACGTAAAAGATTCTCAGGAAGGATTCAAGTGTAGAATGGCAAAGAAAACAGGACACACAAACACACGCACACGCACACGCACACACATACACAATCAATCACACACTGTTGCAGTGCATGGACCCCACAGGGCGACAAGTTAACACTGCAACATCAAACCCCAATGCATCTAAAGGGACTACGTCATGGCTATGTAGTTCACCCATTCAAAACTCGTCAAACACCAACCATAACATTCCCCCAGGCAGCGGCGCCGCCAGGGATTAAGTCAAGAGGCAGTACTTCAAGCGCGCCATTGATGCTGAACTCTCAGCATGGTCAGTGGAGCAGAAGAAGTGTCTGAATACAGCTGCTTTGGCAAAACAAGTTGATAGTCGGCGCTTTTACCCGCGCTTTAGCGGGCTTTACATTCATGCCAACGATCTAGTTTCCGTAGCTAAGTCCGGCCATCAATCGGATATATATTTCAGCACTCCTTATATACTAAGAGAAGGTTGACAAGGTTACTCTACGTAGTAGTGACTACAAGTTTACCTTGCGACGTTGAAAATGAATGTCAGCAGAGCTTCGTTACCGATGGCAATGGTCATGAACAGCGGCTCGTTGAACTCTGAGGGTGCGGAGCGGATGCGATAACACTGGTACAGCCCCCACACCAGGAACAGGAGTTCTCCTACCAATTGGGAAAAAAATATCATGAATGAATAAATGAATGATTTAGTGCTTAACAATCACATCAGTGCGACAATGTATGGAAATGTACAGGTAGCATGATTCACAATCCAGGTCTTTTTTTCAACAATTCTAATTACTACTTTATCATATCTAATGAAACATGCAGTAATAACTAAACGGAACTATTCTGAATATCATATTGTGTATTTCTAGGCTACTTAGTGTAATAGTCATATACCCTGCAGCAGACTAAACTTGCATTTGCATCAAGACTGACCTGAAAAAGAGTGATCTAGTCTGTTTTTCTGACGATTTCTGTCAAGCAGGTTTTGACACTCCCCACACACTGATTTGTTTTTGATCAACTACAACATCAAGTAAGTAATGAATCAGTGGAGATCACATGAGAATCTCATCTGCAAAGGCACCTTTGTATCAAAGTCTAACGTACCTAACGAAATAAAAATGACTACTGTTGCTCATTCATACTTTAATTTCTTTGCGTTACGATGTGGTTGACATTGTCTACTCCTCTACTGTTTGCCCTCACTTTCACGTTGTGATGAATTCAAATAAACAAATTACCTATATCTAAACAGTAGCTCCACCATTTCACGTTGTGAAAAATAAACAAATTACCTTTATCTAGATAGCAGTCAACCATTTCATGTTGTGATGGACTCAAATAAACAAATTACCTATATCTAAACAGCAACTCCACCATTCCACGTTGCGATGAACTCAAATAAACCAATTACCTATATCTAAACAGTAGCTCCACAGACTCAGCGAGCAGTAGGGGAACTTGAGTCCCGAGCCGGTTCTCCCGTCTACCGAGACGATGCTGAGCCCCGCTCGGGCCTCCTGGATGGTACACGCCGTACCAGCGAACAGGAGACCCAGGGCCACCAGCACGATGGCCGCAAGCAGCTTCAGGAGACCCTTATCGGACAGTTCCAGCTGGGTAGCCGATCTTGTCTGGAACACTTCCAGATATCTATTTCAAGATAAGAAGACTACTTTAGTTGCTTAACAAATTCAATCTCGTGTAGAGGAACGTTTGAAGGCAACCATCGATATTGGCTGTCACTACATTGATGCATAACTGCCATTTAGCAATTTTAGAGAAAATGTTGTTGAAGATAGCGATTTTTATAGCCAGAGCAACAGAAGATAACCATGCACCAATGACGCAACTTAACACGAAAGGCTTGCCAATAATTGCCATCAACGTCGACTATCAGCGCTAGATGATACAGCCATATTTTTTCTAAATTACACAAAAACGACATTCTATAAATACATTTCAGCGCTGGAAAATCCGGTATACGACGGCAAAGGTTCTGGAATGTCTTTGTGCATGTCCATTATGTTGGCGTCACATCTTCTTGAATTATATGGAGAATTGATCATCTTTGAGCGCACAATGTACAAGGATCATTGCGATAGTTCTTCTTATTCTAACTCACCTAATGCCAAAACGTGGCTTCTTGTTCCTTTTAGATGTTTTAGATACTGTTTTAGATATCGTACCAATTGATAGGCAGGTATCAAAGTAAACAAGCAACATAGATAGACTTTTGCAATCTCCCATCAATCATTTCATCAATGTTGTGCTTCACTTGAAAGTTCATCTGTGAAGGAGGAAGTCATTCTTAATCAAAGTTGAGCTGCAATTGTCAACACAAAGACTGGAGCTGATCAGTCCATATTTGGGTAAGTCCAATTTTTTGTGTTGGCAATTTCAGTTCAACTTTGATTCAGCAGTATTGTGCTATCATCTTTACCTCCGTGCTCTCAGAACGAGGACTCCATAGGCCAGAGCGAAGCCGAGCTCTCGGAACCAGAACAGCAGAAGACAGGTGGCCGCGATAGGTCTGAAGTATAACACTATGACCTGTTAAAGGTGAATGGAAGGCAGCGTTAGTGAATAGTTGTCCAATTTCAATCTATTGCACAAAATGTATTCAATGATATTTCATCATTCAATGAAACATTTAGTGTAGATAGAATTCCCAACATGGTGAAGATTTCTGTTGTGATTAAAACTGTGGGAAAACAACGGCCATGGCTTTGCAAATGGCGTACAATTGAAGATCAACAAAACACAATGGTTCTCTATTAATGACATCTTAAATTTGCATAGCAACATGCAAATCGGCCGAAGAAGTAGATCTAGATATTCTATGCGAGTGCACGTATAATTAGTTATTAAGCATCAAAGGTAAAACTTACCGGGCTGTACAGCAACACTGTCCCGAAAAGCAGAAGGAGCAGCAGCCAGGGGCCAAAGGCTTCAACCGACTGTAAAGAAACACATCAGAAAAACTGGATGAGTCTTTTCGTAGAGCGACTGTTTATCTGTTCAGTTTCGGCATGAATTGATTCTGAATCAGCAGAAAATAACTAATAGATATGTATGCGTAATCACTAAAAGACGATGACCCCACGCTCTTGCAATAAGTAGAAAACATTGCTAATGATGCTAATGGCACACCGAAGTGTAAGTTGATTGTTTACTTTTGTTTTCCGATGCTTGAATGCGACAACTCCGAGCACCAGGCAGACAACAACGCTCAGGCACTGGATTCCAGTGACGATGGTTCTCAAGACCAGGTCCTCTCGTACCACACATGGCGACCCGTCCAGACAAGAGTCGCATCCTTCTGCGCACGGCAAGCACTCGAAACTCTTGGGGTACGATGTACGCTTGCCTCGTCGCCATCTTAGATACTCTTCTTCAACAACAGTCCCATCGAAGAACGTCTTATTCACGGTTGGGTCTGGGAAGTAGTATCCCTTCCGACATTGGCAGTAGTACGAGCCTCGCCGGAATCCTTGTCCTGGAATCGGAACACACTGAGGAGGAATACAAGGTGGATTGAAACAATGGACATGAAAATTCATCTAAGTTGGCACATTACAACTCGAAGAATTGACTCACAGGAATTTTGGACCGAATCATTCGGTCTTCAGCAGTCATCCAAGTCCTTTTTACGCAGGTGTGACGTCAGCACTATGTCAAAGTTTGTCAGAAGTCGGTATCGCCTCCCGTCCCCATTCTCGTTTGAGTGGTTTAACAATCTGGCCGGACACTGAATACAACTAACTTTGTGAGAGGAGCAAAGGAGGCCATCTACATCAGGGCACACCAACTTTCTCTCACCAGGGACAGGGGGAAATGCTAACTTCCGACAAAAAAGGGCTGATTTCCTTCGAGAGCATTTCCAGTACATCTAAAGTTGCTGAAAATGGATATAAGGAATACTTTTGATCGTATATGTCAATAGTTCAACTGTGCACAAGATTCTCTCATCCATGGGTTGCTCTTCTCATCATATTCTAAGCTAACTGCTAAAACGTACATTTCGGCACTCCATTTTTACTTTGCATTTTATTCACTTTGCCTGTGTACATGTCGGGAGGAGCCGCGGTTAGTTTCTGTTATACATATCCACCTAATGAATCAACTGTACTTTCTAATCTTCCTCCCCAACAAGTTGGCATTTTAGAAAGTAAGACAGATCGTGGCGGATTTGCTGCGAAGCTGTTTTAAAGGATCATAGATCTTCAAAGAGTCAGCTAACTCATCTGATCTTGAGCTGAGGCTTTAGGTTCACGCTTCAGGAGCTCCGCTGACAAGAGGCAAATCCATGGGCGGTTTCTCACACAGCAAACTCTTAATTCGACTACTTCAACGGAATCTAGTTTCTAGATGGTCTCATCCACCTCCCATGCCTAAAGGTAAGGGTTTCTTATGTTCTTAAATTGCTTTAAATTGACGATTTTCTCATTGTTTCTGTTGTTTGACGTCTTTTAATGCCTTGGGTTTCTTTTATCTTTTTTTTTTTTGCCGCGGATCAAAAAGCCAAGAGATCATCTATTTCATTTGGAAGCATGGCACCAAAATAGATCTTCGCATACAGCGTTTCTTTCATCCTGCGAAATGTAATCGTCAGGACATTCGCACCGGTCTGCCCTCCTAATCCTTGAAATAACTCATGCTGACAAGCCTGGCTTATGACAGCTTATTCTATCCTGCCCGGGAAATGGGATTATTCGTCTGCTCGCCAGAAGCAATTGGAGTTACTGAAGGGTAAAAAATGATGGCTGTACCGCAAGCTCTCTCCATAGAGTACGTGGTAGGAATACAAAAGGCACCACGCCCACTATATATCATTGTCTGATCAGAAACCCATGAAGATGACTGTAATTGCTTCATGATTACTCCGCCATCGATTGTTCGGTTATGTGTAAAGCGTCCGTGAGGAAAAGCGTATCTTTTAAGTTCCTACGTAATTACCTTCGCTAATAAGGTTATGTTTCGGGGAGCGTGCGTCTATGTGTGTGTGTGTGTGTTCGTGTGTGTGTGTGTGTGTGTGTGTGTGTGTGTGTTTGTGAAAGAGGAATATCGATAGATATCAATTATGCAATTCAAGATCTGGTTTGCAGAATTGATGATGGAAATTTTCACTAGAAAAGTTGAAATCATTAACTAAGCAAAATGCGATTTAACATACCTCGGTAGAAGGGTTCCTACATTTGTGGGTGTCAGCAAAGATGGTTGTACTTCCGGGGCACTGGTTTATGTCAAACGAAGAGAGGTCAAAGTCAGCTTGAACGGCACCACTGTAACGATACATCATATCAGGTTATAGATATTGAAGTATCAAATCAATTTCTTTCAATATCCATGATGTTACATTTGGATTCTCATTGGATGTTTTATTTACCAATGGCGGCACCATTGGACGCAAACTCAAAAAGAGAGGTAGAGTGTACTGCGAGGTAAGATAAATGGGTATATTTAAGTTTCTCAAAGTCTATTCTGACGTGATATAGCATGTCTGCTTACTCCCTGGGACCAATTTTACGTCATCAATTCCTGTGCACATCTGGCCAAATACATGTTTGTAAAATGGCCGACTTGGCACTCACCTCACTGCATGTTAAACAACCTGGGTGATTACAAGAGCTGAAAAGCAATGTAGGCAGAAACGCACGTGAACAGAATCAATGACACGGGAGAATCCCGATAAGTCATTCTCCTGTGCTCAGTTTCAGACGTTAATGAAGAGACTGATTCGCGTTTAATGTCGTTATCGGAGTTCCACCCGGCTCCTATCGATGCACTTTGCTTCGTGTCCCCCGTCAGATAACCAAATGCTTCTCTGGGCTGTCAAGATTACGGTTTGATACGTTGCGGAGGTCCCATCCATACAGATCTGTACGACAGTTCGGTACTTTCACCTCTCCAGACGAGTATCAAAGATCCACTTAGCTGGGGATCCTTGGACTACTTCTGCTTTGTATAATGGCTAAGTGATCATGGAATTCTCCAGACAACTCATCATGTCATTAGTGTTATGGCTTTTTCTTGGAATGATACTATTAGGATTCAAAGTAGGCAGCTCAAGGTTGACGAGTGCAATGATGGGGCAAGTTTTATTCAGAGAACATTTTGCAGCCCAAGAGCTGAATTACATGTTCTGTACATCAAACGCATGATAAAACAAACTTAAATTGACATGCAACACATTAAGTATCATACTAACATACAAGTCTAACATACTTAACGAGTTAAAAATCATAGACGAATTTTTAATAAAAGGTTGCAAGTCAAGCCAAATTGTACGTAGTAACAGAGAGCTATATACTATTAGATAGCCTGATGCCTTGAACACTGAATGCGTGAACAAACTAACAAAAAGCGTGGCTACAACTTTAATAATGATAATAACTTTATTGCAAGTTCATGCCCGACGGCTAATTGCAAACAAAGAAGTACATGGAAATACATGGGAATCGATATAGATATCTAGTCTACAATGATATTTCTATGTTAACTAAGGTTGACTATGGTTGGGTTTGACTTCTTTTTTGAAGGCAGTGGAAAAAGAAGAGACCCACGTTTTGTATTGTAAGTGGGTTGGTTGATTTTAGTAGTAAGATTGATTTTTGTAAGTTAGTCAAATGGTGAAAGCTAGGGGAATTAACGGAAGCTGTTATATAATTCGTTTCTTTCGGCGTCATATGGAGGGCATTGGCAAATAAAATGTATTTAATAAAAGTGCGATTATGGTGTATGGTTTTGAAAACCCAAGGGTATATGTAAATACATACCGAAGTAAGCATGATGTTTTGCCGAAAATACCAGCAATGATAAGGTGAAGTGCTGTCCTAAGAATTCCCTTTTGCTCCAGTAAAATATAAACGACTGTCATGACGTGAGCAATAAAAACACGCCTTATCCTTTTGTTGTCCATTCAATAAAATTGAGAGGTTTGTTATCCAGATCCATCAAGCATCCAACATTTGTTTTCTTTGAAATTGCCACCAAAATTGGTCACTCCAGGGTACACATGTGATGTTAGTCAAAGTTGGTGGATATAGCCGACTAGTCGCCAAAATATGCTCGATTAATACTTCTTATCGATATATATCTATAGTTGAAAAAGGTACACAGTGTTACCCCAAAAACAGTAACTGCCTGTCGACAAACCAATACGCAATGATTATAACCAATATAAGAGCAACAACATGCTACGAATGTAACCAACTGTCACCTTACATTACCAGTGCATCAATCAGTGACTGTGGAATTTCTCCGAAAAGGACTATGCATACTGTGAGTATATGCACTTCATGCTGTGCAAATGTACACCATTATAAGATGTAGATTCCCACAGTGGAGTGCTGTTACTGTAGTTGGCAAGCATATCTTCAGTCAGATAAATTGACATTGATTTGGGTGATAACAGCCAAAGAAAGCCGGTATTTGGAAGGGAACCAAATGCTGTTAAATTGCGCTTGTTCATCAGATACAATCATTTGAGCTTGCTGTTTCGATCGGTTGTTACCATTCTGGAGGTCAAAAAGTTTTCAACATGATTCTGGATGCACGTTTAAGTGCCACTTTTCATCTGAAGGACCATGCTTTTGTCCTCACTCTAGTGTATTGATTTTTGTCACAATTTATTTCCTTATATAGCAGTGCATTTGACTGTAAATGGTCTTGAGGGTTGAAAATATAAAGTGTTTTCTCCAGCAGGTTTGACATCAATGACCAGGCAATGCACATGGCACTCGAGCTTATGCATATGTTTTGCAAATTTAAGCTATACGTTTTAAAAAGTTCATAGAAGTTTCTTGACCCCTGTACAATCATTCAGAGACGAAACAATCATATAACCTGTATATCATCATGCAAGATTTACATGCTAAGTTTCAGATTTCTATTTCCTTCCAACGCCCGGCAAGTGGGCCAGGGAAGCTCTATATTGCACTGCCCTCATATGTAGGCAATGAGATCACTTTAGTCAGCACATACTCATCAGTGACTGGAAAAGTGCCCAGGTCTTGGTTTGAAACACTACCAATAAAACTGTTCTGACAGACCACACAAAGAGATAAGCTGATAAAAGCACCACCGTCTGCACCAATAACGTTCTCTGATAGCAGACGCAGCCTTTTAAGTCGACCTGGTAGCCATTTAGAAAAAGCAAAAGGCCCTGAAGGAAAAGGAATCGACTAGGCCAGTATTGAAAATCATTAAAGTACAGCAGGGTCGACATAGGGCCGCTCTGTTATTCGTGCCATTATCGTTATCTTTAATGCTGTAGGCTCTTTGCCAAAAATGAAGTTGGTGTTCATGCGAATCGGTGGCCTTAGAATAATGATTTGCTTTCTATCTATGCTCTTGTTGTAACTTGCCTGAAGATATTCTAGCGTAGTCTTGTTTTTGCAGGAAGTACTGATAACATAGTCAATATTCCCCAAACGTCTCTTGGACGATCATATAAAGCTGAAAATATTGAAGATGTGCCACAATTTCTTTAGATTTCGAATAACAAAATGGGCAATTAAAGAATACTTAATTTTTGCGTTTTTTCATGAGGATTTTACAACCTTATCATGTCTTTTTAGGGGTCATTCATTCCCAAGCCCTACACCCAAGCCTTTCTAAAAACTAGAAAAATCAGCCGTTAAATGTACACGGTCTGAGTGCGTAGCTAATTCAATCATAATCCGCGGATGTGTTTTGTTACACCCTGGCGCCGTCTCTATCACTGAGACAGCTAAACATTTCCCTAAACGATCCTTCGGTCAATGACTGTAAAGCAGTGTAACGTGTTATGGACCGTGCTTTACCCCAGGGAACTGGTGCAGAGGACGATAAGAAACCGACAGAGTCGAATGTAGCATGCATAGTGTAGTGAAAAATTGATGGGTCAAAATTGGTTGCCAATTCTAGTAACTCTTATCCAATGCCTTAAAGACAATAGGAAGAGCTCCGGGTAAAAGGAAGCTTAGTTCATTAAAAGGGGTTAAGGTGGTTAACCGCAAAGGCGCGGTGCTGGATGATCCATGCTTTAAGGAGCTTTGAGTTGTCAGTCGTGTCAAGCAAACGAAGTCTTGCTGGTGTAGGCGCCTGTCTCTGGCAATTTGTCGCTGGAAGAAGGCGAAAGTAAGCAAAGCCCCGAATGTACGACAGTCCATAGCCACTTATAAGAACAGCTGAAATGCCCGATGGACACTCTTGAACCATAGAAGATGTACTTTTTTTGGTAGCAAGGACAAAGTGACAGACGTTTTGAATGTTTGCAATGCTCCATGTCAAATCACTTAAGATCTGCATCCGTCTACATAGCGGATAACGTAACTTGCCTACGGGCAACTACAGTAATGACTATTCTCGTTCATACTGTTATGCTAGCCAGACCAACAATGTCAGCATAGCGATAGAATTATGCTTGCAAAGGTATGGCTTTGTGCAAAGTGCAGAAGATTTGGCTAAAACTTAGGTGAACATTTAAGGTACATTTCGACTTGAAGACATTGGTCAGTAGGATGAAATATTTCTGGTTCCTGTGCATATCCATCAGCTATGTATGCTATAATGCTCAGAGGTTGAAATACTTTCTGTCTGTCAGCAGTTGATACCGACAAAACATTCATGAGTCGAGACATTTTGGGGACAAACAGATAATGGATTTCCCGAGGGACTACATCAGAACAAATTCATGGTCTGACTAGTTGCCTGGACACCGTCAGAATGTCTGGTCTATAGCTTCCCAATCTTCTCCTGAATTGGCCACTTGCATTGACGTCACGGGTCAGAGGTCACGACAAAATTCGAAACTCCCGCTGTTCTGACACCCAAGATGGCGGCGTAAACAAGGTCACGTGTTCTATGACGTCACGTGCAAGCGGCCCATTGATGATGCACCAGTACCCCTGCGAGTTGGGCAGAGTTCCAAGAAGAAGATTATTTTTATCAAGCAGAGACGTTCCAAATTTAGATTCATTTGAAAAATAACAGGTTTATAGAGGTTTGACTGTCTGCCATATTTGATTTATGAGTTGTTCTACAAACTAACTCTGACCTGCCACTTCTTGCATCAGACTTTTGGGGTATCTTCTATCACTTTTGACCCAACTTTCGGTTATACGTTAGTGTCGACGTGCCTAGCATTCAAATTTTAGTGTGCGAAATGACATCTCCGCCATAAACAACTGAAAACCATAACTCCGTAACGACTCTTAGCCACGTGAACGAAAATTGATATTTCAGTGGTGACAAGCACATCGCTGTGAACCAAGCAATATGTTAGACCACAAATGTTCTCGTACAAATGAAGAAACATACCAGTAAAACGTTGTGATTTCGTTCGTTGGTAAACAATTCAGTTGATGATGCCGTAGGCAAGTTTTAATGAAATTGGCGATGCTTTCAGTGATACCATAGCTTATTGCTCGAGTGTAAATCAATTATATGTTTGAGTGTATTCTCATGGGAAAAAACTGAGTAGTCAGCTTTTTTCATAACTAGAACATCAACCGATACTATTGCACCATTCACTAGTGACTTATTATACTTAATCAGCCGAAGATAACAAAAAATAATTGATATTTTTGAATCAAAGTTGAACTGTAATTGCCAACATAACAAATTGGACTTACCCAGTTTTTTTCTTAAATCTTAAAAAAATATTTTTCATACAATATTGAAATATTGATAATACTGATGTAGTTTTGAAACTCAAAATGTGTTTTTCACTCTAGTGTACATATTTGTTGTTGTGCCACAGAGATGTTACGGGTTTAATTAATCCCAGTAAGTTTGATCTACATCTAATGAAGTCCATAGAACGATCTAATTGCAAAATAAATCACCTCTGCTCGCTGTCCATTGAAGGTGGTAATCCCGTTAATTCTTGATTAGTATCTAATCTTCTTTTATTTAGAATTCAATCACTGCTCTAAGCTCTACGTAGCAAGTGGGCTACCATCTCATCCATGTAAAAGGGAATATTCTGCCATACAGCTCATTGCATCAGGGATGGGGGGTATGTTCCTTGTACTTAACGGGTATTTTTAATTTTGTACAATGCAACCGGAAACATACATGCACATCATGCTGTGTATACATGTAACAACAACATCTTTCTCGACAGAAGACCATGTTTCCTATCAGACAAACGCTGACGTATACGGGACTAATGACACTTCAGGGAGATGCTGTTTGAATGATATTTGTTGAACTCTCTACCCAAAACGTCTACCTTTGTTCGCCTCATTCTCAACACGAAGGTAAATTAGCCACAGTAGAGTTCCGTAACGGTACCCAATGGGCCGACGAACCGCAGCGAAGCGGTAATCAGTGATCTTAATGACGTCTCAGAAGCCTTGAGAAGTACTAAAGTAAGTCGAACATTCGTCTTCTACTCATTCGTAGCACTAGCATGGATGACTTTTCGGACAGGACAGAGCAGAGCCCAACTCAATATTTAGTAGTAGATGTATATAGGGCACACTGTCGCATATTAGCAGGTCGTACGTCTAGGTATGCCAGTGTCTACGCTGAGAAGATTGATTGAAGCTTCGGGCTATTTGGGTTAACGTGATGCATCACCAATGACTTGTATCATAATACTAGAATAGCTTTCGTTCCAACTTTCTTATTGGAACAATTATCATGATAGCAGGTAACGAATTCAAAAGCAAATGAGTGGTCTCTTTCGTACAGTACTCGAAGCGTTTCAGGCTGCCCTATCGACTTTCATATTTTATTGATTACATTATGAATGTAGGAGGAAGACACACTGTTGAGCAACTGAAGCACTAGCCGTTGAATTTAAAGTGTTAAAACACCATTACATTTTTTTCGTGTTTTTTTTTTTTTCAATTTCATCGAAATTGACTAAATGAGTGTTATCCTCCTGTCCCGGCGTATAAGTATTGCTAATGTTAACGTTGGGTAACCTAAATTCGTGGGGTACTTAAAGTCGGGATTTTTCGAAAACGGGGTATTTAGGGATATGTGCTAGATGCAAAATCAGTTATAACGCCAGCAATGCAAAGCAGATAGACTGACGTATTCAGAACACTGGCTGAAAAGCTTCGATAACCATGCATTAGAAGTTGGCGACGTCAAAAACTCTCCGTCCCTTATTGACAGAGTCTGGGGGCTTCGTGGGAGAATCACCCAGCACGGTTGTTCGCTGGTTTATAAGACAAATGTCACATCTCCTGCCTGCTAAACACAATTATTTATAAGACAACTTATTACAATCTCTTTTGCTAACCTGCAACTGGATTCTAAGTGTGATCAATCATCAAAACTCCTCTCTGTTGCTACAACCTACGGCACGTGTATTTTCCCGCCGCCATATTGTTAACCAGAATCCTGTTGTCAAGCAGACGACAAAGGTTTGTGAGGAACACTTTTTTGTCTAAATGCTGCGTGTGATAGTGGACTGAGGAAGATATTTTCCTCAAAGTTTGCTCCTAACACAACAAGGAACACATGGACATAGTAGTATTACCATTGCTACGGCATCCAGCTAACGTCCCATGAATAATGTAACGTTACACGTTGCCCGATGATGACGATGGGCCGACTTTGAGTGAAGGTCTACCGACTCAACACACGGGTTGTTCCCGAACTGGCCTGATGTGTGCGGTACGGCCGTTTTTTCATGTATTTTTTTACTTGGACACGTCTATATCCATATCACTCTCCTCAAGCCAAGGATGGAACGAATAGCTGCTGTATAAAATGTAATTAGCGGTAAGATATTCAAGACGAATCTTCTCTCCCGAATTAATGTGCCCCCCTGTCCAACAGCACCGTAATTGTGCATGCGGCGGACGGTAGTTTCAAGTTGAAATATTATGGTGTCAGCACGACTAGAGACAAAATCTACCATATATATGATTAGTGCAAAGATAGTACATGATACTGACAGAAAAATAGAAAAAAAGGATGGTTTATTGTTCTGCTAGATTGATTTCAGTCAACCATTATCGGAAAAATCCCGAATTTAGGTTACCCAACGTTACACTAAAGGAACGGAAACTGACTAAGGTAAACTGACTAAAACATTCTAAGAGAATAAAACAACAAATAAGAACTATAGTTCCACCATTACTCGATCGACTAAGATAAAATAATGCAAAACAAACACACCTCTGAAATTGAAAAGTTGTTATCACGATTTTAGAACCTCGAATATCACTACTTTTCTCGAGTAAAAAGCACATTTTAGACCTTCCAGATGTCATTGACATTGGCGAAGTTGTACAATAGGTTAGGGGACATGAAAGAGATGGCTGTTTGCATGCTCAAAGGCACCAAGGTCACGATTAGTAACCCCGTCACACAACATCCGCCCCCAGCACGACGTGGTTTGCATTAAGCTTGGATCAGAAGCACCACGCAGACGTGTCGTGAGTTAGAATTTGATCACTTTCGTTGCCAATAAGAACATGAGTACTGAATCAAAGTTTAAATGTAATTGCCAACACAGAAACTGGAATTACCCAAATTTTCGACTGTTCAACTCTTTGGCAAGGAATGAGCAATCCACTGCTTCTGTGACGTGATTTTGTGTTGGCAATTACAGTTTAACTTTGGTTCAGATTGACTTCTACCAAGTTGAACACGGATGAACTTTCAAGTGAAGAACATGAGTAGGTTCAGTTCAAATGGAGTGTCGGCAACATGCCAAAGACCGCACCAGGGCCTAGAATATCGATGAAAACCTTGAATTAATGATAGTTCAATAAAGCTGTCATGCCAACACAAAGAGGTCCTCAGTGACAACCAACAGCAGGTGATTATGTGACAAACCCTGATTTACTAGACCTTTATAGCTAAAACTGTCAATGGCAGGCACACTGTAACTTGTGTCATAGATCAAGACAGAACACGCGGCAACGTACAGCCTCATCACACCAGCTGCGCATGCTGAATCACAAATAGGCTCATCTATGAACGAGTGGATTCGGGGCATGTTCTGAATCAGTATCGGATGATTTAGCTCGAGAAACCTTTGAAGAACCTCAAGAGGTTAAATGGAAATCTCGGTGCAAGTGGTTTTAATGTCGTTAAACTAGATCGTGTCTCTACATCGAAGCCTCGTTGCACGCAACAAAGGTGAAGAATTTATACAGACAATATCAATATGTAGTGTGAAACTTTCCTGGTGTCCAAACCTATTATAGCAAATTTGCGGAGTGGACAGAAGAGACACGGGAGATATGATAGGTTTGGACGCCAGGCTATGAAACTTATCGACCACTACGTACCGATTGAACCACCATTTCTGCACGTTGAAATCAATATGCTTGGTGCCCGCGTATACTCCTATATGAATGTTGCACGTCGTAAAACCATACACGCATCATCAATCAAACTGTAGGGGCCCAAACCCAAAATAATATTTTGGAAACGCAGTCAATCGAACGTGTCTTTGTGATAGACTTCAAGATGCTCAACTTGCAAGACGAAAACGATTCAAAAAGTTTCATTTATAGATTTGTATGTGACCAGAATTAATACTTGTTTCAATCCCATTTTCCCACGATTTCAAGTCTCATTTTTAGATTTTTATGTGACCAGAATCTGAAATGGTTTGAATCCCATTTTTCTCCGTCTCTGACAGAATTCTTTTTGGTTTATGAACGACACCTACGTGTCTGTTGTCAGATATCAACGTTAATCTATTTTTTTCAAAATTCTCAATGTTATCAACCAGCTGAATTCTACTGAGTACGCTAGCAGCTAACAGGTTAGAATAGAGCAATACTAATGTATGGCATGCACCGAGGTCATCTACATATATTGATCACGCGTGACGCGTGACGTCAGAATGAATCACTACCACGACATAAAAATCAAAATTATTCTGAATTTTTCAGAGAGTCTCTGTTATCTTTCTTCATTTGATTTAATACCCTTTGACGTTCATTTCGGGAATGTGACCCGGTAAATGCAACAGACATAACAGTTAATCGACAAATACATCATTCCTGACATCGACTATATGGGCGCTGCAGCTCTTCCTCCATTGGTAACGCGCCAGGCGTCATTTTTATCACTTAGATCACCATAAAATCGTGATTGCTTTTTAAAAATTCCCTTTTACAAGTCGCTCAGTAAAACATTGTTAAATGTCAAGTTGTTTGGCTGTAAATAGTCGACTTTGAATGAAAATCAATAGTACATGGGTCAAAATAAAACCAGTAACAACTTGAAAAGAGATGCTGGGCTCAACAACATCACCACAGCATAACGTCGCTCACTGATGGAGGACAGGGCCTAGTGGAGAAGAAGAACCCATTGTTCCCCGTGTTGGCATCATTTACACTAGATTTGGCCGTTCAAGATTCAAGGTTCAATACCATACATATGCAACAACAACAACACTTTGAGATTCGGCACTGTCGATTATAGCAGTCTTCAGTAAAGCCAAGCATAAAGCAATCCCAAGACAACCAAGCGTACAATACGATGAAGTGTACTGCAAGTAAAATGTAGATACATCCGGGGAACTTAATAAAAATATCATTTCAAGGACAAAGAATCAAATCACCTCTACCAGATCGAGAACTATGGACGACGCGTGACGTCATTTTATCGAATGTAATTTGTCTTCCTTTATTACAATTACCGGCTGAAGCAATATTTCACCGTCTCCAAGAGGAGCTCTAATTAAATTCGCCCTGAATCCATTACCCCAAGGAGAAAATGCTACTGGTTTAATTTTGTTTTGACTCATTACTTTGTCGGAACAAACAAACACACACACACACAATTACGCATAATTCTAAAGATGGTTTCCCATAGGGATATATCGTATGAACTCATGAGTAAGAGATATCTTCTTGATTAATAAGCAAGGAGGGATAACCACATCTGTCTTCCAACATCATCAGGGAAAAGGTTTGAAACAGCAAAATAATGTCATACAGACAATGCAACACCTTCCTCCATATCTCTAGATTTTGTTTTTCCTTTCTGTTGTTATTTTGGCACACACACTTTCGAGACAGTTTCTCTCCGTATGTCTGTATGGTGGAAGTGCTTGTAATAGGTCTGACAATCCACACTTTTAGTTGGGCTATTATTAGGTCTATATGGTAATACTATTTTCTGTTGCAACTGACTGAAAACATTCTAAAAATGAATAAATCATTCGCCATTGCTGTTGGTCCTGGTGGTGTTGTACACCTTGTTGTGTCTAGTGGCGCATAGGTCTACAATAAGGCCATGCTATTTCAGTAGCAGGGTTTCTAAAGAGAGAGGATGCTAGTCCTCTCCTTTAACGTTCTCTAAGCACCACATTTTTCGTCCTTGTATGGGCGAAAGACGAGTGCAGCCCCAACTGAAATGTCTTGACCAAGGATTTGAAGTCTCTCGGTTCTCAACTAATTGGAACCAGGAGCTCAACTGTGAGGCTGCTACCAGTTGAGCTACAAGGACATCCCTCATTCGCCATTGGTAAGATGAAAAAATCTGCAGGACCTGACCAACCAGTCATTAACAATTTGCTATTCAACGCATTGCTTGTGACATCAAACTTCCAAGAGTTAGCGGTAACGGCAACAGAAGGTAGTTAAGCTTTATTGATTTTCCTAATGACCCTCTAAGGGTAAGGTCAGCTAAGAACAGCCGTTTGTCTCAGACACAAGTTAGCATTCATTAACAAACTATAATAAAATTTTGCAACTTTTAGTAACTTGTGGTCCTCTTCCTAAGTTTGTACGTTCGTAGAATGCACCTTCTTTCACCATAATGTAAAGACACAGAATCAATTCAACTGACCAAATAAATGCACAAGAAGATCAACAATAACGTACCAAACAAACAAACACACAGTCATCCAAGCAAACAACAAATGCTATCATTGTTAACCATTCACATATGATATGTATAGTTGTTTATACAGCCAATACATATACGGAATATCGATTACGAAACCTGTAACACATGAGAGTATTATAGAAAAACACCCCGAGGTCAAGCTTAGCCCCATGAGGGAAGGGGCAAATCAATATAAAAACTACTTGAATATGTGCTGGATGGACTTGCTGTAAGAATGATAAGCATGTGATGCTACTGTGCTGCGAACGTATTCTGCATATAACCTACACTAACAATACTAGAGGTCGCTACCGGTGAGCTACTAAACATTTGCAGATCGTTCAACCAAATTTCCCAGAAAAAGAACGAATCTTTTTATGTTTTGTATATACTTTTTGCCCTTTAAAGCATACTTCAAATGTGATATACAGCTTGCATCATATTCCAATTATAGAATCAAGGGTCATATAAATCAAATTTAGTCATTCAATGGTCGCTCAGATATCGCCATCTAATGGGAAGGGGATCTAATGAGCTATTTGGGTCAAACTAAAATTGGTAGTAACACATTTCTAGTGACTCTAACTGTATCAAGTACTTCTAACGAAAACCCCATGGGTGCAATTCAAATATACTACCTTACAATTTGTAAACTCTCTTCTTTGTACACAGTATACAGGGAATTTTGATTGGGCTATATGTGTGTGTGCAAGTATCCCACCCCACCACATACAAGTATGGAATACAAAACAACATAATTCGCCAACACCGTAAAACTATTTGTTACTGGTTGGCAAAATCATAAACGGATTCAAAGTTTCAAAGCCTCGCGGCCCCCATTTGGCGTTTAAAGAGCAATAGGAATTGCAACGACAGTAACGCATTTGCCTCCATTTTTTCAGGCAGCAACTGAAGAAACGGTCATTTCATCACACAGGCAAGCGTTCCCAGATATATGAATGGTGTCACATCAATCAGCAGCGTTCATTGTAGATTTTCGTCATGTCCAACAACTTGCAGCATATAGCGCCATCGCCGCCTCGGGCTGACGGTGAGTTTCCCTAAACGGGCCTCTAGAAAGAGCAATTATCGTATATAAGTGAACATTCAGTCGAACTAATTGTTGCTATCACCATGCTCCTCTGGAAAAAGACTTCGGCCAAAGTAAATCCCTCACTAGGAGAAGAATTGGAAAGCTTAAAAGATGCGGTACGTACGTAATTCTGCTAGCTGGACAAATAGCTAAAAGCGAGCATATATCAGTCGGGTTTAATAGCGCCTACTTCATCAGATCTGCTCCAGCGATGACGGAGTCCTGCAGCACCAAGCTGGATGAATTGCCTGTCATAATTTTCCCCCTAGCTGTGCAATAACGACTTCAGTATTCTTCATCGGTGCCAAGTTTGTAATATTGCCGTACGGAGATTGCCATCCTGGCAAGATGCAATTTCCCACTTCAATGGATTTTAATTTGGGTTCTGAATCATTGGTGCGCTGGGCACAAAGGCAGAGGAAGTGAAGTCTTTCATGTGGCTCCCCAGCATCTGGGTCTCGTCGCGCAATAATTGCTCACTAGGTTCGTAATGTTATCTCAACTGAGTACCTAGTGGATGGAGGACTTTGCATCAAACGTTCAATTTTCAATGTGAATCTATTTTGAGAAACAAGTAGATTCGTTGCCCATGCTTTATGCATATCGAAGTGCCGTCTTGGGCTTTACACAGGCTCTCATTGCAGGGTCTATACTAGTATTCCCATTATCAAGCCATTGCCAGGCCAATGCCTGTCTACATATCCACTTTCCATCAAAATTTAAAGGCCTACATATCCACTTTCAGTCCCCATTGAGAGGCTCATATCCCCACTAACAGTCCCTATTGCTAGGTCTATATTCCAACTATCAGTTCCAAGAGTCAAGAATCCTGTTATTATTGCAAAATTATCTGAATTCAGATCTCAAACTAAATCCAATTGCTTTTTCCTGGACCAAGATCTACTCATCTCTAGATGCTACTTTATTTTAAACTAACTCACTAAAAATATTCGCGAGATCATAACTTCATCTAATATTAACAGCAAAAAATGACTTGACAGCTTTACTATAAAACATTCCACTATTGAAATCAAGAAACATACGAACTACAAAAGAAGTGGGCAAATTCGTCTTTCACGCCTCAAAAGAAGTCAAATCTAAGAAAACTAACTTTAATTTCTGCATATATCTTATGATTATTTTATTTATAATTCTAATACCTGTACACGTAGTTGCAACTAGCCCTCGGGCACGTATTTGCTACAAACGTATTATCACTACTATTACTATAGACTTTTTATCAAAAGCCACGTAATTGTCTGTTGAACAGATGGAAGACCTAGTAGGTGAACCTGATTCCCGTGAAGTTCCAAACGGTTAGAAAACAAATCCTGCCAGGTTTAACCGACATTCCCCGAGAGGAGGCCCCGTGAACACAAAGAGCTATCGATCGGCCCTCGTATCTGCATGCAGCCTCCATTAGAGTTTACGTCCCATAACAGCAGGTTAGTTGAACATAGATTCCCATCAAGCAACGTTTAACTATAAATACACAGCCGCATTCGCCACGGCTTGTCGTCGAGAGGGCGTAATTCTTGCTGTTAGTCTTCCTCAACAGTCAACAGATGTATAGAACTTTTGATATTTCAAGGGCAGCTCGTTTCCGTGAAGGAATGCGTCGTCTGTAAGCGCTGTTTAAATAACATACGGCGCCTCGTGAAATGCTTTGTCAGTATTATTGCCAAAGCTGGATGGCAATACTTTATGACAACTGGTGAATCGGTATGGTTTGACGATGACATCGCCGGTGGAATACAAAGTACATCGTGCCCGGGCGATAGAGACTGTGGAGGGTGGAAGGGGTCACATAGAGAGGATAGAGCGATTGCTGATATGGCTGATTCAATTGCCTGCTGTACAACTCCGATGCAGGTAGCTCCCACAGGCGTGCGCCCATGCCAATCGTTTCGGCTGAAGAAGCAACGTACGCCGACGGCCAAATTCTGAGGGAAGGGGTCCAAGTTTGGGATGGAGCGGGCATATGTTCCTACCTTATGCTAAGGTCACATTTCCTAACCGGGACCCGGCCGGGCTGTTTGCGAAGACGAAAAATATAAGTGCATGTCAATCAATTTGCACAAGCTATGCTCTTAAATAATTTTGGGTACGTTTTGTGTTTTATGTTGTCTTTTGTATCATACTTTTCGTTCCCAAAGACTGTCCGGCCGGGCCCCGGATTTGTAATGTGACCCTAGCATTAGCTGACACGATTGGCGCATGACATGGATGCGCCCTGACTGGAGTTCTCGCTCCATGTCGTAACTTTGACGAATAGACATTTGTATTGCGGGAAACAACGGAAGACTACAGAGACTGTCGATGAATCATGTCGGCTCTTGAATGAGATATTGATGATATCACTCAAAAGTACGTTTTGAAATGAAGGGGTAGCAAATCACTGTTGAAAAGATTACTTCAGAAGGGTAGGCATAGATCGAGTACGCGCACATCAATACAGCACATTTGATTATGTCGCCATTAAATGATATAATGTCCCTTTTGGGAACTCCACAGTGATGAAAAATGTTGTTCGATCGGTGAAAGAAATTCCCCGCTGTTAATGACAGATTAGACGGAAGGCCACACGGCGCGCAGCAAAGAGGTGATCAACAAGTCGAAAATCGATGTGTCGCCCCCATTCTCCGCCCTAATGGTCTCTAAGGGTCTGACCCTACAACCTAACACCAGTCTCTGGACATTTGGGCTGCTTTGAAATGTACCATTTCGGCGACATTATGACGAGGACTTCAGATCTCTACTTTACGATGTTTTTCTCCGAATCTGCCCGCATGGAAGAGATATTTTCCAGAAGTTCTATTGAAGCATTTTATGTTCACGGTTGGGCAGTATATCTCAAGAAAACGCCATAACCATTTATACTGCTCAGAAGTGCGAGTACTTCAGTTTGGGTTAGGTTGGATGGCATGGTAGCCTTTTCGGACTCACTAACACATTAACCCTGGCTCAGCTAATCCATTCACTAAAAATGTTAGTCATAACAAACAAATAAACAAACAAATGAACACAAACAAACAAACAGACAGACAGACAGACAGACGGACGATGGACGAAAGGATGAAAGAGTTTACCTTTTGAGTCTTCCTTTGCCTTCACTGTAGACCGGGGTAGAAAAGGTGACTTTCCATTTCCGTTGTCGGCCGCAGACCAAGGTAATATTGGACCAATAGTCACGTCCAACTGCAAAACTTTCCTGACTACCTGTACTGGTGTGATTTGCTCCCATCAAAGACCAAAACCATTCATTCGGTTCCAACTGAGAAGACGCATTTGTGTCAGCCCCATCGTCCGTACTGTTGCCAAACTGTGACTTTCTATACACGCAGGTGTATGTGGACATTGTGTTGTTGAACTGGCTGTTTATTATCCCTACACAACTCTTCATTATGATGGAGTGTCGGAGTAATAACGTGTTCAGCAGCGCGTTGTACATATCGTCCCTCCCATCTTTCATCTCACCTCTCGGAGACCTTTGCAGACTGGAGATTACGCCTGCTGCATCGGAAATTGATTTCAGTTCCGGCCCCAGGTCGGACGCCATCTTGTCCATCTCCGAGCTAGAGGCGGTGTTTATCGCCAAATCGGTTGTTTTGCATGTCGAAGAAGTTCTGGCTGACTCAACAGCCTCCAGCGCTAATGATTTTGGGTCGGCGAAATGTGATGAAGCCCCGCCGGTTATCGTTAGAGCGGGGTTGGCAGTAGTTATGGATGTGGTTGCTGAAGTGGGAGGAAAGGTCTTCGAGCCGGCGGCCATCATAGATGATGGAGTCGTACTCAGCGCTGATGCCGTACTTTTAACAGCTGTCGTTTGGCCCAGGCCTCCAGGCAGCTGCCACCATAGGAGTAGCAGGAGTACTGGAAGTCTCCACAGACAAATCCTTGTCCCATCTTGATACATGGTGGCTATTAGAGTATCCGATATGTGGAGCGGAAACTTATGTTCAGGATTACGCCATGCAGCTGATATATGTCTTCAACAGTCACTTGGTATCTAAACACAGATCCGTTAACGACGAGGAGTATCTGGATTCGGCATCAGTTTGTAATAAATACGTCCCCTTCTATGATGTCTTCTCCTGTAATCTTACACCCAAGTCTGCAAACACATTCTGTAGAAACGGAGAAGATATAAAAAGATTAGGATGATGCGTACGTAAGATTTTATGACGCTTGCTGTGACGTGCGACGGAGTAGTAATTCATACGCATTGTCAGTCATCATGCTTTGCTTAACTTACTCCTCACGACCACATACGTCAATGACGCCCAACGCTTTTCACTTGGTACGTAAACGTTACTTTGATATATATAGAAATTCGTTTCGCGGACACGCCATTTTTCTTACACTTCTGTTGAACGCTAGAAGCCAAAGGCAACAGAATAAAATGATTCATCATTCAAAGACATTTCGTGGATGTGAGGGGGTATTTTTGAAACATCATCACTCTCGTGCTTTTTAAACTGTTCTTTATCTTCTTGCCAAAGAGAAGAAGCACTCATCATACATCAAGAACCTATGTCTCACATGTTGACTGGACCGGTATTTCCCCGTTTTCAACTGACAAGCCTTTGCTGTTGTCAATATGAAGAAAAACATCCACCCCGTTAAAAGGTATTACAGCAGTTTGAAGTTCGCAGATCAATAAGCAGTTTGCACCAGGCAAAACGTCGAATTTGGCAGTTATAAAACGTCCTCTGGTCTCTCAGATAAAGTGCAGGTAAAATGGAAATTCAGCTTGACGACTCGTGTGCATCGCATCAGACAGACCGAGTGTGAAATTGTATGGGCTTCTATCAGAACGTGGGAAGAATGCTCCCGAACATGGGGCTCGACTCTTATTTCACTTACCGGGCCTTTTGCCTTACCCCATATTGCCCTGCTACCAAGCAATGACTACTGCCCATATTGGCATGTGAGTACGACTACGGGTAAGCGCCTATACTGTTCCGCATGACTCTGAAACGTATTGATTCATCCAATCGGTGATGCTCTGTTGATCTCCCAATTTCCCAGTATCTAAGAAGCCTTCGTTTCCTTTACCGTCACACCTAATTGCATCAACATGAGGCGGTTTTCCTTGAATCTTACCCTTTGACGTGAATGGCAAAATACGCGGATGGGAGATCACGCAAAGGGAACGGTCGCTACGGGGGCGGATATGACATTTACAGGTTACCGGAGTTTCCAAATCCTGTTAACGCACCCTGTAGGATCCTGCAGAGATGCTTTCCAACAACATCACTAAACGCGTATGGTTGCTATGGACTTAATATACTGGCGGCAGCACTATGCCTAATGCTTCGCAGACATGGTAGCGTTTCGTCGCCAAGAGAGCTAAGTTTAACCAACAAAAAAGTGGAAGATTAACTCTCTTGCAGCGGCAGAATATACTCTTATGGCTATGATTATAGGGAATAGATTCTTACCTTTTGAGTGCTGAACAGCCCTCAGAAGAACCGTTTGCTACATGCTCAACACAGTTCATCCATGCATACACAGGGTATAAAAGCCCAGGACCGCTCAGAAGACGGAGAACACGTACCGAAGGGCAATCCAATGTTTACCGTCAAACGTTCTTTAAGTCCGTTGATAAGGACACGCGCGGTACCACGTACGGCAGCATCCATGTAGTTGTTGGATACGGTGATGATTAGGCTTGCGCGGCGCACCATCCTCCGCAACACTAGACATCTGGCGCTCCCGAACAGGTCAGCTGTAAAACCGTTTTCTCCTTCTTGTAGAAACCACACTGGCCCCACCCTACGATCCTCCTTACCGTCTCTTTATGGGAAGCCCGGTGATAAAGCTGACAATTGCCGCCTCCCCTCTTCCGTCCTCTTATTTTCTGGGTTGGATGCCGTTTGGTTTGCCCGTGAGCCCTTCCGGTGAGACACTAAAACGTCGCACGACTGGTAATTAACGACGCCCGCTCACGAAGTGGCGGACCTGCCTCGATCTCAACGCGACGATTAATCACGGCTCTGCATCAATTTCTGCTTCTATCACGAACACAATTAGCTACACAATTACACGTCAAATTAAATCGTCGCTGTAGAATCCCCGCCTGAAGTCCGCAAGGATCAGACTGACACCACAGACTTCACGGGTGTATATTCTACCGTCGTCACGCAGCTGACATGACTGGAATGTGTAACTCCTCACAGCACACGTACACAGACTCCTCCCGTCCGTTAGCTACATCAGATATATCTACACGACATCTGCTCGACATAGACAAGATCGCTGTCAAGAAGCAAGATGGAAAAAGATCCTTGAAATTCGTCAGTCATTCTGTTCTGCCACCTTGCACTGAACCGTATACAAACCGCTGCGTGATTCGGGCTCCCAACTCGTGTATGGATCTATCTCCCTCGATAACTTTTTGATAGTGTGTCGGTGGGTGATTACATCTATGAAGAGACGTGTCACATCTCTCGGAAGCCTCGGGCTGTGTTAGAATCGGCTGGGGTGAGCTCGGTCGGCAGATCGGGCTGATTGCGTCGATGAATCTCCCGCCCACGCCGCGACAGGCTGACGGCGGGGCACCTCCGTAATCTCCGCGGGAAATCTCAGCCAATTTTCGGCTATGGCAAACCGCTTTTTATCCGAGATTGGAGAGGACGGCAGGCAGGGCTGCGAGCTTCAAGAGAACGATTAGAAGATACCACTAAACACACTAGGGGACAAAAGGTTCCTCGCTAGGAATAACATCAGCCAATGGTGCATACACGAAACAGCGTACATTGATCCACTACGGCATAGCAGAATAGCACATCTAGTTATCATAAGAATCAAATTGCCAGTGACCTCATAAGCTTGAGAAAAAGATAACCACAGAGGCCGGTATACTGAGTATATTTCTTTATTTCTTTCTTCCTTTATTCAATATTTATTGCACTACTCCAAAACTGGAAGGCATGGCGGAACGGGTGCACCCCCGCAGAGGTCACCTTTTCAAGGCCGCCATGTATATATATATATATACATGTGTATACGCAAAGGCCATGGAGTGGTTTAACATTCCCAGTGAGTTTGCCAGTCTACCGGAGCAAAATGAGTTATATATTCCCCATCGACCCCGTGTTGGAGGATGTCGTAAACGAACTGATGACTTCAATCAGTTGGTTTCAGCGTCCCGCATCACTTTGGAAAGGTCACCGCACAACAGCTCTTGGCGATATACGTACCAGGTAGTCCGCGTATATTTGTTAGTGGTCTCTGTGAAGGGGATAAATCTTTAGCGTGGCCTTTAACTGATTCCATGGTTTGTAGTGAAGAAAAACATTAGGGACGAATCTTGTCACGCTCGCTGTATATGTTCTATTGGGTTTACGGGATAAAAGACGTACTAAACAGCCTCAACCAGAGCTGGAGGAGGCGGTCTCTCTCTCTCTCCCTCTCTCTCCTCCTCTCTATCTCTCTCTCTCGCTCTCTATCTCTCTCCCTCCCTCTCTCTCTCTCCCTCCCTCTCTCTCTCTCTCTCTCTCTCTCGAAAACGTAATCGTCTCTTACCCCAAGACTACAAACTTTAAGGAAGTAGCTGTGAACTTATCGTTGCCTAGAACTACGACTAACAGGAGTTACAGTACATTACCAACCTAATGGTCTTTCGCTCTTCTGATGTTAATATGATTTTCAAGAGATTGCCGGCAAGGTGGAAGTGGTGGCGAAGCACTTTACTAAAAATAATGCCATGATTCAAAAGTATGTGACGCTGACAAATAGCGACATGATGTTTTTCGGCACCAGTGATGAACTGCACCTTTTTCTACACCCATCAGTGTGTTCATGCTGTGTTTTACTACTTCAGCTTTCACATCACATCATGTATCTAAAACGGACAAAGGGAAACTGGACATATTCCCTTTGTTATCCAAGTCCGGGTAAAAAATACCAACAAAGAGTAGATAAATCAAACAAACAGTGGAATCCACATAAGAATAACAGTGGTAATAATATTGTACGTAACAGGGTACAACACCGGGTTTATGGCATCAGGCAAGCAATTAAGTGATTCGATGTGCGCTTACGTTGCAGTATGGAATTTACACGATGGAAAATAGGACACGGAGTGAAGTAGCAGACTATCCAATACACTAGATCACTTAGCAGCCACAACTACTGACGGGGTCCATACGTTATTCATTAGTCACGTGATAACAACTCAACAACACTGTCTCAAAAAACCTATTCCCTGCCGAGACATGGTATGTTAGGCTGTTGATATTGAGCGGTTAAAACTCTCTGTTAAAAAAATTGGCAGAACAGACAAAATCTGTAGAGGCAAAGTCATAAAAGTTTCAAGAACGACAAAAAGCATATAAGATATTTTCCTGTACTAGTCTTTCAATAATGAGACCAATGAGGTTCCAACCCCCTGGGTCAGACAGGAAGTTCAGCATGTCTTGTAAGTCTTTTCTTTTGATGACGAGGAAGACTTTCTTTCTTTAAAGTGAATTTAAGATACATGTAAGACGTCCAGAAAACTGGATCTTTCATTACAATGAAGTAGGACAGACGCCATTGATGCTATGCATGAAAGGGGGAGCAGAGAACTGTTTCAGGGACTAATAGTACAAGCAGGATCAGACAGTTTAACGGGTACAATGATTAAAATCCTTGGCCTATCTATGACTGAGGAAACCTAAACCACAATACAAGCAGACAGGATATCATCATAGTGTGAATGCTTAAGTTTCTTAGAAAAGTAAGATTGGATTTTTCATTGTTCAAGAAGAGAAAAACACTGGGCCAAAGCATTTTGGATTCAGTGGTGTCATTTTTGGCATCTTCGAATTTGGAGCTGCCATGACGGTTGGAAACATCCTCAAACAACGAAATATCAATAGGGAATGCTATGATATATTTCGTTAAACTCTTAATTCTGACTCCCCTGGTCTTACGAATATCATAACCAAAGAATTAAGATGTTTGTATGAACACAACTAGTATACAAAATACACTGCGTCCAGTGATACTTGATGTTCCATTTCTTTTATGATCGACATATTTTGGTCGCTCCCGATATTTTTCATGAATTTTCATTTCTTGTCTCATTCTTTGGCGACTACAGTGTTTGATGACTATGCATGAGCACAATACACATGTTTCTGATGAAATTTCTAGCAGGTGACGTCTACTAAACAGGTATGAGGCGACTGACAGGACACTGAAAGAGATGGATCCCCAACTCTGTATGCCTCTCCCGATATGGACCAATGTTCCTACATGCGTAATAGGACACAAGTAATCGATTCACAAGTTGTGATGTTGACGACTACTTAGAGGACATCTTCATGAAAACATAACTGTAAGATGGCGACTCCAATGCGTGTAAGTTTATTTATTCCATTACTTCTCGTGTCATGGAGTGGGGCAGGGTGCACAAACGTGTTGTCAAAGTTGGAATGCTGTGAGACATTTCTTGGACATTTGAGAGATGATCCAGACGGGCTATGGTGTTTGAAAGGTTGTAGTTTCCATCATATCCCAACGCCGTTACCACCGACTATAACAGACTTATTCATACGGTATCAGAATATCACCGACATTGTGTTGGGAGATTTTCACGGTCTACAGTCTTTGGAGAAGCTGCGCATATGGGACAGTCATGTTGTGAATCTACAACCAGGCTGCTTTGAAAGCTTGCCGTATGTGGAAGAACTGGATCTCCGTCAAAACAGAATCAGGCGACTGGAGGCAGACACGTTCAAGGGACTGGAGCAGCTTAGTTTGCTGAACCTGAAGCATAATGAGATATATCATATAGACAATGCGGCTTTCGCTGGACTCATCAAACTGAGGGCCTTGGATATGACGGATAATTGTCTTTCTAGCATTCCACAAGGTGCAGAGTCGATCAGAGCAATTTACATGGCTTACAATCTCATAACATCCATGGGAAATGTTGGAGACTTGAGGCACTTCAAAACGTTGGTTTTGGATCACAATAAGATTCAGTGCGACTGTAGTATGAGAGAAATAAAGAAATTCATTCTTGAAAATGAGAAGCCCCAATGGACAGTTCCGTGCCTGGTTGATGAGACCGGAAGCTACAAGCTAATCCAAGATGTCCGCTGGGATGACCTGACGTGTGCCTCGCCTGACGTGACAGTTACCGCAAACAATGGAACAGTTACAGGTAACGTTTCCTTCACCTGTCAGACAGACTGTCTGGAAGGTCTGACATTCTCATGGATCGAACCAAACGGAGACCACAGATCATCAAGTTACCAGTACTCAGAAAACTACACCCACGTCAGCAAAGCGTCGTGTAAAGGGTCAAACATCACAAGACTGGAAACGAAGAGAATGTGCTACTCCGTGTTGGACATCCCTCCGGGCAATGGCACAAAAGGCACGTACACTTGCAAAGTGATAGCTGTCCATACCCACAGCGCTAATGCATCTGCTGTGTATCAGGGAGTAACGGCAAACAGCATCGCTCAACCTGACACAACCACGAAAAAAACGAGTGAGAGAAGCACCAGAAAGTACAACCCTCAGCGCCCGACAACAGTCCGGTATGCGATGGTGCCAGTAGATGACAATGCCGTTGAAAAGGAGACCACAAATCGCGGATTGTCTACCACAGAGCTTATCTTTGCGGGACTGGCATCGTTCTGTGCATCTTGCATTATCGTTGTAGCAATAGCCGCTTGTATGGACAAGTGTCAGGGAGAACATCAGATCGACGATGGACAGAGCGATGCAGGCTCTGAAAATGATACCAGTGGTGGACACTATGAGAATGATGACCAGGTCTCAGACAAAGGAGACGCTAGGGATGGACACTATGAGAATGATGACCAGTTCTCAGACGCAGGAGGCGCTAGGGGTGGACACTATGAGAATGATGACCAGTTCTCAGACGCAGGAGGCGCTAGGGGTGGACACTATGAGAATGATGACCAGTTCTCAGACGCAGGAGGCGCTAGGGGTGGACACTATGAGAATGATGACCAGTTCTCAGACGCAGGAGGCGCTAGGGGTGGACACTATGAGAATGATGACCAGTTCTCAGACGCAGGAGGCGCTAGGGGTGGACACTATGAGAATGATGACCAGTTCTCAGACGCAGGAGGCGCTAGGGGTGGACACTATGAGAATGACGACCAGATCTCAGACGCAGGAGACGCTACGGATGGACACTACGAGAATGACGACCATTCCTCAGACACAAGAGGAGCCAGAGGCGGAAACGACGATCAGTTGTCCTCCAAGTTGGAGCCTGCTGCATCCACAGCACAAATGCATGGACATTATGATAACGACAAAAACATGAAGTCTTTGGTTACAGCGCAAATGCCTCGACACTATGATAACCACAAAGACATCAACGCGTTGAGCACAGCACAAATGCCTGGGCACTATGATAACGACAAAGACATTAAGGCTTTGGTCAAAAGGGATTCGGACGCCGCTACAAGAAGGGATGAAGACTGCGACTCCGATCCAGAGTACATGACGCTCCTCAACACTATATATGACGGAACAAGAACCTGGAGAAAGGAATTTGCAATGTGAGGGAGACCCCACAGACAGGGACCCCGTCTCCAGGTCTGTAAGTGATGCTGACATGTCAGATCATTATTATATGACGTTTCCCGGCACGGACGATGCTGACGATCAGCACAGAGACACAGAACATTGTAACGGTGAAGAGCCAGACCAGGCAACTGTTTCGTTGAATGGAGATGACAGTTTAGATCACACTTATGTGACGTTTCCTGGCACGGAAGATGCTGAAGAGCATCAGGGAGAGACAGGACAGAAAAACAGACGAACAGATCCAGATGATGATGGTCACGTTTCACTAACAATGGAGTGAACGGAAACCACTTTGGGACGTTTGGATTGCCTGCAATTGATAGAGGTGTGCTGGTATCCATTATGCCATTAGCTGGCTTCTACTGTATTTGTTATAATCAGTGTTTGTGAAAATTGGTGGCAATGAAAGCAAAACTTTACTGCGGTGACATTACAATACTTAAGTCATAAGATGTAGTTTGAAATGTGTACTCTGCAAGATAACGACTGCTATCTATGATTAAGGTTCGACTCTTTGTTGTGATGTTTATCGGATACTGAATAAAATGTTTGCAAGAGTGAACGGCTGACGTGATGACTGTGATCACACTCTAGCCGGTAGACTAATTTCCACACAAAAAGTCGAATGCTAGCAGACGGGAGCTTTTCCCTGCTTTTCAACTCTCGTTTCTTGATTACTATTTTGCAACATGAAACGAATAGTACGGTCTTTTCATCCATGAGAGGTATGTTACAAATTTGCAAACAGGGCCCTTTGATAAGGTACTTGCTGTATTGGTTATCTAAGATATGTTGTATCTGCGTCAATACTTGCCTTGAAAACCATAGCAACGTTAACTATCTGGGTCGTAGACTCGTCTATATTCTTTATGAACCTACAGTGAATATTGTAACATTAGGATCAAAGCGATACTATTCTTATCTGATGCAAGTTGTTGAGAAAACATTTCCATTTTATAATCAGTTATGTGCACAAGATTCAGAATAGATTTGCAATGGTAGGTACAGCGAGTCGTTTCACAAAAACGACCAGCAGTTGGAACAATTTACTTTCCATTCCTTACAACTCTCTTTTCTTGATTAACATTCTGCTGTATGAAATGATACGGTCTTTTCATCCATGAGAGGTATGTTACGAATTTGCAAACATAACCCCACGAATTCGAAGCAAAACTCTGGCGGAGCAGACATTTTCATGTAGCTCCATCGCCGAATATTGAATAGACTACGTTTACTGTCTATTCAAAAAATTCCATCAAAGCCGCAAATGTATGTCATGAACCCGCCATCCGTAGAAGGCACGGCACCATATCGGTGAGTATAGTTTCAAGCTATTTCTTACGAGGATAATCAAGTCGCAGATTACAACAGAGACGGGGGATATCAATCTTGGGCGACCTTTCTTGTGCTCCAATCTCACATCCCGTCTACAAGGCGTCTTGGAGGATTGCAGGGGCGGACGTCTTCAGTGCGTGCAAATTGCATGCTGAGTCTTCCCACGCGTTTCAATCCGAGAGGGGCACCGCGCACAAACGTATCAGACGTCTGGCGACGACTCAAGTCCCGGGAAATGGTATACTTCAGCATAACTGTCATGTTGTATTCACTTAAAGATTGTATTTCAAAGTCTGTGAAGTTCTATGTGCATTGCTGTGTTTAGAGCATAAGATACGTGTACGAAAAAAATGCAGCCGTCTGCTCCACAATTGCAACGCTTCATGAGAGTTACAACACTCCCACGTGGTTTAAACGAAAGGCGACGTATACTGAGGTTCCCTTTACGAATTTCCTATCGACAGATCTGTCTTTATCGGGTATCTGACCCATTCACTTCTGTAGTGCCTCGGTCAACTTTCCCGGGAACGTGACGTCAGAATGGGGGTCAAAGATCCCCCGAAGTCGATACAGCCCGCCGTCCCTGATTTCCATCAACACAGACGGGCTTTCATTCGAAATATCGTTTACATGGAACAGCCTCCAGTTTAATTTGGGAAGTCCAGTTTCAATTTGGGACTACCTCCCACATTTCAGCAATCTTAAACCTAAATGGCTTAATATCACATCTGATAGATGAAAACGAAGTTAAGAATATGTAGTAACCATTGATCACCCCCTGGGGATTAGCCCAATGCTGCAGAATTCTGGGAAATGGAGCCAGAAATCTGCAGAATTCTGAGTACTGGAGACAGAATTCTAGGTTTACACGAGTACCCAACATTTCCAAATACTACCCACCAAACGTTTCCAGAAACTTGTTATCGGTTAACCAAGCCGTTCTCTCTAATTGACGACAAACTTAACGTATAATGTAAAGCTTTTAATGTGAAGGTTACGATGAAGAGCCTCAGTCAATAAACTGTCCGATGGGAGGTGGAAACTATTACCTGTCTTCTTATCAGTGCCATTGGCTGCAAATATTTGGAAAAATGGCCCATTTCGAGCGCGGGTTTACGGGCTAGGCTATTGTAGAAATCGCTTGAAAAGGTTATGTGCCGTTCTTATCACAAAGAAGACGTATAAAACCTAGGAATGGTCTACTTGCATCCATTATTCAAAATGAGATACTATTCTCCGTCTTCATTTTGTTGCACTTTGTTGTAGGGGTCGTCTCAGAGGTTGGAAGGCTCCACGGACATGATTTCCGCGGGCTGTAACCTCAGAGGAAATCTTTTCTACTCTTATTCTTATTAAAGTAATTCTACAAAAACATTCCTGCTGTTTATAGAAATGTTACAAAAACCTACCTGAGAATTTGAAGCCACTGGGGGGCCCAACATCTAATCATTTTGTGGTCTTAAGAAGATCTGCCTACATACCAAGTATCAAGACAATCCATCCATCCAGGCATTCATGATCTATCGTGTTGATAGATGGAAGGACATATACACGAACGCTGACGAAAGCATAACCTTCTTGGCGAAGGTAATAAAAGAATTCACTTAAATTCTGGTAAAAGATAGGCTGAGAAACTGTGAACAAGTTCGCGCATTCGCCCGTCCTTGGGTGCAATGAATTCCACCTGTCTTCGCGTTCTTTACGGATTGTGCTCAATTTCAGACCCCATTTCGTCTGAAGTACATGGAATTAGAGCGCTCTGAGAGGGGCCATTACCAGCGACGCACGAGGAATACAAGGAGGGACGGTGAGCCTTACGAATACAGGAGGGCGTCCTCGCGGAAAATAGCGCAATTTCCGGTCAGCTTTACGCCCCAAAACGTCGCATATATCGTAGATATCGCGTCGTGCTTGTAATAACTGGGTAACCCTATACAGACAGTGGGATACATCAAATGACAGCAGAGGTTTCACTGAGGCCAGTCTGAAATATCATTAAACAGCAAGGCCGCTCTGGTCCTAAACTTTATCGCCCGTGGTATGATTGGGTCGATGATAGAAGAGAGGACCAGTTAAAGTTAAAACCCCTATCTCACTGGACCCACAGCACGTTAGTGACCTCGCTGCGATTTGATAGAGCTCTCAACAAATTTCATCGATATAGAACGAATATTTAACGCTGTGTTTTGCTACCTTTTAGTCATACTTGTACGGTTTGCATGATATCCCCGTTACAAAGTCAAAAGTGACATAAAATTACAATTCAAGCCGCAGCTTGGCCGCCGACGTGCCGCGAGCCAAGTGAGATTAGGGCTTATGGTGGTGGGTGCTGGTCTGTAATAAAACCCTGCGCGGAATTGAAATGCTTTTTGCTGAATCACTTGGGTCGTTCACTGGCGGTCAACCTTTACTGACTCTTAAACCAGGCTGGTTTTATGATGTGCATAATCCGTTATTATTGATTGATTGATTACTAAGCTATAACAGTTAAACATCTCAAAACTGTTACGTTTAGAATATCAACAGAACAATATTCCAACTAATGTATATGATTTTTTTTCTAATCTGAGAATGAAAAAGTCAAATTGGTGTCACCTTATACATGTACATGCTGGTAAAAGTAACCTGCAATTGGTTGCATATTCGACTCACTCAACCACTCACACACTCACTCACCCACATGCTCACTCTCACACTCAATCCTCTTGCAGTTTTGGCTTCCAGCCATGCAAAAAACCTTTTTCAGGTAAAAGTTGTGACAACCTAAAACTGACTTAGTACAGCCTAACCCATGCAGATTTTCGAGGGGCGCGAGTAGAAATCTCCCCTGAAGCTCTGGATCCAATATCCCTAAAGGCATCCATGCATTCCTGCTCCCATAATCTGCTGCGCTGGAATGAAGATTCCACAGCCATCCCTTGGCAACATAACGACCAACGTTAGAGCCAATAATTCTACCAAGGCTTCTTCTTGGTATGATATGAGAGGATGTACAATCCCGTCCTCAACAGGGAAGGAGGGATACGTGTCGAACTGTCTGGCACTTGGGACCTAACGTTAATGCTCAGGCACAGGCATACAGCAAGAGCTAGTTGACTCATTACAAAATAGCATCAACCTTGTCTTGACTTTGTCTAAATCTTTTTCCTATTGGACTATCTAAAATTGTCTTTACTTTATTTGCGAATCAATTTTTCGTCTATGGTTAAAAACCTACTGTTCCACAAACATCTATTTCCAAAATCATATCCAGTTGCTTGAGTAACTGCTATTTGACGTAGCTTATTACATGGATGTCTAACCTTCATCAACTAATTGCTGGTACTCCACATGAGCTTGGACAGCATACATTGCTTGTGAACTCAAAGAAAAAGCTGTAATACATTGGGACAAATCATTGATAATTGTTGGGTGGGAGAAATCCCCTGTTGAATTATTAAAAATGGGGATTTTGCAATTAAGTAGGGTGACCTGTTGCTGATGAATAAAGAATACACCATGGTGTATTTCTTATCACCCAAGGTTCTAGCCTGACCTGCGAGAGGGCTGGGACAGCGGTGCATGCAAAGTGCCTTTGAATTGTTCGATGGAAGCTCGTGTGATAAACCAAAATATTGCCTGGTCCGGAACACCCGTATCCAACATTATCACAGTGGAGGAATGATGCATGACATAAAGCTGAATATTGCAGGAATCTAAGTTCTAACTTTAAACATAAGAATTCGTATGGGAAATGAACAAACATGATGAAAAAAAGGCAAACCAGTATGGTTTTTTTGTACCAAGTCGTATGTTGGAAGTTATTTTTGCATGCATTTCAAGAAATTTATCAATGTTTAAGCATACTTGGAAATTGTGATGCAAATGAAATATTTCAATGACACAAGAAACAAAATCTGAAGATATAGCAGTGATTGTGATTTGTATTGTATCCGTTCATTAATCAATTGTACCATTACAGTACCAATGACAAACTTTTGGCAACTGATGATATACATTTAAGTACATTGCACAAGTGTAGGTAGTGCATGTTGGCCAAGATGTAACTGCTTTTGGGCCACACGGTTTGAATCCTGTCCTAGTCATCAGCGTTCTGGACACGGTTTTTACCCCACCAGTTGAGTTCATAGAGCTTTGGACAGATCTGTATATATATATCGAGCTGTCTGTTAGATGTTTGTGGAGAGCATGTGTACTAGTAAGATTCCACCACTCCTATTGATAAGGTAAGGGATACAACGCAATGCACTGTCTCTTGCACAACTTGTACTCACAACTGGTCTAAATACAGATATGGTGTTTTAAACCATGGCGCACTTTACTTGTTATGCTTAACAAAACCAACAAACAAACAAATAAATAAAAATGTCTCAAGACAGCTGTCTCTTCAACAGCTTGAACAACCCTACATACTGGTCTAATGTCTTACACTTTCTCACTAGTACTTGGTTTGCTTAACAAAACTACCAACCAAACCAACAAATAACTAAACAAAAATACAGAATGTCTGAAAACAGTTGTTACAGAACAGCTCGCGAAGTCCCAGGAGCGAAGAATGAGACATTCCGTTCCTCCACTTTGTACTGTAGTCTCCTTTTCCTCGTCTGTGATTGGCTGGGATTCTGGACATTCCGGAAAGTTACAGTCACCTAGGAAATTCAGAAAAGTTATCAAATTACAAGTAACATTGATAAGTTTATTTGCAAGTTCTTGCCCAAGGGCTAATTGCAACATGAAACAATGTATAGAAAAAGCATACACTGTCAGACAGTTTTCACTTATCACAAAGGAATGTTCCATTTAAGCTAAATATGGGCGAGAATAAAAAAATAATGATGTAACCCACCTGCCCATGTACATCCCTACTGTATCCGCTAGACAACCCCTCCACAGCCAAATGGACCGTTCCGTGGTATGCCATGTGTCTGAATAAGGTGCTATTTTCCTCATCTTCCACATCTGCATCTTTGTGTACAAGTGACACTATCGCTCCCTGACTCTGTGAATACAAAAGACAAAGAAGAAGAAAAGTGAGCATACATACATTGATGGTGTAACAGGAGGGAAATATAATAATACATCAAAGCCTATATAATGTACACCGTTACCCAAGTATAAGAACATATCATATTCTATAGCTGTCATTTGTGAGCATACACACATTGACTATACATGTTCTGTTTCCCTTTCCCGACATGGTGTAACAGGAGGGAAATATAATAACACAGCCAAGCCTATATAATGTACGCCTTCATCTAATTACAAGTATAAGAACATATCATATTCAATAGCTGTCATTTGGCGTATCTTATTACCTGGATGTCTACCTTCATCGACGTAACAGGGAGGTTTACATTCAGAATTCATCAAGTGTTCATTGCATATATCAATACCAAATTGCCCTTGGTAAGACATGAGGGGAAAACTGCAATTCATCACTGTCAACATGTACATGTAGGAGATGATATTAATGACATTGAAGTGGATATCTACCTACACCTGATCATGTCTTGCTGAGAACAAAATATACTTCAATCCAGGATGTGGCATTGCCATGCCTATTTGAATGTTTCCCTGTTTTTGAGTGACATGCTATCAGAATAAAGTGTTTTGAGAAACTGTTTGGCAAATTAGAACCCTACAGCACCCCTGTAAGGTTTATAATGATAAGTGCAGAGACAGTTACGTGTTGTGTGGGGCACATTAAGAAGGTACAGTACCACTGTATGGTTTATAATGATAAGTGCAGTTATATGTACCTGTTGTGTGGGGCACATCAGGACCTTACAGTACTCCTGTAAGGTTTATGATGATAAGTGCAGTTACCTGTTGTGTTGGACACATCAAGACCCTACAGTACCCCTATAGGGTTTATGATGATAAGTGCATAGACTGTTACCTGTTGTGTGGGGCATATGAGGACCCTACAGTAGTGCATGAAATCTGAGACATCCTTGGCAGACACGCCGAGACTCACAAGAACACTCAAGTCATCCACTAGGAGCAGGGTGGGACCTTCTAGAACACCTTCTTCGCTACAGACCTGTGTCTTCACAAGGTCGTACAGAGGTCGTAGGGTTGCTTTCTTGTCCCTGCAGCAACATGGAATTATTTCATTTCTTTACCTCTTTGAAAGAAAACCTTTAGTTATTACATAAAATTATACATATTGTACTGTACTGGTGCAATGGCCAAGTGAGTAGAGTGTTTACCATAGAGATAGACAGTGCAGTTCTATTATAATTACAGACCATAGACAGTGTCATTCTACTATTCTTTCTGTAGACAATCAATGCAATTCATCATGATTATCTTTTTATTACATGAAATATTACCAATCAATGTTAGTAAAGATCAATATTGGAAAATGCTCATAAAAATGAAGGCATACACAATGTAGATCTATCATTAATGACAGAGGCTTCGGGGTTGTTCCCAAAAGATACAGGGCAAGCTGTATTGATACACCAAAAATAGTTATTAATTCGACAAGCAACGTTAACTGGATATCGATAAAATTTTGAAAGTCACTGGCAGACGTTTCAGACAGCATCTGCTATCTTTCGTCAGTGACTAAGGAAAGATCTGGCAGAACTAGGTTTTAGGCCAAAACTCTGAATAGATATGGTAATGACTCTGTATTAATATTTGGTCTTTGGGTAGCTCTTGATGAGACCTTGAAATGATCAGATTTTGGGCCCTCAAGTGGCTTGTACCGTACTGCAGTGTAACTTCTGATTTTGTTATCTTTGTAAATACATTTTCTGCATTTTGGAACATTCCCAAATCCAGTAAAAAAAAATCCTGCCTCTTCCTGCCTGAGAGATCTGAGAGGATTATCCCTCTGCTGTTCCTGTGGTGTACATGTGTACCTCATAATTGTCAAACTTATTGCATTGGTTATACATGCTAAGGTGGCAGGGTTTCAAGGTTGGAAGGAGACAACCAACCAACCAACCAACCGCCAACCAAACAACCAACCAAACTGTGAATCTACCAAAAAAATTTGGGTCTCAGAAGCATTTGGCCAAATGGCCGAAAGCTAAAAATCCTGTCATTTCCTACCTGAGACCCCTGAGTGGATTTTCCCCCTGTCCTTCCTGTGTACATGTGTACATCTGAAGGGAGCACTTCAACCCGTCAATGAATCTGAGCTGGCCTTTCTCTCTAGCTCGGGTCAGGGGAACACCCTGCGAATGAACAAACAAAAATTAAAAACTGTACCTGGGTGTCAATGTCCATCAAATCACAATGATGTGTTATGCATGTAGGATTAAGTTTAACCTTCTCCCTGCTGCCTAACTCTGTAACCAATAGGGAATTGGGTGCCAAATGGCTACTTCAGAGTGCTTGAAGTTAAAGACAGCAGAAGCTGAGGCTCTGTCACTGGCCTAGGCACATACATACTAGCTTCTACTAGATTTAGCACACTGAGATGGTAGCCATTTGGCACCCTATTCTCTATTGGTTTTATTACAGAGTTAGGCAGCAGGGAGAAGGCTAAGCACTTTGGCAGGTGTGATGCATTTGTGATAAAACTCCAAACTAATAAAGATATTTTGTATGATATTCTGCAAATATAAACAGTTGTACCTCCATGAAATATTTGTAGTTTTTGTGAATTTCTCGTCTTATCCATTGTTTTGAATTTTTCCCTAATTCTTATCTGTCTAGTGATGCATTTTCCTACATGTACCTATGCAACTTTGGACCCGACCCAAGCCAATCTTTCCAAAATTCTGTTTTTAATGCACTTTTCTTCAAATCATTTCATTTTTATAAGGGGGAATGTAAGAACCAAACAATGAACAAGATTTGCCCCAGCTCATTATGATTTCAGCCACATCCTCGGCTTGGCAACACTTCCAGAATTTAGCAGACTCATATCTGTCTTGCATTCCAGCAGCGGATTTGAAGGTTAATGCCTTGACCATCAGTCCCACTGGATTCCATGGTAGAGACAATATTCATTGTTGGGGGATACCAAAGTGGCAGGGGTTGGGAAAACCTGGGGGGATCTGGGTTTCCCCTGGAAATTTGTAAAACCCCTCAGTAACACTAATGCCAGCATTTTTTTCTTTTAATTTAGACTAAAAGAAAATGTTGTAGTTGCAAATGCAAAACACACGTCATTTTTCTACAACTAGGGCATGTTACACATTTTGTGGCCTTATTCAGCAGGTTTTAGTAAAATGTACATATACATTTATTTGATGGCCCTAGACACAGTTGACGCTGACCACTGCACTTAAGGACGCTGGAAGACGCTAAAACGCTCATCTGACAGGAACACTTAGTTTAAGAAACAACCACTCATCGGATTTATCGGCCATTGATACCAACAAAATCGAAAAATAAATGACACTGTCTGTCTATCTCAGGGCTGTCGCCAGCTTTAATTTTCCCCGTCAGTCTCATTCATTGTTTGGGAGTCCATGTTGTTAATTTTCATGGTTAAATCTGTCGTTTTAGGGTTAGGAAAATATATTTTCATCAATCTCATGTCATGATGTTCACATTTTTGGATGGACGGGCTGAAATATTTGCTCGTTTAAACAGGCAAATTTCCGTATGGGGATGGAGGGACGGATTTTGGAGATAACACATGTCTGTCTGCAGCATTTACAACACTTTCCGAAACCTGTGTGAATCCAACTCGTGTTATATGCATCTCACGTCAAGTCATCACCATCACCTTGGCTTGCCCTTGACTTTAGCCATGCGCGGCACTTATCCAAAACATCCCATCCCTCTCCAAGGTGATTACATTTCCCAGCGAACGCTTAAGTTCATTAAGTTCAGAACGATCCCTTTGCTAAAAGGTCACAGGCAGCTTTAGATATGTGCAGCCCAGCCAAAGCTGCCGGCTCACTTGAGACACAATTTTGATGCTCATCCTTTTACACAGACAGTACAGTAGCTGCTAGAGTAGAACTTGTAAGGTCATTTTATAACGCTTGATGTCCAGGAAGTAATTTGACAAGGTTTCTAGCTTCCTGCACAATTTTAGTGGACAAAATTACACGGGGTTTATTGAATATGCTGCAGATGTACAATGTACCTTAGATCATACAATTACACAGACTAGTACTCTGGATGTAAGGACATACAGGGCTTGAAATACCACCTACATATGCAGGGTAGTGCAGGTAACGTTGGAGCTTTGCAGGTATTTCTGATGTCTACCACTCCTGCACCTAACTAGCACTGGCCCATGTACTGGGTATATAAATGTACAGGTTGGTAAAGTTGGAGCTTTGCTGGTATTTTTGATGTCTTGAGCCTGCACCTACTAGTAACATGTACGAGATCTATGTCAGGCCTGGAATTTTTTAATGAAAAAAAAAAGGACTTTCTTAAAACATTCTATTGAGTATTCTTAATCTTCAATATAAAATGTAAGTAATCGGTGTTACAAGCTAAAACCTACTAGTTTCTGTCCAACAGCATTGTAGTGGCCAAAAGACTGCGCCAGGGCAAGAAGACACACCTTCCATCCACCTGAAAAACACAGCATCAAATAACTCAGTAACTGTCCCAAAACAGCTCTCTTCTGCGTGTCTACGGTACCATAACAAAAAGCTAGGGATCCAAAATCTAATCACTTTGAGGTCTCATCAAGATCTAGACCTACTAGTACTAACATACCAAGTATCAAGGCAATCCACTCTGGTATTTTATAGTTAGTGTGTTCACACACACACACACGGACACACACACACATGCACCCAAAAACATAAACTTCTTGGCATGGACAATCATCTTCAAACAGGTCATGAAGTGATAAAAACTCCTCCTTTACACAATCAACTAAAGCTGAAACCCTCACTAATGTATAAAACTCTAATCCCCTCCCCCACCAGGGACCATCCACTAACGCTCCCCTTGTGAATTGGTACCTTTGATGTAGAGTGACAGGAAGTGATGGATGAGGAAACTTCCATCTGTCAGACTGTCAGAGATCAGCACAAACTGGCCCTGGGGGAGGGAAATAAAGAACAGCATGTCAAGCACTAATCCCGCTTAAACCCCCTATCTGTCACTCATTAGCTTTTCACCAAGGGGGTTATAGAAGCTCTTAATGTATTCTGTTGTATGATATTATTGATAGGCTCAGTGACGACCTGACACATGTGATGACGATTGAAAAGTTGAGTTCTATCACAAAAGCTACTTAATTGCTACACAATCATTCATTGCCTTTGTGAATATTATTCATCCAGGAAATTAAAGAATAAGATTTTAATTCAATCTATACCACTGGATTACAATATGACAATATCTGAGTTGTTTTAGAATTAGATGTCCATGATGATCTGATATCTTTCATCAGTGATTGAAAATAGTCACTGCATAATACCTGTCAACAACAAAAAAGGAGTGCTGCGGTATAAATGTACCGGGCAAACATAATCAGTATCAAAGACTACTATGTTACATGGCCTGTCAGTCAATGACCATGTAATGTGGATCTATCAAATAGCATACTACTGTTTGGTTGGTATACTAGTAGGTGAACTGAAAGGATGATGATATCAATGGATATTTGTCAAAGGTGTAAATTTGCTTTCATTCTCGAAACCTGTGTTCAGAAGACCCAATGAATGGCTAAGAACTGATCTGCTTTCAGAAATATAGGCCACTGAATCAATGCAGATATGAATGTAAAAGTTCCCATCTCCATTTGCCCTGTGGCCTCAACAATATCGCAAGGTGGCGCTCGTGAGCAGTACTCCAAGATAACTCATCGGTTTGGGACTTTGGGTTGACATCAAATTCACAGGCTTGGCAAGTATATTCATGATATCATACCAGAATAAACAATTCAAACAGATCATAGTAGGTAAAATATCATCAATCCAGACAACTTCCAAGCCATGAATATGAACAAGAGCTAAAATATATGATGATGAACCAATTTTTGGACACAAACTCCGATAAATTCGCACAGGAAACTTACCTTTGGAGGCTTCAAATGGTCGAAACCAAGGATTACATTCAACTCAGTAAACATCTCCTAATTCTCTTCTGTGAAACCGCTTAAGAAAAATGCACGAAAACGAACCAATATTGTTCTATAACCTAAAAACGGCGGAAGATGTCACTGAGTTTGAAATTTTGTAATGGGCGCCGCCATCTTGGATATCCCATCACGCACTGCGTTCTATTGCGCAGAACAGTTGCGCAGTGGCGTTGCCATGGACAACCAAGCAAACACGTCACTGTGATGACTTGTAGTCAGTGTTTTGAACAAACTACGCCATTTTCCTCGATTAGAAACGCTCTGAACTAAAATATGTACGACGAAGAGGAAGGAGAGGAAGGGCCAAAGAGCTCCTTCGTAACCTACCTGTCCGAGGGAGACAAGCTCTTCGACAATGGAGAATACAGAAAAGCTCTTGAGAGCTACAGCACGGTATGAAATCTGGAAAACCACTCAAGGGGTCATTCATAATTCTGGAGTGACCTCTCCTACTTGGTGTGTTCCTGTCTGTTTTGCATCTGTCTTGTCCTTCGCAACGCTTCTGTGGTTTCTATTGTTCCCCTCTGATCATCTCGATAGCAACGGAGTCACGAAAATGAAGTTATTTAAGGCGCTTATCAGAGTATAAATATTTAAAACCCCAAGCTCCCCTCCCCCCTTACCCTAACACAGGAATCCTCCATACCATTGATGGAAACTTTACAGCCTCTAAAGAATATTGCGTGCCGTGGTTGTCACTTCTGATAACTGTTTGTTACCTTTCCTTTCATTAATGGCTTAGCTGTTGTGTCTATGGTTTTTGTATTGATCAAACCTTTATAATGGAAAAGGCAGTCTCAGTAATAATTTAACACATGATCCCTTTGATTTTACCATAACAACCAAAAGGCAGCCAGGTACTATGCATAACCACGAAAATTAGAGGGTCGGGCTTAGCGAGAGCACATCGTGTTGGTTGTTGAGAGGCGTTTCTGTGATCCCCGTGACTAAGTAACCGCGGTAGGTGGTGAGTGGCTTGAATGGGTCACTTCATTGGGCGACCACGAGACATGGCGGAGACACAGGCGATTTTTCGCGCAGATGTGTACCCAGAATTCTCCAAATCAGATCCCAAGTCAGTGGAAAAGAAAGAGGAAGAAGAGAAACCGAAGGTGGTATATGATCCGTTGACGGAACAGTACAGGTTTGATTCCTACGTCGGGGAGGCAGAGATTTTCTACAAGAGAGGAGAACATGATAAATCCATCATCAGCTACACTTCGGTAACCTGCCTTCTTCATGTCTAATCTTCCCGTCTTCTTAAATGCCCGTCTTGCTGACAACAGAAATTTCCTTGTTATTTCCAATAGCTATCACATCCAGGAAGCATTATGGTGACTTGGATGCAGGGGAATTTACGTTTTTTCCAGAGTTGTTAAGGATTTTTGTTGTAGGTGTATTTTTTTGTAGTTTTGTTATGAATATAAGTTTTGTGTATTTTTTTAAACCTTCCTAGACAATGATGAAAACACTGCTACGTCTTTGGAAAAAGGCTTGTTTTGGGTTCAACCTTAACAAAAATCAAAAGATGAAATGATCAGAATGGACAATTTAGTCAAAGTCACTGTAATGCACCAGTGACAAGATAATTTTCCACTAATTATAAGTTCATTCAGTTCACTGGAATGTAACAGTCACAAGAATGAACATGAAGGATAGAATCGAAATGACGTAGTAACTTCTAACATAACTTTTTATATAATAACCAACAATTGTAGCGTACATGTAGGTACATTTTGTAATATAGTAACACTGTAAGTTACAGATGGAACACCTGGATTTTGTCCAACTGTCCCTCAAACCATGTCAATTGCTAAAAGCCCCAAGAATCTGAGATCCAAGGTACCGGATAGTATCATAGTAACAGTATTGGAAAACATGTCGCTGGTGTAATTACAATCTAGGTTTTAATAACTCCAGGAAAGTTGATTGTAATGATGCAATTGGTAACCTATGGTTTCCAAAGGAATTTTCCCAGGGTTTGAATGAAATGGATCTGGGTTTGAAACATGGTACAAGACCAGAAATCCTCATTAATATTTCATTTTTAATCTTCCCTTTGTCATTTTGTTCAACAGTCTCTTTCAGACAGAAGACATTCCTGTCATGATCTGCATTTGATTTTGAATGAATAGATTCTGTACTGTGTCATCCAAAGCAACTGACAGTGTGTAACTGTCGATAATGCATTTTGAAATAAGTTATTTGTGGATTCTTAGCAACAAAAGAGGAATAACAAATTCAAGCTGTTTCCCCAGTAATCTTGTGTTTCCTATCTATTCTAATGTTTTCCTCTGTGTATCTGAGTTACGATTAATTTCTTGTTGCCAGCCTGTATCGTACCAGTGATGATATGCATGCGGCACTGGTGAAAACACAACATTTTATACACTTGAAATGTCCTCAAGATCTCATGCCAAATCTAATCCCTAACAGTGCATAGATGTTGTTGTTTTAGACTCTATTAGAAGTTTTCCTGCCATTCTTCATATGAGTTCTTGGCTTGATAGAATGAACCAAGAGTGTTGCCTCCCTGTCTCTCCCAATACTTGAATGGAAATTTTGGTAACATTGTTCTAAATTTTGTTTTGGTAAAGACATGACCGGGCACCCCGAAGAACATGTTCCAACATTGTTGTTACCAGAACCTTTTACTCCAGCTCCTACTTGATTGGAAAGTGTAAAATTTTTAAGACATGCTTTTATTCTACATATAAAACCTTCTTGGCTTGATAGAGTAGACCAAGACGTTGCCTCCCTTTCTGTCCCAGCACCAGAAATTTTTGTCAAAGTGTGACATTTTTTCATATTTTGTTGTTACGCAGGCCCTGGAGATCCAGCCTGAGGACAAGACATGCCTGGTGGCCCGGGCGAAGTGTTACCTCGCTCTGGGCGACTCGGACGCAGCGCTGAGAGACGCTGAGGCGGCACTGAAGGACGACAAGGAGTACATCAAGGTACGGTTAGCAAAGTTAGAAAAATGCAAAAATGAAAGTCAGAACTTAACCAATGAAGATGCAGATTTAACATAACCGTAAAGTGAAACATGAGTCAAAGAAAGTTGAAACCCATGCTTCTCCATCTTCCCTCTACTTGTAGCAACAAGACATTAAACTTTTCAAAATACATCAACATATTTGATAAAGGATTGTTGAGGAACCTGCAGGTAATTATTGAAAAACAAAATGGGAAACTCAGTAGTGCATGGTGCTACTTTGATCACATTTAAGCAATTCTTCTCTCTCTTGCATCAGATTTGGGGTCTTCAAAGAAATCATCACATAAACATGTTTGTGTGGCCTAAATTCCTTTTCCACACTTTCTAGATTTTCTAATATCTCCTCTCTTCCCCAGGGTTTACTGATGAAGGCAGAGGCTCTGTACTCCAAGGGTGACTTTGAGCACTCCCTGGTGTTCTACCACCGAGGGCACAAACTGAGGCCGGAGGTCGACGAGTTCAGACTCGGCATCCAGAAGGCACAGGAGGCCATCAACAACTCTGTTGGTGGTGAGTAGGAAACTGTTTCATCTTTAGGCAAATAGTAGTGGACAACCTCAAGCCAACCATACACACTTGTACCACATCTTCAGAAAGGACGCTTTAGCCCTATACATGTAGTTCCCATCTAAAACTTAAGCCCTCAAGATCTTCTCGTCTATGCAGCTACAGCGTCTTTTCTGAAGATGTGGTATGAGTGCATATGGTTGACTTCAACTTCCACTGCTATTTGTTTTTGTATTGTTTCATCTTTTTTTTCAGTCCTTTGTGCCAGGCACAACACCCCTATCAACAAATATAGCTACATACTGCAATTTAGCACTTAGCCTTCCACTAGCTAGCATAAAATGGTTACTGTACAGTAGCACTTTGCCATGATGTTTTTGAATTTGCAAAAGGCTCCTAGAAATTTCTATGTTCACACTAAATAAAGCCTTTTGTTGTACTTGTTTTTGTCTTATTCAGGTCAAGTTTTACTCAAAAGTGTACATTTAAGTTACAAATTGTGTTTTTTTTGTCATCCATGTAGCTCCGAGTTCAGTGAAGCTGGAGAATAAAGGGGACACTTCATTCCTCAGCAAGCAAGAAGATGTAAGTACATGTATATTACTTTCACCACATCCTGTACAACTTCTCTACTTGACAGAATAAGGATAGGGAAAAGGGGACTTTCAGTCTTATCTATTAGTATACTATCTAATGACTGTGATTGTTGAAAAGACTAACTTTACATGGCATTCAGGTAAAAGAATCTTATAGGGCAAGAATCACAAGGTTAAAAAGGTAGAATAAGAAAAGGAAAAAAGTGACTTCCAATCTTATCCATTAGAATCTAATGACAGTAATTGTTGAAAAGACTTTATGATGGTATATGATGGTATTAAAGTAATAAAATCTTACAGGGCAAGAATTGCAGCTTTGAAAAAGGCCTGATAGTGAAAATGTTCATCAATTTGATGTAAAACTGTTGTTACAGAATAAGAAAGCAGCACGTCGGCCAGCGTACCAAAAACCACAGAAACAGACCACACAAAAGAGCAACAAACAAAAACCCAAACCCAAGGAAAACCAGAAGACTATCAAACAACTCCTTGGAGAACTGTATGCTGACAAGGAGTATCTGGAGAAACTACTCAAGGATGAAGGTGAGAAAAAAAAACTTGGAGGAAGTGAAAGATACAGTAACCTATGTAAAAGATAACTTGTATGGAAGTAAAAGAAACATGTAAGAAAAACATTTCAATCAAAAACCATTACATTAGTGATCTTTAACTGTGTCTGACTAGCTGTTCTTCATGATTGGACAGTGCCTTCTATTCTAAGAAGTAGTTATGCTTCCTTCAACGCCCTTAGTAGTACAACTCTTCAACCCTTTTGAGAAATTTCTTATCCTCTTTGCTAGTCTTGTTGCAAACTATTGCTCAACTCTCTCTTTACTAACTGCTTTTTCTCCCAAAGTGATCCAAAAGAATAACCAACAACAACAACAACAACAAAATGCAAAATATTTTTTCTTGTTCTTCAAAACAGACTTGATCAAGGGAAGCTCGCAGACTGGCATGGCAATCTACGAGCTTGTCACGGACGGAATCCAGTACTTGGACACGAGGACGGAGTTCTGGCGCCAACAGAAGCCCATGTACGCCCGGAAACGCGACAAGGTGGTAGCGCGCCAGGGATTCCAGCGCCAGAAGAAACCGCGCGTGAGGGAAGCTGCGGCCGACCCTGCTAACTACATCCTGAAGAACCTGGAGGAAATTGATCAGGGTAAGGGCTTTATAATTTTTACCGTCACAGAAGGCAAATATACTGTTTTTGCTACGTTTCTTCTTCTTCTTCAAACAAATAAGGTCAATGACCTGAACCAGACGGCTGTCACCATACACCTACAGTGGTGTTGGATTACATAATGTAGCAACCATCATTATGCAGAGCTGGAGAGACTGGTCACCATCAATGAGTCAATGAGTATCAATGAGTAAGAATAAACTAAGTAGTTTGAGAGGCTAGACCATGGGAAGGTCAACATTATGTATTTGCTTGCAAATGTTATCTCTCTAGTTCATGTTTATTTTATCAAACACAAGATCAGGGAAGGGATCAGTACTTGTAGTGGGTCCTACATGTATGTCTTTTGAAGTGAAAACCTAATGTAAAATCTTAACTATATTTTCAGCACCAAGGACAGGGCACACTTCAAAATTTACTTATAACTGTATGGTGCATAAGAATGACTTTTCTGCAAGTTAATGCCTGATTTCAACTTTAAAGGGCAAGAAACAGCCATTCCTATGCATACAGGTTCTGAGACAGCCAATCCCACAACTTTACTATGTACGCATACCTAGAATAATGATACAGACATGGAATTCCAGTGCTCTAAACTTTCTATGGCAATGACTGTGAGGAAATCTCACAGTGTGCATTGTCCTTGAAGCTGAAAGTGCTTCAGGCATAAGCCTCAAGCGTCAAACCTCTGCACCTAAAAGAACACTACACACTTATCAAGAAGAGTAGTGGAGCCCGGTGTGCTTTGCTAAATACACCAGCCATAGCAAAACCAAATTACAATTTACAGTAACAGCTAACAAACATTGTGCTTCATCCTCAATCTGAGGTTTTACCGCTTTATCTTTTACCTACTTACTAACAATTTCCTGTTCTCTGTAGCCCTTGCGGAGGGGCATGCGGAGGAGAGTCTGAAGCAGGCAGAGAAGACGCTGAAGACGGTGGACAGTTGGTCGGAGGACGACGTCCCCAACAAGCCTGATGTCGTTGGAAACCTTCACAGTTGTATAGGTGAGGGACAGCTCATTATCTATTCTAACGGTGGAGTGACGTTCATCAAGCTTCTTCAGGCTAATCTGTCAAAAACGTGCTAAAAACACACAGATTTTGTGCACCACTGTGCCAACATCTGCACATTTGCTAACAAGAGCTGTAAAGTTTGTTTATTTGCATTGTTACTGTGTTCTAGCCTGGGATTGACTATTTCAGGGCAGTGAATGTAGGAGCCCCAGTAGTAATTAATTGGATGGCACCCAGGCTAATAATGAGACAGTTTTACAGAATCTGATGCTAATGAGATTTTGTTTGTTCATCATATTTTCAGGCAATGCCTTGTTGGAGTTAGGAAAAATGGGAGATGCTTTACAACATCACCAGAAAGACATGGACATGGCAGAGAAACAGTGAGTAGTTCTTCCATCATTTGAACCTGTTTGAAACTTTATTTATTTGTGAGAAGCTCAGATCAGCCTTTTCATTGAGGTCATGTACTCCTTCACATCCTAATCAAATCTGAAAGGCCAAATTTATTGTGTCCATATCCGTACTGTGTACAAATTGGTTTCAAATTGCTCTGTACTTGACAAATTTAATGTGAATAGTATTGAAACCAGCATCATACCTTTTCAGAGACTTGACAATTGTTGAGATATTATTTGTACTACCAGAAGTTTAACACTCTAAATCTAGAATTAAGGACAGCCACTGTACATTTATTGACAAATCCCGTATCTTTGTGTTCCAGCAATCTGGAGGATGCTCGGTCTCGAGCCCTGGACAACCTAGGGAGAGTCTACGCAAGGATGGGCAAGTTTGAGAAGGCTATTGAAAAGTAAGGATTCCGAACCAAGCATGTACTGTCTTATTGAATTACAGCATATGCGTGTGAAATTGTAGCATAAATGAATCATTCTTTTATTCAAATAATATTGAAGGTTCATCTGTGACAGTAATCAACATATTAACAAATTTACACACTATTTTCGCTCACAAGTGAAGTACTTTCTGTATCTGTATCTATATAGCTGCCCTATGGTGTAACATACCATCTTTCCACCAGTCCCTGGTCCTTCTCAAATTGATTTGACCTGAACTTGACCTGAGCAGAAGTGTGAATCATTCTTAGCACCCCTAGCAAAATATCATTGAACTGCAGTTGGTTCATTTGCATGTTTCTCTCCTTCTCTTCTGTGTATAGTTGGGAGCGCAAACTACCCATGGCAAAGACCCCACTAGAGAAGACTTGGCTGTACCACGAGATTGGACGCTGCAACCTGGAGCTAAATGAGAACGACAAAGCGCACGACTACGGGGAGAGGTCCTTTGCCGAGGCTCAAGAGGCTGATGACGAGGTCTGGCAGCTGAATGCAAGTGTGCTGATCGCCCAGGCAGAAGGTTGGTACTGATGTGTATATTTCATGTAGCCTCTATTAACATTAATCCGCCGGTGTACATAAATTCACCACTTTGAAATACACTGGGTTTGAGAGATCTCTAGTGCAGCACACCCCAGATATGCACAGATTAGATATACAGGAGTGTATTATACTGGGGGATGTTGGGTTGGAGATCTGTTTGGACATATCTTTTCAGGGTGGCGGAATTATGTACCATGATGGAATTATGTAACTTCAAGTTAGTATAGGTATTATGTCTGTCCCATAAGGATCAATTCTACAGCAAGTAAATCTTATGGATGACATCTGATTGTTTTGTATAGATTTTGTCAAGTGTAAACATGGCCAAAGAAAACCACAATTGGGCCTTTAAGAAAACTGATTTGCATACTTTAGATTCTAATAAGTGTGAGCAGGGCCTAAGTGTATTTCCATCCCATTTCTGCACAGTGAGACAAGGACAACTAGAAGGAGCAGTGCAGTCGTTTGAACGTTCGCTCGACATGGCGAAAGCACAGGGAGACTCGGCTGCAGAAGTTGCCATCAGGAGAGCTCTGGACGACGTCAACAACCGTATCGCCAAGAAAGAGAAGGACAGTCGGCCGTCGTCTGCCGCAAAAGACCAGAAAACGGAAGAGGATGACAAGAAGGAGCCAGAACCAGAGCCAGGTAAGGATAAAGTGATTAAATAACAATTCACAAAACAGTAGCATGTTTAACCTTACTAGTTGTCAATCATGTTGGATGATTTTTTAGTTCCCATGTTCGAATATTTACCTGATGAATCAGTACAAACACAATGCCCTTCATTCTTTTTGTTCCAAATTCACAAAAATATATCATCACATCCCTGCCATTGCATTATGCAGTCACATAACTTATCTGAAAAACTTAATATTTTGGAGAGTTATAAATCCACAAAACTATATCATCATGGCATGACACGAAGTAAAACAGTAAAGAACAACACAAAACTGAGAAGGGTGGAGAAAACTGGTTGCAAGATCCTCTGGGATGTCCCAACTTTAATAGTTAGGCTAAGGGATAGATGAGACTAGTGAAGAAAGCTCCACCATTTTTCTTATCACTTCAAAATTGCTGCAATTTGTCCCCTTACACCAGAGTAGTTGAGTATGCAATCATAGTTTCTAAACCAAACCTCTTTTACATCAGCAGAAGCAGAAGCTAACTACGAAGAAGACTTTGACAAGGAAGATGACAAAGAAGATGAAAAAGAAGAAGAGCCTGTTAAGGAGGAGACTGAAGAACCTAAGGAGGAGGTCCCAGCTGAGAAAGAGGGCGGGGCGTCACCCGTACCGGAGTTTGAGGTCCAAGAAAAAACGGATGAGTAGGGGGGAGATGACTTCTGGGATATGGACATACCAACAGGAGAAGACGACAAAAAGAAGAAACAGAAAATATAAAAACAAATTGAAGTCATACTAACATCAACTAACATGATTTCACCACGTCCAAACAGATCTCCAACCCAGCGTCCCCCAGTATAATGTATACCAAATCTGTGTATACCTGGGGGGTGCTGCACTAGAGATCTCTCAAACCCACTGTTTCTCAGAGTGGCGGATTTATGTAACCTAGCCGATTAATGTTAATGGAAGTTGCAACCAAAACCACTTCCAATTCTTAAAGAGTTTGCCTATCATACAATTGTTTTGTACAGAAATGTATCTAAAGAGTTTGTTGAGGATATCATCCATAACATTCCAGACAGGCAACCTACTTTGAATAATTCAGTGCCTATAGAAACTCCTGTTGTAAGGGGACTTTTCATTTATCATCATAGAGAGAGGTAGTCAACAAGATCACTTTATTGGAGTAATTTTACAATGTTGCCTACGATCTTGTGAAAAATGATCAGTCCCCTTTGGTAACATTAGGTCCCAACTTCTGTAGTATCTCCCTTTACTCATTCCAGTCCAAAGAACAAAATGTATCAAACCCTGGAGTAGTTTTACAATCCAGACAATTTGAAATATACTAGATTAAATACTAGCTCAAGGATTCCAAAGCATTAGTGTCTACATTGTATTTTGTAAATAAGATGGTTATTGAGTGATCACACTGATCTATGCAACCAGCTATTATGACAAGTCTGTACAGAATATAAAAGCCACATACAAGTGAAGAATATACTTAGTCTAATACTAACCAGTGCTAAGCAATATGGAGAGTTTGAATTCTACTTTAGTCCATTCCACAAACTAATTACCTCCAGTTGAATTGTTTGTTGTATCATCACTTTGTTAGAAGGCACTTCTTACTTGTTCACGCTATGCTTATTATCAACTGCATGTTTTTCCCCTTCTATATCTTGAGGTGTATTTTCCAATGGTAAGATGCTGCTTGGGTGATGTGAATATTCAAAGAAAATATTAACTTGTATATTACAAAATCATTTTGACTTAAGATACTTTTTGTTCAGATGCAGTCCATGTACACATCATGCAAAATAAAATTTATTTAGCACACATTTAGTTTTATGTCTTTTTCTTGGGTATTTTAGGTAGTAAATGTATATTGATATATGTGCAAGATTAGTCATTTTAGTCGTATATCTTTTGCTTGGGTGTTTAAGATACTAAATGTGCACTAATATAATGTACATACATAGGTACTTTCATAAAGTAAGGGGATTCTTAGTACAGAGTTTAACATTTTTGGTTTGAAAAGTTTTTTCAACTTGAATGTCAAGAACAAACTCACCCATCGACCTAGTTTTTCCCCAGTAACACAACAACATGAAAACTAAACCCAATTGAAGGCCCCATCTTTCCTCCCCTGTCATAAATTCCAACTGTCATGAAATATTCAAGAAACTACTCATAAAATCTGAGACAAATTTCTCATTTTATGTACAGGAAGCTCCAATACCACGAGAACAGGTGAAGCAATTTGCTCCGACACTGGCATGAGAGAAGTCTTTCTATTGGATAACAGTTTGCCCGTTCGAACAAGTTGGCCAATCTCGTTTGGAGAAAAAGTAGAAACCAATCACAGCCGAGTTTATAAATATTAAGTTTATGGGCACATTTTTCAAGAATGACATCTTGTGCATATTTCGCAACGTTGGTCACTTGGCCGTTTGGCTGGATGGCAAGTGGCAACAACGTCTTGACGGTGTACGTAGAAGAAGGTGGAGGAGAACGACAAGAAGACACAGAAGAAAAAGATAAGAAAGACGACACCAAAGCGGAGGAAAAGAACGAAGGAGACTCAGTGAGCCTAGAAGTTGTTTCAGAAGACGAAGAAGAAGTAGAAAAGGAAGAAGAAGAGGAAGGAAAGAGGACTGCTAAACAAAACGGCACTATCGTCGCCATGGTCGTCCTCAAGGTCTTCGGGCTCGCCTTCTTTATTAACTACCTGGTCAACGTCGCCGGCAAGGAGGGTTAGTTGATTTGTAGTTATTCTTTTACTTTACCTTGATCTCAAAGAATTAAAGAAGTAAATGTTTATCAGTGTTGACAGAAACTAAACTTGGTAGTCTCGAAAAATTGAGTTTCTCGCAGAAAAACGACTTGGACATTCAGGGCAAAATATACCGTGCAATTTTGTGAAGGAAGGGGAATGCACATACTCTTTACGGTATGGATAGTTTTGCTTCACCGTTGAGTTACCGCTTTGAGGATCAGAGATAGAGGCATTCGTTTTTTGTCCTCCTGTGGCTGTCTGTACAATATCAAGCTAGCAGCAACATATTCAGTGATCTTGGACCAATGAAAAAAAAAAAAAAAATATCCACTAAGTGCGGTTGGTTGAGCGTGTGTTTTGTAGAGTGGAGAAACACATTGGAAGCAAGTGTAGCTTCGCAATTTTGCGCTGCGTCACAGTGTATCGTGTTGTGATAAACTACGGACTTAATTGGACGCATGCTCGGCATTACGATATACAAGCATGGAAGAGATCTCATTGATTAAAATTGGTGGTACCGTCTCCTCGTGATACCAGCACGTCATTAATGACGTCATGATTGGGAATTCGAGCTCTCCTGTACGGTGTGTATGATATGACGAGGGTTGGCGCAGATTGGCTAGTTTGAATTGTGGGTCTGTCCTTGGTGCTGAATACATGAGTATTAACAACTGTTGCCAAAACCCCGCAGAAGAAATGAGAAACTGTCATGAAAATGCTCCATAAATCACACTATAATATTTTATTGCGTAGAGGAGAGAAATTACGAAGTAGGGATGAACCATTGATTACCTTAGGTAGTCCCATAGAAATATCTGGTGCCGTACGGGGTTGTTAGCCTCTGTGTCCAGGGCACGGTATGGGAAGGTGGAGCCCAACCCTCCCCTTCCACCGCCTTTTACCTTTCAACCGAAGTCTTGTATCCATTTTTACACCCGGGTGGAGTGGTAAAGTCGTGTTACGTGTCTTCCCAAGGGCACAACATCGGTGGCATGACAGGGGATTCAAATCCAGGATTCTGGATTCTGGGCCGAACATCCCAAACTTTATACCAACACGACGCCGCACCAAAGTAAAATATCTTAATGTTCACGTGGAGTTAAAAACATGCTTAAGTCTCCGCCTTAGATTATCACGTTGCCCCGAACTCTGTCCGTGCAGCGTACGACTCCTGCAGCGTGCAGGGGAACGACTCACTCGATCACTCACTCAATCCTCTTCTGAGCCACTTGGCGCATGAGGCTTTAGGAAGTCCCTCCATCTTGACCGGTCTACCGCAATACTGGGAGCCTCGTTCAGGGAGAAGCCTCTTCTCTTTACTTCTCTCTCCACACTGCGTCTCCACGTCTCCGGGGGACGACGCCACACCAAAATAGGTGCAAATTATCGTAATGTAGACTCTGAGTTAAAACTTGTAAAAATCTCCACCAATTTGGTTATAATTACTTTTCCCCGAACTCTGTCCGTGTAGCGTACGACTCCTGCAGCGTGCCGGGGGAGAAGCGGCAGGCCTGCGGCAGTTGGAGCACCAGTGAGCGGGAGTGTGTCGACATGGGCTGCTGCTACCGCTCGCCCTTCAGCGTCCCGAACGCACCATGGTGCTACCACAAAGCATCGGAAGAAGATAGTACGTTGAAATATACATCACATGTACTACATTCTTGTTTCTTTCATTGTAACTTTATGTTCACTGTTTTCACGGTCACCTCTGTACCGTGAACTTATCATCACCATGAAAAACCTATTGTAATAATTTATGATTCCTTCACACATCCGTTCCGTGAAGATAAAGTTCAGTGCAAATGTCTATTTTCCTTACACCGTGAAATATTGCTACCGTGAAGATAAAGTGATTTAATCTAAAATATAGTAAATAATTTAGACAAGAATCTTTTTCTCAAAGTGGATAACTATCTAGATTAGACTTTCATTCCGGCTAGTTAGTAAGCAGATGATTTTATATGCAACTGGGAAATCACCTTGGCCAAAAAAAGGATGGAAAATTATTTGAGCTGTTCCAAAAGATTCCTAATCTATGTACTATGACATGCTATTGATATCTTCGACTACTTTGTGGTATATTTTTGTTGTAAAAATATTTCCCTCAACGTGTGATAGCAGTAATTTTGTTTATATTTGGTGTACAACTTTCGAATGTTTCTATTTGTTTGCACATCGCAATAATTTTGTTAAATATTTCATTTTTCCAGCCAACAACTGGTTCGTTGGCTCGTTAGCTGGAGAGGACAGTAGTGAGGAGACGGACCCAGACAAGGACACTACTTCTGACTTAGGTAACGATCACCAAATTACCCATTCTTTTGTCTCTGAGATATGTGGATATCATTCCTTAAATACCTTTTCAACAAACTGACCAAACACTAGATATTGGTGCTTCTAAAGTTTGATTTTTTTGTCATATCTTTCTGGCAAAACACACACACACACACACACACACACACACACACACACACACACGATACAATACAATACAATGTCTGAAAATCAAAGAGACTTTGATGCACTTTGGTAGTATAGGTCATAATAAACTTGCTGCAATTCAAAAACATGATCTGACATCTTACCTGTATTTTGTAATACTAGTAATAGTACTTTTTCCCTCTAGGAGCAGTTTTGGACTGGCTGCTAAACACTGATCAATCTTCAGGGGACGAAGAGCACATGAAAGAGACTGTGAGTAGAAAGAGACTAGCATGAACACATGTGTCTCAAGTAAGAGGCTTATTCTTAGTAGTTGCCATTAAGGAACCAGAGTTTGACACTCCCAATTCACATACCATTACAGACATAAAACAGTGTGAATCGTAACCTACATTTCTGCTGGTATCACCTTTATAGTCACACTGTGCATTGATGGTTGTGATCAAGTCCTTGTTATGATTTACTGTAATATGTATCATGACCTTGAAGTGAAACTATACTGTAAGTAACCTCCATTAACATGGCCTGGTGGAATCATTTTAGTAGATGTTGCAAAATACATATAGTGGAGATCTAAGAATCACATTGAACTGAAACACAGTTTACTTTATTAATGTCCTATTCACACATAATGTAATTTCTGGACAACAGGAGGATCCCACTTGGGTCAACCCTCCTGACGACCCTCATCACAGCTCGCACCAGCGCTCGCCTGACGAAGGTCTTACTGAGTACCCTGCCTCGGATGGGCATGATCTGATGCCTCCTAACCATCTTAGGGACCCAAACAACCCTAACTGTCGCAATTCTCCCCACCATGCCCCTGAGACTCCTCCCCATCATGCCTCTGAGATTCCTCCCCATCATGCCCCTGAGACTCCTCCCCATCATGCCCCTGGGACTCCTCCCCATCATGCCCCTGGGACTCCTTCCCATCATGCCCCTGGGACTCCTCCCCATCATGCCCCTGAGATTCCTTCCCATCATGCCCCTAACAATCCTCCCCATCATGCCCCCAACAGTCCTCCCCATCATGCCCCTAACAATCCTTCCCATCATGCCCCTGAGATTCCTCCCCATCATGCCCCTGAGACTCTTCCCCAACATGCCCCCAACAACCCTCCCCACCATGGTATCCCAGACCCCCCTCCTCACCCTGAGCCAGACCGTGGTTCCACACATGATCGCAATCCTTCTTCTCGGCAGGATCCAACGCCTCACGCTAAACATGATGCAAAACCTCCTCACCGCGACTCCCGTCCCAATGCAGCCTCCGCCCACCACCCCCGTCCAGCCCACACACGCCCCCCTCACCACAAGGAGCCGAGACAGGAGACACCGGTCGACTGTCATCATAACGTCATGTGCCGCCTGAGTGAATGGGAAGCTGGACATAGTAAAGCACTTCTGACGTTTTATGTTTAATCACTTTTAAAGCTCAGCTACTGTAGTGTATACATGTAGTCACCATTTGCTCTCATAAACACATTGTTACAAAGATCTGATGCATGTACTGTTGTTTCTTACAGAATGATGTGAATATGTCACAATGTTTACATTATATTTTATATCCCATACATTTTCAAGCACTAGTCTCTTCATACTGCATTCAATGTAGTCACTTGCTGTGACCACATTTCTTCAATGTGTGTGTGTGTGTGTGTGTGTTTATGTGTGTGTGTGTGTGTGTGCGTATGTATGCGTACGTGTATGTGCGTACGTGTGTGTGTGCTTATGTGTGTGTGTGTACAATTGTGTGTGTGCGTGCATGCTCGTGTGTGTATAAATGTGTGTATGTTACATAAAAATTCCTCTGATATCTCTTCCCATTTCAGAAGTGATCAACGGCCTCCCAGCCGACCCAACCGTCCGACACCTGCTGGAGGCTGTGGCCTGGCTCATGATGATCGGGGCGCTTTGTATGATCTTCTGCTTCTGCTACCTCTTCCGTCGAGTGGAGCCTCCGAAGGAAGAGGAAGGCAAGGAATCTGATGCCCCTGGGGACGAGAAGGGTCCACCCGCGATATTCGACATGGAGACAGAGATGGACGGAAAGGAGAAGCTCCCGCCTGTGGCGTTTGTGGAGGCCGGGGACTACTCAGACCCCTGGAGCGATCGCGACGATGTCGTCATCAACCCCGCGGAGCTGAAGGCGCTCATGGCCAAACTCCAGGAGGAGGAGAACACCATCAAGGGATAGTGCAACAGCAACAGAAACCCCAAAATTCACAAGTTTTGAAAAGACCATTGAAATTGCTCAAAATTCACACAACACTCCAAGAGTTCTTTCTCTGACACATGTAAGGTAGATACAAAACCCGCGCCATACGAACTAAAATCTTCATGTCCGTATTGAACAAGACCCATGTTTTGGGCATGAACAAAAATCAAATTTTATTTGAGAAAAAGGATTTCTGTTGTCTTTTGTAGCATATTGTCCAGTAACTGTTCATAATCAAATGTTTCATGACTAAGATCCATCAAGATGGTGGCAGATAAAAAGGTGAAAATATCTTGCTGTAAAAATGGGAAGTATTCCGTCAATAAAAGCATTTAATTTGTAATCAAAATACAATGAAAAAATCAAATGCCATAAAACTGCTTTCCTGAAGATTCCTCAGAGCTGTTGTTGATTTGCCAGACCCAGAACTAGATTTTAATGCAGCTGTAGATCTCATTTAATATTAATTGTGCAATTACTAATTCTGAAAACTTGATTTTTGTCAGATGACAATTGGAAATACTTTGCATGTAGTGCGTATCAAAGCAGTTAAAGGGAAAATGCTTTTAAGATAGATAAACATCCTTCTAGAGATTATTAAAGTTTAAAGGTAGAGCAAAGTGAAATTATTTCAGGTTGGCCTTTGTGACTGAAATATCTAAAAGCTGTGCTATGCTCTGTTGAATGGTTTACTTTTAATTAACATTACTTACTTTTCTTCTCACATATTGCATTCAAGAATGGAGATTTTTATCAACAAAACAGATTGTAACCACGATTACAGTAAGAAAAGAATTAAGTATCATACTAAGCCAAAAAGTTTCATTTCTAAACTTCATCTTTTTAAAACCTCTTTGGTGTTATAATAGCAAGGATTAGCACAACATTTGACAACACCAGACACTTCACATAGACTTGTATTCAAATTTCCACAAAATACATTTTCACATCAATACGGAAATATATTGACATCTAACAGTGTTAAGAAAATGACTGATTATCATCACATGTCTTGGAATAAACAACTGCTGCTATACAGAATGATTCTTGTATCCTTTTCCACAAACGGGTCACACAAACTTTAAGACTTTCCTTATTCTGGTGGTAGGTGCATTGACTGACTGTGCCCCTCTAAAAGAGGGTCCCATTACCCCCTGGCAGTAAGAGATAGTGTAACGCAGGTTACATTGTTTAGACCAAGGGACAAATCGACTATGTTGGTGTCTATCCAACTGGTATATGGCACACAAGGTTAACATCGACTATGATGAACGAATATCAAATGGCACACATTGGTTACATGTCAGGTTTCTGATTTTGAGGTCAAAGTGTAGCTTACCTTTGACAGGGTAATGTTGTCTGCTATTTATAGTCTTCTAATCCGACAACACAGACCAGAAGGTGCTAGATGTTAGGTTGACTGCAGTAGGACTGAGATTTATCCACGGAACGTCCCTTTCAAGACAGTAGTTTATCTGGTTTACAAAACTTGCTACATATAAGCGGAAGGTTACTTCTAACAACACTGACTTTTCCTTGCCAAATTTTCTGTCTAACTGTTAACGTTACAATCTTCTATCCCATCCATACAAAAACTGGTTGGTCCCTTGAATTCAAAAACATCTTTGCTACAAAAATACAGCCTAAATTAGAATACATAAGTACATGTCATGAACCTTTTCTTTTTACTCGACGGTCACCACGTAACAAGACCAGAAGGTCACTTCAAGGTGTGACCAGAAGGTCACTTCAAGGTGTGACACGAAGGCCACTACTATACGAGGTTACAGATTACATATATAATGTAACAGCTACTCTTCTCCCTGGGTCAGAAACATCATGAGACTAGCTCAACTGCTCACTAAGAGTGAGGACTAACTGGCCCAATAGGAGAAGAAGGGGCTATGAAGGCTGCTCAGGAAATTCCCTACCTGTAGTACACTTATCAAATATAAACACAGAATGGGTTACAGGCACACACTGGACATTTCATATTCAGTCTACAATCTCCCAAATATGGGATAATGGCTTGCAAACTCGCCTTTCCTTTAAGTAAAGTTAACCCTCAAAATGACAGTTAATATTTGGGCATTTTGTCAAAAGATTGCCTTTCTGCCAAATACCAATGAAGGTATTTTCACATCAACAAATGTGACAATTATGTGCAAATATTGCACAACGTTTAGTATCTAATAAATAGTGCACACATCACATCATAAACTTTTCCAATTTTCAATTCTTTGACAACAATCTATCTCACCAACATTCAAGATTTGAGAAGTTTTAAAAAAGGTTATTTGATTTTGAAAATGAAGTGATGTTGTATTCAATTTGTCAGGAATTCAAATGTACATGATTGTAATTGTATTATTCCAATAACATTGCCTTTTTAAACCGATACTTACTATCCTTTTTCCACATGTTGTGATCTTACAGAAAATCTCAGGCATTTTTTGCCTTATACATAATCTTTACTCACCAAATATGGCAATACAGCAACAAGAAGTATAAATTTCCATGTAAGATAAATGTCATTTTGCCAGCCCTGTATCTATGGACAATACAGTCAAACCTACACAGTCAAGTGACCACCTCTTCATAAGGACCATCTAGCCAATGTGACACAGGCATTAAGAATCCTGTTTAGTATTATAGTGACCACCTGTCCACATAGACCCTATGTTTTTGGTCCCCTGAGAGGTCTTCTTGGACAGTTATGACTGTATGCAACAATGCCTTTTTAGGGCCCTCTACCACACTTGGGACAAAACTGATATAAACTTTCCACATAAAAAAACAGAATGAAGCCTTGCATTCATAAAATACACTCTTGCAGCCGACAGGTTATTATGTGCAAACTAAACATTGGACATAATTTATACATGAAAAACATAGTACAATTCATAAAAACTTAACGGCACCCCCCATTTAACAATGCCAACATTGTGCATTTCACTTGCAATAAATATTCCTTTTGCTAGCTGTTAAGCTATTATTTTGAACTACAAGGAAACTACACTTTGTGACATCAAGTTTGCCTCTGCTTTTGACCAAATTTGTTCCAATATCCTTTTTTTAATATTTTAATGTTTTGATTTGGGTAACTTTTTGACAATCAAAGCGTTTCTTCTCTTGTGGATTTTGCTTTTAATTAGAATTCAAACTCAAATGGTTTCAAAATCCCCACAGAGGGTTCACCTTCATCTCCATAGTAAGAACTGCTTTTGCTTCTGGGTCCCCTGAAACAGAAAGAAGAGCAATTTGTCACTGTGATTCAATCATTCATAAAAAAATGGGCAGAACTGACAAGTTGCTAAAAGCAATTTCCTGTCTGGTGCAGCAAATCAACATCATTTCCTCAATTTCTATCACAATGTCATGCATATATGTATAGCAATCTGACGAAACGTTGCTACTCTTTTTTTCAGTTAATCTTTGAATTCTTTCCTTCAAAAGTTTAAATGAAGACAACACTTCTGACAAATTAAATTGGCATAGCCTAAGACCAATTTAGACATTTTCAGAACATGAATGTGCATCATGGTCGACATCAAAATTGTCTTTGACACATGTAACCTCCATTAACATTAATCTGCCGGGGTTACATAAATCTACCACTTTGAAAAACAGTAAGTTTGAGAGATCTCTAGTGCAGCACCCCATGCAGGTATGCACAGTCTAGATATTCAGGAGTACATTATACTGGGGGACTTTGGGTTGGAGATTTGTTTGAATGTATCTTTCTAGGGTGGCAGAATTATGTGCCCTGGTGGAATTATGTAAGCTAGTACACTGTAGATGTTAAGTCTCTTTCGACTATGTCTCCATGTTTTATACCTCAGTATGAAATGTTTTCTGATTGTACGTTAGATGTTGCTGAAATACCTACCCATCTAACGCCGGCCTTGAGCACCTCCCACGTAAACCTGACCCTGAGATGTCGTCTCCACTCCGGGTTCCTCTTGATGAGGATGCTGCCCACGATGCTGTCTCCCCCCTCCACTGCAGTGGGCTGGTCCATCATGAACAGATCCTGCTTCCAATGAGTCATCCTAACAACAAATATCAAAATTGAATCTGTTTTTCTGAAATTCGTGATACAGTAATCAAGTTACAAATCAACAGTTAGCAAATGCTTATGGTATACAGTCTGTTATAGAACAAAGTGTACATCTGTGTATGTGTGTGTGTGTGTGCGTGTGTGTATGTATGTGTGTATGTGTGTCTGTGTGTGTTTATGTGTGTGTGGGGGGGGGCTGTGTCCTGACTTACTCATGTTCTGGCCCAGTATTCAGCACCACCGGTGGTTCTGTTGAGGGGAAACCTCCGAAGTCTACACTGAACCAGGAAGCAAAGCCATGGAAGGTTCCCTCTCGTGTCACTTGGAACTCAAAATCTTGTGAGATCTCCTGAAAAAGAGTCAGAAAACAGTGTTATTCCTTATTGGCTAAAGGAGATGTCATGTGAAAACAAAAGTGAAACATTTCAATAAAAAGACTCTTTTCAAATGTCTGTTGTTTTATTCAACCTATGTTTCAGTGACTGTCACTTTCCTCAGGGCAGATCTGACTGGTTCACTTGCACTGCAGCTATACAATGTAGATGTTGCTACTTACAGGTGCATCATGTACATGTATCTCTGCGTATAGCGCTTTTCAAATCACTTACAAGGAAAATGCTTTTAAGATAGATAATCCTACTAGAGAGATTATCCATTAGTCTAAAGGTAGAGCAAAGTGCTGACACCATGCAGGTTTGACTGTAACTTGCCTTACCTCCAGCTCCTCTACCCTGAATCTCTTCATGTCCATGACCAGCACAGTCTCCCACTCCGCCAGACAGTCCTGCAGATCCAGCTCATGGTTAAAGATGGGGCGGCCAAAGAACTCCTTCTTAGCTGATGGACTGGGGAAAAAACAAGAACATTTCTAACAAAATTCCACAAGAGTACATAATTCCGCCACCCTGAAAAGATATATTCAAACAGATTTCCAACCCAACGTCCCCCAGTATAATGCACTCCTGTATATCTAAACTGTGCATACCTGGGTGTGCTGCACTAGAGATCTCTCAAACTCACTTTCAAGGTGGCGGACTTATGTAACCCGACATGTTATGTGTTATCAACAATGTTACTTTTGCTCACTGTGTACTACATACAATCGTGTTCTTTGCACACCCATAGTTGATGCACATTATCCTAATGCTTAAATTAAGATCATAGAAAAGCATGGCAGAACTGACAAAGTTACATGTGAGCATGCTAATTACCGATAAATCATATAATTTTGTCAGCTTAGTACACATGTCAGTCAGACATTGTAGTTTCCATTTGAAAGAAACAAAGATGTCCTGCTAACATAAGACCATCAGATATTTATATTGTTTAATGAATTATCAAAAAATCATCCCAACATCAAGCCAAATGCACTTTGCAATTACTTACATGAGTGGTGAGAAGTCAAACCCGTACTGGTCTTCCCAGCATGCAATTTTCTCATCATACTGTGCCTGTGCGCGGCAGGGTACGAGGTAGAGTTTGGCGTGGGACGGCCACATCACCCCGCCTTTGGCCAGGAACTTGTCTCTTGCTATCAGCACCGATTCCACCATCAGTTCAAACTACATGATGGACAATGGAAATAAACGATGTCAATCAAAGATACATGTATATGTACAGAAAACAGAACAAGAGCATCACAGTTTCTGCAATATGAATTAAAGCAGTTGATGGTTTGTTGTGGTTTCACACTGCCTGCATGTACAAAATTTAATGTAGAACTGAACATCTGAGAAAATCATTCCTATATCAAGCAACATCACAGTACAACCAGACTGTGCAAGGAATGTTTTTCAGTGACTTCTACATACATTGTATTTCAAAAGAGTCTGTAATATAATTGTGACCATGGTATATTTCAAATTCTACCAATAGTATTTGATTTAAAAGTTGCAGTGTTTGTATTTCAGTGTAAAATAGCAAGACATTTCAGAAAGAAAGAAAAACACAATCATGTATCATATTGAGTCTGTCAATTGCTGATAAAAGCCATCACTCCCTCGCTCACCATGAAAACTGCAAACATAATTCCGTCACAAAAATTTCTGCATTGATTCTACAGTATTCTAAGATGAGCAGTTTACCAGGAGAAGAGTGCCCATCCACTCTGAGATAATGAGGTCGACCTTCTCTGGCAGCGAGATGTTCTCAACCCTGTCGTGAACGACCTTCACCACATCCCAGTACCCGTTATACAGCATCAGCTTCTTTGCCTTGTCTGCCATTCGACTGGCCTCCACCGCATAGATCTACAGCATAACAACAAGAAATGTATTCAGGATGGATCCATAAAGAGTAGAACAACAGCAAGAAATTTCTTAAGGATGTATTCATAAAATTGCAGGTTTCTTAGACATTGCAATTCAATGATTGGTCATTTGAGGGTGAGATGATAACCAATCAGCACCATGGACAGTTGGGAGGTGTTAGCAATCAAGGTACTGTAAAAGGCGAAAAATTTGTGGGGATCTAATTTTTCAGTAGTGAGAAAATGGAGTGTTTGCAGTGGTTTTAAGATCGCGGTTGAAACAAGAGGGTAGTTGGGTAGAAGGCAGAAAAAGTTCGCATTAAAAAGATCACCGGGAAAACCACCAACAACTGCAAGCATTTTCCCTTTACAGTATGTTACGTCACACACGGCAAAGGACACAATGGTATTTGACAACACCTGTCTCTTTTTTTTGTGCAAAGAGGTTCCAAAAGATGTGGCTTCTTTGCTTTTGAACACAACAATGAGCAAGTGCAAAGACAATGACATGAAGCAAAATTCCTAAAATGCCTAAAAATTGTTTTGCCATGACTTTTATGAAAGCCCCTTTCACGTAAAACCCATGATTTTGATGTAAATACAATAGAATTGAGTGAGGTGGATTTTAAAGATGTATTCACATATCATAATGTATGTCAACTAAAAACTCCTACATTAAATTTGGAAAACTTTCTACATTAAATCTGTTATGTGTAATAGGGGCTTGATTCATCATACTAGGGAACCTTACATCAATAGGCTTGTTACCTTTTTTGGCTGTGCAAATTGTGCACAGAACAGACTAAGGCGGCCCAGACCACAGCAAAGCTCCTTTAGCTTACTCTTCACAGTCAAGGTGGAAAAGAAGAGAAAAAGAAGGAAGGAAGAAACAAGAAGCAGATGTAAATTGAGGCAGTGCAGAGGCTAGGTAAGAGGGTGGGCATAATTGTGAAGAATTAGGGATATTTATCAGCATTTCAAGTAACTTTGCCAATAAGTTTGAAACATCTAGTAGCCGATAAGATAGCCTGGATGCCAGACCCCCAATCTCTAAAATGTCTATCGAGTGGGGATAGACGTTTTAGAGATTGGGGGTCTGGCATTCAGGTTACCAATGAGAAAAAAGGAAACATTGCAGAAAGGCTAAGAGTAAGATACATGTAGCATGCAGAACAAAATATTTTTTTTTTGTTCACAGCAGCTTTATGTTTCTTCCATGGTAACAATAATATTAGAGATTGGAATTGGGGAAGGAGGCACTCAAGGTAACCGACATTGCCATGCGGCTCCAGCTGTCTTACTGAAAGACAATTGCGGTGCGAAAGATGTCGGTTAGCTTGAGTGCCTCCTTCCCCAATTCCTAATAATGTTAGAGATTGTTAGAAGATCAAAAACAAGAGGAGTCTGACCTTATTTGGTCTCCCATATCTTGCACAGAAGAGGCTGAGAATACCAGTTCCGCAGCCCAGGTCCATGATGACCTTGTCCTTCAGAAATTCTGCGTTTCTCTCGATGGCCGTCCTGTAGGCCAGAGTCCGTGGCTTGTCATTCAGCATCTCTAGCTGAAGTTTCTGTGTTTGAAAGTGCACTATATTTAGTCAGTACTAACTAACGTCAAAACAATGAAAGTATGTAACTGTTACTGCTATAACATGAAAACGTTTTAAGTTGAAATTCAGTAGCCAATTATTGAATCGTTACCAATACATATTAGATTAGCAGTGATATAAAGACAATTAACTTTGTTCTGAAATATTTTAAACTTTACATTTTGATAATGCAACAAGATGTGATGGACTTAGCATTTCTAATTGAAATTATTACATTATCATAAAAAGCTTTTTTCTGTTATGAGTGAACATCTAGGAGATCATCCTTTAATGGAATTTGCTGCATTTCAGTTAATCTTACAATCTATGACATTTTGTAAAAGCATCTAAATATAATTGCATCTTGAATGAGATTTAACCTCCAGCCTGCTAAGGTAGCCATTTGGCACCAACTTTATATTGTCTATGGGGATAGGCAGCAGGGAGAAGGTTAAAAAAATTCACAGTTCCTTACCAAAGAAGAGTAGGAGCCAAAGTACTCCTCATCTTGCCAAAGCTCGCTCTCCAGCTCCTCCAAGGTCTTGGGGCTGACGTGATTGACAGGTAGGTAACCATAGCAACCATTAAGCTCCCCCCACCACCACTCTTCGCTGTTTTTGGAGATGACGTGGATTTGGTCCCCTCTCTTAAAACTCAGCTGTATGAGATTGAAACAAGCAAATCCCATTTGTAAAATTTCTTGACTTGATGGTTGTTGTCCTATCAGCACCAGGGACAGGGATGGTATACAATGTTGCTTAAAATGGAAATTTACAAACTGTCCATGCCCATATGAAAGACACATCAAGACTAGGGAATCTAATTTGGCAAGTCACGTGACAAATAAGAGCTACCTGACACTCAAAAATTGGGACAATAACTTGTTCAGAACACGAGGTCCGCTGAAGTAATGTTACCAAAGGAAGCCATAAAAGGGCCTAAAATATATTAATCATTTCCACACACACGATATGAAACCAATTAATCCATCCAGACATTCTTGAGTTATTTTGTTCCCCAACAGACGGACACACGACCGCTGCTGAAAAACAACCTCCATGACATTTCATGGAGGTGATAAATGGTTGATTAGTCTAATTCAGAAAAATTTTGTCTTTGGTTTCTAGATAGAATTCATTCACATCATATCAAAAGGTTACATCTTTTCAAATACATACCTGGTTATTATCCAGTGCTGTGAAGCTGTCAAGAGCTGTCACAATTTCATCTAAAGCTGTCTCAACATCAGTGTCTTCTTGTGCCTGTGATTCAGACCCTAGTCCATTCTGCAATGCCTTGCTCCTTGTCTCCAATTTTCTTTCATGTTGTTCTGGGTGATCATTCCTCTCAGGCCCAGCCACTACGGTTCCAACAGGGTCTTTATTAGTAACTTTTCCTGAAGGCTGGGTCTGAGTCTGCACTTTCGATGGCTGAAGTTCAAGTTCAATGGCATCAGACTCTGTAGAAGGCGCACTCTCAGTGCTTGGTTTAGCTTCCATCGCATCCTGACGTTTCAACCCCAAAATGACAGTGGCTTCATGGTTATTTGGCACAGAGTTCCCATCTTCACTGTCAGTATCCAAGCAAATATTTCCGTTTGACAGGGTGCTGTTACCCATGAGACTTCTGTAGGAAGTGTTCCTGAGTTCACAGTGTCCATCATTAAGCTTACAGCCTGCTGTAGCTTGCTGTGTTGAAGGCATGGCCATCTCACTAAGGGACGACACAAGTCCATCTATGCAGCAACCGTCTCCTCGTGCATCCTTTCTGAGAGATGGCAGGGCTGCGTTTAGCTGCACGTAGCTGTCATTCTTGCAGGGTCTTCCTTCCTCGCATGTGGACGATGTTTCTTCGCCATGACACCCTGAGGAACAGCCTGCAGCGCAATCCTGGCCCTCCTCCATTATTTGCGTGTCACATTGTTGACTTCTTTTTAGACATCATAACCAGAGTCTATTCAGGAGTTAGCACCCTCTGTGCAACTGCTCTTGCTCTGTCATTCCTGTAAATAGAAAAAATGTGAAAAATTTTAGTGTAGGACAACACAATAAACTGCTTGACACTTTGCTATCAATTTGTTCCACATTCAAAATCTGCCTGCATAAATATAGAATCCACTCCCTATTGAATTTCACATTTTTCTACAAACTAAATAAACAAACATTACCTGGTACAGCAAAAAATAGCTTACAGCAATACATATGCCAAATGAAAGTGCAATCAACTGGAAAAATGAACCCTGGAGACAAGCTCTTCATATGCATGCATATGTAAGCTTATGACTTGACTTACCATATGCGAGTGTGCTTCATCACTAACAGTAACATATACAATGTCCTCTCGGTACACAATATCAGCACCGGTAAACACAATTGGGTTCAGCCAGAGATATTGAGCATGAAACCGTTTGCCAAGTAACTGGAAAAAGGAACCCAGATGAGCTCTTCATATGCATGTGTGCTCACCAAACGCAAGTGCACACAATGTTCCGACCACTGCAGCAGCAGAACACAGTGAACTACTACTTACCATACGCAAGTGCACACAATATCAGTACACACAATTTAGATTCAGCCAGATAAATAAGACACCGTATTTGCCAACAGATGGTACCAGCCTGAAATAAATGAGGCTGTCACAGCTGGATCAAGTGGCATTAGACAAAGATAAGTGATCCTCATGTGTCAAACATGGCGCGCAGGGCAGCGATAAAGATAACCTAACAAGGAACTCGTCTCTTTTTGGACGCTGACCCCAAATTCTACCCCAACCATTTTACGACATGGCTGTCACAAACACTTAGCTAGTAGTTCTAATAAGACCTAAAACTAGTTGAAATAGAAAGGACGTTAGGTACTAATTTTGCAACTTATTCGTTTACTTTATTTGTTTTAAGTAATGATGTATAATTGCAATAATCATTACAAATGTAGCCTGTGGGCATGGACTGCAATTACAGTGCTGGATGTTACAATCAAGGATAATTGAGCACGAAAATTAATAAAAAGCTTATTAAAAAAATAAGTAATTACTGTAGCATCCTGCTACCCATAATATAATCTTGTTAGATACAACCAGAAGAAAATTAAACATCTATCTTATTATATGATTGCATCTTTAATTAAAGGTTTGATAAAATCAAACTCTGCATAATTGATGAGTACATTCTGATTTTGATGTGAGTACGTGAGGACCCTGTGACTGTCTGGAATTAGTGATCGTATGTCATCTACAGGGTTACAGGGATATATTTGGCTTCCTGCATTGCAGCTATCATAGGCCATATCAATGGCGTTTTTTGGTTCTTGCTTTCCACAAAATTATAAGAGAATAGCTTTAAGGGCACAGTTACACTATATATATATGTTATAAATGCTCATCTTGCACTGCATGAATTGTAATGGTTTAACTTTTTATACGCTAACTTTGCTGCTATTGTGGTGGTATGGATTTCAAGGAAAACATGATATTTGATGACAACATTTCTATCTTTCAGAATGAAGAATCTTTAATTTATGTCTGGATCCTAATAACAGTTATATCCTTGAATGATTGGAAATGGCATCAATGATTGTTTTACACAGGAAACAAAATTACATCCCTGCAACTAATTTCTTGGGAGCGCATAATTCCCAGTAAATTGATTAAAGAAAAGAACACGCCCAAGGTTGTACAAGTACAAGTCACAAAGCTCTCTTAATAACCTCTGTATATCAAGCATTCACGTAAGATAGCCACTGTACATACCAAAAATTATGACAATCTGGATATCCATCAAGTTCAACTCATCTTGAGTTATTCTCTTTCAAAGTCTGAAACCATTCTGGCTCCTGCAGTTAAAAAAAGCCGCTAGGGGGCTCAAACATACACCACTCACTCTCTACCTCAAGAGCTATCTATAATCTATCACTAAAAAAATCATGACAAATAAGCTAGTTGGAGTTGCTACTACGCATGTGCAGTGTCAAAGGTGAAGGCCCCGGCGACGTAAACAAGACCCGTCTGGACGTTGTTATGCAAATCAAGACAATGTGCAGTGTCAAAGGTGAAGGCCCGCCGGCTTGAAAACAGTGCTCGTCTCGACATTGTCTTGATTTGCATAACAACGTCCAGACGGGTCTTGTTTACGTCGCCGGGGCCTTCACCTTTGACACTGCACATGCGTAGTAGCAACTCCGAACTAGCTTATTATGGCATGTCCAGGACATGAGATAGCAAAACCGGAAGTTCCACTGCATTACCATAACAAGCCACTAGGATGTAATGATTTCCATATTCCAGGTCTCATCATCTACATCATATCATTATCAAGACCTACTCACATACCAAATATCAATACAATCCACCCGGGCCTTCTCGAGTTATGCTGTTTATCCGCACATACAAACACACATACAAACGCTACCGATTGAATGTTGTTTAACGTTACCGACTAGATATTGTCATCAGTTGAACCTCTGTTTCTGGTTGTAGTCTGCAAATTCCCTGGGAGGAGTACTAGTATCACGCAGACACTGTCGCCTGTGTGAACACAACAATTACCACACACGAAGCCCCACGCCTGGATGATGATGCTCGTCTATCGTCTAATCACATGCATGGCGCGAAAAATTAGTCTGGGTCACTCTCGTGTGGGAAGGGGGGGGGGGCTTAAGCAAAGTAGATACGGGACTGTTTAGCTTCTACTTACTGGGATCATGCCTCTTCTACAAGCGTTCATCTCGGCAGCAATGTGACGTTATCCTACATCAGCATGATGTTTTTCATTTGTGATTGAATATGAATTTATACGAGAAAACGAAGCGACGCTAAACACATGCAGACAGTTACTTTCGACCCCGGAAGTGAAGATCAGCTGTTGTTCTGAACGCACGCAACCAAAATAAAATAAAACGAATTAAGTTGAATAATAAAGCATGAAATTCACTAACTTCAGCTTGAAAAAATACAATAATATTACCACTGATATATTTGATATGGAAAGTAGATATGAAGCGCAGTACGTTTTTGTTGATATGAAATATAGTATTTTCTCTTGTTTGTCTGCGGTCTAGTTTCAACCTTTCGTTAATCATCAACCATGGGGATCGACTGGGTATCTCTCTTTTTCTGCTATTTCTCCGGAATTCTGTTATCCAGGGACTTTATAGGTGAGTCTGCATCTAAATAAACGTTTTATGTACATTTTAAGCCAGTTGAAGGGCTGCTGGCATGTCGAATAGTGTGATTTTGAGCGGCAAATCTAAGAGCTGAATGTTGCATGGGAACACCCAATGGTTAACACACCTGGTGTGACGTCATAGGTGATAAAAATAGCCCAATGTTGTCATGATTGCACAACTTTGCCGTAACCTGTGTTCCCAACAACATTTATAAGAATGACAAGACAACTGCCTAGCCATTCAAAAATCTACCTTCCTCCTTCAAGTAATGCCAGGAAGGAAGAAGAAGGCACACGAGGCGAGACTCAGAAGAAAAGGCTTCATACCTGTCAGACTTAAGGTGAAGAAAAAGATTGCTGTGCCCAAAGCAACCCGCATGGCGTCCATATCAAAGATGGAGTCGCTAGAAGAGGCACAGCCGGGAAGTCTCGATGAGTTCCCGTTCCTGTCGGACCCAAAGACGATGGAGTACGTCGAGGGTTCGCGTACAATGTTCATAATGAGAGGTGAGGTCATTATTTGACATTTGTGTAAACCGTGCAACCCTATGGTCTGTATATTCGCCGGGTTACAAAAATCGGCCACTTTGAAAAACAGTGGGTTCAATTGAGAGATCTCTAGTGCAGCACCCCCTAGGTGTCACTGTTTAGATATACTAGTACATGTACATGTAACAGGAGTGCATTATGATTTATACTGGGGGACGTTGGGTTGGAGATCTGTTTGGACGTAACTTCTCAGGGTGGCAGACTTATGTACCCTGGTGGAGTCATGTTAGTACTAGTACATAGCAAATATTGGCTGAACGTTACACAAACATGTTTATTTCAAAAGGTTTGGATTTATAATTCAAAACTACTTCCGATCACCATATCATAAAAGATGTTTTTACATCAAACAACCTTTAGAGCCAGGTAGAATTCACAAAACAGGTGTTCTTTTTGTGACCATTATCGGATATTGGTTTTATGTTACAAGTTTAATTTGCATATTCCAAAAGTCAGGGGCCAGAGTACATAGACGTACAATGTGTGCCATATCAGAGGAGTCTGGTGTAGGTAAAAGGTTAGTGTTAAGTTCCATAGCCTTTTGAGGCCGAAGGGGCAGTGGGTCGTTAATCCACTGTGTCGGGCACGGTATTGGAAGGCAGAGTCAAACCCTCTCCTACTACTACTGCCTTTTACCTCCCCAAATCAGGTACCCATTTTTATGACAGTTTGGAGTGAGGAAAGTCATGTTAAGTGCCTTTCCCAAGGGCAGAATACCAGTGGCATGTCAGGGGATTTTTAACCTAGCTATAGGACCTCTGGGTGCTGGGCCAAACACCCTGCCGATACACCACACAACCCCACATGGTGTGTAGGCTGATTATGGGTTATACTGTAGTAATAACACTGTCATGTTAAGCCATCACATCTAGATCTAATACTGTCAAGCTTGGTTCAAGAACTGTCCCCTGGGTACAGTAGTATGGCATTATTTCAGGATTATCAGTGCAAAGCCAACATTCTCATCAGTAATATAATGATGGATGACAGTGAAAACAGTACTATTGATGTCAGTGATGATTTATTTATCAATACTGAATACATATGACTATAATATTCCTTCAGCCAAAATGGGCTGATTTCCAAGGGAGCCCATAACACAGGTTAACAGAATACAAACATATAATTAGTAGGTCATAAATGATACAAGTGACATAAAATTCAATTGTGCAGACAGATTGAAAAAAGTGAATGGATAATGATAACAAAATAATAATAATAAAATTGAAATTGAAAATTAAAACTGTAAATCGTAAATATGTTAGGGTCAAAACAAATTAAACGACATTAGTCAAATCAGGGTTCAAATCTTCAAAACCAATTCATCTAACAAAATCTAGATAATCTTGCAAAAAATTGGCACCAATTGTATTTAGAAAGTCAAATTGACTGGAATAATTTTGGCATTATCTTTTTTCATTCTGTGTGCTGGGTTACATGATCTTCTACATGTATGGTCAGAATACGTTAGTAAGACTGCTAAGAGATAGGTAATGTTCTAGGCGTGGTGAAAGCTACGTCACCCGCCCAGCGCGTGACCTTTTCCTGACGAGGGCTTTGTCGGCTGCCTCAGCTGATGGAAAAGAGAGATAATTATAACGAGCAAAGTGGTTCGTTTGCTCAATCAGGTCCTCGTGATTACCTTGGGCGTGAAATGCCCATCTGCTAGTTTGGATACGTCACCTGATTTGCTTGAATGATAATCCATTGGGCTGAGGTGATCATCATGCATACAATTATACCTGTCCAACAATGGGAACTGTTTTTAAATGACTCTGTTGTGGTTGGAATACTGCCACATAGGACCATGCTGCATGCAAGGTCTATGAAAAATTTAAGCCAATGTTACTTGAAAGTCCAACACACTTTGCTTGAAACAAAACTGCAACATAGGGTAAGAAGAATAACATTATAGCTTTACATATTTTACTCCAACATTATCATCTGTTCAATGTATAAGAAGAGTAAGAAGAATAAGTTATTTATAGCTAACAAATATTTTACGCCAGCATTATCTTCTCTGCTCTCCAACTATGACACTCTATCCAGGTTGCTCCTTGCTTTAATCAGTGTGAACCATTTCAGTTTTACTTTCATGACATTGTCTAGACTATTTAACCCTGAAATTTTGCAGAGCTTTCCATTTTCATGTACAGTCAAACCTGCCTATAGCGGTCACTCAAGGGACTGGCCAAAATCGACCGTTATGGACAGGTGGCCGCTCTATAGAAACGGTTGATTTCACGAGCAAAAAGTGGCACATGTTTTCTGTACACACTGAGAAACATTTATTCACATCATAAAACCTCCTTGTTCACATAGATGTAGTCAAACTTGGTCTACCGACCACTTCCACAAGACGACCCGATGCTCGGCTCAAGATGACTGCTTTCGGTCTTCGGTAGGTCCAGATTTTTCCACAAGCAAATAAAGTCCAAGTCGATCCATCGATCCGCCCCCAATCCGCAGCACATGCGACCAAAATGTTGCCGAAGACAACCGTGTCATTTTCAATTGCGCGGCGACATCATTTATCAGCAACTAATTGCGGAATTTCACGGTAAAAGCAGCCTGTTTGGGTCGGATTCCTTGCCGGCAGAAAAAACAACAACAGCTGCAAGATGGCTCCTGTGAGGTCAAAGGGTCATGGGATAGTCTACTGTAATGTGGGTGCAGCTGCAATGTGTGAGTTATGATTTTATTCTACATTAAATAGTACAAAATGTAAACTTATTTCATCAAAGAAGTTCTTTGAATAAAGACAACAGAATACACAAAGAATGGATGACTTTATAACCTTTTCTTAGAGGATAAAAGGCATCTGTATTTTTTAAACAAACTGCTCGCCCATGGTACTACTAGTGAAGTAACCCAAGTAAACAAAGCGTCGCCAACATGAACAGGCCTGCAGGACCGCGCGCAAGAGGCTCTGCTTGTCTGCATTTCTGGCGTCTATAGCGGGTTTGGAAATGCAAAACCAACACCAGGAGCAAAATAAAACCATGCACAACATTTTCATGGGTAACACTGCAGCTATAATGACAATTTTTTCTGCCGAGATTTGAAAGAAGGTTCCCGAATCTTGCGGCGACCATGCGCCGTGACCGTTATCGGCAGTGTTTCCAGACCCGCGGGACCGAAAATCGTGTGGCCGCGACCGCGTTGGACAGGTGACCGCTATAGCCTAATTCTTAATGCTTATGTCAATGGGAAAAATCCAAGGGACCGACAAAAAGTGACCACTATGGGCAGGTGGCCGCTATGCAAAGGTGACCGCTAATACAGGTTTGACTGTATATGTCTGGCCCTGTGTTAGGCATAAGTCCCACGCATTTTGAATCCAGGTCAAATGTTCACCTTTATGTGAACCCAAACTATATATATATATATATAGTGTGTGGACATATAGGGGAGGGATTGATTTTGTTTTCTTAATTGGAAAGGTTTAACTCCATAACCCACAGCAAGCATATTTTTAGCAGGTTTTCCCATTTATCAATTAAGCTTACATTCAAGTGATGTGTAAATTTCTTGTATTCTTATATCGTATTCGTATATTCGTATATCTTGAGATTATATTTTTGATAGCATTTGTTTTTGGGAGAGATTCATCCTTTATATTGTTTTTACAAAGAAAAAGACAATACAAGGGACATGCATAGGCTTTGTTTGTGAGAGTTTTGATTTGTAACAGTGTTTGTAACATTGGTAGTAGATGATAGTGTTTGTAACACAATAATGGTGTTTGTAAGTATTTGTAACAGTGTTTGTGTTTGTAACATTGTTTGTAACAGTGTTTGCAACTGTATTTATAACAGTGTATGTACACGTAACAGTTTTTGCAATTGTGTATCGGTGGTTGAACAGCAGATTTCTAAAAACTTAAGGTACAAATGGATTGTTATTATAATAATACTTGTAAGTACTACATAACCATATTTGGGTTGCACTTTGAAAGCAAATGTTCATAACCTACAGCCTACTGCTCAATGTCAATGTCCACAAAGTCAGATTGATACATTATCTGCTGAAGTGTGAAATTGTCCATTCCACAGTCTGCCATGTTGAAATCCCCCATGTGTTCCACCTGAGCGATGACCCTTTCTTACAGCAGGTCATTCTGCATGCTTTTAGCAGAATTACAGCCTCCTGGTTCTGTCAGTCCTGGCATGGAAATACATCCATTAGGCCTGGCGAACTGATTAAAGTGCAAGCTGAGTGATAGATATAGAGTGGCCATGTGAACACAGGATTTGAGAGATTTGCTCAACGTCAGGATAAATCAGGATGAATGTTTCTGGTGCAGCAGGGCAAAATGTACCCAAGGAAATTCTGGCCTGGGTATAACTATTCTGTCCTGCTACACTGGTACATACTCATGTGCAGACAAGTGTGCTTATCTTGTTCTTTGAAGTCTTGCCTACCTGTTGTTTTTATCAAACTAGTCTACTAGTAGTTTGATAAAAACAATAGGCAAGACTTCAAAGAACAAGAGAACTTATGAGATATTGCATCAGCAATGGTATTTCTTGGTATTTCAATCAGCATCCTTTTTTAAATCAAATTTTGACAAAGAAAAACACTTCTCAATGAGAAAGACCAGTACTGTAACTTAAAAGAAAGTTAAACATCATTCTCATACTGACAGTCATACTGATGTTTTTCCCCATGTCTGCTCTATTTGTACTCCAGGTTTGCCTGGCTGTGGAAAGTCCTCTCTGGCCAAACAGATAGCCGACGCTTACGGCAACACCGTGGTCTGCTCCGCGGACAGCTTTCGCTACGTGAACGGGGTCTATGTCTTCGACAGGTAAAGAAATACCAACATTTTCACACAGGAAAAAATATTTGAAGCTATTTAGACAAAAGTCAAACTAAATGAAACAGTGCATCAGTCAATGGTGCCCCCCTACTGCCCCATTGTCAGAACTGCATGTGTCAATTCCGAAAGCACAACTGCTGGGAGATTAGACTTATACACATTGACCACCCAAGGTAGTCATGCTTTTGCCAAATGCGAATGTAATTGCTGACACCTGTACCTGCTATAGGTGCATCTACTATTATGCAACTTTGGGTCAAATTTTGGTATCTGCAGTCAAACTTGGCCGGGCATGCAGCCAATTGCAGTCACAAGCCTTATTGAAACAGTCCCATCCAATTTTACATAGTTAAGACCCTCTGCTAAGCAGCCAACTATCTTACCCAACCAGCAAACACTTTTGCGGTCCCTGGAGGGAATTCATACCTCTCTCAACAAGCAAAGTTGATTTTATTGATAATCATATTCAATTTTTTTTCCACAGAAATAAGCTTCAGGAGAGCCACGAGAAGTGTCGAGAACTGGCGCGGCTGTCTGCGGACAGCAGCATCAACGTCCTGATCGTGGACAACACCAACATCCGCGTCTGGGAGTTCAAGTACTACTTGGAGATCGCCAGGCGGAGACAGTACACCGTCGTCCTCGTCGAACCGCGCACTCCCTGGAAATGGGACGTCCACGAACTCGGCAAGAAGAACAGCCACGGTGTGCCGGAACGGAAAATCCGGGAGATGGCGGGACGGTATGAGATCGCAGTCCCGTTGTACTTCGGTTGGTTTCTGAACGGCGATGATTCGGCAAGGGTGCTGACTGTGGGAGAACAGGTGCTGAAACAGCTGGGCGAAGTTCGAGAGTTTGCAGAGGAGTTTAAGTGCTACAGTGAATCAGGTAAGGATATTGTTATTGGATAGGCCGACTACTCTCTCTTCACAGCCAGGGGCTGAATTTGAATTGCAAGGAGCTTACAATTGGCGGGGCTAGATCACAAGGGTCTAGAGTGGCTTCTTTTGGCGCTAACTCAGGTGGACCTGTGAACATCTTTGAAATCGACTAAAAAATTTTAAATCACTTTTCATGCTGTGTGAAAGGGGCATAAAGAAGACATTAAAAAAAAAGACACTGATAATGTCAAAATCTCCTGCCAGATTTTATTCTGTTGGCTTTGCTAAACATGATGTTGATGCTCTATTACAGGAACTGTCTCCCTTGATCTGACCAAGTACTTCACTCGAGAGGCGTTCACTGGCAACAAGAACTCCGTCCACTGCACCGCCATGTTCACCAAGTACGGCAAAGTCCCCGGCTCCGAGGCCTACACCACGTCCGAGATGGTAGTAAACTCCTGCGGACAGGTCTTCAGGATAGAGATTGTCGGATTCCTCATCACCCCTAGGACCTTTGGTGCACGGGTGCGTCTGACCGAGTACCAGAAAAAGCTCTGGGGTCAGGACGATTATGAAACAGTGAATCATGGAACGCCAGTTCGAGGTGTGCGTTCCCGGAACATCTCGGGCGAATCTGAGGGCTGGGATGGAGGGCTACCTTCCTCCCCGAGCCTGTCCAATAGGTTTGCTGGGCTGGGTATCGAGGAGGAGATATTTGATGAGGGTGCTGCCGACAATCTTGCCAACACTGCCACAGAACACGAATCTGAGGAAACAGAACGTGATTATAAGTTCTGTCCGACATGGGGCTTCGGGAGACGGGCACACATCACCCTGGGGTGCGCCCCTGGTATCCCCCCTGCACAGACTGGACTTGATCTCATAGAGGTCGTTTCAACAGAGGCTATGACCTCTGACCTCTCAGGCATGGAGAGCACTCATGAGAGTGCAGCCTCTGACCTGGAGAGCGTGACCTCTGAACTGTCTCTGATCTCTGACCCTGGGAGCTTCTCAATCAAAAAGGGCGAGGCCCGTTGCTATGGAGATGGGAGATGGGTTGTTTACCTGGACAAGTCAATTCACGTGGATGCAATGTTTTCAGGCTTCTATTAAGGAGAGGTTTTATTCAATATGTTAGAATTATTTCAAAGAGCCTGTTTCAAGAGATTTCATCCTATAGAAAACTTATGTGGAGTAAGCTAACCCACCGAATCTAGTCTCCATGATCACTTTCAACCCCTCCCCCTTCTACTAAATATGTTCCAATGTTACGGTACATACATGTACGCAATATCTTCTTTTAGTATGAAGCTGTGGTCCTGCTTGCCCTCTTGGCATTTCAATTATTAGTCAGCAACAAATTAAAGGCTCTCCTATAAATGTGTAACAATACTAATGCAGAGCTCACATAACACATAATCAAATTCAGGAGAGGGAGGGAGGCAATACTTGAATGTAACAAGCCAAAGCTAGTAATAGAACTCAAGGAAGATGCACAGGAACATCACTTGTAAAAGTCGCTGAGTGACTGGGGAAGATAGGTTTTAGCCAACAGGAACTACGGAGTGTGGCAGCTAGGGGTTTTCCATGCATTTGTAATTGAACTGTTGTAAACCATGCCAGATTTGCAATGTAGAAAACTAGAGAAATTATATTAACCAAGAAATATGTACTATTGTATCTGTATATGTACAGAAATTATTGTAGAATAGAGCTGCAGGGCAGTTTTGTACTGTGAAAGCGGAACTTTTTCCATGATACAGAACAGTGGAATTTCTTTTCTTGGCTCTTGGATTTTTGCTGGACGATAATGTAGAAGATGTGTGAAATATGAATTAAAAAGAAAAAGGCTACACACAAATCCTACCACAGGAGCCACAAGTTTTAGTCAACATACCAGGCTGTTTAACATTTTAGATAAGGAATTTTTATAGATTGATACGTAGAAAAATTGTAAAAAAAAAATAGGAAGACAAGGGTTCTCTTCAACTGTTGGTGCCAAAATAGGAGCATATTGGGGTTGATTCATGTCCTGAATGATACATTGTGATGTTATTACACAATATTTTCAAATACGAAAGATATTAGGGGCAAATCCAAGAACCAAGAAATTATAATATAGCCTTAGCAGACGTTGTATAATACATGTATGTATGCTTTACAACTAACAGAAATGTCTTTTACTATACTAATAATACTGACATCTTTGTGTGATGAAGACTGCAATGTAATGAATTTTGTCCTCTAAAACTTGCAGTGTGTTTTTAGATTCATCGTCTAGGGCTAACCCTTTGGCTAGTTGGGTAGCCCTGGCTGTACTTTTTTCTACAGCCAAATAAATAAATCAGATCAAAATATTATGATTAATTCCCTTCATTCTCTCATTTTCTTCCCTTTCTCTCCATCAGTGTTTCACTCTTCCTCCTTCCTTCACCTTATCATTCCATGGTGTTCTACCATTCCATTTTCCCCATGACAATCAGTAGATTCATGAATATTCGTTATTTATGTTGCCATTTGCTGCTACCTGAGCTGCAGAATACAGTGGATCATCATCATTTGCTGCTTTCATTTGTTACCATGTTGTATTATATTGATGTTCAATCACTGCAGTGTTGTATTCAATTTGGTGAGAAAGCCACCGAGAAAAATGTAACAAGTCAAATGTAACTATAGCAATACAGTACAACTGTTTGATTCTCAATCATTATTTTTTGTACATGATTTTATGAACATGTGTATCATGTTCTTTGTACGAGTATTGACATTGAGAATTCTTTCAATCAAAGTTGCACATGAGAAGCAGTATTTTGTAAGGTTTTTTTCATTTGAAGATTTTTAATACAGTATATTTTGTTCAGTGCAAAGAATATGTTGCTGTCTGTGACTATTGAAGATATTCATGTGTTTTTGTAGTGTAGTTCCATTTTTTGGCATTTGAACAATGTTTTGTTTCAAATTCACAATGTGCATTGTGACTTACACAGTGGAATAGACCACCTACCTTACCTTTTAAATAAATGTTATTAACTTTATTGTGAGATGAAAATAATAACGTAAATCAAGTGAGTAGATATTCTACGAGCTATATGCATGAAAAATATCAGGTTCTGTATATATTTCTAATGTTGTGAATGGTTATCAAAACAGAAAATGCTTTATTGTTTTATGGTATCTGCTTACAATTCAGGGGCTTACGGTTTATTTGTTTGCTTGATCAGATTTTTGGCTTCATTAAGTTAATAGACAACAAGAGCTTCAAAGCTGCTCAAAGCCTAAATGGCTTGTTTGGTAGTTTGCTGATTGGGAACAGTTTGTGTTTGAGATTTGTGAAGACTTATGAGATTAGTTTGTATCAAGCAAGAGGAATTCAAGCCTTAAGGTTGCCAAAGTTGATGTTTTCTGTGTTGAATGAATTTACAAATACAACATACTGTTGTCATAAATGTTGCTGCTGTTTTCTTCTTGTGTGTCATCATCATCACTTTTTGTTTAATTCATGGTTATAACACTGGAGAAATGTGTTATTTTGGTCCTATAGGATGTAATATACACTTCTACTACATCAGACATGTTCCGTGCCATTCCTAAGAATACTGTGTTTTATTGATTGACATATTTCATCTTAAGACGGCTGGGTTGCACCTTCAGCTTGTAAAAGTTGATTTCCAAGGGGGCCCAGTATATACAAGACAAGACTTGTTATATTCATGATCAGTCAGGATACTAAAGTGGACAACACTCAGTAGAAGAAAATAAAATCCGATGCATCAAAACAGATGTTTTATAAGCCCTAAAACAGTATTTATACGAGGATAGACTGTAAGGGGACAGATTTTGATCGGCTTTTCTTTATCAGCTCATGCCAAGCTGTATAATGTCCCAGGTGCAAGCCAATTAGTCTGGGTTTGGAGCATGCAGTAGAGGGTTTAAAATAGAAATTCCCTGTTCGCTGATGTAATTAGGTCGTGCTCACACCTGTGGTTTTTACAGTTTGTAAATATCATTTCTACTCTTCATATCTTTATCAAGCAACTTGTTCCGCAATGAATTGTTATTGTGTCTTGCAAATCATCAGCAAGTTGAGACTGAAAATCTCAAGTTTTTTTAAATCTTTGTGGTGTTGAGTTGTATTAAATAATTGATCTTTTGAAATAATCTTCCTGAACCTTTGAAGATAACCGAGGAAAACGGACTACGAATTTAGTGTAGAAATTCATATCGACAAGGAACATTACAGTACATCACTTCTCAGTCACGTTTGTCCTTGGTTTACCCTTCAGATCTCTCTGCAGGACTCGATGAATCATTAATGATTACCCAGAATTTTCACAGAAAAATCCCTTTGATTTCTGGTCTCTAAGGCCAGCAAAGGACCTACAGTAGACAGGTATTTACAAAAACAACAAGTCTATTGTTCATTCATGTTTTCTCTAGTTTTATTTTTTGATGTCCCTTCGTAGGAGTTAAACTACATTTCATAACAATTGCTTGAAATGCTTAAACCTGTAACAACCACGTATATTATATTGTACACTGTATATGTTTGTCTGGTTTGGTCAGTTAGTACCTATGTAAACTTAAACTTTCGCCACTCCAATATGATTTCTTGACTTGGAGTCACCCATGTCATTTATTTCTGATTTTAAAAAATCCTTGTAATATTAGTTTATGTTACAATTTTCTATTAACAAAGGTTCAAAAGTTGAAAATTCATTGAACCAGGCTATTAAAATATGTTGACTTTGTGGCTCTGAAGTAGCAGCTCTGTCTATTTCAGGATGTTAGTCTTTATTTCTTCCTCCCACTTTGGTGATTTCTTGAGAAGGTCTCAAAACCAAGAAATCAATTTGATGTGGCCAGATGTATTGTTTCACTTTCAGCAAGGATGTTGGTTTCAGCATTGAAGGAGATTGGTTTGAGTTTTCCCATCAAACATATTGAGTTTTCTTTTTGGAGCCCTCGTCCAAAGTAAACACCCTTTCCCCCTCTTTTTCATTTTCCAGGGTCCCAAAGAAATCAATAAAAAATTTTGTCAATTTTCTGGTTTATGTCACCCTGCTCTCCCCACAAAACCAAAGTCGACTCGCCCGAGGGGTTATATGAGGTCAGATTCGCGGATCACGAAGACCGACGTTTTGGGGTTTTGGTTCGGAGAAAGTCGACAGCTTTTTACGTCAAAAATCTCCAGGGATCAGCTTTTAAAGTGAGTCAGTGGATGTCTAGAACAATCTTTCAGCGTTTCTGACAAAAAGACATCCGTCATGTGTCCGAATTAACCGCAGTTTTGACATTTGAAAGGACTTCCGCCTTAGCCAAGTTGATCGTACTGCTGTTCCAAAATGGCGGAGTCTGCCAACATCAAACTGGTTGATCGAGTCAAGAGAAAACTTCGCTTCACCAACCGGCGGAAGGATCACAACATCCCGCAGCTCGATACAGACAGCGCCAAGACCTACGTCGCCAGGTACAGAAACACTTCTTCCAACAGCCACATAGAAGAAACTCCCGTACAAAATGGGGCGGACACAACAACTATCCTTACCCCACCAGCAAAAAGTGAAAGTGTTTTCATGGCCCCTCCCATCAAGGAGGCAGCGAAAGGAATGGCTACCTTAAACATCGGTGAGTTCAAAGACGTTTCTTCCACCAATACGAGGTCTATTCCATCGCCTCATCTGAATGGTAAAGTTAAACAAAGAGGCATTGTTGATTTGCCCAGTGGTGAAAAGGCCAATGAGATTGCTTTAATTGGTCTGGCTCAGACCAAAACTGTTCCATATGAACATCCCAGGCTTAGTCGTAAGGACGCCATTCCCAGTACGTTGCTGCACGCTGACGCTCAAACGTGCTTGGTTGAAGGCCAAGATCGAAAAACCCACGTTTGCAACGGCAACGGTGTGTTAGCGGATGCAAAGATGAAGCCGGATAGGATGAACACAGCCCAGGAAGTGTCTATATCAGAGCAAAAGGATGGAGCTTCTTGTCCACCATGTGAGGAAAACATGCCTGGAACAAACCATGGAAAGGTCTCGGCTAACGGTGACATGCGAGGTCTGCCCGCACCGGCTGAAACAATGTCGGGAAGAAATGCAGGAGAACGTCGTCTATCGGAGACAACGTGTCACCATAATGGACAGAAACCTCCTGAGGTGGGTGGGAGAAAAACAAGTATAACTGACGTCATGCAATCAAAGGTAGACGATAGAAGTGCAAATGCTGCATTGCGAGTCACAACAGAACCTTTGAAAGATGCGAGCAACGCTAGTAGCGCAGAGACTCCATTCGCTGGGGGAAACAGGAAAGACAGCCTATCGGACATGGAGTCTATATCCAGCGAGGCTGACACAAGCAGTGCAAAAGAGGCTGAAATCCATCAAGACAGTGAAACTGTGAGGGAGGAACAGCTACAAGTGAAACAGCCCGTGTCGCCGTGTATGCCCGTACTAGTGGACGAGGGATACAGGTCTGACTGTTCGCCGACGATGACGGCAAAGCAGTGTTCTGAGATTAAAGACGTTGAAAGTAACCCTTCTGCAAATGTTGCGTGTGCATGTGGCTCTCCCGAGAATCGAACCCAAGGCCAGTCACAAGCTAGTAATGGACGTAAATGTCCCAATCCTCCATCTGAAGAATCGACCAGTGCTGCTATGACAGAAAATTCAAAGGAAGCAAGTTGTACACCTTCAAAAACATGTGATTCCGCAGACTCCAACTGTCAATCCAAGTGTGAGGCGGTTCCCCCTTGTGTCAATAACGGAACTGCAGCGTGTGCAGGGGCCACAAACGAGCCCAAAATTGATCTTGGTGCCAGGCCGAAAGAAAGAAAGCAAGGTGAAAGCGACAGCACAAAACTTTTTCCGTCGTTGAAACAAAGGAGTGTGTCTGACGGACATGTCTGTAAATCGCGGCGTTATAATGAAGACGGCAGTCCACCACCGCTTCCACCCAGAGACCCCGGTCTTTTCCAGAAGCTGTTAAACTCCCGCGGGCCAGCCGTGACGGACGCAGAGGACGAAGAAGAGTTCCCCACGCACGAGTTCCTACCAGAGGTGGACGATTTTGACGACCCCATTTTTCTTTCCATAGTAGAAAGGGAGACCATGGAACGTGACTTGCTGACCAACGCCGTACGGCATAGGCGCTCTCTCGAGTTCGTTAACGAGAGAGGACAAATCGTCAGGGATGGTCTAGTGCTGGTGCAACCCCCTGGTCTAAGTGAAAGCGACTACTTCAGTACTGACGAAGTGAATGGAGCGGGCGCGAACGTCCAGGAGTCTCCGCCAAGCCCGAACACGCTCATGCCCCCGTCCTTTCCCGTGGGCCCCCGCCAGGCTGGAAATAGACGTGCGGGCGACTACCACGACGTCGTTCTGCCGGCGGCGCGAAACAACAGACCAACCAGTTTGTACCAGAATACCGGCAGCAACTACGCGCAGACGGGGAACTATGCCGCGAAAAAGCCAGAGTCACCCGGACCAAAGTCACCCAAGTCGCCGAAATTCCTCCGAGAAGACAGCAAAAACCAGGAAGCAAACTTGAAGAAAAGGATGTCGGTGTGGCTCGAGACCTGCAAGAAAAACTTGGACCCCAGGAAACGCCACTCGGCGAGCGACCTGAAGCTGGCGAACCGCCCGTTGCCCGACCTGCCACCGGTAGAAGCGATGAAACCTCCGCCAAATCCCACTGTGTAAGTAGTCTTTCACTTTTACCATTCAGATTTTGGTTGAATCAGAAAATGCCACATTGAAAAGGTTGTGATATTCATAATCCTCATTATTTTTATACCACAGTATAACTGTAGGTAGCCTTTCACTAGTGCACTTTTAGTTTTTACCATTCAGATTTTGGTTGAATCATACACTAATCTTGGCTGTTAAATTTTAAAAATGCCATCTTGTTCTAGCCGTTTTAAAGTTGTGACAAATTCAATGCACACTATTTTTGTACCTCACAAGATATGGTGTACTGTAGTGTCAATATCTAAACCATACATGAAGAAATTATCATTCTGACTGTACTGATATTATCCAAACGGTGGTGTCCATGTAGGTTTTATTTTATAGTGTTGGCCTTTTACCAAAAGCTTTTACATCTGATTCACATTGACTGTATTAAAAAATAGCACTCAAGCTTAAGAATTCTATTTTCCCCTATGATTTTATCTATAAACATGACGTACTTGGATTGTTTTTTCTCTTAAGGTAGTCATACACAAATACATTTCGCTTGACCATCAACGTCATATTTTGCCTAACATCAAACAGAATCAACACAACAGTTACTGTTATTTTAACAATGAAATTTTCCTCTTGGACAGATGTAGGTTAGATGTAGGTTGTAAGAATAGCTTATTTCCTGCAGCAGTTAAACTTGAAGCTGGGAGGCTACAGACTAATCTCATTATGCTTGCTGAGCTGACCTTTCTACCTCGTTATTGTGATCACCAAAATGTGATTGTTGTGCAGAATTCACTTACTTCTGTTAGACTTAGAGTGAGTGTTTTTACATTCTGGATTCTGGTTTTGCAAATTACTGTTCCACTTCAAGTTCAAGGGCATAAATGACACTTTGTTTTCATTAGATAATGATCATGACATATTGCCTGTAAGTATAACATTATCTATATTCTAAAGCTTTGTGTGGCAGAAAGCAAAAGCTTTGTTTCATTTGCCGCTACAGTATAGGGCTCAAAATACCCATCATTCACAGATCTAGACTATAGATTTTCAATTGCAGGCAAATATATAAACTATTTGCAATTTGAAGGCTGAAAAATTCAGGGATGCTATTGTGAATCACAATTTACCTATGCTGTGGCAGATTTAAGTCTGCATCATAAATTATTAGTAACGTTAGCTGGCAGAGATTTGTACTTTATGGTTCTTGTATTAGTGCACCATAACATAAGAACACGGATGATGTTTTTCAACATTATAAAATCATTAATTCTTATGGAATCACTCTTATTCCCGTGGTATTCGAGAATCACAAAAGCTGCATGTTGTATGTATGACCAGTAAGTACCAGTCCTCGAGAGATATACATGGTAGTGCGGCAACATCTAATCTCTAGCATTTTACTAAATTACAAGTAATAGCACAGGTACACTGGGCTTGAAGTGCACATGCACCCATTATTTTGAGCCCTAAAGAGGAAGTATTTTGAGCCCTGCACGATGTAAACAAAGATGTGTCCTCTGTGACGTAAAGTGGCTTTCTCCGATCCAGACTAATGAATACTAATTTGGTTTTTCATTTCCCGTTATGGGCGTATTCAGGGCTTTGTAAGAAATTAAAGCAGCCAATCTGATAACAATTGGTGCTATGTCCTTGTCATTTTGATTCTCTTAAAGATGGTCTCTGGTTTGAGTCTGTTGACTTGTGTAACATGTTGCTCAAAATTAGATAGATTTGGGAACCTTAAGACCTCTGTTGTGGCAATTGTATATGCACAAAGGTGAAAAGTGTTGAATGTAATATGACTGTTCTGTAGTTGTCCTTGCCTTTTTCTCACGCATGTGCACACGTGTTCATTTCCACATGTCCACGTGTCCACAAGTGACACGTTTGTTTCAATTATACATGAATTATGTCCATGTTTGTGACATCCCGATGTGATTCTTAAGTAATGTCAAGTTTCTGAATTACATTCAGACAATTGGAAAAGGCACTAGAGATGGGAGTGCAAACGTATAATGAAAATGGTTATGAAAATTCTGTTTATAGTACAGCTCCTACGTCCAAAAGGCCATGGCCAGGTGCAGTTTTGAAGCTGCAAGGCCAAGAGGCCGCAACATTTCTGAGACTAACGTCTTCCCTTAGAATAGAAAATAGAAGACTCTTATCATCTCTTTCCAATGTAGTGCACCTACAGCAACTCAATAACAGTAAATTATGTTCTTTACTGCTACGAGGGTCCACATAACTTTCACATTTGTAAATTTAAACTGTAGCATATTATCGTAATTGATATCTAGCACCACTAATGTCTTGTTTGTATTTACTCTGTTATCCATTTTGAATTTCTTATTTAGTATGTTGACATTGTGTTTTTACTCTTGTTTCATATCCATGTTTTTTAGTAGAAGGCTTCCTATAAGCAATATGCGTCTTCCCTGATACTCAAATATTTGTGCATGAAATAGGTATGAATCAAATCAGAACAACACATTAAGATTTGTACTTTGTCCTCCTTGCCCAGGTTGCCAGGCTTGAGGGAGAACCCACCTGAGGTGGACCCCCTCCCCGAGAACAGCGTCTTTCTCAGGAACAGGCCAAAGTATGGGAGAGCCGCAAGTACAACAAGTAAGGGTGATATCATATTTGGAACATGGATGGTCTCTTAGTAACTCGGAGTCTTAGGCTTAGTCTTAAGTTATGCTGGACCAAACCCGCTGTGGGGCGTCGTGTCCAGCTTAGGTGAGGTGCACGGCAGATGGTTTATGCATCAAGTGTGTTACTTTTTAGATGCAAAGTGTATTTATTCATTATGCACATTCTGACATTGTATTTGTAGTGTAAGTAAGGTGATCCTAGCCTGTACATATAGGTGCATGGGAATAGAACCCACAACCTTGCTAATCATCTTGTCGCACTGGTTGCAGGGATTTCCATCTCACTCACTGAGACTGAAATTCTCAACACTCCTTATGAATATGAGGACATATACATATAGGTGCATCCAAATTTCTTTACTTACTCATGTGCATAAGTCAGGAAGGGAGTAGCCAGGCCCTCTTACGGGCGTATGGATCATAGAATTTGGCAGAAAAAGGAATAATTAGCCAGTAGAGTCAGTTCACAGTGAAGATCACATTTCGCCCGAGAAGGAGCCTGCAAATAAAACCCTGGCAAATATTCTCCCTATAGTCGGCATAGTTAGTCTCGTAGAGACTAGGAAGGCAGAGTCAAAGAAACATGACTCCATTTCCATTTAGAGAGTCAACACACTCTGTGTACGAAATGTGGTCATGAGGTCAGTCTGGGTATGGCTAGGGTTAGAAACAATAGTGTATGTTGTTATTACCCACTCCACCGTGTAAACAAGTTATTTTTGGACATTTTTCCATGGTTAGCTGTTGCTGTCTGACACAGACGGAAATAGAATGTTTAGAACATTGAATTATACATTTTACATGTACAATCTAACTGTATTATAACATTTCAGATTCAGTAGTATTTTTGGTATATTCATCATCATATGATTGCTACTAGTACCGGTAGTTGCTTGCATAAAAAATGCTCAATTAATGCCTAACCCTTCCTGTGGGTTTTTATTTTGACTTGTATAGTACATGGGGTGTGACAAACCAGAGGTCTGGTCTTTTATTGAGACCAACACCTTTAATGCATTAAAGAAGTTCACTTCTCAGAAAGCGTGTCACATACAGACCAATTTGTTCCAAAAGTGGGTAAATTTTTTTTTAAATTCGCAACTTCAGGAAGCAAATCGGGGCTGATTGGTGCCACTTTGTGAATGTCTTTTGCAATTTGGTGCCTCAGGGTGCAGCCCAGTGAGATACCTACTCTCTACAGCTTTTACTTCTCAACTCATAAACAAAACAAAACAGTTGGGCATGATATATATATATAGACCTTGGGGTTGTTAACTGATTATGAAATGCAAATTTTAAGAATATCGTTCATGTATTACATATATAATATACTTCATAAAGTAAGGAACTATGATTATTTTTTTTGGGGTAACTAGAATTTCTCCTTTTTACTTCCTGCTAGGTGAGAAGGAAGACTCAATGCCCGCTGTCGAAGGAAGTCCGCGGGAATTTGCCAAAAGTCTGAAGGAACTGGAGAGGGTAAGTAAGTTAAGGTAGTGATGGTAATTTAGTAACATATGATACTTAGTCAAACACTATTGCAACATGAACACAACCTTTGTACAATTGTGAATGACAGTCATTGATAAGCCTTGCTACTAACAGATATATTCTTTTGTTAAGTTGTTATTATTCTTTTTGTATCCTGATTTGCTATGATTTTGTAAAGGCTCCCTTGGAAATCAGTTACCAAGTTAACTGAAGGAACTACCCTAAAGTTTCATAGATAAATACACAAGTAAATGAATATTACCATTATTAGAGTGTGTGTTATAAAATGTATGCAGCTCTTTTTGGTTACGCTTACCCAACTTGACCATTCTTACCAGAGTTTTAGACCACTTGAAGACAAACTGAATGAGATTTGTTCTGATCTGATTCTGCAGTGTGGCTGGTACTGGGGCCCTATGAACTGGGACGACGCAGAAACAAAGCTTGCTGGGAAGCCCGACGGCTCTTTTCTCGTCCGTGACAGTTCTGACGACCGCTACATCCTGAGCCTGAGTTTCAGGGCGCGGGGAGGCACGCACCACACCCGGATAGAACACAGCAAAGGTCTGGGGTTTTTTTTTGCGTTTTTTTTTTAACGGTATTACTCTGTGTGAAGCCAGTGTTGGCCACTACTAGGCACTGAACTAAGTTGAATAGGTAAAGAGATAGTGATGTATATTGTTTTGAAGGTTTGTAGGTTGTATGTGTGTGGGAAGTAGTGCTGCGTACTTAAACGAAACATCAGGTACAGGTATAGGTACCGGTACAGAGGTTTAGGTATAGGTCTGGACCTGGACCTGTACCTGAACTTCTTCAATAAATTGTTTTCAACTTGTCATCTTTATACTAAGAACATAACTAGGTTTCCTACCGCCAAACTCCCTTGGCCTTAAGCTTGCTATCAAAACTCCCGGCCTGCCTGAATGATCTGTTGCATATCAATTACGCTGTTCCAAGGTGTCACTTTGGTCATGTTTGGTGTTGCATGTCGATGCCATGAGATAAGGAAAGCAGTCACAAAATAAGCGCATACTTGGTGTAAATTTATATCGGTACATACCTGTACTTCATGATCCTGTATTTCGGACCTGTACCTAATCAATTTTTACAGTACAGTACTGATACACAGTACCGATACGCAGCACTAGTGGGAAGCAATCCCCAGGATTTTAGCAGCCCGAGAAGGAAGCTATTGGCACAGAAAGACATTGAGATGGGTATTTGGACAGTATAGTAATGTTTGTTTGTTAGTCAAGAAGTCTATGTTTTAATGATGTTTGCTTAGTTGAATGGTTTTATCATGGTTGATTTACTAACAATTGGGGGCGTCGTATTGGTGTCGTGTTGGCGTAAGGGTTAGTCCTTTTGCCCGAAACCCAGATGTCCTGGGTTCAAATTTCCTGACATGCCACCGATGCTGTGCTCTTGGGAAAGGCACTTCACTTCACCCAGGTGTAGAAATGGGGACTTGACTTGTTTGGGGAGGCAAAAAGCCAATACCGTGCCTAAACACAGTGGATAACAGCCCACTGCCACTACGGCCTCAAAAAGGCTATGGGACTACCTTTACCTTACTAACAGCATGATTAAAAAGCTATAAAAGGTAATAAAGCAAGGTAAAGTCACCCTCAATTTAGGTGAAGCATGAAGCTTTCTCAAGTAGCTAGTGGTAGTGCAATGCAGCTTCGCTACGGCTCATGCTTTTGGCCAAGCACACAGGGTCACCCCTACTCTTCATAAAGCTAATCTGTACTAAATATGGACCAATCGGTTTTCCGGGTTCAGCTTCTTGTCTCAGCCCCAAGTCCTACAGATGTACAGCCTCAAAAAAGTCTATGGGACCACCATTACCTTTACCTGATACTAACAGCAGGATTGAAAATCTAATGATGGAATAATCGGTTTTACAGGTGTGTTCAGTTTCTGGTCGCAGCCCAAGTCCCATGGATGCTCGCCGTCCATCGTGGAGTTCATTGAGACCGCCATGCTGCACTCCAACACGGGCAAGTTCCAGTACTACCTCCGGGCACGGGCCCTCGGGTCCCCCCCGGTGCCCGTCCTCCTCCTCAAACCCATCTCGCGCTTCGAGAACCTGAAGTCGCTCCAGCACATCTGCCGGTTCATCATCCGCAAACAGGTCCGTATCGACCACATCGACCTGCTGCCGCTACCCAAGGGGCTGAAACAGTACCTGACGGACTGTCAGTATTACGACATCGACGAGGAAACCTTCTTCGACGAGAGGAAGAGGAAAGATGAACAGAAAAATGGTGATGAGGATGATGAAGATGACGATGATGATGACGATGATGAGAGAGAAGGACTGTACTAAATGATTGGGAAGGGGGTAATATAGTCCCTAAGACTTGACACACTCTATGTGGGAGTAGTTCAGGGTATAAGAATTGTAAAGGTTTGTAAAGTATAATTTTGCATTGCTGTACATGTAGATGAGAGAAGCTATACCCGCTGAAATATACTGTATGACCATTCAGAAAAGGTCCACTTGTTGCAAAGTATTGTGTATAGAATTGTCGTGATATGATGTTTATGCTTTTTATAACATGACAAGACTAATGAATTCTATGAATATTTGTAAAAGAAATGTCAGTTTCTTTTTTTTTGCTGATGAAATTCTACAAACAAAAAATAATGAATCAAATAATTCTAATGGAACTAAACTTTCCACCTTTAAAACCAGCTGTAACCTGAATATACTTGTATGATATTATGTTAATAAGATATATATCTTTATGAAATATATAAAACAAGGCAATATACACTCTTTCTAAGAGTAGCAAAAGTATGTGAACAAAAGTATGTGTTGTCAAGTTATTAAGAAATACTTTTGCCAATATTGTGAAATGCTATGATTTGTGGCTTGTATGTTTTTGGTGGCTCTGCTGTATTTTTGCTTCTTGGCATCTAACAAGTCAATATAGTAGAAAGATATTGTAGAATTTGATTCAACTATGTTTTATGCAACATATATACATTAAGATGTATAATAGGAGAAAGACCTCTAAGTTGTATTTTGGGTAAAACCCTATAAGATTAAGAATACATAGGAAAGTAGCATCAGTATTGTATCTCTTTTTTACCTGTGGCATATACAAATGTAGACTTTATAATATATATTGTGCCCTTGCCATGTCTATTATGTGATTAGTGCATAAGTACAAAATGTTATGTGATGTTTTGTCTGATCAAGGATCCTTGGTCTGATTCAAGGTGCTAGCATCTTAAGTTCAAATTCAAATTACATGTAAACATCATGTGTTACTAAAAGTGCCTGGCAAATGTTTGTTGTATATTATAAATTCCGAAATATTGACGGTGGTTATCTGTCCACGTTTTTTTGCAGTGAAAATCACCACACTGCGAACAATGAAGATTTTCTCGTTGTACCCACTGCAAACTTGCAACACCCTGAATGCCTTGTTTTACCCCCAAATTTAGCACCAAATTACCTTTTTTGCCTTTACAGTGTACCTAGTCCCATCCTCATGCCTGAGGGTTGGGGACAATGGTGGCATCCAGTACCAGCCTCTTCCATTCCCTCCTGTCTCTGGCTCTGTGAGAATACTCTGCCAGTGGTATTAAGTCCCCTCAAAATATGCCTTGTGCAATGCTAACTATGTGAAATAAGTTTAAGTTATTGGTAGGAAAAATGATTCTAATAGAATCCACCCAAAATAGTAGAAAGGATAATGAAATAATGGTCCAAAGACTTTAAAAAAATGAAATGGTAGAAACTAGATTAATGAATGTGATATCATAAATAAGATTTTGAATGTGTAACAAATTGTTCCTTAATCATACTTCATGTAGAACAGAGCACAATTAAATGTATACCACAACATGATATTAGTGCAGAGAAATAGGAGTTCATTTTGGTAGTCTTTCATGTCCCCTCTTGTCTTGACCATCCAGCATTAGATCAATTTATATATAAGAGTATATTGTAGTTTTACACATTGGTAGCATCTGATGGAGAAGTATTGTACTAGCTGTTGAACACTAGTAGCTGGTAAGTGATTCTAAAATTGTATTTTATAGTGGATTCCGTATCTGTGTAACATGTCTACATTGAATTGGTCTACTTTTTTATTTTGAAATGGCTAATATTGATTTTTTTTCTTGATTTTTTTGGTGCAATTTTGAAACACATAACACCTTCTAATGTGTTTTCCTTCAGGATCTTGAACAAAAATATGAATACCAGGTTGTTAGAAAAAACATGCCTTCCCAAATTTATGTTGTAAACTTAAAGATATTTGGTGTATATATGTTAAAGCATTTCTATACATTAATTTATTACTCAACTTATGATCAATTGAAAATCATTCCAGAATGTTTTAAGATCAAAATGTAGAAATCATCACAGATTTCTGTAATAATTTACACATATTGAATTCTATTTCCAATGAAATTATTGAGGTGTAACTTTGCATCATTAGTGAGTATGTATCACATGGTTAGATGTTGATTTAGTTTTTTCACCATGATGTATTTCTGCTGAACCTTCTGTGTATCTATAAGAGAAGGGACTAGTTTTTGTGGTGGCCAAAATCAACCCAGCGATGAAAGAAAGAGCCTTACTTGGAAGGAATGGGTAATAAATAAATGATTGTTCCAAACGACCAATCATATTGTCTGTTATTTGTTTAATTTGACTCCTACTTTGTTCTCACTTTTGACTGGTGGTGCAGTTGCAGGGTGTTTGGCCCAGAACCCACGTGTCTTGGGTTCGAATCCCAGGGTCCCCAGATTTGTCCCATTGACGTTGTGCCCTTGTGAAAGGCACTTGACCAGTATTACATGTATTTTATTTTACCTCATAAGCATGTATGATCATAATTTTGATTGCTAAGTTACCAGTATGATAATTTATACCTTTATTGAGAAAGCAGGTTCTTTTACATGGCTAGAGGAGTGGCTGTTTTACCATAGGATCTAACGCAAATAAGGTCTTCAGAAAGACTGATAACAGCAAGTGATTCAGATGCTGGAATAGGATTCAAACCAAGAACTGATAACAACACATGGATGTCGGTGATAGCTACTGGGCTTATGTTTGATGTTATGTTTTAGATTCATTTGATGTGTTGAAAGTAAATCTTAACACTTGAAACAATTTATAGGCATCATACAGGTAAGTCAGTTTTTATTTTATTTCTCTAATATCATCTAGAATTACAATTTGCATCCAATGTCCGATCGATAGTTCAAAGATCTGTTTTGGTCTAATTTCACAGATTTTATTCAATGTTAACGAAGTCCATTCCATAAAAGAACTCTTAAGGGTATATATGTCAGAAAAAAATCCCGTATTCCTTTATCATCAGGCCAGGGATTTTTGGTCTCAAAACTGGAAGCTGATTTCAAGATGACAACCATCATATTCTCATATTCTTTCAATTTTGTCTCTTGTACAGCCGTGTGCAGATGACGTCACCAACGGTCAAAACCTGTCAAAACAAAGATTTTTGTTAGAAACTGTCCTGCTTTGAGTTGAGTTGATCATAAATGTGTTGTTGTATATTGCATAATTTGATCGAGGAACTTTTGAATGCATCCATGTCTATAGACTATTTAATACAGTATATGTATGAAAAAAAGTTCATATGAATATAGACAGCCCCCACTCTACAAGACCCCACACCCCCTTCAGGTTTACATGATGAGAAAGGTGTACTTACGGCCGTCATGACGTCACCTTGTACCTCCCTGGAGATGACGACAGGCTGACCTTGATAGTCGTACACTGCCTCTAACTTGGGCCCGTTCCATGTGTACGTCGTCTAAGATACGAAGACATGGTTCATTGTTACATGCCATCCCTTTAAGCTGGTGTGTTACGTTGAATGGTGTTTATACTGTCTATATAGATACAAATACAGATATGGATAAAAAGTGGACATTCCCTCGCCACTGTACATGTGGCGTCGCCAAAAAAATCAGAATGTATCTTTGGGCCCCAAAATACATGGAATTCTATAAAGAAATACAGACTTTGAAAGGCTAATGATTCCAACAACTTATGAGGGATGCACCTTTTGAGCAGACCAGAAAGCATGTAATACAGCCCTTGTCTACTAGCATATACATGTAAACATCAATAAGCAGCATTCTTCTTGGGATTTTCCCCGGACTCTCTAAAAAGCTCGAGCCTTCTGCGCCCACTTGTCCCGAAAAATTACACCAAAGAATAGCCCCCAAACAATATCCTGTCTATCGGCATAGCCATAAAATGATGGAATTATTCGATGATCAACTTCGAAGCAAACTAAGTCGCGTCAAATCTATAAATTACGACCTACCAGTTTCTTGGTGCCGTCCATGACGGTCTCTTCCACTTGTTTGTTGATGGTGAAAGAGTTGATGTGCTCTCCCACCTCCGTAACGGTGGTCCAGGTGAAACTATCGTTGTCCTGCAGTATTTCAAAGGTCGGCTTGGCGGCGTTGCCAATCTTTCTCATCTCATCGTTGACCCCTGGGATAGAGATGTGATTGTGGTGTTTCTTGTGGGATTTGATTGACGTTTGCTGCTTTATGACACATGTTATGTTTTTAGATTTTTTGTACACTTTCTTCATTTACACTAAAGGATATAATTATGTCCGGAGATTGTTCGAAAAGTTGTTGGCTTTAATATCAACAAAAGGGACATCAAGCTTTCTGTCGATGTCCATCAAAAATCAAATCATTGGGGCGCGCATTGTGACCTAGATGCACAAATTAGTCATATGCGTACACAGAAATAAAACATTCCTCTATATCGTGATATAGTCAGAACTTCTAATGACTGTTATAAGATGAGCATGATGTGGTGCAATTCTCCATACCTCGTCATGGGAGCCTCTACCAGGCCTAGGTCGTAAACTGTACTGCTTTAGCGGACTAACTCCTCTGGCATGTTATCCGTCTATTTGGTCAATTTCTACTATTTTTACAGCGACCTGTGTAGCCTGGTAGAGGCTATTAAACAGTCATGGGAGCCTCACAACCCCATACATGCGAGCGTCCGAACTACGCCCCCTATCTGCCAAGTTAGGAAATGGAATTTTGGCGTGGAGCCGCAGAATTCTACGCCCAGCCAAACCCCAATCATTCCAGAACCAATTCAATTCATCTTGTCGGATATAAGCTCATTTGATAGAGGGATTTTTTTTAAAGTTACTGAAATTTTGCTCCCATTCATATATTGATTTATATGCTGTCATTGTCAAGAAATCAAACATACATCAACAAACCTTGCTCAAGTTAAAGTGATATAAAACGCATAAATTCAATCCACACCAAAACGTAACGTTCAAAAACTGCCATATAACCTAAATATTCCGACCTATGGCCTTCATGAATTCGTCGAAGTTTTCCGACGAATCCAACTTCCAAGTCCCGCTGTAGCTGTTGGCTGCCATAGTGTCTCTTCAGGCTGCGTTGTCGACTGGACTTCTTGCGCCGTGATCGGAATCAAAACTGGGTCACTTAACATGGTGTTACAGCATGCTAGCACCCCTGAGTTTTTCACATATGGACCCAACCATCTTCAAAAGTGCCATGGGTCAGTCAAGCCCCCATACCGCACCCCACTGTTCTTCACATGTCATATGACTAATCTCCAAGCAGATGTATCGGTGGCAATTACAATATCCAAAAGGTAAAATCAGTATTATTGGATGCAGTCGCATCTAGAGGTCTTTGTCACATTACCCACACTCTACTAGTGATGTTTGAACTCGTGTGGCTGAATAAAGGCGGGTCTAGTCCATAAAGGAAGGTTTCGCATTGCTACACGTAAAGTGCAGACAGAGAGCCGGACACTAGTCTCTACCAGACTGACTACGCCGGCTATAGGGAGAATATTTGTCAGGAGAGTTTGGCCATTATAGAGTTTCATTTGCAGGCGCAGTCAAAGGGGAAATGTTAACTTTCCCGTGGACTGACTCTCCTGGCCGAATTCTACGGTCCCTTTCCGTTGTAGGAAGGCCTGGTGGAGGCTAGTTGGACGCGACCAACATTAGATAGAGGTCGTTTGATGCTGATAAGGTACACAATATAAGCCTTGTACATATGTATGTTGCGCCTGGTAGAAACATTTGTTCTAAATACCTGCTACTTTTAAAGGAAGTAGATGAATGCTTCTCTTGAATTTGTCCCTGACCACGTACAGAATTAAACACAATGACAACGTACATGCGTGCATTTCAACATACGTGATATATTACTTCCGTCTTGAATATATTCAAGCAAATATTAGTTACATCCACGCTAATGCCATGTCCCACGTCTCACGTTTCACAAAAGCATACATTACAGAAATAAAATTATAGATAATTCAGGATAACATTTTCCTTTTTAGACAGAATTATTACACGTACTTATATCATATAAGATTACTAGTATATAGTAGGGATAAATATTTATTCCTTTTATTATTAATATAGATTGATCTTAATGGATGTAATGGAAATGTTACCTTAGATCTCTATCATTTTGGTGAGATTCGTTATCGAAGAAACTTATTTGGTCCATGAAGTAGAATCTGATAACGTTAATGCATACATATATAGTATACTCATATTCTAGTTGAAGACTAGTGTCCTTGTACTGACGTCACTACGTCCTCTCCTCGCGAGATTTCGCGTGACCTTGAACCTTCTGTCCGGAGACCCGTCCACGTTCAGACGCGCCCCCTGTGGGGACGTCTGCAGAAGTGCAGCCCTGTTGAACTTCCATCTCATGTCCGGAGACTTGTTCACGTTCAGCGGCACTCCTTGCGGAGATGTCGCGCAGAGAGATGTCCTGTTTTCCGTCCAGCGCATGTCTGGTGTTCCGTTCGCATTTCTGGGGCTTCCGTCAGGGGAGCCGAGCATGCTGCTCCTGTTGACGCGAATGCGCATGTCCGGAGAACCGTCGTACTTGTTGAGCGGACTGTTGGAATACTTCACGCGGCTTATTTCTCCCGAAGAAAGCCTTGTTGGCGTTGCAAAGGGGACTGAATCTAATGATGACGAAGTTGAACTTGACCACGAGGAATCTCGCGATAACCTACGGGAACTGCGTGTTGCTCCAATATCAAAAGGAGTACCTTTCTCCTCTCTCCCTGTTTCGTCGTCTTTATACAGGCTATCCTTTGCTTCTGAATCAACAGTTTCAATTCTTGGAATCTTTGCTTCCTCCTTGAACTCCTTTTCACCATCTTTCTTGGTTTCGATATCGTCAGATGAGAAGTTTGAGCTTGAAGATGACGTGAATGAAAAGAAAGATAAGAAAGAATAGAAGGAAGAAGACGACGATGTTCTAGAAGACGCCAGGCACGCCTGATCCTCGGCACAGCCACTATCTAGAGACTCTACCTTGAAAAGCCCTTCGCCACCAAGCGGTTCGTCCATGAACAACATGTCGTTATCGTCGTTGTCGCTTTCGTCGGAAAGGATGCGTGTTTCTTCTTTGGTGTTAATTCCAACATAGTGTTCAGGAGCGCGGTCTTCAGTGATCGCTGCTTCACTCTTTACATTACTGTCTGTCTTTAGAGGTTCAAACAAGCCCTGTAGTGCGCGCTTCAGCATGACGTCATCAGTGATGTCGTCATCACTGTTGTCCTCGATAAAGGAAAAGCCTCCTCTACTATCATCCCGTAATGCCTCTGGTGTCTCCTCTTTCAAGTTTACCATGGAATCTTCCTCATTTTCTAGTTCGCAAGTTGCAGTAGTTGGCTCAGCTCCTTGGTCGTGGTTGCGGCTTTCCGTCGACGTAACGTTGACAGATGTTTCGAGGTCATGTTGTTCTAAATGTTCTGCTTTCACGGGACTTAGAGATTCAACGTCGTCAGTGTGACTTGCGAAAGAGTTGTAGGTCTGTTCATCGTCGCTAGGCGCCGTTTTAACGGGAATGACTTCAGATACAGCCGGCTGTGGGTGTAGCGCGTCGTTGTCTGGTTCTGATGGGACATTTTCGTCGCCCTTACTGTACTCGTTTCTCTGTTTATCTTGAGTTCTGTCCGGATCGTTTCCGTCTTCATGATCGCGGACGCCGTTTCGGTGATGTCGTCCCACGTGACACACATTTGCAGTGCCTGGTATTTTGATTGGCTGTTGTCTCTGCCTTCCAATTGGTTGAAAGTTTTGAAGAGATGCGATTGGTCGCCACCCTTGGACCAATAGCCTTCCACCATGGCTGCTGCACTGAGCTGTGTCACGACGCGCGGGATGTTTCGCCCTCCTATGTTTCTTCGCGTGTCTCTGCGGTGTCCTTCGAATCAGCGTCGTCGACACGCGTACTAGATGTGCACTGTACGCAAGAGTCTTGACGAGATGTGTGGGAAACTCTCCGACCAATGGGAACAGCGTATCAACGATTGTTTTGAGCTGGAGCAGAGCTACTGACATGGTCTTGACTAGAGCCACCTCTCCCACTTTGCCGACAACAGTGACGATAGGCTCCAAGACTTGTTGTTTTACAGCCTTTTGATATACAACGCTGACGTCATTGGCTCCGTTTTTCTGTGGCTTGCTTTCGACAATACCCGTGAGTTTGACAGTTTCCTGGGCTTGAAAAATTGGAGTTTGCGACGCTTCGTCGTCAGTAGTGACAGCGAACAGCTCCGACGGGGTTCTCCGCGTCTTTTTCGTCATTGTTGGTGCCGTTGCCTTCGTAATGAATGTACAGTTGTCATGCGCTTCTCTGGGATGTCCTTCTTTTGGCTGTGAAGTTTCTGTGGTTGCCGTGAAAGATCGCCACGACTGACTGTGAAACGTGTGATGCTCTTCCTTGGTCTGCTTCTCTGTCGTGGCCGTATCAGTAGGTACAATTCCTCCTGTATGTACACGCGACGGCTGTGTGGTCCGGATTGGCACCTGATCAGAAACGTGATTGGCACCCTGTGGTGTGTTGAACAGCCATAATGAATTCTGTCTGATCTCCCAGAGTTCTGTGTACCGTTGTTTTTGAACGACCTTTGGTATGGAATGGAAAGTGAGCTGAGATTGTTGCGTCAGATCTTCACAGAGATTCTGAGGCAGCTGTTGAAGGTTTGGCACATGATGAATTTGCCAAACGTCAGAGGGTTGGACTTGAATTGCGTTAGTTTTCCAGAGCGTCGATGTTCCTTTCCGTAGCCACCATGAACTTGAAACTAAGTCTCTTGGTGGTACCTTAGAAGCTAGCACCCCCTCCGACTTGACCTGGTACCGCCCATTCAAACTTCTGCAAGAAATCTTCCTTGGAACACAAATTCTTGATCCCGATTTTGTGGAGTGTTTCTCATCCTGCGCATGCGTCCTGACCGTTGAGTTCAAGTTCAATGACGTATCATTTTTCCTTACGTCACCATGTTGCTTTTTCTGTTGAAGCACCGCAGCGTTGTCGAAGACCTGTCCGATGTTTCGTCTGAACGTGATTGGCTGAAAGCGCACCACAGCGACACCTACGCGTACTGCATGTTCTTGGACTTGGTCGGTGAGGTTAGCGTCCGGAGATGCTATGAATGCCGCATGAGTGCAGTGTTCGTCAAAGGCATAATTTGCGAGAAACTCAACTTCCTGGATTCGAAGTTCTTTCCTCTTAAGTTGATGACAGTCGATCAGTAGACGTTTTCCTACGGAGACAAAAATCATGAAACATCCTTTGAAAAAATTATTGTAACCAACCGTAGAATATAATGCAATAACTAATGATAAAAATTCATATTGTTGTATTATTATAGCCAGTAGATACGTATCTGAGTAATGAGCGCCTCCTCGAACACGGGACCCCTATTTTACGTCCCTTCCGAAAGACGGTGCAGCTCCAACAAGGATACCCTTCCCGGATTCGAACCGGGGTCTAGCCCCCAGTTACCCAACTAATTGGAACCAGGAGGTTCAACTGTGAAGCAATCATTCAGAGAAGTATTAAGATAAGAAAGAAAAGGTAAAAATTTAGAGGAAACCTACCTGAAGATTTGTCCGTAACCTTGACGTCTATGAGTGTGCTCGGTCCGTTGTGGATGTGTTCCTTCAGCACATCCAGTTTAAACCTTTTGACAGGGAAAACCTCCCTCACTTCCTGCTCTATGCTGTCCAATAGCTCCGCCCACGTCATCATGAAGGGGGTGACCTGAAGAAGGCATTAAAAGATAACGTTATACGTATACACAAAGCTCAGATTGGAAGTGCCGGTCAACTCAGTCAACAAAATGATTATTGTAATGCTAACAGTCCTAGAGGCATTTTTATCTGCTCCCAAATTTCACCCTGACATATCCCACATTATTTCCTTGTCCATCGTTTTATTCACAAATTTCACACTTGAGCATTTCAAGATCAATTCAACATATTCCCACAACGTTTCATATAGCAACCTTTAAGCACATTATACTCACCTGAAATCTTGACAAACAACCACCGATTAGAATCACGTACACACTTAAAATAACCATCAAGAGAAGACACAAACGTTTTTGCTGGACCTTTCAGCCTAAGTCTTGGTCAGCCGCTGCAGTTCTGGACATGTATCTATTGAGTACGTGTCTTGATTGCTAATGTCTTAACTAGCGCCAGAGCCACCGCACTCACACCATGTGTACTGCATCATCTAGAGTTTGGGTGTAACATTGCAGCATGTCAGGGGAGGAACGGAAAACTGGCAGGGTGACAAATACAGGGCTAGGTTTACATTTGGGATCGGATTGTGTAGTCTAAGTATACATATATGAGTCATATACGCAAGGGACCAACTATACAGTGTTGGATTATATTTTGAGTTTATGTTTTGTCCATTATGATTAAGTTTAACATGAAGATTATATTTCAAGTTCGAAATGATAAATTTTCTTTGATTTTTGCTTCAAACTGCATTTACAATTATCGTAACTGGGATTAAGTCTGTGAGTGACATGTTATATGTTGGTAAATGCTCCGTTACCAAGAAGTTGAAAAAAATTGAAGGAGGTTTCAATCAAATTACTTGACTTGGAAATACATATAGTTTTAGGCACAAATGTAGTGCACTAGTGCTATCATCTTTTCTTGCATAATTTAAATGCGACTTTGATGTCAAGGAAGTTGACAAGATCAACATACAAATATCCGAATTTCTTCTTAAGGTTCAGCGGGGCATGTTCTTATCTTGGCCTCCTGACTTCCATTTCCGCCCCCCCCCCCCCCCTGCCAGCCGACCCGTAACCGCCTATCAACATGATGTAACCCTTACACCAGATGGTAAAACGTTACACCAAAAACCACCGGATACAACTTTACAATCTGAAAGACTTATGATGTAGTGAGTGTTGTATTTACATAAGAAAGTACATCAGTTGTGATACAATCGTCCCAAGGGATCGGGATAAGTTTTTATCGAAAGATAATCCGTCGTGACATTGACTAACATAATTCCACCAGGGTACATGATTCCGCCACCTTGAAAATATACAACTCAACGTCCCCCAGTATAATTCACACCTGTGTATCTAAACTATGCATACCTTAATTGGGGGTGCTGCACTAGAGATCTCTCAAAGACCCCGTGGTGGATATGTAACTCGGGGGATTAATGTTAATGGAGATTATATCCTCTTCAATTGATCATGAATTTGTCAATCAAAACCTTAAGGGGAAGGAACCTTGCATCCCGGATATCTGACAGCTCGCTCAGGTGACTGACAACATGTCTTATTCGATGTAATTAAACGCTGGCTCAACACCCCTGGTGGATTATATTGGACGTTGCACAAGAATTGCACCCATACTTTTCTCAATGCGTATTTGATTGGCAATTTTAGATCAATCAAACGTACTTACAGTTAGCTTAGTTTTGGAGGTTCGCTATGGGAGTTTGTGTATTCCCTATATCGGGCCCCTTTTCCTTTCAACGTTACTTCAAAGAAGTGAGTGGCGCTTTTGGTCAACTTCCCATTCTTTGTTGATCGTGGCGACTACTGTAGTATACGCCGCGTAGCGACGGTTTCATTCAAAGAGGAAACGTTGGGAGACTTTGGACACTTAAGCGTTTTGTACAATACAGCCCTTAACCGTCTAACGGCAAATGTCTAGAGGCCATTTGTTTATTTTTCTCTCTTGATGAAGATATATTTATAGAAGTCAAAAGCAAACTGTTCACACTGTGCAAATAGCGCAATTTTCGGCGCACTTTCAAACGACTAAATACCCGCCAGAACTAACGCCGTAGTGTTGTATTTTACGCACTGGTTTTGTATAATTACCCACATAACTGTACCAAATTGGTCGTTAGGGGCAGTGGCAGTCGTGTAATTGTGATGTTATGACTGTTAAAATTACAGTTTTCTCCTAGTTTTGTCACATTGTGGGCTACTTTTAACGGGAGCACATTTTTGAACGCCCTTAGTCGTCAAACGTCTCAGTGTGGCAGTCAGTTACACAAATTTTGAACTGTATTGATATGCAGACTTAGCTACGACACATTTCTCTCCAGTGCTCAGACTTGTGACCTGAAAGAAAACGCGGTTTGTTGTGTTCCCACAAGGGACATGACCCGAATAAGCACTGCCACAGTACCGTGCTGTATCTGGTTAACACAAAAACGTCCTCAACTTGGGGAAAGCTCAACAGTCAACTCTGCCAAATGTAGAGCAGTGCAGACAACATTATTTGCATACATTTTGCCTCTGCTCTTACTATGGCCAAACACGAAGCATTCAGAATGCTTCGTGTTTGGCCATAGATTTCAATTTACAAAACATTCCCTTCAGACTGCAGCACGATAATGTAGAAAATTACAGATATAAACACGTTGCCTTACCTTGGCAATTCTTTGCTAGGGTGCACTGAAGTCTCCAAGATGATACCAAGTTGGACGCAACCTTGACTTTGTAGCTCGAAGTGGCACACCCATCTTCTGCAAACTGCCAGGGCACAAAAACACAACAGGGACCAACGTCTTGACCTGTGTGTTTGCCTTTTCAGTGACTTCCGTATGTTCGCTCAGACCCTTGGCATGTGGACCATACCAATCCTGTTCCTCCTTAACATTATATTCAATTCCTCCCTCAATTCATTTACTAGAATCACTTTAGAGTAAATCACCACCTTTATGTATATTGCTAACAACTGAGTCCACAAAGTGATGCGCGTTCGGGTGATATTTGGTCTATTGTGTTAAGGAATTCCCTACGAATGAAGTGGAATATTCCAACATGAGGCAATGCCCAAGAGGAACCGCCTTTCCACGTTGGAAGCGGTGATGTCATCCTTGTGCCAGATTTAAGCCGTTCGTTAGAGTGAGGTGTGATGTAACGTTAGCTGTGGTTGGTATCGGGGGTAGGAAAGACTCAAATACGCGGGAAAATTCGTTATTGACGAAGTCATGATCACGAGGGGTTTAGATAGAACGTTTTTAGTTGAACAGGGTCGTTTAAAATTTTGGGAAGTGAACGCATTGTACCGTAGGTAGCGAAATAAGGCTAGCATGGGAAAATTGGGGCATCTTAATGTGGAAAAGGCGGGAATCTGGCATTCAGCAAGTGATTTTATCTTTCTTATTTTCAAAAATAACACCTATAGCTATAGTCAATATTAGGCGATACAATATCAGGCATTCAGTGCGATTTTTTAACTCCTGGGTGGGTTCTGCGATTTTCTTGATTTCTGTGAAGTCATTTCATTTTATCGTATTTCTATAGTGATGACAGAGAAGATCATAAAACACATGCATATATCTAACATTATTAACATGTGTGGTTTAACACCTCTTTCTTCTTATATTTGCCCGATGACCCTTTTCTACAAAAACAGAAGGGTTGAAAAGTCAGCAGCGCCTCCTACCTGCCATGATTATATCTGCAGCAGAATGACGTTTGACATTCTTAGTTAGTTACTCTCCGAGCAGAATGTGTTGGGGAAAATTATGACTTGGAGAGTAAGTCAATTTGACATTTGATGCCACTGTTAAACAGCCTTCGATAAACCAACTCTAACTAACCATACAGCCTCCTACATTTATACAATTACCAAGAAGCGAGAGGAAGTCGAAAGTACAAGAGTATACCACTAGATGTTTATTTCTGCACATAAATATGTATATGGTTGTTAACACGTGACCTGTGCTTAGCCTAGTGGGGCAAAATGTACAATAAAATTAAAGGTTTACATTCATTGTTATTTCAGCCTACCATGTATAGAAAGGACTAGAAAATTGAATGTGAAAATCCGACTTCTGAGATTGCTTTGGCTCCTTTAACACACAACTAAGTGTGACACAAAAAGTACTTAGGGTCTGTATTCAGGTGTGAAGTGAGGAGAATCGTGCTCCGCAGGTGTAACAAGCGACGTTCCTGTTTATTTGACCCCCTGTCCGCTCCGCATGAATGTATCTGTACGTGACATTTCGTGGATGGTTCCCCGTCCAGTCTCCACTCAAACTCTACATAAATCCTGCAGACCGAACAAAGCAGAGATTATAATCTGCAAACTTTTAAATTTGTCGTTCTCAAGTCAACTCACGTATTCACTCAATTATCTTCTCACATGTCAACGGCACAGTCTAAATATGTCTTCGTGCTCACTTTAGCGTTTGGGAACTCCTGTCCTCTCAGTTCCTCTCTCCTCTCGAAACAAGGCAAAAATAAGGAACATTGTATCTAAAGGCTTGTTTGTAAACAATTGCACTTTTTTATTTTCCTCTGTCCTCATTTTTTCTCACTTTCTTTCCTTCTCTTGTCTGATATTTCAATTCTTCCCCCTCCAGCGCCCTTTGAACGTTGAACCTCCGAATGTTTGCTTTGTTGCTATACCATTTAGTGTTTAAGGGCTTGTTTGTATACATCTAAAATCTATTTCTTTTCTTTCTCTTTCCCTCTTTTTTTCTCTCTCTCTTCTTTTCCTCTCTTCTTGTTGTATTTCAATCATTCCCGCACCCTCTCACACTTTACAAACGTTCCTTATCTTTGCTTTGTCTCTATACTACTTAGTGTTTAAGGGCTTGTATGTAAACATTTAGTAATTACACTTATTGTTTTACTCTCTTCTGCCCTCTTTTCTTTCCCTTTCTTCTTCCTTCCTTCCTTTCTTCCTTTCCTTCTCTTCTCGTTTGATATTTCAATCATCTTCAAACCCCCTCATCCCCCACAAAAACGTTCCTTAACTTTCCTCAGTTGTATTGATACTATTTATTGTTTTAAGGCTTGTTTGTAAACATTTAACGTTACACTTATATTTACTTTCTTCTTCCCTGCTTTTTTCTCTTTCTTTCATTCTATTCTTCTTTGATGTTCTCACCCCCCACGCTCTACAAACGCTCCTTATCTCTGCTTTGTTGCGATACCATTTACTGTTTAAGGGCTTGTCAACATTTGCACGCCAAAACAATGACACGGCACAGGATCTAGACACATCAAAAGGCAAAAGGTTAAAAACATTCTGTCCTCTAAAAGTCACGATTTTGTTAAGTCATGATCAACGTATCACACGCTCATCTTCTTCCGCGTACCGTTCGCGCATGCTCAGTGATATTTCCTGTTTAATTAGAAAAACCACGTTCCGAAATATCGACCACATCCTTTGGGCGATTCCATTCCAAAATAGGGTTTGCCCTTTTTTTGTAATTTCTTTACGGCGACTCAAATTCTACCCAAGCGTAACAAGCAACCAAAACAGTGTAAATAGGGTACAAAAACCGTCTGTAAAGTTTTCCTGGTTGTCTCTAAAATTATTTTGAATTAAATGCCGGCAGGAAATAATCGCACGTTGTTTGAAGCATGACGTGAAACCCAGTAGCCCTCCTATGTACATTTCGTGACACCCGACACGCTTGTTGTAAAGACAATCCCCCCAGCAGCGCAACACTTAATACAGCCTCTCCACGCAAAATAAACCCGCCGGACATTCTTCTAACCACGTCGCAGACTTCAACAACCATTTCCGAACCAGCAGCCTTCCTTAGCGACCGAGAAGGAGAACGAACAATGTCGTCCAACAATGACTGTGGTCTGTTTGGGAGCGACCTTTGGAATAGTCGGACGTGAGAATACGTAGCGCAGGTAAAGTTTGTTTTAACCTGGGGGGTACAGGTGCCTTCACAGCGGTCATATATAAAACTCTGCCAGCGGTCAGGTTTCGTCGTGTGACTCATGTGCTCCCTACCTCAGTCAAACCTTACAGTATTGTTGTATAGAAGTGTTTAGTTGTTGTGAATAAGGCTTGTTTGCAGAAGAGCGTTGGACGTCCTACTTAGCAAGTTTGCCAGGTAAGTACAGCCTTACACCAACGTTTGGGTACTAAAATACCGTCATTTTTGACCAGCTGGCTTTTTAACTGAATGTTGCAGTTTTGCAAACGTTTTAGCAGGCTGAAAATCTCCTTCTGTTAGTGACCCCAACTTCAAGTTCATCGAAGCTAGGGTTTTTCTTCCTTGTTGGCTACATGTTGTAACGTCTTTGACACCCAAAATATATCGTATAATGACATATTGGTTTACGATTTCCTGAACACTGATTTGTGAGGCTAATTCTGAGTTGAAGTCAACTTTCGTCAAATCTTGTTGCTGAACAGATGTGAAAAGAATAATCAACAGTACCAACTGGTAACATTAGGTTGAGAACGTTAGCAGTACTGTAAATATAGGAACGCTGAACGGAATGCTTTAAGCACAGAGAGAACCATGGTATGGCTGGCTGGCTGATTTTTCGATTAGCTATACGGTTAAACAGAGACGTCACTAACCGGAGAGTTGCTTTCTTTACTTTGCCATTAAGGGCGCAGCAAGTAAATTTTATGGATGATATCCTCTGCAGACTCCAAATTTAATGCGAGAGGGCGTAAAATATCAAGATGGGTAAAAAAAGGGCTAAAGTTTCAAACTAGACACCATGGACGTTGTTACAGCAACTGAAGCGACAAAACATGGTCTCACAGCCAACAAGTCTTTATACTTGTATTTAAGAAGTACTCAAAGCGACGCTAGTGTGGTAGACTGGTCACCAAGTTGATAGTTTTCCGTCCAGAATCCCTGAGACATTAGCCAAAATTGCCACCCGTAGCTAAAGTAGGATATACGCACTGACGATTTACGATCTTGTAGTCAGAGATCGAGGAAAACTTGGAAGGGTTGACATTTATAGCGTCAGTAAAACATAAATTATCAAACGCCATGGAGGGCTGGTTATCTTAACCTTTAGCACACCGAAGTAGCCGTTTGGCACCCAATTCTCTATTGGTTATGTGGTTAGGCAGTAGGGAAAGGGTTAAGGTTGATCAAAACTCAGTCGAACTCTTGTATTCTATCTTCTGGAGAAGCTCACATCCCGTGACGTTGTACTAGAGGTAGCCATGAAATACGGGTGGGGAGGGGGGCACCTGTGTGGCGTGACCTTGGCCTTTGGATGTGATTATAACAGATGAGATGTTTAACTACGTTTGGTCTAACAGGTATCAGCGATAGCAAACATTGTTTAGTCATGATGCGTTCATAATCTTCAAAAGTATACTATATCTCACTGCCCAACTTCTTCCTACCCATGTATGTTTGAAAAACGACAGCTAAAACACTTATTTCAACTGTTCTGCACTTTTTGTTAAGAAAGAACGAAACGCAAAGAACTACTGAATGACCTATAACTTGTACATGTCTTACCATACTGCAGGCAAAAAGAGACTATCAATGTACTTTAAATGTTTTGCATTTTTTTCTCTCAGGCCGCGGGCTATGCTTAACACACTTGTAACTCCAAACTCAGCATACCTGACTACAGAGTACCCCCTCAGCTTTCTAAGAGAGGGAGGGGCAGGTATTTTATTGGAAAAACCGTTCAGACATCACCCATATACTAATTCACAGTGTCAACTGAAAGGTCATACTTTTATTGGTAGCTTTTATCAGTAATAGCTGAATGTTTAGAACAACTTGCGGTGTCGGGAATTGTGTTTTGAACGATGCGGGGCGAGTAAATGGGGATTTCATACAAGTGTGTAAGCAGGACTTTGAACCCACGTGGGGTGTCCCTGGCGCGTTGTCATAGCGACGGAGTCGTTCGATCGAACGGGAGATATTTCTGTTGACCCCATGACCCCGACTGTCAGATACAGGAACAGCGCAAATGTTTTACATGGCCGTCCTGTTGGCGTAAAGGTTAGGGAGTTTGGCCCAGAAGCCACAGGTCGAATCCCTGACATGCCACCGATGCCGTGCCGCCCTGGAAACATCATGGCACTTTAACACAACTTTCCCCACTCCATCCAGGTGTAAAAATGGGTACATGACTTCGGTTGGGGAGGTAAAAGGCAACAACGGGAAGATGAGGGTTGGACTCCGCCTTCTAGTACCGTACATAGAGACTATAATGTTTCCCTTATCGTCTACCTATTTGAAGACACGACATACAACGTTAATATTACTTGAAGTTCAAAAGTCAATGTTAAGATCACTTCCATAGTTTTGGATAATTTGCTTACTTTTTATGGCGTACAGCAAGCATCATTATTACTAACCATCTACATACTGTATGAACTGCATTGGAATTAGTTAACAAGTTTTTGAAGTGCGATTTTTCAGCGGACAAAAATAATTTCCTATCTCTAAAACTAGATTATCAAAATACCAATCCCTTCACTGTGTAGTAGCAGCAGCTCTTAAATTATACAATTCAGAACTACCTTACACCTTCTTAGCAAGCTGTATCTAACATGTTACTTCTACGATATTGGATTGTGAGCTAACTCTGTCAATCTATTTCGATCATAAATGACAAGGGATTAGTTTGTGTCAGTGACCGTGACAGAGGCGACGCCATCTTGGATTAAAGATGGCGGTCATTAGGTCAGTATCGCTCCGCGGTAGAATATCCTGGCGATGACGGGTCTTTATTTTTACCCTCCCTTCTTTTGTACCACAAACTGGTCAATTACAAATGCACAATAGACGGCCGTGTCCTTTTTGTTCTACTATGTAACAGAAATCCTACTGTGGACAAGAGATTTTGTTACTCTAACCACCTACTAGTAGTTTCCCAGGTAGCGGTAAATTCAGGGGCGAGTATAAAACCTTAAACGCTAGCCAACCGGTAGTCACAGAGTTGCGTACCTAAACCCGGGACCTAAACTGAGCTTTAAGATTGTTTAGGTTCAGGTAAAAATAAAAAGAATAAAAAAATAAACGTCTGGAAGCAGTTCCGGACTGGCAAAAATCATCTCTCGGTTATAAATTCTCATTTTTTTCTCAACCGTCTAAATTCATCCATAGATGGTGAAATTCGCGCTAGAAAAAGACGAAAACATTTCTGTTTTTCGCTTATTACTGAGCCTTTGTGTTTGCTAATGACTGTAAATAATTTTGCATGTATATTTTCCAACATGCATGTCAAGTTTACGCCAACATGCAATTCTACATGTAACCTCAAAAGTATGTTTAGCACAGCCATGGGTTCAGGTACTGACTTAAAACCTCTGGACCTAAAGTCCCTGTCACACTTGTGCGTATATACAAGTCTGCATGAGTTGCGTGTCAATATTTTTTGGGTTTAGGTTAAGTTTGCAGCCGAATAAATGATTTTTTAGGTTCGATCACTAGGCTGTACAACGGTGAGTCAAAGTAGAAAACAACTTTTCCCCCGCAAACCTTACTTAAACCAAAACAATGTTAATGCGCAACTCACGCGCACTTGAATAATTTTTTATACAAAAGTGTGACAGGGCCCTAAACCCGGGCCTGAACCTGAATATGAGTATAGGTCCACAGCACTATCGGTAGTAGTTACAGTTGGTTACACAACCAATTGGTGTGCGTTGTTAGCCACCAACTAGTGCTTCAAACACAATTACGTAGCTTTGTATTTGATCAGTCCAACATTCAAGGTAAAATAAACAATTCTTTATTGTTCGATACACAAACGCTAAAATCGTTACCGCACACAAGCTGGTCTGCAGTTTCCTGAGGGACAAAAAATTACTGAACCTTTCGGGATCACTGAACAAGTGACAACACACATAGTCCTGTTTTGTCATTCTAGTTCTCATTCTTATTCGTTTTCCTGTATCTTATTCCTTCTTTTCAAGTGAGTCTGCCTCCATGTATAGGACACCGGTCGCTTTTTGTCTCGTAGCAGACGTTGAGAGTATCAGAAACGCCCCATTTATTCCAAGCAAAGGGCTGTACGTAAAGAGCTCGTAGATTACTGGGGTTCCTTACCATGTTTTGTCTGTCTAGTCTTGATACGCTCTTCAAATAGCTTTTGCAAAGAGTGAAAGATGGGCCTTTTTACGTGTTCTTAGACTTATATTTTTCTTTCTCTCTCTCCCCCCTCTCTCCCTCTAACACTACAACTATGCATCTATACATTCACAACGACTACACCGTATTAAAGTCGTCCCAATAATGTACATATCTTTAGGGCTATCACCTTTAAAGTAACAATGTACACAGGAAAGTGACACTTAAAGTATCTCCCTCCCCTGCCGAGACAAACAACAATCACACACAGACCATTAACCAAGGATCTCAACGGTGAGTAAACCTTCCTAATCCACAAGCCACACAATCTTTTGTGCCGGGAACTAAAGCCTAAGTAAGGATTAAGGAACCATTTCAAAATATTTGTGTTTCACATTGAAAAAGGCCATTCTTCTGCCATCAACACTTCCAACCTGTGTTCTGACATCCTTTTGCGGGAGGTCAGAGGTGGCAACACTTCCAACCTGTGTTCTGACATCCTTTTGCGGGAGGTCAGAGGTGACAGCAGAGGGGTGGGTACCGGTACAGAAAATTCAGGTCCAGGTCCAGATGGTCAGGTCCAGGTCCGGACCTGCTTATAGCAGTGCAGCAGTACTATATGTTTGGAGAGTGCGACACAAGCACAGATCTCTGTGAGTCCTACAAATTATGTTCAGATTGTATATTAGAATGATACGATCATGCACAAGCAACTTATATGCAGAGAAGAAACGCGGAGGTGTAACAACAAATGCAACTTTATATTCCAAGGTAACATTTCCCTCACAAAAGAAATTCAGAGCTTGTCCTTGGGGAACAATGTAGTTGACAACAAGTAATAATCCTACTTTAGAGGTTCAACTGCTGTGAAGGAAATAACATATCGGTAAACTGTTTGTTGGTTTGTTTGGGTGTCATTTCTACTTTGGATGTAAATTTACGTGAGTGCTAGTGTATGCATGTCGGATCATTCACGTCAAGTCTTGAACGATAACGTTAAATTTCTTCTGAGTTCGCATTTTGTCTCATCACCAACTACTAGTATACTCGCCTCGCCGTGTGTTGACTCATCCTTTAAGTGTTTTCAGATATAATTCACAGCTCACGTCGTCGGAAGAGAGTAACCACGGCTAATCAAATCTGCTCTATCTTGTAATTTTCTTAGACCGGTAACATTACTATGTTAACACCTGCTGATAGCCTGGTACTGTAAATTTTCTAATCGGTCCAACAATTGGTGCACTGATTTTTTTTCCGGACCGGTTTTTCTGGACCGGTCCAGCAAGAAATATCTGTTTTATGCCGGTAAACGGTACCGGTACCCACACCTTATATAGACTGATGACAACTATAAAGGTGGCCTTGTAATCAGGATCGTTGACTCAGAACGGGTCCACCTTTTTATCGGAATACACCGGAATACTTTTTATTCAACAGTTCCTTATTATTTCTTCTCTTTTCTGAGGATCCTAACTTGAGTTGACGTAACTTTCCATTACAAAGAATACATTATTGGTCTACCGCATCGTTTTAAAGTGGCCTGTTTTTGTAGGAAGAAAACCACTTAAAACAGGTGTGTTGTAGTTTTACCAGAGGGTAGTTGAAAACCCGACGTACTTGTCCAGGTAATCCATACCTGAGGTATTTTCACCTGGCCCTACCTGGCGCCATCGACATCAATAAACACCTTTGTTCCCGGTTTACCTGCACGATGGGGTCACACGAGGTCATGTCTAAATCTAGCCGCCTGATTCTCAAGCAGATGTGAGGAGGGGAATTTTCATCTTGTTTTTTTTTTAAGCAAGCATTTTCATATCGAGTTTTATTTGCAATTTTTTACCCGAGGGCTAATTGCAACATGAAACAATGTATAGAAAAATTATACAGACAGAGCAAGTTATCAATGCTGATTTGTTGATTTTTAATAACTTTCTTTTCTTTACATCCAGGATTTCCGGCCGACCGAGGATGTGTTATTCGTTAACAATGATCACCCTCCCACTGCGCATGTGGAACTTTCATCACCATGACAACCAATACGTCAGATAACCGCACATAACGAAGACGAAAAGACAAGATGGCGACCCATAAGTGCAAACTTATAATATGGACCTTACTACGTATACTGTGCCTAATGGTCGTTTTCGATCGTGGAAAAGCGACCTCTTGCGGCAACACACCGGAACCGCATTCGAATTCTAGCCAACCAACCGCTGCAGCCGTTTCGGATCATGTGTCTGGATGGGAGGCCTGGAGTGTGTCTTTGGAGTGCAATGTAGATGGTTCCCCCGAACCATGCGTGGTCTGGGTTAAACCGAACTTGGACGTCATTTCTTCGGACAACGCTTCGGGAAGGTTCGAAGTCGACGCAAACGACGTTCTTACCATCACGGGGCTGCGTCAAAGTGACGCAGGAACGTACAAGTGTAAAGCAACGAACGCCATAGGAACAGGGGAAGCTGAAATCAGCGTTGAAGTGTCATCATTAGCAATACTACTAGCCGTAATATTTGGGTTCATAGCCTGTATAATCCTCGCGGTGTTGGTAGCAGTGTGGAAGTACCTGCGGAACAAGAAAAGGATGTCTATCGTTCCAGAAGAAGAGTTGAAGAAGAGGAAACTAAGACGTGAAACGATGGCAAACGGTCTCTCGGAGGCACACGGAAAAGAAAACGGCGGCCCAAGCCAACCACCGAACGGAGAAGCAAGCCACGTATCTTTAGAGTAATACTGAGGCCACGGTATGTAAATTGTATGGATGACATCCTCTACAGACTCCAAATCTGATGCGAGAGAACGAAAAAAAAAAACAAGACGGGCAAAAAAAGACAGAGATGATAGAGCCATACATGTTGTAATAAGAGGCGACAAAGCTTAGTATCACAGCCAACAAATCTCTTATTCAATATATTGCTGCATTCACGAAGTATCCCGTATCAACTACACTCAAGGCTACCACGCTAGTGTCTATTCTCTAACTACTGAACTAGTTTTACATCTACAACTACACTCAAGGCTGCTATACGACATACTTTTACATTTTTGGAATGAATTTTTGTTCGAAAATCAGGCAAAAATCATGCGCGCTGATGTCATCTATAAAATTTAGATGTTGTGGCCTGAACAATCTTTTAGTTTTTCTAAAAACTGGCCTATTTCTGACAATCATGATAGCATTGAACCGTAGCCTTGTAAGCTACTGCCGATGTGTTACAAAGAAAGATTTCTATCAAATGCGACTACTTTTTAAAAGTGTCTTTGCTACTAGTATTTATTTTGTTACTGAGCAAGGAACTGGTGTAATATAGCCAGAGTTTTATACTGCATTCTATCTCCAGTATTGAAATAAAAAGAAGGTAGCATTTATTAGATGTTGGTATAATATAAGCTTGATTCACATTGACAGTAAAGTATTCGGAATTTTGAAATAAACTTTACAATGTTTCGCTGTAACCGTTTGTTTTCGTGTCCTTCGTGTGTGTGTGTGTGTGTGTGTGTGTGTGTGTGTGTGTGTGTGTGTGTGTGTGTGTGTGTGTGTACATGCAAATGTATTTGTAGGGTATGTGTGTGTGTGTGTTGGTTTGTATAATGTGTACATGAGTCTGTAGGGTATGTCTGTGTGGGTGGGTGTAGGTTTGAATGTGTACATGTGTCTGTAGGGTGTGTGTGTGGCTGTCTGTCTGTGTGCGTACGTATCTACACGTGTGTATGTGTGTTTCTTTGATTCCCATACAACCATTGAAAAAGAGAAAAAGAAACATCAGACAAACAATAACTTGTCTACCATATAGGGGTGTGAACTATTAAAAAGAATGTATTTCCGCCACATTCCAATGGTATAGAGATGAAGCTATGATTAAATGTATCTAGAATTCAGGAAACAATATTGTCAGTTTTAGCCGTCGATGATAATTGGTCCATTGACACCACGTGACAGTCTATGAAACAAGATATGCACACGTCTCTCTGACAAGATTAGAAATACCAGGAATATCCTCGTAAAGAAACACCTGTCGCATCGCTAAACCGCCTCGCTCGGAGTAGGGACCGGACTGCGTCACAGCTACCGGGGTGCTCCTACTACAGTACACGGCGGAGACAGAAGAGAAGAGAAGCCACAGGAAAGCTGCTGCTGCCCAGTCACCACCTACACAGGGCTTTACATGCCCGGCCTGCAGCAGAGTGTGCAGATCCAGGATTGGGCTACACAGCCACAGAAGAGCCTGCAGAGGAGAACACCTTCCCAGTGATCTTCGGAAGCGAAGAAACAGCCATCATCACACGGCGGAGAGGAGAGTTCTACCCCCGTCTACGAGTGAATGACTCCCCGGTAGTTTAAAACTGTTGCTGATTTTTCTTTACCCAGTTGGAAGTACTAGTAATAATTTGGAGCCCTAAAGTACACCGCGACAACATATCTGGTGAGTTTAATATTATAGACGAACTTTAATGCACGACAACTGTACACGGTACAATATATGGCAACAAGTATTAAACATAATACAAAATAGAGGTATAGCATAAAACGTACTGATTACAAATACAAATACAATAAGGGGTAGCATAAGTCTTTGATGTGTTACAATCGGGTGGGGCTAATGATGAGTTTCGGTAGTTTTTCTAATATCACAAAGCAGTATTTTTTCAAATTCATAACATGGAAGTTTGTCTGGCAGTTTTTGTGATCGTGAATAAGACTACGCAAAAGTTAGATTTTGTTTTCAACACGCGTCAGACTTATGCTACGGTCACATTTCCAAACCGGGTCCCGGCCGGGCTGCTTGCGGGAACGGAAAATTAAAATGTATGTCAAGAAATGTACACAAATTATGCTTCTGATTAATATTATTGAAAATGTGTACGTTTTGTTGTCTTTTATATCATACTTTTCGTTCCCGCAAACTGCCCGGCCGGGCCCCGGTTTGGAAATGTGACCGTAGCATAAGTACGGCTAAATTGTATCTAAACATCTACCTGTAAAGACTATGGTCTATTTTGCCTATCTTCCAGGATTTTAACTGATAGATCTATTATGGTATCACACTATAGTGAAACAACTAACATACACAAGGCAAGAACGCCACTTTTCGTAATTTTTCGGTCTTATGCTATAGTAACATTACCGAACCGGGGCCCGGCAGGCCTGTTTGCAGAATTTGACACAAAAGTGTGTATGAAGTGACATAGACACATTATGCTCACGACTATTATTCAAGGTTCTGCATGTGTGTTTGGTTGTCTTCATATCAAATTTTTCGTTCCCGAAAACTGCGGGGAGCGGGTTTGGAAATGTGACCATGTTGTACGGTTGTATTGCTAGGGTAGCGAGGCTTGACCATGGCCGGCCACACCTCTATCGGAACCGCGGTCATTTTGACACTGTTCATGGTGGTTCTGACCGCAGGCGAGCGAGTACCTCTAGGGGGCCAGGGCGGTATGTACAATTCTTTCCGGTTTCTTTAAACCATTGAAGTGGCTAGTGGCACATAGGGCAATAGATTTCCTTCCTGTTTCTGTAGCAGAGCATTTTTTACAGGAATGGGTTGCTACCCCTCCCTATCTAACGTGTTAGAGGCACCTCCTCGAACCCCCATTTTACGTCTATCCGAAAACGGGTGCAGCTGACTCAGGATTGAGCTTAACTGTGGGGCTAGGCTGCAACCAGCTGAGCTATAGGGACATTCATAAGTACAATTCGGTAGAGATCATTTTGTGTATATACGTCTATCCCAAAACTGACCGGATGGTTGTTAAAGCTTGAGAGACCACAAGCGACGAAACAATGGAAGAAAGGACAATACGGTTTGTCATTTTTCTATTCACACGTCTTTCTAACAGAAGAAACATCTGCCAAAATTGGCTCTTCTGTGAGGAAAATGATATGTTGTTGCTTTCATTTGTCGTTAGCCAAGAAATTGGCAATTTCATGATGCGTACCCTTCCGTGGCAGTGCATGGTGACATATTTCTGATCATGACTTCGTATGTTGAAATATTTATGATAAAAACATGTTTATCGGCTCCCGCCATTGTTGTACCGTGAGTAGGATGATACAGGGTGGGATGGCTTAAATCTATGCATTATTTATAATCAGGACGTATACTCCTTCACTTTCCTCCGACGGTACATTTCGATTGATGATGCCCTCGCTGGGATGCCCAACCATCGGCTCCCGACTCTTCCGCCTTGGCATTTAAATTAGGCTCGTCTAAATACATGCATTACGCCTCTGTCTTTTAATCATAAGAACTAAAGACTGTGTAAGGAATTGACACTAACATTGTTCACTCAAACCTTGAATTTTTCTTTTTCCAATCTGCATTTTTCTCAAAAGCCCAAGGAGTTTAACACGGTCTTTGAGGATACATGAACTAAACTTGGGCCACAGCATGTAAATCTTATGAATGGCATCCTCTGCAGACTCCAAATTCAATGGGGAAGGGCAAAAAAAGATGGATAAAAAAACAAGATAGCTAAATTTTCACGATAGAAACCATAAACGTTGTAAAACGAATTGAAGCAAAGAAATTGTATTAAAAGTATTTTATTCCTGTAGTCAAGAAGTGCAAAAACTTACCAAGTTGGCAACTGCACTCATGGCTACAATATCAGTGCCACCTTTACAACCACCGAAATATAGTTTCACTTCTATTCCTACAGTCATGTCTAGACCTCGCTAGTGTCAATTTTATACGTGGAACCCGACATTTTTGTCTATTTTGGTACTTTCTCTTCATGTTGACCATCTCCGGAGGAGGAAAAATTCTTTTTTTTTTCAAAATCAGGTGAAAATTAATGAGCGCGTTGATGTCCTGCATAAAGCCTATCTATTGTGGCCTTAAATCACATTTTGAATAGTTTCTCGTTATATCCACTTGTAGATGACTGTAGCTCTGTGGGAACGTTCCAGTGTAATGACACCCTACAGTGTATCGATGCTGAGAAAGTCTGTAACATGCAGGCCGACTGTGCCGACCTGTCGGACGAACGGTACTGTGGTAGGTCATGGCTTTTATTTAGATCTATTCATTTAGGCCATGTTGATTTGATTATATGGATGACATAACTTGGGGACCACAAGACTGATGCGAGCGTGCGAATAAAAACAGCAAAAAAGGGTTGCCTTCAATATGAAATCTGCGTGGTCAGGAAGGTTGAGGTACACTAAACACACAGGGTATGGTATTAGGTTCTTCATTTTTGTTTTTTTCGAAACTTCTTCTGTGACAGCGATTCTACAAAGTAAACAGGATGGAGCTGGGATTAGGACAGCGCCATTTTTCAGGGCTTTGGTAACAATTTATGCCCTACCCTCAGTAGATTTGTTTTATTACCATTCGTCTTACACATTTCCTTCTCTGTTTATAGAATTCCTGACATGCCCATCCTCCCTTCACTCGAACGTGACTGTGCAGATCAACAGCACGGACGCGTGTAACGGGTATGACGACTGCCCCAACCGCACCGACGAGACCAAGGCTGTGTGTGGTATGCCTATTAGCCTCCGTTGCAGGCCTTCCTACAAGCGTTTTACTAGCAATTCCTCAATTTTTTTTTGGGGGGGGGCGTATATGCTGTTGCTTCCACACAGCGATTACCACGATCCCAAGCAGATACGGGGCCCGAGCAGATACGGGGGCTCAAGCAGATACGCCCCCCCCCACCCAAAAAAAAGTTGAAAAAAAAGGTAGTAAAACGCTAGTAGGAAGGCATGCAACGGAGGCTATATGTCTATAACCTTTCACTCGTTATAGACAATTACTTTTTTTATAATCTAGTTTAGCCGCTCTTATACCTATTGTGTACCCTGTTCTTTTATCTATGTCATTTGCAATTAGCCTTCGGGTAGGAATTTGCAATAAACTTATCACGTAACAATAATCACCCCGACCAATCGACCTCTCTGAAACTCGAATTTGAATCAGCCATGACCCGACAAATTGCTTCCTAGTTTGCTTTAACGACTAAATCTGGCAAAACAAACTCGCCACTGTGAGATGCTGGAAGGTGTCAGCTTTTAAAAGATGCTTTTAGATTTGGAGTTGAGTAGAATCTTCGACCAGGTAGTAATTTTAGAATTCCAGTTTGGATCGGTCTTGTGTGGTTTGAATGGGAGCACAAATGAGCTACCACGGAGGTTAAAAAGTAGCTAGGGTTCAGCTGGACATGATGTACTTTCATCGTCAAGGTGAATGTCTAAGGTGGTATTTCATGCCTCTCTTGGCCTGTATTTGCCCGCTTGGAAAAAGGTCGTCTAAGCAGGCACTAGCAGGCCCTGGAATCTAGGTTGAGTCACACACAGTAAATGCGTTAAGTAGGCACGGTTCAAAAGCGATACCCTACGGCTAACTGAGGTACTGCAGTCGGAGGCCCGCTATAAATTCTAAGTTACACACTTGCGGTAGAGACGGTTCAAAAGAGACACCCTACGGCTGACTAAAGTACTGCAATCAGCGCTCTTTGTAAATTTCCCAATTGACGCGTTTACAGTGCCCCAAAGTGACGCTACTGTCAAGGAAGGACCAAAGGCACTTCGGGCACAGTCCTCTTTTATATACATCAAAGGAAATGTAGGTTACGAGAACGTGCATTGCGTTTTATGCCGCTGACTGACGCACTGCAACCGGCCCTCTCAGGAAACTCAACTGTCTACAGTGCCCAATGAGTAGCAATGCTAATAATCACAAAGCCCACGATAAAACGCTGTTTATTGGTGCAAAGAATGAGTTATCAATTCCATGCGAGTCAAGTTCGTTTTAGATCGACAATCGGTTATAATGTTTCATTTGGATAATCAGGGCATAATATCTTGAACTTTTGACCTTTCAAACAGATCCGAGTGTACTGGCCCACCTTCATCATCATCACCATGCCCTGATTACCCGAATTAAATCATACTGCACAGTATAACAGATTGTCAATCTAAAACATGATAGCTCATTTATGCAGTATCGTGGGCTTGTGTGACTATTATGAAGGGAACACCCTAAAGATTGATAAACTTTTGGGGCGCTGTAAGCTAGTTGGTCAATCAACTAGTCTGTTGGTGTCGACAAGAGTTTGCTGAAAGAGAAGGTTGCAGTACTTCAGTCAGCCGTAGAGTGTCGCTTTCTACACACCGTGCCGACTGCGTGGCCATTTCGTTGGGCGCTAGGTTTGCATCGTACGACGGCTAAACGTAAGTGTGAAAACATGATTCAGCAGTAAAATGAACAGTTTTGTGACTGCTTCAGGACATTTTGCAGTCTGGTAGCTGTCATTGATACAAGCTGGAAACGGATCACCGATCGGGCTGAAAAGAGTAGAGTAGACGGTAGAGTAGAGTAGAGCTGAGTAGAGTAGAGTAGAGTAGAGTAGAGTAGAGTAGAGTAGAGTAGAGTAGAGTAGAGTAGAGTAGAGTAGAGTAGAGTAGAGTAGAGCAGAGCAGAGTAGAGTCAGTACTAAGAGTAGAGTAGAGTAGAGTAGAGTAGAGTAGAGTAGAGTAGAGTAGAGTAGAGTAGAGTAGAGTTACTAAGAGTAGAGTAGAGTAGAGTAGAGTAGAGTAGAGTAGAGTAGGGTAGAGTTACTAAGACGGTGAGTAGAGTAGAGTAGGGTAGAGTTACTAAGAGTAGAGTACTGAGTAGAGTAAGAGTAGAGTAGAGTAGAGTAGAGTAGAGTAGAGTAGAGTAGAGTAGAGTAGAGTAGAGTAGAGTAGGGTACGGTAGGGTAGGGTAGGGTAGGGTAGGGTAGGGTAGGGTAGGGTAGGGTAGGGTAGGGTAGGGTAGGGTAGGGTATAGGGTAGGTAGAGTACAGTTTCAAACATGTGAGATGTTGGTATTTGCATTTAACCGGCTCCTTGGTATTTCTTTTAGAATGTGTGGCTTAAGTTTTTTTTTAAATTTCAAGACCATGAGACTGTACTGTTTTCTAGATGTGTTCTGTGAGTGGCGGCTGCCCTGTCTGAACTCAGGAGAGTGTATCCCACCAGAGTTCTTTTGCGATGGACACTTTCACTGTAACGACACCTCTGACGAGTGGCAGTGCAATGGTAAATATCCTATCAGTTAAGGAATCTTAGAAAAACAGTGTAACGGTGGGGTTCAAGTGCCACTAACTGATCAGTCTAACTGGTCCGGACCTTTTAGCCTAGCGGTTATGGTGCGCGGCCTGTGGACTGGTGGGCCCGCAGGATTCAATCCCCGGGACCCAAGAGACTGTTTTACGTATACTCGCCTCTAGTGTTAAGTAGTTCCCTGACAACAAACAATTGGCACTTTGGTCAAACAAGTTACTTTGGCAAGTTATTACGACTGTAATCTGCTGTAGTCATTTTTGGCGACACCTAAGGGGCTAAGCCTTTACTGCACAACAGCCCAGAGTTTGAAATCTTCCACGGGATGTGGTTCTCCCCAAACACCGGACCTCCATTTAACGTCCTATCCGAGAGACGTCCCTAACTGAAGCTAGGTACTCATTTTCACCTGAGTGAAGTAAGGAAAATTGTTCTGTGACCCTCAGTGACCGGTGCCTGTAACATGCCCTTGACCATCGGCATGGGTGAGATGGTCGCAGAACAAGTCAACTCGTCCTCAGGCTGGGTGAAGCCGGATGCCCTGGGACCGTTCGAAATCAAACCCTTCGCCGTCGCCTGGGCAACCAGAGAACTGAATGAGAGGTAAGGGTCATCCATTCACTGAACCTCAAAACAACTGTGCTCTGAGACAGAAGAGCACCCAAAACAAACATACTACATGTATCGGGGTCTTCAAACATTCGCTCACAGTTTTATATCTCTCCATAGGCAGTGGGTGGAGTTTGACATCGGTGAGACTGTCCAACTGTCCGGCTTTCTGACCAGAGGAGTGGGCGTGGCCTGGACCTCCATCTTCAAGATGGGGTATGGCCTCAGCCCCTCGGAGGTGGAATTCATACAAGAGGACGGGGAAGACAAGGTGAGATTTGCTGCAATGAAGCTGTACTAACTTTTGTCAGGATTTTTGTATTGAGGTTTTTGGTGTGTGATGAGTTTTCCTGATGTAAAGTACTGTAAATGCAGAAATGTTCGCTATGATTTTATGTTCGCAGTTTTCGCGGTATTACTAAGCTCTTTGTCGCGAACTTAAAACCACCATTCGCGGTGGTTTTAATTTTGTGGCAAATAGCTTGCCGCGAAAACCGTGAACATCAAATCACAGCAAACATTTCTGCATTTACAGTATATATAATCAACCTGATATCTGTATGATATTATTTGATTGTTTCCTTTCTGCAGCTTTTCTTCGTGCAAGGAAATGGCTTAAAGGGAGCACGCTTCGACTTCTCCTCTCCCGTACGCACGCGCGTGATGAGGTTCATACCGATGTCATGGTACTTTGTGCTGGCCATACGGGTGGAGTTCATGGGATGTCGGATTACTGGTGAGATTAACAAATAAACAAACAAACAAACAAATAAGTTCTCTCTCCCTGATGAACGTTTAACATAACATAACATAACATAACATAACATAACATAACATAACATAACATAACATAACATAACATAACATAACATAACATAACATAACATTAATAATTGTTATATACATTTATACCTGTCAGTGTCCATGCCTTTAAAGTTACTTGACAGACATCTTGACTGTTACTGTAACTTTTTAGACTTTTCATCTTCTCAAAGTTGCTGTCATCTGTAGATTTCTATTTCCAATGCCCCAAAAAGTCTCTTGTCCACTTACTTGGAATAAAGACATAATACAACAGTTCACTTTATGCCTGGGTTGTATAGTTATTACTTAAATATGTCATTCTTATCAACCTCATTAAAAAAATTGCTCTTCAAAGGTCAGACCCACAGACACATTCCTGATGACGTCATCTGTGGGGAGGGGTGGGGGCTCTACAAGGGCGGGTGTTACAAGCGTATCCTTGCCCCCCTCCCCTGGGACAGGGCCGAGACGTACTGCCAGGCACTCAAGGGAAGTCTAGTGTCCGTACACACACAGGGTAGGCAATGTCTTACTTATAGTGTTCCTCTTAATATCTTGTAGTGTAAGGAAAGTGATCTCGAACCAGTTTAGCTCAAATGAACTCAATGAACTGATGAGCTAATCTTCCACTGGTCGTGACAGGAAGACAGACGCTATGTACAGTATTTACAGGTTCATTGTACCGGGGAAATTCCCTCTTTTCGACAAGCTCTTTTCGACAAGCACAATGAACAATGGACCACGACTTAACGTCCCGTCCTAAGGACTGCGAGCCTTTCCGGTAGCGTGCATGTCGGGTGAGTGATACAGCCGGGATCTAACCCGTAGCTTCTAGTTCCAGAGGCAAGATCGCTAACCACTAGACTACGCACACTACCTTCATAAGTTATGCAACTCTCGCTGCTCTGTTCAATCAGCATAACTATGTATGTATGTGTATGTATGTATGTATGTGTGTGAATCAGTCTAAAGTTTCTAATAATTCTAAGCTCGTACATTTTGTATTGATAATTCTGGCACTTCTAGTTAAAAACTTTCAAAGATCTCTTGGCTTTTTAATCTCCTGGAATAGAAGCAAATGACTCTACTCTCTGCATAGAGGGACTCCATGGAGCGTTTGATAGTTAGAGTTTGTGTTACACCTGTAAGGCAAACATGACATTAATGTCCAGCCTACTAATTCAAATGTTAAGGCCCCAAATCTGTATTCGGTATGGAGTTAGGTAGCAGGGGAGGGTTATGTTAACAACACTACGTTGTTTTTCTTTGCCGCAGAGGAACATGACTTCCTCTATGCCAGAGCAAGGACTGGGTGGCTTGGACTGCGACTCCCAGACCACGTGAGGCCAACTGAGTTCAGGAAAGAACAGGTATTATGGCGCATTCACTTGTTACCTTCGCCAACTTGAAGATAGTTATGTTTTTGGCAGTGTCCATAAGTGTGTGTGTGTGTGCGTCTGTCTTTTTGTGTACGCAATAACTCAAAAGGCCTGAATGGATTGTCTTGATATTTAGTATGTGTGTACGTCTTGGTGAGAACTCGAGAAGATTAGGTTTTGAGTCCCCTAGCCGATTTTTATGGTACTGCAGTGGAACTTCCAGTTTTGATATCTCATGTTCTGAACAAGCTATAATAGTAATGATTTTTGGTTGGTAGATAGCACTTGATTTATGATGTTTTACAACTCAACTCAAATGAACCTGTTTCAGCAACACACCTCTTAAATGTGGTCATAAGAATCTAGTTCACAATTTCTAATTTGCCTTTGCAAAGAAATTGGCAACCATGCTCAAAAATCAAGTAATGTACGTGTGTTGTATCTTTAACATTGTTGATTCTTTTTCTAATGTTAATTCAGCGTCCAGAAGTCTTAGCCACGATGCGCTGGAGGGACGGCATGCCTGTACAGTCCTTCTTCCCGTGGCATCCGAACGACACGGTTTACGGCCATGCACGCTGCGTTGAGATGACACCTCCAGGTATAATGAGTTTTATTTGCAAGTTCTTGCCCGAGGGCTAATTGCAACATGAAGCAAGGCATGGAAAATTATACAGACGGTGCAAGTTAACAATGGTGACAAGTGGAACAAGTGACTATCCTAAGAACTGCTACGGAATACAATCTAGACTTTTGGGGTTTGGCTTCTTTTTTTGGAAGCAGTGGAAGACGAAGTGCCCCACTTTTTCTGCAATGATCATGAGTGGGTTATATACATGTATACTGGCAAATTGAGGAAGTTAAAATTTAGCATGAATAGCTCAGTGTTATCAATGACAACTAAAGGGCAGAGAAAAACATCCATAGCATGTTAGAGGTTGAACCTTTTTCAGTTAGATTACCCTCACATTGTATTCAATTTGGTTTTTCATGTATTATGTGCTTTAGTAAGTGTACACATACTGTACTTTTATACAACTGTTTAAACAGTTCAACCTTCTCCCTGCTGCCTAACTCTGTAACCAATAGGGAATTGAGTGCCAAAAAGCTACTTCAATGTGCTTAAGGTTAAGTAGAACAAATGAAAATGTCACTCTATAACAAATGTACTTTTCATCACCACACTTAGGTTATTGGATTCTCCGTGACTGCAACTCTCCCAAGAAACCTTTCATTTGCAAACGAGGTCAGTAGAATACTCTGAAGAGCAACCATCTCTATCTATATGTATGCATGTATCTAATATTAAGTACTTATCCATTGATGAATAGATAATTGAAAATGATTGAAATGATATGCAGTGCTGTCCTTGGTGCTGAATGGTATGTTTTGTCTTCAGAACAATATCTACCAACCCGTGAAAGACAATCACCTGTTTATATGTATCTATGGACAATGTACGTAACATTATATATCAAGAACAGTGCTGCGTACCTAAACGTAACATCAGGTACGGGTACAGAGGTTTAGGTACAGGTCCAGACCTGTACCTGTACCCGAATAATTTGAAAAAATTAACGTGTGTTGTTCTGATCTTCTTCAATAATGTCAGTATCTTTATTCAAAGGACATAACTAGGTTTCCTACCGCCAAACTCCCTTGGCCTTGCTATCAAAACTCCCCGCCTGCCTGAATGATCCGTTGCATATTAGTTACGCTGTTTCAAAGTGTCACTTTGGTCACGTTTGGTGTTGCATGAGGTCAGGAGATCAGTCACAAAATAAACACATACTTGGTGTGAATTTATATAGGTACAGTACCGGGACCTCATGATCCGGTATTTTGGACCTGTACCTAATCAGTTTTTACAGTACAGTACATGTACACAGTACCGGTACGCAGCACTAATCAAGAAGCTATCCTTTGATACCCAGTCCTGTCCTTGGTGCTGAATGCCATGCCAATCTTTTTTGTCCAACAACAGATATCAATCCGTGGATAAAGGAAGTCTACCAACTGGTGAATGAAACATCTGAGCACGTAAAGGACCCAAACCAGCCTATCTACCCGCATGCTTACAATTACGACCACGAGAGGTTCTGGGGCATGCAGCTGGTCGACATGGATGGTAATGTACCGGAATTTCCTTTATTTACCAAACAAATATAGATTAGGGTGTGTTTCGTCTATTGTATTTGAGCAGCAGTGAACATTGCACCAAAGTTGACATGAATGGTGTGCTTGCAAGCTTTGCAGACAAACTGTTTTTACTTAAGACTCTGAAATGATTTAGGCCCCCTAGTGGCTTGTTACAGTTCTGTAGCAGACCTTCCAGTTTTGATATCGCATTTTTGATATCGCATTTTTGATATCGCATTTTGTGGGGTCGTGTGGCATAACGGCAGGGTGTTCGACTCAGAACCAAGAGGTCCCGAGTTCGAATCCCCCTGACGCCCCCGATGTTGTGCCCTTGGGAAAGACACTTTACATGACTTTCCTCACTTCGCCCAGGTGTATAGTAGGTTATAAAAATAAATAAAAAATCTAAAAAATGGATATGTTTTTATCTGTGCGTGGCACTGTTAATATAAGTTATAAAGACTTGAGTGCAGTGTCACATCGTCCTTGTCTGTCAAAAACCAAAGTAAACAAAAAATAAAGATGTTACATTGACTCTTACAATTTCTCCACCAAAGCCTGCAGGTCCTGTGGGCATGACGCGGACACGTGTGATCATGTTATACAGTGTGGCACAGAAGACTCTGAAATCTGTGGTGTCATCAGGTCCCCTGGGTATCCTCTCAGGTAAGTTTGATGTCTGTCCTCACTCCTCACACAGACACATGTGATCATGTTATATGTGGGGTCGTGTGGCGTATCGGCAAGATTTTCGACTCAGAACCCAGGGGTCCCAGGTTCGAATCCCCTGACGCCACCGACCTTGTGCCCTTGGGAAAAAAGGTACTTTACAGGACTTTCCCCACTCCACCCAAGTGTAAAAAACGGGTACATTATGTGTGTGGGCCACGATATCAGCAATAGCTGCCTGTGTCCCACATGTATTGCATAGAACTTGTCTTTCATACAGCATTTCACTTCTGCCTATCTTTACACAGTTTTCCGGTTGATTCCATCTGTACGGTACAAATCAATGGACCAAGGAAGAGTTACATTGTGCTACAGGTAAAATCCCAATTCTTACTTAATATGAATCAATTCTTACATTATATCATTTGATTATATGGATGCCATTTGCGTCCGTTTAAAAAGAAAAGGGCTTTCGACCACACTGTAAATCTTATGAAGCAGCTGCAAAATAACATAATTGATGTGTGCCCTAAATGGCAAAAAACATTTTGATTAACGGATAGTCACAAAATGTCGAAGCACATTCCAATGTCATTGAAGATATGAAAGAAAAAAAAACCTTGCATCTATCATTTAGTTTATCATACTCATAATTTTTCAACCTTTCTGACGAATCATATTGCATAATGAAGGAAACTTTTTTTCCCACTTTTTTTTTCTTGGTGTAGGGCATCCAGAAGATGCCCTGACACCTGCTACATCTACATCTACATCTACATTGCTAATACCCCCAAATAGCCTCTTCAGGGGTAAATTAGGGGGGGGGGGGAGTTGAGGTCCCTGGCACGGAACAAGCCTGGCACGGAACGACTCAACGGTGGGAGTCGTCGCAATCCTCCCATGCAGGGTATTCCACTGGGGGATCATCTGGGATAGTACGGGGAAAGATCTATTGTACATCTATGCTACATGTAGCTACATGTAATAGCCTGCTCTAAATACACTGACAGGTATGTTTGTTGTGCATAGGTACTGGACATCGACATTCCAGTTGAGGCCGACGGTTCGTGTTCTGACCGTGCGGTCCTCCTGCTTGACCAGAAGTACCCGGGCGGACCCTGGATAGAGGGAGCCCGACTCTGCTCACCCAGGGACATCCGCGAACCTTTCAACTCCAAGTTCAACTCCATGCAGGCAAGATAGTTGTACCATTCATGTACATGTAGCTGTTATGCAGTATGTTTGGATTTTGAATTGAATTTCTTTTTTTCGGGCATGTCACCCATAGAAAACAGCCGTACAAACATAAAAACACAAAAAAACTATACAAACAACAATTAATGCAGATTTAGAAAAAATAATTTCTATACTGACAATCTGACCTCAGGAGACCTTGTATATACTGTTCTTGATGTTTTATGCTTGTGTCTGTTGATGAAGGAATACCAAATAAGCCAAAAAGGACTGAAAAAGGCTAGCACCTACATGTAACCATAGGAAGCAACTACATGTAGTTTTATTGTGGAAGATCTGAGCGATCCAGGTTTTCATTATGATTTAGTGGCTCTAAATATACCAATGTCTTGAAAAATGACAATTTCTACCTCACAGTGATAATTGCATTAATTTGAAAGTTTCTCCATTCTTCTTTGTGGTGTATTTGACATAAAATATAGCAATGTAGTAGTCTTGTAAACAAAGGGTAGTCTCTTCTATCCAGCCTTTCCCTAGGGCACAACGTCAGGACCTGTCAGGGATTTGAATTCAGTACCTCCTGGTTCTGAGTCCACAACCCTAAAGACAAGGCCACCTCCCGCCCTTAAGAAATGACGAGCAATCAATTGTGTTAACTATTGCTGACAGCATGGTGTGCTTCAAATCGATTTTGACTTGTTTCATCATCTGTTTTCAGGTGAAAGCATTGTCCAATGACACAAAGTACCAGTATCGTGGTTATCTCGCCGTGTACAACATCACATACTACAAGAACCAGCACCTACCCCCAGTCTACAAACCAAACGAAGGTGGAACATTTAATGAACAAAAGATCTATTGTACATTTCTTACATGGTTTAACTAAGTACAGGTCATGGTGATGAATCCCAGATGAGCAAAAACATCAATGAAATTGTTTCATTACCTCCATGAAAAATGGAGGTATAGTTTTTACTCTGGATGATGATGATGAATGGGAATATATCTCAAGAACCGCCAAACGGGTTGCGATGGTATTTGGTAGGTGGGTATGTGGGGTAAACTCAACGGTGAAGGTTGATTTAGGGCCTCCTGGCAATTGACCTTGGTACTTCAACAGCAAAATTCTTATATATCTTTAATCTTGGACGTGCTGTGGTCTTTATATTCAGGTTTCAGGTAGGTGTTGACATAAGAGTTATGTGGTGTAAATTTGGGCCTGCTGTAGACCTGCAGGGTCGTTTTCCTTTTTGTGTTTTTGTGTGTGTTTCCTGTTGAGAATCTTAAGAACCTCATGATGGATTGCAATCATGATATTTGGAACGTTGGTAGGTGCTGTGAACCTGACGGTTTTAATTTGACTTAGGGCCCTCTGGTGGCTGACCTTGGTACTGGAAAAAGACTTCCTGGTTTTGTATCCTTGGTGCATGATGTTCTTTGGTCTTGTTAAATATTGTATTGTGCATGCACAGTTACTGTAGCTGGTATCATACCAGCTAGGAGGACATCATCCTTGTGGTGTCCAAAAAAAAAGACAAATTTAGTTGTAGGTAAATTCAAGAGTTTTCAGATTTTAGAATCTGTGGTATGAAGTAAGGCTAGATGATAAAATGATATAATATGCAATATACTTCGTTGTAACATTGTACGACTAGGCTAATTCATGTACATTTGTTGTTACTATCAATTTTGATCTTTGCGTGTTGATAATTGTAACTTTCTAACTTTTTAAACTTTTGTCATGTGAATGAAGTTAGATGTTCATGTTATTCTAGTGTACCAGTGTCCGTGTGATTACAACTTGTATGAGGATCGTTGCTATGGTATCTTCACCCACCACACCCACCTGTCCTGGACCAGAGCAAGGCTGGAGTGTCACGCCAAGAACGGGACACTGGCCAGCATGTCAGACGGCCTGGTAAGCACTTTTATTGAATTAGCATATTCTAAATAAAAGTTTTACCGTTGTTGCCAAAATAAGAAATTGGACTTTCCCAAATTTTTGACTCTTCAACTCCAGTCTTTGTCAAGGAATGAGCAATCCATTGCTTCTGTGACGTCACGTTATGCAGATAGAACAGGTGACTAGTAATAATGTTTTTCTCCATTTTGTGCATCTTTCTCATGATAACTATTTTCCAAATTTTAGGAGACAGAGTTTCTGCATACAGCACTTATCCATATCGTGCAATCCAGACAGTTGGGAGGAGAGAAGATGTACATAGGTAATCAATTGATAAATCAATTAGTTAAATTTCATGATTTACTTGTATTGTAAGTGTTGGTGCACTTCATGTGCATATTTCACACAAATGTCACATGCCAAAGCCAATAGGTCTCAATAAAGCTGAATCTAAAAAGTTTTTTCAGTAATTTCTGTGTAGTTTGCTTACCTTTTAGTAGTTGTCATTTGATAGGTAAACTATCATTCTTTTGTATCAGTTGTTTACCTATGAAAGCATGGCAAATTCACAACAATCAAGACTGCAGTATCATATATTAGGGATATAATTTTTACTTCCGTTATGTATTTTGAATGTCTCAGTGAATGCTATCTATTTTTAAGTTTTCTTGTTTTGTTTTTTTCTTCCTAGGTCTCCAGGACAGAAATGAGTTTGAGTTTAACATGACCTGGTCTGATGGTCACCCTCTGTCATACACAGCATGGTAAGTATTTGTTCCAAACTTAAAAATCAGTTATGCACCACGTCATATTCCTTTGTAGTTATGAGTCAAGCATCCATAGTATATATTGAATGAAATACATCCCAAAATTTGTATTGAATAAAACATATTTGGAATCTTGCAATAAGTAATGTATAATACTAGTTGTTTTGATTTAGATTTTGTATAGTATTAGTTGTGTAAATTTGAGTTAGATTTTGTTAACATATGTACGCCTAAAGTACTGAGGATGCTGCCATGTATTTTAGAGATAAAAATGAATGTATGAATCAATAAACTTACTATATATATATATATATTAAGTGTTTCCTTTTGACAATTTCCAAAATCTATTCAGTTGCTTGAATAACAGTTATCTTGCGCATCTTATTAAACAGATGTCTAACCTTCATCGATGTATCAAAATTTAAATAAAGCATTTTTTTCGCTTTTAGGGCGCACATTGACAGGAGGTACAACCTGACTCAGCCATCGGGAGCGGAGATAGAGGACTGTGTCGTGCTGTGGTACGAGTACACCTGGCGCATCGCACAGTGGCACGACACGCTGTGCGCCGGAGAGGACGTGTTCAGCTACGTGTGTGAGATTGAGGCAGACAAGGAAGGTGAGTGGGCATTTTTCATGGATTTAACACAGCCTGTGAGGGTATTAGCTAGCAGGGTGTCAGGGTGTCTTTTGGGCGCCCTACACTGAGAAAACAACGAAATTAGACACGCTGTGTGGCGGAGAGGACGTATTCAGCTATGTGTGCGAGATTGAAGCAGACAAGGAAGGTGAGTGGGCATTTTTCATGGATTTAGCACAGGGTATTAGCTAGCCGGCCGTCAGGGTGTCTTTTGGTCGCCCTACACTAAGAAAACAAAGAAAGTACCCAACCTGTGCACTGGGGATGACAATTTCAGCTACTCTTGCAGAATTTATGCCGACAAGGAGGGTGAGTCGATATTTTTCACGGATTTAACACATGCCATTAGCTAGCAGGGCGTCAGGGTGTCTTTGGATGCCCTACACTAAAGAATCTAAGAAATTACACAACCTGGGCACCGGGGACGATAACTTCAGCTACGCCGATAAGGAGGGTGCGTGTGTGTTTTTAATGGATTTAACAAGGGCTATTAGCTAGCAGGGTGTCTTCTGGACGCCCTACACTAAAAAAAACAAAGAAATTTGACACCTTGTGCACCGGGCAGGACGTTTTCAGCGGACGGACGGATACGGGGGCCGTATTGTACTAAAGCAAATCAAATTTACCTAGTAATACATTAACCTAAATCGACAAGTGGTACCCTGATGTGGTATATATATATACCACTTGCCGATGTAGGTTTGTGTAGGTAAATTTGAGTTGTTTTAGTACAATACCTTTACCTACCTTTACGTTTACTTAAATCCTTACAGTTGACATATTCTATATTTCACATCTATATTTCACATCTTCATCCTATGTAGTTGATATTCTATTTTTCACACGTTCAGACCATGTGTGCAAACTGGGTATGCAGGACTATGCGATAGAGAACCAGCAGGTTGTAGCGTCCTGGTACGAGACGGCGCCCACCATGTCGCACTTTGCTCGTCTGGAGGCGTGTTCCGATTATCACGGCCGGGGCTGGTCCGGGATCTTCGACCCCAAGGGTGTCTACTTTCCCTGGTTACAGGTTGATACAGCTTTTAAAACTTGATGGCTACACAGGGCTCAAGATTAATTTTTGGGAATATGTTGCAGCTAACCTAAAGAATTTAAGCGCACAGAAAGAATCTAACATAACATTACGAACCTCCCTGCTTCTCTTAAAAACTTCAAACTGTAATTCTACAACTTTAAAATTTTAAATAGTAATACATCAAACAAAGAACGACAAGAACAAAGACGACAAGTGCACTACAAAAATATCTAGTGCACTGGTGCAACCGCAGTAAACGATTATGTGTGCAGCGTGCACAAGTCATGCACCAAGTATTTCGAGCCCTGACTACACCATGCAGGTTTGACTGTACATAAAACTTCCTTCAATTGTTCTAGGATACGGTGAAAGCCCAACGTTTTGAACAAAAGTAATCATGGCTCTGCACCAAGCATCAAATACATGTATATCTGGTGTCCTAATGTGTATGCCTCAAGCCTCTTCACATAAAAGAACCAAACACACCTATTGAGAAAGGTTTGGGGTACCAGTTGCGCTTAGCCATAAATAGGTGAGCCATGGTGAGGCTGCATTGCACGAATAGCACAGAGATTATACTCAAAGTTCCTTTTGGGCATGTGAGTGATATTTCTTTTGTACTTGTTAGGTGGACCTGCCACGACTGATGCTGATCGCGGGAATTGCGACCCAGGGCCTGTGTACAGTCGGCGTAGACGCCAGGGTGATGGAGCTCTACCTGTTCCACGGGATGAGCGAGATGGCGTGGACACCCTACACAGGGCGTGGCTCCGAACCTGTGGTAAGAATGTTTCTAGTCTAACAGTTGCTACCAGTGGATGTGCTTCCTATTAGTCTTAAAGCTATTACTCACTTGCTAGCTTGTATTTGTATTTGTATTTTGTATTTATTGACAATGAAGACAAGTCATTACACTGGGTCAGCCTAGGCAGCTCTCGCTGGTGACGGCTGACCAACAAGTACAGCTTGCTCACTCACTCACTCACTCACTCACTCACTCACTCACTCACTCACTCACTCACTCACTCACTCACTCAACCCCCATACACTCAATCGCTCACTCGCTTATTCACTCTTTCACTCACTCACTCACTCACTCACTCATTCATTCATTCTCTCACTCACTCACTCACTCACTTACTCACTCAGTCACTTACTCACTCACTCAGCCCACATACACTCAATCGCTCACTTGCTTATTCTATCGCTTGCTCGCTCATTGAACTTACTCTCACTCACCTATGTATACACTCAATTGCTCACTCAATCATTCTATCACTTGCTTGCTCACTCATCCACTCACTCATGCACTCACTAACTCTCACTCACTCTTTCAAACACAGACTCATTCACTCACTCACTCATTCACTCCCTCGCCCACTCACACACACACACTCACTCAAACACACACTCACTGATCCTAGTTAGTGTCAGACTAATTAATCATTAATATCTAATATCTTTGCTCCATATTATACCCACTTACTGTACAAGATTGATATTTTATCCACCATCCGTTTCAGCTGTTGATAGGGAACACTGACAGCAACTCCACGGCCATCAACATGTTCGACCAGACCTTCACCACCCTGCACATCCGCCTGGAGCTGCGCAACGGGACGGAACTCTTCGGACTCAGATTCGACCTGCTCGGCTATGCCACAAGGAACTGTGAGTACAGCTGTCTTTCTCAGAAATAACCAGACACAGTGAACAGTTTAATGTTTAATGTATTTCAAGGTACTGCATAGAAGCTAAATGTCATATCATATATAATGATAATTATCATATTATCTTACCTGAGGACACTAAACACTGTCAGCAGTGGAAGCCATTTGGTTCTTACATCTACTGCAGTTAAAGAGATTCAGGCCACAAAATACTCAGGGTGCATGACTTTTTGAAAGTGCATCTGGTTTTTGTGGGGAGGTGAACCAGTGCACCTGGACATAACACCCTCCAGATTAATTTTGGACTTTCTATTGCACTTTGGACTAATGCTTGTAGCCTCTGACAGCTTATACTTACAGAGTTGATATTTTGTGAACAACTTCCTTGCCACTTAATGGATCATAATGACCCCCAGCGGGGGTCGTCACGCGTCGTTGAAAATCAAAAAATCTTCAGATTTTTCCCGAAAATCTTCAGATTGTTTGAGATAACCTTCAGATTGTTTTAAAGAATCTTCAGATTGTTTTGAGATTGGTTTCAAAGAACCTTCAGATTGTTTCAAAGAACCTTCAGATTGTTTCAAAGAACCTTCAGATTGTTTCGAACAATCTTCAGATTTTTTAATGTGATCTTCAAATTTATGTTTCAACTTCCTTTAATATTGATTAGTATGATATGAAAATTGATATATAATAATACTGGTTTTTATTCACATTCAAAACAGTGACAGGGTGGCAGGGTCCCATGTAGGGACTCTGAATTGGTCTGTCAACTTTACACATTTAAAACATGTTTAAAACTACATTATTGCACACTGTTGACAGCACATACATTATTACAATTAAAAAATTTCTTCCACTAACTTCACGAATTAAAAGTAACACACATTCGTAGTGTATCGAACTAAGCTCGTGGCAGCCGGTCAGATATTACAGTTCGTTAAGGCTTGTTGTCCTTGTTCAGCAGTCTTACGATGTATGGTATACTACTGTTTCTAAATCTTTCAGTTCTAGTTCTGACTGTGTCGAGTTCGTTACAATGTCTTGTGTGGCGGTTACTAATCTGTCCTCTGGATTGAGGGAGCAGACCTCTCAAGGACGTGTTGTTCCGCAGTTTTCTCCCAAAGCGAAGGCACAGTTGTTCCCGCCTCGTATCCAATCGTTGCAGTCCAAGCTGTGTACAGGCGTCGGCGTAGTTAGAGTACCTGCCCCCCAAGATGATCTTACATGCCCTCCTTTGGATGGATTTCAGCTGCGATGACTGCTTGTTTGTTAGTCCAGGACTCCAAACTGGGGCCGCGTATTCGAGCACTGGCCTAACGTACGTTGTAAACACTGCAGCCAAGTCGACGGCCGGTAGGTTGAACTGTTTTAAGCGCCTTAGGAGGAAAAGACGCTTACTGCCTTGTTTTGTCATGTGGCTAACTTGAGTGTTCCATTTAAGGTCTGACTGTAACCATATCCCCAGCAGTTATTCAGGATAAGAATGGTTTTATTGTTGTGTGAGTTTTGTACTTTTGATGGGAAAATGGAGCTAACCAATCCTGATTAGCTCATTTCACTTGCAACTCATGGCTTTTTAGTCGAACAGTTCTTTGTGGGCTTAAACAGAGCGACCTGTCTTTAATTAAATAGCGCGGACACTACAGCAAACATGACTTAGAATCGTATCACAGGCTACAGGGCTATTTTCGTCATTTTCTTTTACAAGTGTTTGTGGGACTTCCACATTTCATGAAGGAGTGGAATGAACACCAGGATGGAATGAACTGCCCACTGGCAATGAAGTTTAGGCACTGTGTGGGGTGTTACGCCCAGAACTGACAGGTCCCGAGTTCAAAACTACTGATATGCCCCAATGCTGTGTCCTTGGAAAAGGCACTTAACACGACTTCACTCACTTCACTTAGGTGTAGATGAGTACCTAGTTTTGGTTAGGGACATTAGCTCCTAAAACAACATGAGCTAATTGATTTATTATACAACTATTCTATTGAACAATCTGAAATTGTCTTTACCTCATTAACATATCTATTTGGAGGAAAGACACTGATGAAAGACAGTGGATGCTGTCTGAAACGTCTGACTGTTTCAAAATTTTATCCACTTGCTTGTCAATGAGTAACTATTTTTGGCGTATCTTTGGCAGGTGGAAGAAGTTGGCAGAAGTTACGTGACATCATGCTAACTTCTGCCAGTGGACATTATATGGTGGCAGAGGTTGACAGAAGTAACTCACATGATGTTGTAGCTTTTGATAGTAGCCAGGGTAGGACAAAAGAGGCAGATGTTAGCTGTCGTCATTCCACTCCTTTACTCTGTTCATGAGGGAGTGGAAGGACAAGAAATAGCCATGCCTTTTAGTACCAGAGTTATCAACCAAGGATTGATGTGTTCAAAAATTTGTATTTCCTGAGAACCATAGTAGAATGGAACTCGTTGTCATCAGATGCTGTAGGAACACCTTCACTGCATAGCTTCAAAGAACGATGGCAGTCAGATGTTCAAAAGTTTGGTGTGACAGGCCGTTCAGTGTAATATAACCAGCTGCTGCCGCGCCGCGTGCCTGCGAAGCTGGCTATACAGATACAGTCATGGTAACTTCTGTCAGTGGCAATGTTAGGGTGGTTGAAGTTGTCTAAAATAACATACAATGTAATCAAACTTCTAGTACGGTAGGGCTGTATAAATTTGAACGTGAAGCCTTAAAATCCCTAGTCTGAATTAAAATGAACTTGACTGTGTAATGTTACAATACAACGTTGCTCTGTTACTCTGTTTGTTACAGTTTTAGAGGATGACTAGAAAAATGCATTAACTTAAAAAAGAAATAAAAGATTGTGCGGTGCAATATTGTAATATATACTTCTCAGCAAGGATGTATCATAGCTATTTTAAAGTTAGCTGTAGCGAAAAACAGCTTTAAACACAGTGACAGTGAGGAACATAAACTCAAATCAAGTATGGGTAAGCATTGATAATGAAATGAATGATCAGGCATTCTAAAAGTTTCTTAGTTCTAAATCTGGAGCCACATAAATGTTACTATTGTTAGTCAGTGCACGGCACTGCATGTGATACTGCCATTTCTGTATGTTGTGTCCAGCAAAACTTGACAGAGATGATTTGTTAATAGCTTTTTAATTGAAAGGGAGGGGAACCTAATTTAGCTACCCCACCCTATGATTGTAGGACTATGACATTCATTAAGGCCTGGCTCCCCAGGGGCCGTGGTTGATTGAGCGAAACAAACACAGTCCAAAAAGGGAAAGCTAACATTTTTAGTGTTTGGCCACACCGGTTACTTGATTTGTGGACATTGAAAGGTGACAAAAATATAGCAGACAGACATCATCAGAAGCAGAGGACAGGCAGAAAAAAACTGCTTGAATAAAACTGAGTGCTCTGAAGGCCTAAACATGGTCCTCAATATTTTGTTCTTTAATCTGAGTGCTGAGAACCCAAAAATTTGTTGCTGTGCAATCTTCTCAGGGATCATCATCATCATTTTGGCTGAGAGATGTTGAGAGAAATCCCATTTCGAGTTGTCTGGTTAATTCATATTCTTTTCTAGCACGCTGATTGGTCCCTTCTGTCAGAGCTCCATATGCTATCTCAGCAGGGATCACCCCATCCCAGAAAGACCTTATTTACAGACAAGGCTGTAGTACCTGCATTTTGGTATATAGAAAGTGTTATCATGACGATTTTACAAAGATCTGAAGAAAAAACTATATCATTGTCTATGTATGACATTTAATCAACTCCATGTTTTTGGTCATTTCTTTCGGCCATTTCTGAGAAGTGTGGTACCTAGTAAGATGTGGTCCCTACAGAGATACCATGTGGAGAAAGTCGTTAAGCTGAGTGACAAGGACAAGGCTTCCTGTGGAGCTTTGAAGGGACCAATCAGCATGCTAGGCCAGAATCTGGACAGATACATTTATTCCAGACACTTGAATGGCAGTGATCTCAGACTGCTTGGTAAAGGGTAGAGCCTGGAACTGAAACAAAATGACACTCAAGCTAGTTGGTTATGATATGCAAGGAAGATGATGGGTAGCCCGAGTGTCGTCCTTGTTAGTTCCTAGAGTTTGGGCTAGATGATGGGGTTGATAGGTATATTGTTATGATGATGCCTAAAGAGAAAGTTCATGGCCATAGGCTTAATTGCAAGTACATGTAACACGGAAAGTACTGACAGACAATGATGAACAGTATAACATGTGACTACTCTAGTCTTAACCACTTACTCTTACATGTAGTTCTAACTAATATTGGGTTCGACTTTCTTTTCTAAGACATTGAAAGACAAATGGTCCCATTTATTCTGTGTGGGTTATATGTTTTGTTAAGAAGAGAGTAGTTTTATTCTTGTCTGTAAACGTGGTGGAAAAAGGTGACCTCATGATTAGTCTCATTTCTTTCGTGGTCATAGAAGGGCCAACTTGAGACAACTTACACCATTCTGCACTCAGTTTTATGCAGTGCCAACTTTCAAGAAAGTTCTGCGCATCATTTCATTTCGGTACCACTACAACTACAATAGAACCTAACTTTCTATAAATTCCTGGCAAATAATTCCTTTCAACTGTTGCAGAGATGACTTCCCAATTAGCACATCATTAAGAACAGTTCACAGCCTGCTATAGCTGGTCCCATGCCAGAGCAAGCCCAGAGAATGAAATGCAGGCATTCACACTCAGTGACTCACTCAGGTTTCAGTAAAAGCTGAGAGCAGGCCTCCCTGGGGAGAATTCGAAGACAAACCATTTGCCTCCAGGACTATACCAACTTTATGAAAGGGGGAAGCTAGGAACAATACATTGTGGTCACACAAGGAGGTTATAGTGAAAAGGAGAAACACCTTCAAAACCTTCCCAGATGGCTTTCCTGTCTGACAAAGTTAGTCAAGAAAGCCCATCGTTATGCAGAGACAAAATTTCTGCTTCCTTTGTACTGTATGAGCAAAGATCATGTTACCCCCAGCTTACTTCTGGGTACACAGATGGTAGTTTGGGTACAGTCCTGTCCATATTTGCTCTAACCAGCTTGGTTGGTGTCAGCTGATCTTCAAGCAGATGTAGGGTCTGACATATTGCTTTCCACATGGCACGCATGTATGCGTCTCTCTAATGGTCCTTTATATATGACAGCGTCACCTGTACCCTTATACTACTAGTAGAGATTTAGTGTTAGCCAGCAACTATGGGAGCCATACAGTAGATGGTGTAGTATGCTAGTGCAGTGTATCATATCAACATTCCGAAGGAGACAGTGCATTGGAGGGGTACATAAAGCCTGCACCCTTGTTGTAGTAAAGGAGCTTTTGGGCATCAAACTTTGCATGTAAAAGAGCCCAACACGCTTCTTCAGAGGAGTGGGGGTGACCCTGGAACCAAAACGTGCTTGGCTAAAAATATTTGAGCCGTAACAAAGCCACATTACACTATTGATAAATAGCTAATGATAAAGTGTAATGAATTTTCCTCAGACTGTTTTGCAGACTGAGGTACATGTAAGCTAACTGGGATGACACAGGTCTATGCAATTCTAACACCATCGCCAGGATTTCTTAGCCTCTACCAGGCTCCATCCATGCAATCGCTGGGAAAATAGTTGAAATAGGCCAAATAATTAAATAGAGCGTCAGGGGTAGTCCGCTATACAAGGTAGTCCCCTATTGAGCTTCACTGTACCCCTGGCATACTATTCACTCTATTTGGCCGATTACTACTATTTTCCGAGCGATCGGACGGAGCCTGGTAGAGGCTAAGGATTTTTCTTCTTCTTTTACTCTAAAGCCGTCAGATTTCAGTTTAAGATTAAAACCTGTGTTGCTCATGATCACCTTTGGCCTACCGGTATATCGTATATCAGGTCCCCAGTTGCAAACAGGGTACCTGCTGTGATGCAAGTAATCAGTATTTTCTTAAATGTTTGCCTTATCCAACCATTAGGACTGTATGTCCTTGGTAAAAAATGGATTGTAGCATCAGGGCACACTATATTATATACAGACACTTTTATATAGACCGGTGGATCCAAAGAAGAATTGTAGATAATTATGTAATTCTTTTAAAACAATCCTCCCACACCATTATTGATGTATAGGGCGGTGCCCATCTCCGTTTCATAGCCCTGGGCCACACTGTTGTGAATCACTGTAGCAGGGGGCTAGTCCACTGGCAGGGAAGTGTGTTTAACTTCCATACTGTTTCACAAGTATGTACCATCTTTACAAAGTCTTTGGTATGACTCAGAATTGGTCGAATATAAATATAATACCATTTCAAAGGATTTATCAACAGTTGTGTGAACTTAAGCTAGCAAAACCAATTCTCCGCCCAACTTCTCAGACTGGTAAATTTGGTTATTCTTCAGTACTGGACAATTTTCAATAGCCTCTACCAGGCCCCGTCCTATCGTTGGGAAAATAGTAGAAATCGGCCGAGGTACTCTGATATACAGGGTAGTCCGCTATACAGTGAAGTTCAAGTATCGATTGAGCTTCACTGTATAGCGGACTACCCTGTATAGCGGAGTACCTTGGTCGATATCTACTATTTTCCCAACGATAGGACGGGGCCTGGTAGAGGCTATATTTTCAAGTCTATAAACTGGTGGCTGATTGATCCCAGATGTACTGTTGTCAGCACTGCCCACTGGCACTGCCTGTGGTCTCTTCTCTCTGGTGTTGTTGGGCTTGGGCTTATTATCATGATCAGATCTCCTCTTTGGGAGTCTAGTCTCAAGAGACCATCTGTGTACCTCTTGCATGAAGTGGTAGATCTGGGTTTTTATCATAAACAGCCCATGAAGAGGCCCTGCTGAAACTCAGCTCAGCCCAGGCCTGGCTCAGCCTGAATGCCAGACCGTGGGATAGATATTTTGGAGATTGGGGGTCTGGCATCCAGGCTATACCGAAAGCTTTGAAAGCTGTGTAAGAAGAATAATTCATTCAGTAAAGTCTCTAAATAAACAGGGTGTGAATGCACATCCTTCTGCCCCTTTGTTTTCATTTCTATCTCTTGCTAAATGTTCAAGAGCACATACGGGTAGATCGTCTCTTAATTTTAAAACTTCTTGCCACCAACACATGATGATCACCAAATTGTCTGGTGGATTTTTATTACTGATACTGTTTGACCTTAAACATTTGGCACTCTCTACCGGAGAGTGTAGTCTCCAGCAAAACCAGTTCAAATCTCAACTAGATCGACATTGGTAGGAACTAATGCACGAGCACAGCGGAAGAAAATAGACCAGTCCACATCAGGCGCTGCCTTCCTCAAGATGGTATGAATTTATCATGCTTGAAAAAACAAACCTTCTCATCAATACAAATTTACCTTTTGAGATCACTGCTTATCTCAATTCATTTTTTTGTACATGTAGTTGGTACAGATCTGTCATGATCCTGAAAAGCCCAGGCAAAGGGCTGAAAGATCCTGAAAAGCCCAGGCAGAGTTCCCTGAATGGCCCTGCCCCAGCTCCTAGATTCCACCATTGAAGGATCCTTGATTCCACAAGCTGGTGGCTGGTGGTAACAAGGAAACTCTTGGCCTGGGAATGCCCAGGGGAGGAAGTCCTGTAACTAATTAGTCATCCAAGCTGATCATATCTTCCTACCCCTAGGAAAGAGCCCATTCTTTTCATGTACAGTATATTCCTTGGTACATATACATTATAGAACTAGTTTTTTTAAGTCATTGGCACTTAACTCATCATCATCATTGGCACTATTAACTCACAATTGCATAAAATCATTGCAAATAGTTTGCTGGATGTCTGTTTGGATGGCAGCTCTACTCTCTCTTTACTGTCTTGTGTCAATAATGATTTCAGCAGGGGTTCCTCCCAGATGGGAAGACCAGGCAAGACTAGGATCTGAGATAGCTACTCTCCAAGAATACATGCGTAGGTTTGGCTCCGGCTGGTTTTTGATATGTATACCTGGCGTTTTTGTCACGTTTTCTATTTTGACCGGGCGATATCAGGAAAACGGATGAAATATAAAGCCCGCCCAAAACTCTCCAAAACACATTAAACACCAGCCGTAGCTGGACTCCTGCTTGGAGAGTATGAGATTTGACGGCTTTCTGGGTGGTGCTGGCATTAAATTTGGAGTGGGGGGGAGCACTGATTCGTGATTTATAACACACGGGTTTGCGGAAAAAGCTGGGCTGTCTACCTGGCCTGGCTAGCTGGCCTGTCTACCTGGCCTGTCCACCACGTCAGGCTAGCAACCCAAAAACTCAGAAACTCAGAAACCCCCATTCATATCCCCACAAATTGTGAGGCCCCAGTGCAGTCGCGCCCCCTAGCGGAACGTTTCCAAAGCACACCCGTTACTCTGGGCGCGGCACAGCACACGCCGATCGTCATTCGAAACCGCGATTTTCGTCCCCTCTTCTTGATTCCTACGAAGTTTACATGAATTGCTTCATCGTCTGAAAACGAACCTGTTGTTCCTATCTCATGATTCTATCGCCCTTTGTTTATGTTATCCAAAGGAACTCTCGAAAACTGCATTTAGCGAAGTCACAGACGTCGCCGATCGCCATCTTACTTCACGTGACCATGTTCTTCAAGCTTGCTTCACTGGAGGGCGCTGTTTCAGTTGCCTCTGAACGCGGACCGGCGTATGTACCACATGGCTGACAGACTAAAAATTACTGATACTTCCGGTTCATGTTTACCGTCTGCTTTGAAACAACAGCTTTTTTTGTAGCAAAGTTTAACCCAGGCAGGGCGCTGTGAACTGCAGGCCGTATGTTGTTCCAATTAGTACGTCCGCCGGGGACGTCCCAGGACAGCTGTCCCAGGATGTGCACCAGGTCACCCCCCGGTCACCACGCCAGAAAGCCTGGGCGAGGCCCAGCCTTCTTGTCACTGAACTGAAATCAATCCCATAGTTACGAAGCAACAAGTTCCTCTATAACGTCTGCGCCAATATCCAGCATTATAACGCAGACCCGCAAACCTGTATGCTTTGTAAGACTTGTAATAGTTAGGCCATGGCTGAGGCCTTTCTATGAGAAAATAGGGAAGCTTCTCCCACAAGGGGCTTTCTAGACTCCGAGTGGGGGAGCTTCACTATTTTCGCATAGAAAGGCCTCAGCCATGGCCTAACTGTTTTAGAACATGGCCACATCCCCGAAGATCCTCTTTCTATCAATATGAATCAGAGATATTGCTTTCAGCACATCATACTAGTATTATAAAAAAGATAAATAGTATTATATTGAAGCAGAATGACCTGTAAACAAGCTTCGTACATGTCCTATCTGTTTTCAGAACCTGGCCACTACCACGAAGTTTCTCTTTTACAATTCATCCCCGTGGTCTCAAAATATTACATACAGATTTTGAACTGGGATTTTTTAACTGTGAGTTACTAAAATGTTCCTTTCCTTTTCATTGTAGTACTGGAACTGTTTGAGTTGAGAGCATTATATGTGTTCTTTTCAAAAATCTAAAAAATTTGATTCTGATTCCCAGTTTCCCAACTGTTTATAAACTTGACTTTCCATTTCATTGTAACGATTGCTTGAATTTGTGCCTGTTAGTCTTTAAAGATTTGATTCAGTTTGATACTTTTGTTCTTGTGTGGCTGTAAGATAACAATGTCCTTATGTGAATCAAATAATGAACCCTCCCTACCCCCTGGCAGTTAGCTGACACTGTGACCCAGGTCTCACATGGCCTAACTATTACCTTTGCGCTCTGTGTGTTCTCATCTGTTGCATGGAGCAATTTCGTAATTTGCCGTACACAAATACCGTATGAGTCTCCTGCAGTTTGCTGAAAAGAAATCGGGGCACAATCTTCCCTTGCGGTCTTTGCAATATTGTTAGTGATTATCACAGCAAATATCTTTCCTGTTTGGTTTAATTTGACTTTGAATTCTGAACGAAAACTCCAGGCTTTTAATGCCTGCGCTACTTATGATAACGTGGATACGTCGGACTGTCAAAACGTTTTATAGAAACATATATGTATACATGGTACATGCTAGAAAGATATCGTCAATTTTGTCAACTTCTGACGTACGTCTCTCATTGTCATTCTGGTCTACTTCTGACGAAAGTCTCCCATCTTTTTTGTTTATTCGTTCAACCGGCCCACAAGCTGTTATGAAATAAACGCACAGGGTTGGGGTCAGGTTTCTACGTACTTGGGATTATAGTGGCGCCAAGTTACCCCATGCCAGGTAAGGTACAGACTGGCAGTATACAACGGTCTACTCTTTGCCCCTGTAAATGATTACCCGTGTAATTTGAAGACATGGGAATGTTGTCACCGGCGCCTGAACCATCTGTCAACCAACACGACGGATTATATCTCCATCACAGCAAAGTTGCACGCACGCACGCACGCACGCACAGACAGACACGTCCGTTTCAGGCACGAGTGCCATGTTTATTATCACCTTCTGGCAGAAGCTGATAATAAACATGGCACTCGTGCCTGAGACTGGTATGAAATGGACATGAAAGTGTAAGCAGACGTACATACATCAACTTTGCATTCGACCCCCCCCCCCCCTAGTAGTGAAGTATCCATATACATGTACTGAGGTTAATCATTTTGCATTGTTTCTTGTTTTGCATGTATAGTTGTAGAAGACCATACGCGAAAGTCGCTGTACTTTTGTCGTGTCAATAAAGATTTCTTCTATGTATTAGATAAAACAAGGAACCCTAGGCCTGTTCACTGTCCGTTTACGTTATGTTCCGTGTAATCAGCACACTGTGAAATATACACCGATCGTGGCCACTTTCTGGACAGGACAGGGCAGGACAGATACGGCCGTATCAAGGATCAAGGATGAAGGTCATTGTCATCTCAGCGTCCAGACATTGTTTTGTCGTGCTTGTAGGTTCAACAACTCTGCATTCACCTTATTTCAAGAAAAAACAAAGAGGTTAGAAACAGAACGTATTATAGTGTAACATTGTATCAAATATCAATTTATCAATAAAAAGATATACCATAGATACACCATAATCGTTGCAAGGCATGTTTATTTTCCAAAAACTTAGCCTTCTTGTTTATTAAAACGTGCGTGTTAAGATACCTATTTGGGTATTTGTGTAAAGATAGTTTGTTTAGATAGCCTTGTTTCAAAGCAGACGGTAAACATGGACCGGAAATGTATGAATTTTTAGTCTGTCAACGTCCGCCGACAGCCACGTGGTATGAACGTTACATATTCCGGTCCGCGTCCCGCCTACAGCCGGCCCAACCGTAAGACACATGGTTCCTTTGTTTATCTAAACTGTTAGTATCGTTGTGTTCGCAACTTCACCCTGTCCCACAACTTACGCATTGAGATTCACACAAGTTGGGTTTGATACTCAATTCCGGGATGCCCCTGTAACCTGGGAGACACCGGTTAGGGAAGGGTGTCTACGCTGGAGCCGGAAGAGACGTAAAATGGTGGCTCCAAGTTAGATATTGATACAACCTGTCAACAACGATGTATTCAGAGGCAAGTCTACTCTACTCTGAAACAGCGCCCTCCAGTGAAGCAAGCTTGAAGAACATGGTCACGTGAAGTAAGATGGCGATCAGCGACGTCTGTGACTTCGCTAAATGCAGTTTTCGAGAGTTCCTTTGGATAACATAAACAAAGGGCGATAGAATCATGAGATAGGAACAACAGGTTCGTTTTCAGACGATGAAGCAATTCATGTAAACTTCGTAGGAATCAAGAAGAGGGGACGAAAATCGCGGTTTCGAATGACGATCGGCGTGTGCTGTGACGCGCCCAGCGTAACGGGTGTGCTTTGGAAACGTTCCGCTAAGGGGCGCGACTGCACTGGGGCCTCACAATTTGTGGGGATATGAATGGGGGTTTCTGAGTTTCTGAGTTTCTGGGTTGCTAGCCTGACGTGGTAGACAGGCCAGGTAGACAGGCCAGCTAGCCAGGCCAGGTAGACAGCCCAGCTTTTTCCGCAAACCCTATAACACACTGGGGCCAGATTCTTTTGAAGGAGAAATGCTATCTGCTGCCCGCGCTCTCCTGGAAATAAATGCCAGTAGCAACTAGAAAGTTTGCAAAGGAGGCTATGCCTGAGACAACACAACTCAGGTAGTCACCATAACTTTTTACAGAGTAGGAGAGTAGGTGCAGAAGACAAATTGGTACGGTGATAGCATCACAGCAAGCACTAAACTTAAGGTTGCAAAGTAGGGGTTTGTGGGCACCCTTCCCAGAAAAGTGTGAAATCTATACAGTTTTCCTTGCATTTTGATAGGGCAAATTTATAGCCTCTACCAGGCCCTGTCCTATTGTTGGGAAAATAGTAGAAATCGACCGAGGTGCTCCGCTATACAGGGTAGTCCGCTATACTGTAAAGCTCAAGTGTATGTATCCCTAATGTTTATTGTACATTCAAAGATTTCCTTAGGATGATATCCGTACTGATGATCTGTTCTAAAGTTTACAGTATGGACAACAAAGTCACTTAAATATCTCTCTTGCAGATCTTGTAGTCAGCAGCAAATAATCATTTCAAGCTGTGCCTGCTACTACAGTTAGCAAGTCCAGTAGTAATGGAGTGGGCGGAGTAGTGGGAAATGACTTCTCCTCCCAATCAATTAAAAAGCTATTAACAAGTCATCACCTCTCTAAATAGATGATATCAACAGCTACTGTCCTTTCAACACAGAATAATGGCCACTGCAAAACATGAGAAACCAACAAATAAGTAAGAAATTTTACTTTCAATCAAAGACAACTTGAAGAGATGTTTTCTAGGTCTTGTCTAGGCCTATGAATCCATCTATGCTGACACATGGAGAGCCATAGAATGCTGAAAGTAGGGAAAGCATAATAGAGTTTTGGCAAACAACACACAAATCCTGTGCATGGTGTCTTAAGGAGTCACACCTAACGTAACATGACCTATTTACGTGCAGAACCTATTTACGTCCGGTTTGGCTCATGTCCACATGTCACGGTGTATTATGCCAAAGCCTGTTCTCATGAGCAATAAAGAACATCATAAGTAAGATCCTTTTGCACAGCAAACCATAATGGCCATGCGTTTACCACGTGAACGCCACGTGCTGCGCATGTGGGGGGAATTTACAGATAAACATTGTTTTTTTCCATCGCGTTAAGCAAGTGGCCGGACAGACATAGTGATTTTATTATCATTTGTCTGCAGACTACTTTGGACAGTTACTGTGCATTTTTTTCTGGTCTATGTTTTTCAAGCATAGCGCTAGAAGGGAAAAGACCGAGGTGGACGATAATGGGTTACCCTAGCACAATTCTTCACCATATACCCCAGTATAAATACATGCTCGCACGGCGTTAAATAGGCGGAGAAAAACTTACAGCTGATATTTCTGACCATGGGTTTAAAATTTGGCTCTGTCCGTGCGGTTTTGAGATAAATACGTTTTGAATGAATCGGACGTAAATTGGTCATGTTACGTTACATTGTAGGTGTATTCTAACCTACTGTATGGTTGTGCCAGTCATGAATGTTGAAGGTGGTAGTAATTTGTCTGCATCTGTTTTCTGTGTAGTTGGATACTGAGGTGACAGCCAAGTTCCACTCATACACTCATGTTTTATGTCATTTTGAATCTACACGTGTATGCTTGCCCTATATATGTGATACCCTGGCAAACATAAATCTCCAAGAAGATATAGGGTCCAGCTTGTTTAAGACAACTTGGTTCAGCAAGTCTTTCCACTGGTGAGAGAACTCTCTTTATCTGCTTGGAGATGACTTGATGTAACACTGCTTCGTATGGCATGCACAATGTTTAACAAGAAGGCACAGGGCTCGAAATTCATTTTTGGAAATAGGTGCACTGGTGCACCCGACAAAAAAAAATTAGGTGCACAGAAAACATTCGGGTGCACCACATAAAATAAAGTTGAATGTCAGCAAAACAAAATTACCAAGTTTAACGCTCTTAAGAACTACAATCTGTAATTCTATAGCTAACTAGATCATGTAGATACATCAAGTAGAATACAACGAAGGGTAATTTTAGCTATTCTGTCTAAAAGGCAAGTAAGTCAAGATACTTACATTTCTGTATTCTCTGTATACTAGTGTACAATAGTACCCTTACCTTATAGCCTACAAAAATATCTAGGTGCACTGGTGCACCCACAGTCAAAAATTAGGTGCACAGCTCCAATTTTGGGTGCACACAGGTGCACATGCACCCACTATTTCCAGGCCTGAGGTATCTTCAGAAGTTGCATTCTTGCCACATAATGATTTATCAACTGCATGCAAGCTTAAAAAACTAAAATGTTATGGATAAAACACATCTTTGAAGACCTATAACAGGGATCTCCCTAAAGAATGGAACAGTGGCGCTCCTCCATCCTGTTCTAATGCCAGCTCCATCCTGTTGATTTTTTAAGTTAGGGTATTTTTTTCCAATTTCTACCCAGCAAAGCCTGTAATTTTGCTCAAAACTGGAAATTTCAGATGTAAAGCTCAAGTTGCAGTTAATGATTTCCATTATGTCTGAAAAAGGCAAAATGCAACAGCCGCTCTCCTTTTGAGAGGTGTGCGCCCCCCTCCAGACCTCCCCCCTTGCAACACATATCCTGTGCCTGGCACCCTCCCCCCATCCTGCTCTATATTTCTAGGGAGATCCCTGCTATAACCCAGGTTGATCAAATGATTGCAATAACAATGAACAAGCCAAATATCTACCGCAAAGTAGCAATACACATAGCAGCTGAATTTTGAACCCACGACTGTTTTATGAAATCACAAATTTTCTGCTGTCATTTACAAGTTAGTACCTGTAACACAACCAGTGATGGAAATTTATATGTATAACTACATTGCACATCACATTGGAAGCCGATGCTGTCTCGGAAGCGGTAAAATTCCATGACTTGACATAGGTAATTTATTATAATAATGAGGAGTTATTACCATTCATACGGTTGTCAACAATACACATGTAGAACTGACAGTTGATTCAAGTGGATTTTTATTTTCATCTAGTGTCAAACCCACGGCATTATGACAACTGCATCCAAATGCAGTATTCATCATTATACCACCAAAACAATAGTAAGCGTACGTTTGTTATCCAGGGCTTGAGGGGCGAACGAGGATAAATATTGCAGTCAGGTTCGATATGAGGCTCCGATCAAAATCGTTGTTCCCGAGAACATGGATTTCTCCGCCAACTCCGTTGAACAACTACATAATGTTCGCTAAGTTCGCGCTATCTAAAGAAAGGGCGCGCTCTGTTTAAGCCCACAAAGAACTGTTGGACTTTAAAGCCATGAGTTGCAAGTGAAAGGAGCTATTCAGGATTGGTTAGCTCCATTTTCCCATCAGAAGTACAAAACTCACACAACAATAAAACCATTCTTATCAATTTTCAAATAGTACCAATCAATATGAAAGGAAGTTGAAACATAAATTTGAAGATCACATTAAAAAATCTGAAGATTGTTCGAAACAATCTGAAGGTTCTTTGAAACAATCTGAAGGTTCTTTGAAACAATCTGAAGGTTCTTTGAAACCAATCTCAAAACAATCTGAAGATTCTTTCAAACAATCTGAAGGTTATCTCAAACAATCTGAAGATTTTCCATAAAATCTGAAGATTTTCCGTAAAAATCTGAAGATTTTTTGATTTTCAATGACGCGTGACGACCCCCGCTGGGGGTCATTATGATCCATTAAGTGGCAAGGAAGTTGTTCACAAAATATCAACTCTGTAAGTATAAGCTGTCAGAGGCTACAAGCATTAGGGTTTGTAATTTGTTTTGTTGCAATTTTACCTCATTTTATGCACCAAAATGTTTTTGTGCATGTAGATTTTTAGGTTAGCCTTGAGCTTGATTGCAGAAAACTTGCACAGAATTACTAAGAAGAGGAGGCTGAGTAGTAGAAATGGATTGAAATTTTGTGGACTCTCTGAAGTCTTGTACAAGATGGATTCAAGGAGTCTTATTTCCTTCATTTTTTTATCCCATTCAGTGACTGAAGAAGACTTCAAGATAGAAAGGAGGACCGACTATGCCATCAAGGATGATACTATAGGTAAAGTATTAGAGTCAAAGTGATAGTGTCGGTATTATGGCAGTGGACGTTAAAGCAGATTGTGGTAAAAACTAAATTTTCATATCCATTCAGTGGTTACTATCATCATCATAATCATCATCATTATCATCATCATCATTGTCTGTCGACCCCAGACTATAAACTGTCAGGTTAAATAGTACATAAAATTAAACTACGGTCAAAACTGCCTAAGACCTCTTACACGTGGAAACAATTGAATCTGGTCTATGCAAACAAGTGGTCAATATAAACACCTGAATTCCCTATTCTTTGTGTCATTATGTGAAAAATTATCTGAGAGACTGCTAAAAAATGATTGGATAGGCCTAAGATGCATGGTCTTTTGTAGATGTCTTTGCTTGACAAGTAGTAACATGTTTGACTGTAGATGATCAATGTAGATGAAATCAATTTATAGATTCATATAGTTTTATGTAAGGCCACACCATTTTAATTTCTTGGTTAATGGAATTTAAAAAAAAATGCTAGATTGGAAAATCAACATGAAAACAGAATCTCAGAGGAAAGTTTGTACTTTGGTGCACACAGTTTCAGGGAGTGAACAGGGTCAGGTGCAAGTTTTCACCCCAGCCTTCTGTTTTCATAATTATTTTTTTGCTAATTGAAAATAAATAAAAAAATCCGTTAACCAAGAAATTAAATTGGTGTGGCCTAACGACATTATACTTTACTCCCCATGTGTAGACAAGAGTCAGGAGTGTCTGGACACCCATTTCCGCTGCGGAGACGGGTCGTGTGTGCACCTGGTGTATCTGTGCGACAGCGTCAGCGACTGCATGGATGGGACGGACGAGTCACTGGAGGTTTGTGGTAAGTCATATCTTATGACTCTTTAACTAAAATTTTACTGAGCATCCATAGAAGGCTGCTACACAAAGAACAAAGCCTTAAAAATGTTTCATGTGATTGTGTACATAAGAATAATCTATTGGCAATGACAATGCCTTACATGGACATTACTAAGAATGACAAAAAATTAAGACAAAAATTATGCTATATTGCATTCACATGCAACAACATTAAACTGCAACATCACAGATTAAATCACAAAATTTATGTACTATGATCATGTCAAATATTCAACACCCTGCTTGTTACGCTGCACAACCCGAGAGCTATTCTAAGATCAGTTTCTTTTCCTTTCACCACACAGGTGCAGCTGACACCTGTCCTGAGTTCTCCTTCAGCTGTAGGGAGGGAGGGGGCGGGCAGTGCATCTCTCTGTCCTTCTTCTGTGACCGCGATGACCACTGCAACACTTATGAGGACGAAATCAACTGTGGTAAATTTAACCTCCATTAACTCTAATCCGCCGAGTTACATAAATCGGTCACTTTGAAAAACAGTGGGTTTGAGAGTTATATAGTGAAGCACCCCCCCCCCCCCCCCCTCCAGGTATGCACAGTTTAGACATATACAGGAGTGCATTATATTGGGAGACATTGGGTTTTTGGAGATCTGTTTGGACGTATATTTTCAGGACGGCGGAATTATGTACCCCGGTGGAATTATGTTAGTTACACATGACAGTCACAAGACATGAAATTCTTACAGCAATTTTAGATTTGTGAAAAATGTACAATCATTTAAATGTAGCCGTTGGTCAACACAATTTTCAACTTCAAGTTAGTATTTATAACATTACTAGTATATGATAAACAATAGCCACTGACGTTTTCACGGAGTGAATGAAAATAATGGACCAGTATGAAAAATTATGCAAAAGCTCTATATAGTGCATAAAAAGCATAATAAGAGTCTACAGGTCATTAGCAAACAGTATGGCAAATTGTCATGATTGGGACTTGCAAAATAGGGTTTGGGCATGAACTTGCAATAACATTTGTTAAGTAGTAAAGGCTGTCATACATAAAAAAATGTAACATTCAACTGTTAAATATGCATATGAAAATGATCATGATTATTATGATACTGATGAAACTATTTCAGAATGGCCGGAGGTAAACTGCAGAACAGACCTGGGTGAACTTGAGTGTGAAAATAAGAAGTGCTACGACGGCAAGCTGAGATGCGATGGAAACAACGACTGCAAAGACAAGACTGACGAACGTCGATGTGGTAAGTGAAATGTTCAGCTCACTGAAGAGCTATACTGGTTGTGATAGAGAAGACAGAAGCTAAATACTGTTTTTGTACCGGGGAAATTCCCCTAGCTCTTTACGGCAAGCACAATGAACAGTGGACCACGGATTAAAGTCCTGTCCTAAGGACTGCAACCCTTTGCTGAAACATGCATGTCGGGTGAGCATCACAGCCGGGATCAAGCTCACGGCTTCTACTTCCAGAGGAAAGGCCGCTAAACCACTTGACTACATAGCTGCTTAAACCTGATGTCAATGCGATTGCATGGTAGTCTAGTGGTTAGGGACCCTGCCTCTGGACCAAGAGGTTCAAATCCCAGCTGTGTTGTTCTTCTAACATGCATGCTACTGGAAAGGGTTTCAGTCCTAATAGAGTGTTAAGCAATGTTCCCTGTTAATATTACTTGAATGTCAAAAAGCATTAGGGGGATTTCTCTGGTACAATGAACCTGTATATACAAAAATTAAAAAAATGTACTTCTTCTTTAACTATATGATATGTAGATTCTGAAAAAAATGATAGTTGGTATGTGGTTTACTAAGGTATGGTCACTTATATTTTAGTCAATTAATGTGGTATATTACTATTAAGTAGTTTCACAAGTTTAAAGTTGAAGCACCAACCGCTATGTTCTGCACTTCCTTGCTGTATACATGTACATGTAGCCAAACTTGTGTACTTAGATGCCAAATTTTTGCTCCAGACAATTTTATGTTCGCTTGTCTCATAATCATTATCTTTTGTGTTTACATACTATTAGATTTCTGCCAGGGTTTCCAGTGTTTTGATGGCAGCTGCCTCCCCGGACAATACGAGTGTGACGGTCAGATTGACTGCAATGGTTACATTGGTGAAGATGAGGACCACTGCTGTGAGTTGTACTACTTTTATTTTGATCTTATTTTCTTATTTTTCTCTGGTACGTACCCTGTGTTATAGTTGTTGAAATATTGTAGTTAAATCCCTTAACCCCCTCCCCGCAGGTTTAACAGTCTGTGCATGCCTATTGAGCCCGGCAATGTTATGCTTTAGTCTGGTGAGGAGACTCATGCCTGAATAGACAAGTTTGATTGTACTGTACATGTACGTGTCTGTGCAATCCTTTGTCATCCCTGTCTTCCGAGTTTGTGCCCAGGTCTGGACACAGCTACAAAAAATTGGATCATCCTAATATATCAGAGGGGGACGTTAAGCCGTCGACCCCGTGAATGAGGGAGCTTTAAGGCGCCAAACCTCTGCATGTTAAAGAACCCTGAACACACTCATCAAAAGCAGTGACTTGGTCTGCTTGGTCAAAAACAGCCACATTGCACTTATAGCTAACAAAAAGCGTAATGCTTCATCCTCACATCATGCATTGTAGTAAGAGTGTATATTTTCCCATAGTGTACAAGTGGGACAATGCGACAAACCTGGGCTACTGTGAGGCCCTGATGACGTGCAGGAACGGTGCGTGTGTGGGGAACAGCACCAATACCACCTGTCTGTTCAACCTGGACGAACGGGGGGCTCACGTCGGCTGTCGGGACGCTACCCATCTGGAGGGCTGTAGTAAGTACTGTAAATGCGTTTGATTTGCGTTTAATTTTGCGGTAGGGAGAAAATGGAGTGTTTGTGGTGGTTTCAAGCTTGCTTTTGAGACAATAGTAGACAAGGGGGCAAAAACATTTCGCGGTGGTTTTAAGTTTCGCGGCGAAGAGCTTACTGCAAAAACCGCAAACATTAAACCACCGCGAAGATTTCTGCATTTAAAGAATTCATTTGTTAGTTTGTTCAGACCCTTGTAGTGCCTAATACTTACTGCAGCACCAAGGGCAGCAAGATTCTTTGCTGGTTCAGTTGTACTGAGACGTTACTTCACTTAGCCCTTCCCCGGTATACAACTTTCTCATGTGGCGGATCTTATAGTCTTCCAGCAGTTCAATTTTAGGTGGAACAGCAAGTTGATGACTTTGTACATTCTCAAGAACATGAATGATAACTCCGTGCATTGTAATATGCCTCTGTCGCATTCTGTTTTCTTGTTTGTTCAGCCCGAGACAACACGGTGTGCCCAGTGAACACAGCCCAGTGTGACTCCGGGTACTGTATCCAGCAGAGGATGGTCTGTGATGGGAAGAACGACTGCATACATGGGGAGGACGAACTCAACTGTGGTGAGTCATGACGCTTATTCAGATACCTTTTACATGTAGCTCACAAAATCCTCCAGGGTTACATACAACACCTGATTAAAACACACAGTAACTTATTGTGAGGATAAACCCTACCGTGGTGAATGTACTATATTATTGATGATAACTACAATGAAAGAAAGGTCCAAGAAAGTTAAGGAAAGAAATGCCGAAGAAAAATCTGTACAAAAAAATAAGTCATGAAGCTTGAATAAGACAATCCCACCATGAACAAAACAGTGTGCAACCCTTTCTCTTCTTTGTCTAACTCATTTGCAGGCCTGTAGGCGTTCTGTGTTCACATTGTAGATACAGGCATCCACTGTTGTCGAGGAGAAATAAATTGTAGGACATGGTCAAATACATTATCAAGTCATAGTTATCACTCTGTGTTCACATTGTAGATACCTACATCTGTCCCGGCGCCCACCGCTGTCGTGGGGAGACCAACTGTGTTCCTAAGAACCAGCTGTGCGATGGCGTGCCCCAGTGTGCACAGGGAGACGACGAAAGTTTCTGCTGTAGGTTTTTTTGATGACATTATGACCATTTTCCCTCCTCTTCCGTATAGATAAATGTCTAGAGTCTGAAAATTTGCCACAGTTGCATTGGGCTTATGATGGTCCATTTATAACAGGTGTATTAGAGATAATGGACCAAACCAATTTAAGCCCCACCCAATATGCAAATATTTACTTACCCATTGGCTGATCCGAAAATTGTCATGCTATCATTGGTTGAACTGATAATTATGATCCAGTCAGGATCGGGCAACCACTACACATGTATTAGGTTGCTTCTACCGTCCAAAGAACATCCTATTGTGTCAGATGATCATTTGTCTGTTTATTTATTATTACGTCTGCCACTAACGATATGCAAAAATTGCTTTTCTTGAAATGAAAAATCAATCGATTCTATTATGTTGTTTACTTCTGTGTCCGAGTATAACTTGATATTAAGTGTTTTTCTGTCATGAACAGCTGCCAAGTGCCCAGAAGGCTGTGAGTGTTACGGCCTGGTGTTCTTCTGTAGGGATATGGAGTTCCACGTCATGCTGGTGGATCTGCCCTGGTACCTCAGGAAAATGTACGCTTTTCGCTTTTATGTAGGATTTTAATGTATAAATGTTGTTCGTCAGATGTTGTAGTAATGTGACACTGATGCTTTGTTTTTGTCGAGTTGTGACCTTAAGACTTGAGATTTCAAAGTATTTCTTAGAATAGACTATTGTATTGATTGTTTTGTCATTGTTGTCATACATTGTACCGTGTACAACTGTTGAGCAATAAAGTTCATTCTTTTATTCATACATTATACATATCAAATTGTGTCTGAATGAAAACTTCAGCAGTACTTAAATGTGCTTATTGGTTTATATATTTGGATCTTAATTACGAAGTATTGGCATCATGGATGAAACCAAATTTTGTTAAAAAACTTGTTGTGACTGACCAATTCAAGTACACACTGTCACAAACACTAATACTTAAAATGTAAAGAGACGTTTTTATCAGCTTATAAGATCGTATTATTATGTGTATTTTTCAGCGATCTGAGCAATTCCTTTTTTGCTGAATTAGCAGAGATGCGTGGTTCCAACTGGACAGACGTCACCTTCCAACGGTTCAGCTACATGGCAGAACTGTAAGTACATCTTATATGATATCTAAATGCAGAAAAACTTATTCTTAGTAAGAATCTTACTTTCTCCAAGAAGGTGTATTCGTCAACGTTCGTGTGTGTCCTTCCTTCCTTCCTTCCTTCCTTCCTTCCTTCCTTCCTTCCTTCCTTCCTTCCTTCCTTCCTTCCTTCCTTCCTTCCTTCCTTCCTTCCTTCCTTCCTTCCTTCCTTCCTTCCTTCCTTCCTTCCATCTTTTCATTTTTATGTTTTTGTTTTGTATCTCTGCATATAGATGAAGGTGGGTGGGGTATGGAATCGGTCTATTTTTTATGCTACTCGAGCCCTTCATACTGTACATTAATTTCATATACTGTACATTTTGTAAATGAAAATCTTTTTTGACCAAAAAAAGTACAGCGACTTTCATAGATACATACAAACACTCAAGAGGATACAAATGAACTAAACTATGTTGATAGATATGAGTAAATTTTATAATGTTTTATTCAGTGTTCTGAAGAATGTTGGACTGTGGACTCTGACAAATGAGATGTTCCTGAAGCTGAAGAATCTACTTGTGTTGTGAGTTACACTAATAAGGATATGTTGTTGACAATGTTTACATTGCGCATGCATGATGATCTTTTTTTTTTTTTACTTTTTGGACTTTGTGTTGTATCAGAGTAAGTTGTGAAAGTTCCATATCACCCAGTTATATTTTATGCATTGTGAAATTTATCATAATGATTAAAGATTACTGCATAAACTGTCCAACATGGTGTAGTTGAAATGAAAATCGAGTTACATAGTACTTGAAAGTTGCTTAGCAGCAGTCCGTAAACTTTGAAGTGAATATATAGATCTAACTGTCTATATAAAGTGTATGATGAACCAGGGTGCTAGATTTACATAATTTCTTTACATACATTTTGTATGTTACAGGGACCTCAGCTACAACATGCTCACTTCAGTGGTGAGTGAACCATTCTCAGCTCTCGGAAGACTAAGGGTCCTGTGAGTATAATCTTTAGATAATACAAGTGCAGAATTTTGTTGATCAATGATGTAATCTGACGTTGCATTTGTGTCATTCATACAGGTAAATAATCTGCTGTGTGCAGTTGTTTAATACTTTTGTTACCCACTATACCAAACTGTACACAATTCAGGGAGGCACAAGCCTTTACCTGCACATGTACATGTAAGTTTGCGGTCTTGAATAAATAAACAATTATCAAAAAATGTTGGATCCAAAGCTAGACAATGGTGCTTTAGATATTTTTCTAGCACCTTGATTGTTTACCACATATAATGTTGTCAAAGGACCTCTCTACACTTACTAATAAAATCATTTCTGGATACGCCTACGTGCTTCATGTTTTTTTTCTTTTTTTCTTTCAGGAACCTACGGGGGAACAGGATCAAGACTATTGAATCTGGGGTCTTTGCGCCGCTCATAGATCTGAATGAGCTGTAAGTTTCCACCGTGATATCATTCTCTCCACTTCTATCATTAAGATTATATATTAAGTTTCTTAGGGTTTTTTTCAGCTCTAGTTTTTAACAAAAGTTACTTCCACAACTTACTAACTGATCTTTCATAATTATTGGTCTATAAAGTGAGTGGAATTAATGACTACAGTACCAGAATTAGTAGCTTACATTATATCCGTGTTAAAATCTCTTTTACTTTTTCAGGCAAATACAAGAGAACCAGTTGTCGCTGTACACCTTGGACCTATTCAATGGACTGACAACTGTCACTGTTCTGTGAGTTTTCTACAAAATAACCTGAGTGTTTATTATACATTAGTTTGTAATCTTATGACCGATATGCATGTTAGAGTCCATTCCGAGTCACCGCGAGGGTTTTATAATAATATTTGTAATCATTTTGAAAAGTTTCTAATAAAAGAATATCTGACTGACAATACTTTTAAATTTTTCTAAAAGATCAAATACAAAAATATGAATTTATTTGAATTTAATTAGATAATTTAGAAATATTTTGAAAGTAACTGCACAAAAACCTCTTTATTTGTGATAATTTCTAAACATCTATGTGATTATTTAACTTTTAGAAATATTAACAAGAAATGGTAGAAAATGGTTAACAATGGTAGAATAGTGATTGCCCCCATAAAAGTAGGTGCTAATCTGGCCCTTCTGTCTGCCTTTGTACATCTTTAGACTTCACTGCAGGACACCGCTCGGTCCTTTGTGGAAAGCATTCTTCCCTAAACTTCGTAATGATGTGTGAATTGCTTTCTTCCCAGCCCTCTGACCTATTATAGAGATGTTACAAATAATGGTAGAAAATGGTAAGAAATTGTAAAAAATTGTAAATAATGGTAGAATGTTGTTACCATTATTTAGAAACCATTGTAAATATCATATTCTACATCATGAATATTTCTTAAGTTTTAGAAAACTTAAGAAATATTTAGAAAGTTGAAATCACATTCAAAATATTTCAAAAGTATCAAATCTCTTACACAAATAATAACAATAACTTGAAAATAGTTCTAAATTATGACAATAACAACCCTCGCGGTGACTTGGAATGGACTCTACACTCATTGCTTATTGCAGTTAACCTTATATCTAAATCGGATCACAGCAACACAGTTTTTGTACTCTGCAGTTTAATACTAATTCTCTCTTGTGAATACACCAACATTTTATAAGAATCACAGCTTATTATTATTTTTGTCAATTCAGCAGTAGTGAGTTTTTACATACATGTCATTTTTATTCAATACGCATGATTAACAATTCCATAACATTTTGGTTACCATTTGGACAAGGCTCTATCTCTCTCTCTGTGAGGCTGTCTAAAAGACTATAATGACTTAAAGCTGTGCAAAACAGGATGGTACAGTTACTTTACAAATCAAATTCCATTTCAAAAACATAGCATTTTAAGTCCAAATTTAAGCTCATTTTAGCAAAGCACTTGCTTAAAAATGAACCAACGATCCACTTCCTTTCCATGCATAATTGATTTTGTCTTCTCTTGTAATCAATTTTCAAATCATGTGTTCCAGGCACACAGACAGTTACCAACTCATCTGCATCGCTGAGAATGAGGCCAATCTGAAGCTGCGGACGTTTACTCCACCAAAAGATGCCATCGCATCGTGTGATGACCTCATAGAAAACAGAGTGAGAAAAGTCTTAAGAAAAGAAAGCAAACCTCTCTAGCCAACTTCTGGATGAACATTTACTTCGCATTAGATTTCTTAGTAGGAACAAAAGGGAAGAATTGAGGTTAGCAGTTGTATGGCCCAACTGCTGGCAGCAGCCTCGCAGTTAAACTCCTGGTTTGGTTGGAGACTGCAAGACACCAGTTTGAATCCTGGGCAAGACTTGTTGGCTGGGGCTTCACTCGTCTTTTGAAAGGGACAGAAATGGAGGCCCGTGCTCAAGAAGGTGCATGTTAAAGGGGAATGGCTAGCAACCCCTCCCAAAGGGAAAGGGCTAGCAACCCCTCCCATGAGGGAAAGGGCTAGCACCCCCCCCCCCACACACACACACCCCATTAGAAATATACCCTGCAACTGAAGTAGCAAGGAAACTTGCTGCCTTATGTGCCACTGGGCACTGAAATAAACGAACGATTATTTACAGGGAATAAAAAGATGGGGTGGTGGAATAGTAAGGATAGTTATCAAAGAGATACATGTATATGATTGTTGGCAGGAGATTTGTCAATGAAATTATCATACCTGGAAACTGTGTGAAACCTTTTCTCTGAACACCTCAATACCTCTCACAGACAAACATAATCCTTTTCCAGGAGCTGCGAATTGTCCTGTGGGTGCTGGGCTGGTTTGCCTTCTTGGGGAACATCCTGTTCATCGTGCGGCGTCTCGTCAAACAGAAAGGCGCCCTGACCAAAATCAAAATCCTGGACTTCACTTTCCTCAACCTGCACGTCGCTGACGCCATCATGGGCGTGTACTGCATCATCATAGCATCTGCTGACGAGCACTACCGTGGACGGTACATCGAGAATGCGGAGATTTGGAAGCAAGGGGGGCTCTGCCAGTTTGCCGGGTTTCTGTTCACCCTTGCTGCTGAGATCCCCTTCATTGCCCTCCCCCTAGCCGCAGTCGAGGAGTGCATGTACGCCTTCTATGACCTGAAGTTCAGGAAGAAGTACGGGGACAAGGAGAAGCCTGCGCTTCCTCAGTGGATAACACTGAAGATCACGGCTGTCGTGTTGGGTGCCTCCTGGCTTGCTCTGGCTTTTCTAGCGCTTGTTCCCATGTTTGGCATTCCTTACTTTGGGAACAAGTTCTATGCCAAGAGCACGGTGTGCCTCCCAGTGTACATAGCTGGGGACCTTCCAGTTGGCTTCGGGTACTCTGCCTTTCTCTTCATCATCTGCAACTTCTGTGCGTCAGTGTTGCTGATCTTGTGCTACGTCTTCATGTTTGCGGTGGATACAATGAGGGAGGTAGATTACGATGATGAGGGAGAGGCTATGGAAGAGATGGCGTTCAGCCATCGTCTCTTTGCCGTGTCGTTCACCAACCTGTCCTGCTGGCTGCCCGTTGTTCTGTTCGGGATGGCCGGGTGGCACGGTAGCCCCGTGTCCGTTGATCTGACACCGTGGGCTGCTCTGATCATGATCCCCATCAACGCTGCCGTCAATCCGCTGATCTACATGATCTTCCCCGACAAGAAGAGGGACCTAGGACCTGCTGCTGACAAGGGGAAGGGGGCAAAGCCTGGTCAGGGTGGAGCTAAGGCGGGTCAGGGTGCGGCCAAGCCGGCCCAGGGTGGGGCGAAGCCTGGACAGGGTGGGGCGAAGGGTGATACGGGTGGGGCAAAGCCGGGCCAGGGTGGGGGGAAGCCTGGACAGGGTGGGGCTAAGATTGATAAGGGTGCGGCAAAGCCGGGCCAGGGTGGGGGGAAGGTTGATAAGGGTGGGGCAAAGCCGGCCCAGGGTGGGGGGAAGGTTGATAAGGGTGGGGCTAAGGGTGATAAGGGTGGGGCAAAGCCGGACCAGGCTGGAGGTAAGGCTGGAGGCGATGGAGGCGCTGCTAAGCCTAAGGGAGCGGGGGCTCAGACTGGGGGTAAGGGTAAAGGCGCAGCTGGGGGCAAGGCAGCTGGTGGCAAAGGAGCAGAAGGGACCGCCAAGCCTGGTGCAAAGGGTCAAGCTGGCGTCAAGGGCGGTGCTGGAGGCGTCAAGAGTGTGGCCAAGAAAGGAGCTGGGGGCCCTGAAGATGCCGCTAAAACCAGCGGCGGCAATGCACAAGGTCAAGGTGCTGAAGGCAAGGCTGATGAGGCTACTGTTGAAGTCCAGGTGCATCGAAGTGAGGGTAAGGATGACAACATCAGCGGGTCTAAGGATAAGAGTGCCGATATCAGTGATGACAGTGGGGTTAGTGGTTCTAAGAGCGAGGGAAGCCAGGAAGCTGACGGGAGTCCACCTGGGAGTAAACGAGCTGGCGCCAGTGCCGAAGATGCGCCAACTGAAGGGTTCCAAGATGAGGCCAAAGCGGTACCTGCTCAGGATGGGGACGTGAATGCTGGCGACGCCGCCACTCAGTATGACAAAGAGGGTGCCAAGGATGATGCAAAAGCTGTTAAAGGATCCCATTCCCAAGAAGACGCTGAATCGGGCTCTGTAAGGGATATGGATAAAGTTGCTGTCGACGCTGCCTCTAAGGATGGCACAGGAGATGCACAGAATGATGCGAAAGCTGGCGAAGCAAATGACAAGGTCAAGGCTGAGATTGGAGGCAACAGCGCGGGTGGCAAGGACAAGGCCGACTAAGTAGGCAGTGGCGCCGAGGCTGCGTTAGGGGGAGGCAATCTGGATGGTGGCGTAGATGAGACAAAGAGCACTTGAGAACAAGACCAAAACCCCATTAAGGTCCCCTATAAGCAGCCTCGCTTTTGATCCTTGAATGATAGGAATATGATCAATATACATTCTTAGTCATGATCGTTCGACCTCAGTTATCTTAAAAATGCAAATGATAATTCGGAAAGGCTGTATTTTGATTTAATGGGAAGCTTAATTTTCTTGTTTCTTATCAAAAAAGGAATAAAATGGATTTTTTCTTATTATTTTGGAATCTACAGTGGACAGTTAATTCATTTACTGGATCTAAAGATTCAAACACTACTTTGCAACGAAACAAATGGTCATGTAATTCATTAGGAATGTTTTTCGTGGGAAATACTTTCATTTCTGCCTTAAAGCACTAGATAACACGTATTTATCAAAAAGATAACGAATGTAATGAATTTACGCATAATCTGATATATGCGCGAAGTTTGACCCCGAGGATTCATTTTTGTCGCAATATGAAAGGTTTTAAAACACCAATGCAGATTAATTTCAAATTTGATCATAAGAGTAGTTGATGATATATGTCCGTTCCTTGCATTTCAAGTATGGCGGTATTGTATACTATTAGGTAAACATAACGTGTATGGCTGTTAATAGCAGGATTCTGAAATCGACGCAGTTGTACATTCAATTTCATCAATTATAAACATCTATAAGCATGCATACTGTGTCTACTTTGTTTTGTCAAATGTTTTCAAATTGCAGAAGAAAATTGTGACATTCTGCAATATTGCAGAACACTGAAAAAAGTACTTCTACCACTGGCCGTTTATATTTTGTCTTCTACAAATATACATGCAAACAAACAAGGGTTTAAACTACGCACAAGTTTATGAATAGGTCAACGTGTTTAGTTTAACGTTTAACGTATCGCTTGCACTACTAGTTCTAATGTCTAAACACTCTGATTTGCCTACCTATTTGCACACAGTAAGGGTTGTCTCCTTCTAGGATATCGATGTGGTTGAGGTTATCTATTGGTCGTATCATTTGTAATACCTGTAACGTTAGTAACTGTAGTAGGTCATTCTAGAGCAAAAAAAATGTATCGGCCACTGTACTATAGTACTAGTAGATAATATACTATGTAACATTTGTCGTCTAGGATTATGCATACATCCCTATTTATCATAGGATGTATCTACATTCAATTACATATTCAGTGTGAGGTATGTATATCTAGTGGTCAGTGGGGGTCATATTTGTTTACCGGTCAGCGAGAAATATGAACTCTGGCCATGGAAAGACCTGCAGACGTTGCACTTTTCTAGCCACGCCCCAAGTCCACGTCCCTCTAAACCACGTCACAAACGTACGCAGTAACACACCAATAAGAGACACTCGCTTGGGAATAAAAGTTGATAGAAGGACCAGATCGCAAGCATTTGGTGGGAAGCAACAGGACCTCTAGACAGCACTGTTTCACCGTTATACAGTGTAATTCTTAGCGGTTTTCATCTGCGTGAGAAAAATTGAAACAACGGAACAGGTGAGTTAAGTGCACTTTGCGTTTTCTACGTTTAAGTACATTTTGCGCACTTTCCTAGTCTAATGTCTTCGCTCTTGTTGTGATTGTGCGGTTCAATTGCCGTTTGCTTGCAACTGACCCAGGGCTTATTGAAAGAAGTAAGGATGTCTGTAAGTTTGAAATTTGTTGAGTTTATGTAGTTCTTACCATTTGTATGTCGACAACAGTGGGGAAGTAAGTTTTAACCGCGAATTAGTTCAATAACGTCGCCCAGTTTGCGATGTCAGATTCTTTGCGCTAGACAGTTTCTAAGATTCCCCCCTCTCGCCTGCAAATGAAAACCTATGGTGGTCAAACTTTCCTGCCAAATACTGTCCCCATAGCCAGCGTAGTCAGTGTGGTAGAGACTTGTTGTAGCCAGAAATGAAGGTGAAAAAAGTAGTCCCATGGCCCTTTATGACGCCGTAGGGGCAGTGGGTTGTTATCCACAGTATCTAGGACTATCCACAGTATCTAGGACACGTATTGAGAAGCGGAGCCCAACCCTCTCCTTCCACCACCTTGTACGTCCCCAACTAAAGTCAGGTACCCATTTTTACACCTGTGAGGAGTGAGTGAAGTCGTGTTAAGCGCCTTTCTCAAGGGCACAACGTCTAGTAAGGAACGCCCGGAATCGAACCTGCGATCTCGAATCTCGATCTAGTGTCTGCTAGCCTAGCCATCCAACGGCACTTCAGTCAGCAATGAATGAACGAATCTATAACAAACAGACTTGCAAAGTGGTGCAAAGTTTTGCCTCGAGCAAATGCAAGGTTTTATTCCACGTCGTCTGTCCTCAAACTTTGTTCCATATGTTAGGAAAAATCAAACTTTTAAGCTACTCTGCAGTTTTCAAGACAATGAACAAATAGACACCAGCTATGACCTGGTATGTCACTTGCGTGTCAGGTTATGGGAGAAATCAGCTGACTTTGTTTTTGCCATTTGTTGAGTTTCTGCTGTTCTTATCTTACAATACAGGAAACGAAGTTATTTATAATGTAAAAAAACACCTGTTCTTGCACGTAGACCAGGGTAAGACGTCAAGCATCCCAAGGACGAATGCTAAAGCCCCTCTCTCACTGGAACCGCGACACGTTGGCGGCCTTGCTGCGACCGATTGTATGATTGTAAGAAAATATATTTTAGAAATAAAACGTGGTTGTATATAGGCATTCTTAAAACGGGATCATCAGAGTATAGAAAAAAATACTACAGAAAATAAAGTAAACGTACTAGAATCAAATTTTCAGTTCTTTTTCCTAGCGCTTTTGACTTTGCCTTGCATATTATTGATATTTGCAAACTGTGCATCCACTTGAGCTCGTCTTTTTTATGATTATTTAGTAGTCGTGTCTATCTTTTGAACACTATAGCTATGCGTTGTTCTGGCTTACAGTTAGTTTTACCTTGTCAGGTGATTGTCCTTCGTCGACATTTCCCCAGATATTTGCACGACCTTCATAGATATTTGCACGACCTTCATAGAGGACGGAAAGATATGTTGTTTGCTTACACTGTCCCGATCTAAATTCCATAGTGTCCCTAACGTATCCATGATTGTAGTTCTCGTTTATTTATTAACCAGAAATGGTATCACTTGTTCCGCTGTAGTATTCCCGCTTCATATATACTTATACAACGAAAATCTTGCAAGATTAGCATTTTTACCTTCGCCAAGAAGGTTCTGTTTTTGGTTCCTTTTATTTGTCAGTGTGTGTCTGTGGACAGCATAGCCCGAGAAGCTGTGGATAGATCCTTATGATACTAGAATTTGGTAGATGAGCAGGGTTCGGTGAAAAGAAGGTCAAGGGTCACAATGGCCCCCCTAGCGGCTCTCTAAGGTACTGCATTGGAACTTACGGTTTTGATATATCGTGCTGTGGACATGCTATGGTCATGATTTCGGAGCAGTAGAAGGCTCTTGGTACAGAGAGTTACGCCTCGGTCACAATTGGAAAAGGGGGTCTCGCCGTGGAACACCTTGCGGCTAGCGGGCTATTTTTGGGCCCTGCCTTTTTAGCTCGGAGTTGAAAAACAACCTTGACCCGGTAACAAACAGACGCCGTAAGCTAATCGTGAGAACACCCAAAGGTACTTCCGATGCCTGTCAGTCCACCGGGACAAGTTTGTGGCTTCGGGGCTCGACCGGGCTACCCCCAACCTCCCCCCCGACAGGCGCCGGCGTAATTGTGTCCGAAGCATTACTTATACAGCACCGGGGTCATGTTAGAATAGTCATATCTGCACAGAGGGTAATTTCATTAGAAAGAATGATTAGTGAAATGTCTACATTTCCTCATTCTTTGCCTTAGTTTGTTAGTGGATTTACTGAAAATACAATGGAGCTTGCCACTGAGCATGTGCTAGAAGAGAACTAAGACCAAAGCAGAGCAGATAAACAGTTAATTTGCGCTTGATCCACACACAAACAACATACGACACAACATACGACACAACATACGACGGGTGATCAATAAGTTCTCGGCCTCACCCAGAACTAAGGTGCAAAACTCAAATTTTGGGGAATAATTGTAAAGTAGAAAGTATGAATGTCTACCAAAAGCATTGCCGTTCAATACATGCATACAACACTCAATACGGACACCATTAGAAATATATCTTGCATCGCATGCAGATTGCAAAATTCAAATCGTTGTTTGAGCGTGGCCCGTATCAGGTGTCGTTTCAACACCTGTGACCTGAGATGACCCTTCCTTAGTCTCCCAAAGACTTCTAAATGGGCCGACAAAAGCGATGCAAATCGACCAGCTAGGGTGGAGTTGTGTGTTCTTTAACCGCGCTCAAGGTGAAGCTATTTTCAAACACGCCGGGACGCCCCTTGGGCTAAATGACCCATTCAAGGAATGTAGCCACTATACTACCATTAGATGGGTGTTGGACCCAGAACTCAGCGCTCCTGTGTTCGAATCCTCGGTCCCCTGACTTGTCCCGTTGACGTTGTGTCCTTGGGAAAGACACTAATCAGTTTTCTCTGACCCCCAAAGGGAGGGTGTGTGCGGAGTACTAGAGGGGGAGAGTGTAGCAGTGTTACCCAGAGAAGAAGAAGAAGTTTGCCTATATACGGAGTTGTGTCGTGGGAATAACTGGACTATGTCTGGAAATTTAAAGCTTCCTTAACGTCATGACGTTACTTTTCTTCGTCCCCAGAATGGCTGTTGGTCATGTAACGACGTTGCTTCTTTGCGTGATTTGGGGTTTTCCAGAAGCGACACCTATCTGTGACAACTCCAACCCATGTCCCTTCACAGGTAAGCCGTGTTGACACCTTATCTGTTTATTTTCTATTCTATGTTATTGAGATTTATCACATTTTATGAAAGGATTGACATAGTAGGTGACTATCACCTTTTCAAGACGTAAACCGAGAGATCAGACTGTAAGGTTTGATTCACTCTTTCTAATATTTTGTAGGTTTCCTTTGTTTATATTTATCTCATTGCTAAACACACAAGTTCTTTACCTCGGTAAGTATAGGCTCTGTGAACGACTGACTGGTTTGAAAAACTTACACCGTGGCGTATGCCTGTTCTATAATCAGCAAGCATTTCATAACAACTATATCTATTGGAATAGCCAGATAGACCTTTGGTTTTCCTGACTTTTTTTGTATACTAATAACGACTTTTTTTTAAAACTATTTGATTGTGCCTGTGTAATATAATCAACAATAATTCTTATAATAAAACGTATAATCTCAGTTTGGGGAAAAACATTCGAAAAAAATTATTTTCTGGTCTCCCCTGCATTCTATTTTCCCCTGCTGTTACCAAATGTTAAAAGTGGTCGACCTTCAGACTGAGGACAAAGCATGGCGCTTTTGTAAGCCATTCGTGCAATGCAGCTTCGCTACGGCTTGCATATCTTTGGCAAAGCACACTGGGTCACCCCTACTCTTCTAGATAAGCGTGTTGGGTTCTTTTACGTGCAGATGTTTGACGCCCTAAATCTCCTAAACCCGGGACCGCCGGCTTAACGTCCCCCTCCGATAGGACGATGCGACTCTTTTCCAGTCGTGTCCAGGCCCGGGCATGAACTCGGGCCATTAACTCCACGGAATTTGAACCATATGTGGTGAGAGAGGTAGAGTGCGCAAACTGCCGCCCGACTTGTTTCCTTTATGTGCAAATAAACCGTGAATAAACAATAAGCGATGAGTGTTCTGTAACCGCGCTCAAGGTAAAGGTCTTTTCAAACACAGGACGTCCCTCAGGTTGAATGACCCATTCAAGGAGTGTAAGCCCTACATTAAATGGATGTTTGGCCAAGAACCCAGAGGTCCTGCGTTCGAATCCAGGGTCCCCTGACTTGTCCCGTTGACGTTGCGCCCTTAGGAAATGCACTTAACACGAATTCCTTCACTTTACTCAGGCAGTCAGGTGAAAATGAGTACCTAGCTTCGGTTAGGGACGTCCCTCGGATAGGACGTTGAATGGAGGTCCCGTGTTTGAGGAGAGCCAGACCTCGACCACGTAAAAGAACCCACTAAACTTATTGTAAAGAATAGGGGTCCTTCCAGGGGTAAGTGGATCAAATACATCTGTCCGGAGTTACAGCTTGTACTGTTCAGCACAAACCTGGTGTGTCACGCCATGAGGCGGTTTACCGGGTATACAATACAAACAAACGATAGTCCCGGACAGTCTGGATTTAAAATCACGTTCTTATGACTAAACTACATAAATGACATGCGTATATCATCTCTCTAGTTACGAATGAATCAATAAATTATCTTCCTACATAGGTGGCCAAGACCTTAGCGTTCCAACCGAGTACTCGTCCGATGGTACCGGCCTGCTGAACGTGACCCTGACGGTGGACCTGACGCCACACACCGTAGACTGGCTCACCATCCACCGGCGGACCTACAACGGGGAGATACCCGGCCCAACACTGCGTGTGCGGCCGGGCGACAAACTTTATATCAAGCTAGTGAGTATTTTTGGCGACGCCTCGGGGTCATCTTTTTAGAAATATTGCTTGTAGAACTAGAAGCCCACTAATGTTTAGGTCACAATTGCATCGGTGCCCGTCGGGGGTGTAGTCCCGGCCGGGCCCCGGAGACAAAAATCTGTCCCGGTGGACGGCCGGACACAGCAAGGGTACCTCTTTGTGTTCTCACCGGCGGTCCACCATTCTAACTCCGTATTGAAAACGTCCAGAGCTCCAGCCGTGCCCTTAGAATTGCCCGGTAGCCGCAGGATGTCCCACGGGGCCCCCTAAGGGTCACGCCCAAAAGTGCATCCCGTAAACTCCCCGGCGGGGCCCCTTTTTCTTATTGTGACCAAAGCATACGGGGGCTAATCAGACGTAACCAATTGAAGAGAATGGAGTGGACGTAGGCCTAACAATCACACCGAGTTGATTAATTCAAACTATTGTTTGTGACGTGTTCTACAGGTGAATAACATGAGGAGTGACAACGTGGTTCGCGCGGAAGGTCACGGTCCGGTCAGCCCCAACATCACCAACCTGCACCTGCACGGGATGCACGTGTCGCCTAAAGAACCTCACGACAACGTCTTTATAGAGGTGAGTAAAGTCCCTAGGGCCCTATAGCCTCTATCTCACAGAGCCGCGACTTCATCATCATCATCATATTTGTTACCCCCAGATAACCCCGCGAGGGGCAAAGTAGGGGGAAGGAGGTCCCAGGCTAAGGCGGGCAGGCCTCCAGCCTGGCGCGGTATGACTCAACGGTGGGAGCCGTAACAACCGCGCCAGGCAGGGCGTTCCACTCGGGGATTGTGCGGGGGAAGAATGAGTGTTTGTAAGAGTCTGTCCGGGCGTTAAGTTGTTGAAATTTGAGCGTGTGGCTCCCCCGGGTGCGCCCCTGAGCTGGTTTCAGTAGACTATCTGTGTTAATATTGATATACATGTAGTTATTGACTAGCTTATAGAAAAAGGTGAGGCGGGCGTTCCTCCTCCTTTCAGAGAGAAAAGAATGGTAAATGGTAAAGATAATGGTAAATGGTAAAATAATAAGACTTGCTGGTGATTAAAAGTGGAGACGACTTGGCAAGTTTTCGACAAACTGTCCCTAGGAAGTACTGAAGCCCCACTGAACAGGGTACTGGAAATCGCACAAGATTTGAACCCGGGACCGGCACCCTACTGTTACGCCACACGACCCCACTTGATTGATAAAAGTCACTTTTACGAAATTTCACCGTTGTTTTTATTTTCTATCTATTTTTCATTTAAGTCTGGATAGTTACTAATACTGAAACACATTCAGATATCAGACGACCAGATGAGACTTATCCCACATTTATGACGCCATTACCGCTTAAAACTCTAAAATATAACGGCATTTGACCCACTGACTGTCGTGGCCTACCTTCTGGAAACGCCAAAGTCTATGAATATATAACCAACCATACACTTGAGTCTGGCGATATTCTTGATAAAATGCGTCGACAGCCAGACGGAAGGCAAACAGTAGGCACGTCATTTAATGTCAATATGAATATCAAATATAAAATGTGCAGATAGTGCACGTACGTGACTGACGTCAGCTGCACACAAATACAGTAGCAAGTTCAAGTACATCTCTCATTAATCATTCATAACCTTATTAATATATTCTTATACATCTATAACAGTCTAGACTTGTAGATCGTCAGACGCAACGATTCAATAACTTTGTTTGTATCGCATACCCGGTAACACATGGCGGTATTAAACACACCAGGTTTGTACTGAAGAGTACAAGCTGCATACTCATACACACAGGGATGGAACCGTACTCCTATCGATGGCGATGATGCGTGTGGTGGGTTCTTTAACGTGCTAGAGGCGTGGCTCTCCTCAAACACGGGACAAACATTAAGCGTTCTATCTTAAGTACCAATTTTTGCCTGAGTCAAGTGAGGAAATTGGTGTAGAGTACCTTGATTAAGGGCACAGCATCATGACCTGCTAGGATTTGAACTCGTTATCTTCGTGGCGTCTTATTGACGTAACGGTTAGTGTGTTTGGCCCAGAACCCGTAGGACCTGGGTTCGAATCCTCATGTTCAGGTTCATGCCACCGACAATGTGCTCGTGCGAAGGACATATGTCCTCAAGTCAGCAGGGTGTAAAAATGGGTACCTGACTTCGGTTGGGGAGACAAAGGGCGATGGAAGGAGAGGGATTGGATCCGCCATCCAGTACCGTGCCCTAGGCACAGTGAATAACAACCCACTGTCCTTACGGCCTCAAAGAGACTATTAGACTACTTTACCTACCTTACCTTATTTCCAGGTTTAAGTAAACAACCCTAACATCAAGGCCACCGTGTTTGTGTGTAATAATAAATACACCTGTATTAAGAAGCGAGAAGGAATAAAACCTATACATAACAGAATTAGTCTTCAGATGTAGTCGAATATCACGTTTTTAACATCACTGTATTTATTCCATGGCCAATGTTTTATCTCCATGACCTATACTTAGCTTGTAAGGACAGGGACGTACAATAAAGAAAGGTCTTTCATTCAATAAAGTCTCTACTTTTCACAGATTGGTCCAGGCAGTTCCTACCAGTACGAGTTTGACATACCAGATGACCACCCCGCCGGGACGTTCTACTATCACCACCATATCCACGGCAACAGCCACTTCTGTGTATGCAAAACTCTCTACAAGTTTCAAACAAATAGACAAAAAAGACGACCACATACATTATCTTTATAATTCATTTGACGATGACGAAGTATTGAAGATAGTTACACTTTGATGGTATGGTTTGGCCTTGACCGCCAGAGTCACACGCAGGAACAAAATCCAACGCTACATGTATGACGAGTAGAATTTGTAGTTCAATTTTAAATCCAGCGTTTTTGGAAAGTAGCATGCGGATACAATGATTCTGTATTCAAAAAACAATAATTTGTTCGCAAAGCCAAGCTGAGATAGGGAAATTCATGGTTAGATTTTGATAGCACATTTTTCTTTAGCACAAATGCTGACAAACCTCTAGGTGACTCACACTGCGTTCATCATTTTGACATTTTGTTACTCTCTTTTCTTGTCAAAGCTTCAGGAGCGAGCTTTATAATGAATTTATTTGTGATTTCTGACACTTTCTAGGTTGGAGGAGGTCTTGTGGGATTTATCATAGTTGAAGATGACATCAGCACCATGTCGTCTGAGCTATCCGCCATCTCCTGTCCTCTCAACTGTCACAAGGAGGTGCAGCTGGCGGTCGGTACCAACTTCCGCTACACCTTCCTCGAGACGGACCCCATCCTCAGCTACTCAAACCTACAGAAGGACCTGGGGGATCCGTCAAGGTAGATTTGAATAAACTTTTTTTCTAAGTAGCCTTTACCAGGAGACTTCACGGTAAGCATTAAAACTGGTAAAAAAGGAAAACTCATCAAGTCATTCTTGACTTATCGTGTTTCAAACTCTGACACTGAAACGCCCCTAGTAGTTCTAAAGAAAGCTGCTAGGGGGCCCAAACGCATGTAACGTCTTTCTGAGCACAAGAGCTATCTACCACCCGAAAATCATGTCATATCCAGAACACGAGATATCAAAACTGAAAGTCTTTTTTCAGTACCAAACAAAAAGTCGCTAGAGGCGGCTGGAAGTTAGAGCGGCAAACTGTACTCCTTGAGGGGGCTAACTCCTCTGGCATGTTTTCTGTCTATTTGGCCAATCTGTATTCTTTCCAGCCGCGTCTGGAGCCTGGTAGAGGCTAGAAATGTTGGTGTGCATCATAACTGCCTTACAACACACGTTGTATTTTATCTTAGAGCACATGTATGTGTTGAAAACCAACGGCATAATATGGTCAAAATTCGAAATATTACTTTGATACAAAAATGTCCTGTTTCACACCCTTTCATTTAAGATATCAAACCACTTTTAAAATGATTTTTTAAGATCATATTCAGAAGGTACTGCATTGGTGTTCATATTTGTTATCTCCTATTCACAAAATTTGTCAGAAATCTGGACCCACTTTCTTCCGGTGCCGGCACCATGGAGGATTGGTTGATGGACCCTGCTAACGGCGTGGACTACCTTCTCACTAATGGTACGTCATCAATACGTCATAGACATGTATGTCATCGCAATGCTTATCATTTGTATATTCTTTTCCAGCCATTCAATCTCTTCGTTTAAGTTAAAATACTCCGTCCAAGCTTTTCTGTCAGCTCTATTCGAGATGTGGTAGAATAAAGTTTTTTTTCATATTTGCATGTTTTAATATAAAAGAAGATTTTGTAATCTTGTTATCTTTTTTGATATGCTCTTGTCTTCAGGACAACTGTGGCCCAAAGTTACCTTAACTGTTGGGGAGGTAAAACGTTTCCGGATCATGAATGGTGCAACAATAGAGGTCCTGGAGATCACCATCAAAGGTGCGGTGTATAAGTCTACATTTCATTTCATTCATTTTGGTTTACTTTAATCTTCTGTGAATTCTAACCGCTGTTCATGTCAAGTTAGTTAAAGTATCTATGATCAGTTTGGTAGATAATGCAATTCTTGGTTATGATCTTTGTTGGTATTGCTGATTGCGTTTTACCTATCTGTCTGACGTTGAATCCTAAAAAGCTGGCATTTTGTTTTCAGAACTAGGATGTGAAATGATGGTCCTGGCGTGGGATGGCATATACGTGGACGCCCCCTATCGGACTCGTATGGTAGTGCTGTCTGGCGGAGCACGAGTTGACGTTGCAGTGAGGTGCTGGTTTTCTGGAGACTTCACGGTAAGCATTATAAAACTGGTCAAAAAAAGGAAAACTAATCAAGCCATTCTTGACTTATCGTGTTTCAAATACAACTGAAACGCCCCCTGCAGTTCCAAAGAAAGCTGCTAGAGGGCCCAAACGCATGCCACTTCTTCCCGAGCGCAAGAGCTATCTACCACCCGGAAATCATGTCATATCCAGAACACGAGATTTCAAAACTGGAAGTCTTGTTTCAGTACCAAGCAAAAAGTCGCTAGAGGAACCCAAATCTAATAGTTTCTTTATCTTACCAACACCTACAACATACCAAATATAATAAAGATCCGTTCACAAATTCTCGATTAATGCTGTATATAACCAAAATATAACCCTATTGGAGAGGGTCAAACACCATCAAGCCAAACTTGTTGGATACGAATGTTAAAACAGTTTGTGTCACATTTGCTTACCTTTCAAATTGTCTTCTCAGATGACGTCAATTATGGCTGAGGAGAATGACCCTGTCCTAGCGTCAGAGTATTGGCAGATGCGATTCAACCAGAATCTTCTGACGCTACACGTGGAAGGTAAACAAATCTCTGAATAGTTTTTTTTTTAAAGTCCAATAGAACCATTTTCTTCTTACTGAATATTGTAGTGCTGTTATATCATGAAGTGTCTCGTGATTCTATAAATAAAGCAAACCTCAATATACTTTTCTTTCGGTGAATCAGATGATAACTGTCGTGACATAGGGGCTATGTATCATCGGCATCCCTAGATAGCTTACCAGTGCCTTACTGGGATGCTAACTGAATACTGTAACGCTTGTATATGGTGTAAGGAGGGGGAGAGCTCTCCGGGCAACTTTTTCACTATCGTATCTACCGTTATCTACTATCAATGTAAAAAAAACAACAGTGGTTTTATCAAATGTTCAGTTACATTAAGGACCACGATATTAGAATGTTTGAACTAAAGACATGACATAAACACTTTACAGAATTTCTTTCCTCCTAGTTTATTTCTAGATCTGTCACTTATTTTTGACCAAACGACTGTTTCCAGAAAAGGCCGCTGTGTTCGGTTTGGAGCATTTTCCAACGTCACTTCCGGCCCACCCCGGATACTACCGTGACTTGCGCACAATAGACGACAGTGAGATAGACGGGCGGTTTGTTATCGAGTTTGGGCCCGAACACGAAGTCAACAGAGAGCATTTCAAGGATGCTGCGCACTACCGGTACAAATATAAAGTTGGTACCATTCAGGTAAGATAGCGCAACTTTTTTCTCCTTTTAAAATTCATTTTACCATGTCCACATCATGCATAAACCAGACTGTTTATGCAAGACTTCCTTACTTGTGTTTGTATTTCATAATTTTAACGTATGTACCGCATGATTAATGTGGAACAGACCTGTTGTGATGTCTGTACATCAATTCAGCCATATATGGCTGCAAGCTGTTGGACAAGAATTACTTCAATAAAACCATTGTATTACTGCAGCGCATGCCTAATGCTACGGTCACAACAGGAAAAATGGGCCCCGCTCGGTAGTTAACAGGCTGTTTTTGTACTTAAGAGCGTGACCCCTAAGTGGCACCGTGGGACTCCCTGCGGAATATTTTGGGCAATGCCGAACCCTTGGACATTTTAACTCGGAGTTAAAACCAGCCTGGGACCCGGTAACAAATAGACGCCGTAAGCTAATCACGAGAATACCGAAAAAGGGTCCTTCCTGTGTCCGTGAGTCGACCGGACAAATTTGTTTCCTCGGGGCCTGGTCGGGGCTATATCCCCTACGGGCGCCGGTGTAAGTTTGACCGTAGCCTAAAGGGAGATGGGCGCCGTCCAGACATCATATCGCGTCGGAACTAACTAACAGTTTAAACACAATTCTGTTAAGGGATCTTGAAGTAGACTAGTAGTTGATGTCATTGTAAAATAGTTTCAATGTTTTTCTCCTTCCACCACACTTGCAGGAGTGGTACATCATCAATACAGAACAACTTAAGCCACATCCGCTTCACATTCACGTCAATCACTTCCAGGTTGGTAGAATTCAAATCTTGACGTTTCTGAAGTCTATAGTGAATAAGCATACATTTTGTACACAACCCAGTGATCTATTCAACCAACATTTCGGTGGCCATCTGTTACCTCCCTCAGGGCAATTCTGACAGGTTCACATTGCACTGCAGCACAGATGTAGCTGCTTTTAGATGTGGTCCCAAACGCAAGGTATTCACATATACGTTTGAGAATGCATCTATAAGCACCTGTGCTGCGCACTGCAAAGTGAACCAGTCAGAATTGCCCCGAGGAAGGTGTCAGATTATCAGATTTTTCAGTCACTTACCAACCTGCAGCTGATGAAACTATTCACAGAGGTGGATATTGCATAAATCATAACCGTGGTTATACTTTTAGATTATCATTTTTGATAGCAATCTGGATGTATCAATGCAGGTTATTTCCTACAACGAGTACACCCATCCCTGGGGCGCGTTGCACCCTGTGAACAAGACAAAATCTGCCTACTATGACCTACAGGTAAGTCCCTTTTCTTCATCATTATTTTAACTACGGTATGCTGACTGGTAATCTTTCTCGTACTTAACGATTCTATAAACATATATTTGTATGTATACGTACAAGTGACGAAAACTTTGTGAATTCTGTGTGCATTCTATGTGCATTCTATCATCTGCATTACTATGTGCATATCTGCTTAGCACTCAGCCTTTGGGAAAGAGTATGGTAGTTAAACACACATCATTACCAGTGGACTAGCCCCCTGCTGTAGTGACTTGCACAAAGGTGTGGCCCAAGGGCTACAGAAATGGATATTGGCGCCTCCCATATGCTTCTTATCAAGACGCCTTGAGGAATTGTACTTCATGTCAAGCGCTGAAGCCACACATTTGTATGACGTTAACTATTGGTTTTACAGGGAAATCTATGCGATCAGCAATTCCTCCACTTTGCCCATAACTTGGACTGGCCGACATCAAACACCCCCAGCTTCAAGTACCACGGTCACCATAACAGATCACGTGACAGTATCCCAGCATACATCCCGCTCGGGGAATGGCGGGATACAATCAACGTGCCTCCCCTAGGGAGCATGACCATCCGCTTTGTAGCTGACAGGTGACGTCACGGTTTTGTCTTGATACATTTCAACTTTGTTTGTTTGTTTGTTTATTCTGCATAATCTGAAATTGCGTTTAGGCATAACACACCAGTGCAGTAAGTACAATCTTAATAAGACCTGACTGTAAAGTTTGATCCATTGAAATCGTTGTGGACCCCTACACTTTTCGGTAAGTGTGGTGGGTTCTTTAACGTGCTCAAAGTGTGACTCTCCTCAAATACGGGACCTTCAGATTTATGTCTCATACGAGAGGACCGAGCTTGGTACTCCTTTCAAAATGAGTGGAGTGAGTGAGGTCAGTGTGTATGCCAAAAGCCTGGTTGAAGCAATCACGCAACTCAATAGGTGTGGCCATATCTTTTTTTCAAAACATTTCAATAAGCTTGAAAAAACAATTGCTATTGAAGTCTTTTTCACAAACCAAAAAAGAGTCCGCTATCTTTCGTAGCGGTGGGAAGTAACATCCGTTATTAAAGCCATTAAATTATATATATCCTGGTTGTGGTCAAATATATCTAATATTCGTATTTTCTTTTTTTAATCGTAGATACACGGGCACACAGATGATCCACTGTCACAACCTGAACCATGTAGACAGAGGGATGGGCCTGGTGGTGGAGGTGGTGGAGGAGGGGGAGTCGACCCACGGAGCGGTCACGGCGTCAGGGGGCGCCTACCCAGGGACGTGCCGACGGACCGACCCGTATCCGGACGTCGTCACGGGCGCTACCAACTTTAACGGGGGAGGGCATGATCATGGTCACCATTATATGCATGGTCACTGAGTGAAAAAAAGTGTTTTCCCAGGTAGGAAATTAGGAGATAACACTGCACGATCCTGACGTATTCGGACACGGCGATCTTGATCTTCGATAGACTCCAGGGGCTTCGTCGAGCATATTGAAGGAAGGCTTATTGAAAATTCTAAGGTATATGATTAAAGATGGGTTGTAAATCTGAAAGCAAACAAATAAACAAACAAACTTGTCGTTTTCCATTCTGACAAATAGTAGCAAGCCTTAATACACTGCCTTAATCACATTGATGAAATCCGCACGTATCTATTTTCGTCCGTTTCCAAAAAAAATGTTCGCGGCCATACTGTACATCGTACAAAGAGACTGCAAAATGAGCAAACATTGCTTAAAGTCCCACCATTCCTTACGAATTCAAACAATGCCAAACTCTTACAGTATGTCCAACTATTCATTAAAGAAAGATTTGAGTAGCCAATCCCCCATCCTACCAGTCTTGTAGTACCTGCCCACATATTTATCTGTCTATTGATTTCAATTTTCTTACATTTCAAGATTTCTGTCATGTAGTTTATTTGAGGTAATTTGTTGCTCTTATGCTTTGCATGTCCGCACCTGTTTTTTTTCATTTTCAGTATTTGTAATATTTGTTTTGTACTTCTGTAATGTATTCTGTCGATGACGACATGAAAATAAGCTGTAAGCTTGAGTCTGTCGTCATCATGTCATGTATTTAAATGTTGCAATAAAAACAATATATGTGACGTAAATTGACAAACAAAACCGGAATACGTATGCTATAATGAGTCTTCTCAAGTTAAATGAGAAGATGTGAAAGAACCAAAATTAAATGAAATCAGTTTCGTATACCATGCTCTATGTGTTCAGTTAATTTTCCAACCTTCCTGACCACTTAGATTTCATAATGAAAGCAGCTTTTTACTCAGTTTACCTATTCTTGTTGTCACACGCTCGCATACGTTTTTGGGGTGCCCTGAGGATGCCATCTATATATACTGGTGTGTGTAATCAAATCATTTAGCCTAACGGACAAGTCGTTATTCGGTGAGATTTCATTTCCGGGTTAAATGTGTCCATTTCCGGTCATAGTGAATGAGTTGACGGTAACTTGAGACGGGATACCTTTACAAGACAAGTGTCGCATGACGCGGGATGTTACCAGGTGCTAATCTCCAAGCAGATCTACACGGGGCGCGAAAATCGTATATGCTAGCCAGAGAAGCTCCAGTCAACCAGATAAGCTCCAGTCAGCCCCTACGGAGCTTTTTTTTTCGCGATTTTATCGCCCCGTGTAGATCTGCTTGGAGATTAACCAGGTGCCCGGTACGGGGGAATACTGCTTGGAAGATCTCCCTTGGTGACGGTATCAACAGTTTACGCACGAGCCGCTATAGCTTGTTCGGAATGACAAATATATATTTGCGCACGCTTTGTACACTCATTTTGGGCATGAGTGAAATTGTATAACTCGTATATACCACTTCGGAGTGTTGCAACATTCGTTCTGTAATAATAGACCACTGTGTCATTATGTACAGTACGACAAAAAAACAGTACGAAAACGTCTACGAAATGTCCTGTGGCTTTCTATTCCCAAAACATTTTGTCTTGAATTGTTTTATTTTCTTTTTATAATCTATGTGAGTCCTTGTCCCCGCTCGGTGAAAGGACACATTGCTAAAACAAATAAAACAAACGGTTGCTAACAAGTCATTGTACTGTCATAATAGACCACTGTGTCATTATGCATGTACAGTACGACAAAAAAGTAGTATCTAAAACGTCTACGAAATGTTGAGCTTCAACTTACTGTCCCCGGGCCGCACACGGAGAGTTGGGCCCGGGATCTCTCCGTTGTAGGTCCGGCGGTGGACGGTCAGCCAGTCTACGGTGTGTGGTGTCAGATCCACCGTCAGTGTCACGTTCAGCAGGCCGGTACCCTCGGACGAGTACTCGATTGGAACTCTAAGGTCTTCCCCACCTATGTTGAAATACATTTTATGTAGATCACTCGTAACTAGAAAGGGGAGGTTCACCTTGATGTAGTTGACCTAAATCATAAGATCGCGGGTTTGTCCCGAAAATTGAGATTATACGTTTGATCATAAGAACTATTGTTGAGTATATCATACAGATATAACAAAAGAAGATCAAACAAAAGAAGAAAAAACAATCGTTATATATGTACAAGAAAATCAGGAAAATCAATAGAATAACTGGCTAATGCGATAGATAGTTCTTATGAAATGCTTGTTGATTATAAAAGGCATACGCCCCAGTGTTAGTGGATCAAATTAATCAGTCCCGTACAGAGCCTATACCTACCAAAGTAAAGAACTTGTGCGTTAAGCGATTAGGAAAATAGAAAAGAAGAAAAGAAACATACAATAAATGATAAAAGAGTAGGAGTCCTTCCCGGTGTGGGTGGATCAAACATTACCATTAGGCGTTTGAAAATACCCTTACCTTGAGCGCCGTTAAAGAACACACATATCCACCCTAACTGGTCAATTTTCATTGCTTTTTTTCGGCCTAAATAGAAGTCTTTGAGAGACTAGCTAGGGAAGGTCATCTCAGGTCACAGGTTTTCAAACGACACATGATACGGGCCACGCTCAAACGGTGCTGCGCCTGGCACGGCACTATACGGACATACAACACTTCCGAACACGTGAATGGATGATGGAATGAAGGAAGGAAGGAAGGAAGGATGGAATCATTGTGTTTGCGTGTGTGTGTGTGTTTGTGTGTGTGTGTGTGCGTATGTGTATGTGTATGTGTATGAGTGTGAGTGAGTGAGTGAGTGACTGTGAGTGAGTGAATGAGTGAGTGAGTGAGTGAGTGAGTGAGTGAGTGAGTGAGTGAGTGAGTGAGTGAGTGAGTGAGTGAGAGTGCAGGCACCAAAACAGAACACCGTGCAAGGCACGAGCTTGTACAGAATGCATGGCCTAGTTTGGGCTATGCCACAAGTATAGCACTACCAAACTATCCTTATCATGCTAATGGTTAGAATATAAATATACTACTGTGGTGCTGTTATGGGCCAAAACGCAAGTTTTCTATCATTGTCTATGGCTTGCTTTAAAACAGGAGTTCTCATGTCGACTTGGAGTCGACCCAGGACTGCGCAATGAGGACCCTAAGCCACTCAAGTTTTCTAGTAGAAAAACTCCACTCGAGCAGCCCAAAGCGCCTCACACACAGCCCCGAGTCGACTCCGAAAACTTGTGTGTTAATAGGGCCTATATATGTCTATCACTTATAGAGGTATTGTGAATTTCATCACAATACCTCTATAACAGAAGTATGGCTTTGCCTTTGGAAAAAACACCCTTTTTGTTATGAATATGCGTTGGAATATCTATGAGCGAAATTCGATATTTCAATGACTCGGTGAGTTAATCCCCTGTGATATACGTGTATAGCTCGGCACCTAACGAATTAACCCAAGTGGGAAATTTAAGCCAAGCAGACACAGTCATATTATACCGGTAAAGAAAGCCTTCAATGATTTATGACTTGTTAGCAACCGTTTGTTTTATTTGTTTTATCAACGTGTCCTTTCACTAAGCGGGGACAATCACGTAGATGATAAAAACAAAACAAGACAATACAAGACAAAATGTTTTGGGCATAGAAATTTAAAGCCACAGGACATTTCGTAGACGTTTTACATACTGCTTTTTTGTCGTACTGTACATAATGACACAGTGGTCTATTATTACAGTATGTTGCAACACTCCGAAGAGGTTTAGACGAGTTATACAATTTCACTTATGCCCAAAATGAGTGAGCAAAGCGTGCGCAAATATATATTTGTCATTCAGAACAAGCTATAGCGGCACGTGCGTAAACTGTTTATACCGTCACCAAGGGAGACCTTCCAAACGGTGTTCCCCGTACCGAGCACCTGGTCACATGCCGCGTCATGCGACACTTGTCTTGAAAAGGTATCCCGTCTCAAGTTACCGTCAACTCATTCACTATGACGCGGCGTATGGGTATCACTTACGTACCGAGACTTCCCGACCTGGTACGCTTATTATATGAGGACTACAGTGAATTGTCACTAGCACTTCTCCTTCAGAAGCAAGTGGAGGTGGTTTAGAGCTAGCTGAACGTCTAAGACAGTCCGAACAGGTAAGTTGTGCTGTCTTGTGCCACTTGCGGATTGAACAAGCTTACAAATGCGAACACTACATGATATACTAGGCGAGTGAACGTTGTGTAGGGTTGACGTTACAGATTAAGCTCATTGTTTGGATAAATTCAATGCTTAAACCTTTGTTGGTTTGTACTGTGCTTAAGTGTGTGCATACATATCACATAAGACCAGTGAAAGTGAGTTGAGAGATACGTGATTTTTGTATTGATAGCATCTATATCCAGCAGGCTTTGTTAGAAGAACTAGTCTCCAACAGAGTTTTCTACGGGGGTATGGGTGGTCGTTGAATTCGGCAAAAACGGGAATAATTGGCCAGGAGAGTCAGTCCACGAGAAGGTTAACATTTCTAATTCTGCGCCTGCAAATGAAACCCAAATGAAGCCCTGTGGTGGCCAAACTCCCCTGGTAAATGAACTCCCTATAGCCGACGTAGCTAGCCTGGTGAAGACTATAAGAGAACTGTCAGAAGATTGTTCAACCTTCCCGGCGTAACAGGACATGTTGTTTGCGAATGGTAGGGGCTTCACCGCTTAACTCTTGTTTACACATTGCTGACGTTTTGGTAGTAGTCGTTTTATGTTGTGTTTACAGCACATGTTTGCGTGTGTATCAAGCGCAAATTCACTGTTCATCGGCTTTGTGTTAGGAGTAAGCGATGATTAGATGTATATCTGCCTTTGGTGTGGTTTAAGAACGAATTAAGTGTACACCTGGCTTGTGTGCGGATTTTTGTAACTGCCTTTTCAGGGACGTCGACTTAGGGCGTGGCAAATGATATACAAATAGTTAGATATATCAGAGAATGTTTAGACATTAGAACTAGTAGTGCAAATAGTTGAACTATTCATAAACTTGTACGGAGGTTAATTCTTTTGTATCCACTTGTTTTTTTGCATATAAAGCTGACTTTAAGAAAGTCGCTGTACTTTTGTTTTGTCAATAAAGATTGTTGTGTACAACCATAACAACTCTTAGGTGTTAAATCGCTGTACGTTAACGAACCCAACATACGTATCAAGAAGAGTTAGCGTGCTTGGGAAGCCCATAGAATATTACTAGTGGCGAGCTGCAACAATTGCACTACTAGCTGCATGGACAAATATATATGGCCTCCGTCGGCCAGTATTGACCATGGTAAAATCCTTATTCACAACAGCCCTACAGCATCGACTATGGCTAAACAGCCCTATCCGAGAATGGCAGTCTCTGCCACAAAAATCACACCTGTAAGCTGACTCAGTTCTGTTGCAAAGCTCTTTTCTGCGGATCCGCTTTTCTTCTGCGCTGTGTATCAGTCTGACTTCTCCTGATTTGAGCTGTCTGAACAGTGTGCATCTCCACCTGGCACTTCTCTTGGACAAATATAATAATTTACTTTAATAGAGAAGAACAACTTTACCCCCCAAAGTTTTCTTTAAGAATCTAAACCCTGAGGCTCCTTGTTTACCTTTTAATATTCCTGTTGCAGATTGCACCATGTGGACCGCGGCTTCAGTACTTGTGCTGCTGTGTGTCTTTCCACTGCTGAACGCCCAATGTAACAACACTAACCCGTGCCAGTTTACGGGTAAGTTCTTATCTATTATCATTGTTATTATTGTGATACAAGACTGAAATGTGTATAATTATTCTACAAAACTAGCACAAAACTAAAGCGCACATATAAAGAAATTGCAGGAGACTACGCTTCATATCAAATCGTTAAGAAAGCCAAAACTTGGTTTCATATTACTATGTTACTAAGATTATACAATTAGTCATTTGATATTTGGCAATGTCCATATTGAGGTTGGTCAGTTACTGTCTGGATGCCTGGTTGCTATTGTACAACTAACACATTTACGTAATATCAGGCGGTGATGCGTACGTTAAAACGGCTGAGGTTGCGTCATCAAATGGGGCCTTGACTCAAACCTTGACCGTTGACATCAGTGACGTCACGATCGAATGGCTGACCACTCAGCGGAGAACGTACAACGGAGGTTTCCCCGGTCCAACATTCCGTCTGAAGGCTGGAGACGAATTCAACTTGACACTGGTGAGTCAACCCTCAGCCTTCTTATGCTCGTGTCATATTTGCACCTGTGCCCGTAGGGGAGGGGAGGGCGGGGTGTAGCCCCGCCGGGGCCCGAAGCCACAAATTTGTCCCGGTAGACTGTCAGGTACCGGTGCTCGCACAATTACCTCACGCCGACTATTTGTTACCGGGTCCCGCATTGATTTTAAGGCCTGGTTAAGCTGATTCGGGGTACCGGCTGCCCCCCCCCCCCCCCCCGAAAAGCCCGGCATTTGGGGTAACGCCCGAAAGTGTAAAAGGTAAAACAGTCCGTGAACTGCCCGGCAGGGCCCCCTTTTCCAATGATGACCGACGCAAAAGGCAGTCCTTAGCACCACATGTGTATTGGATATGCAGTTTGGCACCAGGAAAAAGGTTAAGACTATGCTGATGGCGTCTACATGATAACATATTATCATAGTACTCACACTCATTATCATTTTAGAAAACTAGGTGATATAAAGAACCTTCTAGATCACGCGTCGCGGTGGCAGAGTGTTTGGCCCAGAACCCAGTGTTCGAATCCGGTGTCACCCTGATTCGTGCCGTTGTGCCCTTAGAAAAGGCCCTTTCCACGACTTTCCTCACTTCACTAAGGTGTTAATGAGTACCTAGCTTAGGTTAGGGACGTCCCTCGGACAGGACGGTAAAGGGAGGAAAACGTAAACGTTAAAAAACCCACCTCACTCATCGAATAGAGTAGGGGTCCTTCCCAGTGTGAGTGGTTAAAACCTTACAGTCCGGTCCGGGTTGACATATTGAAAAGGTGATTGTCACATGTTATGTCAATCCTTACACAAACGTGGTAAATCCTAATAAATAAATGAATAAGGTAATGTGTTCTTATTCTAAATATCTCGTATTTGAAGGTCAATAACCTTGGATCTCAGCCGGAGGGTGAACATAATGAGTTCCGCGATCCCAACACCACAAATGTGCACACACACGGATTGCACATCTCTCCCAAGGAACCACAGGACTACGTGCTACTGGAGGTAAGTGGCATGTTGTTGTGTGTTGAAGTGTACTTTTCCCCTTTATAATAGAATAGACTCGCCCACCAAGGGTCAAGCGAGAGAGGGGGTATGGGGGGGGGGGAGAAATAGGGAGAGGGGGAGAGAGAGAGGGGGAGAAAGAGGAGAGAAGATAAAAGAGAGGGAGGGAGGGAAAGAGAGACAAAGGGAGAGAGCCAAACTGACAGAGTGACAGAGAGGAGAGAGAGAGACAGAAAGAGAGAGAGAGACAGAAAAAAAGAGTTACAGCTGTGAGCCTTGGGTAGAAAACAGCTGAAGAATGTGATAATAATAGGGACTGACCCAAGATTGAGTGACGACATTGTGTGTACTATGGTTGAACGGCCTAAGGGAACAATCACCCCTACCAGTGGCTAGCCCTGTTGAAGTGTCCCTGTGTGGCACTAGGGCTACGGAAACGGAGATGGGTACCGTTTCTATACACCGAAAGGAGTGGGAAGGACTTTAAGTTTTAAGTAACACATTAGGGTCGGCGCTTCTAAATAATCTCAGGGACATGCAGTGTTAGATAAGAACACCTAATCTTACTGCAACAATTTGTGATAGGTCGGACAAGTAGTACACTGAAACACATAATTCACTGTTCATCTGTGTGTCTTGATTAATGCCTGATCTTTCATCACCTAAAATACATTTTACCCTGTTATTCCTCAGGTTGGTCCTGGTGAGACGTACGACTATAACTTCCAGCTGAACGAAAACCAAAATGCCGGGACATTCTGGTACCACGCGCATCACCATGGGTCCACATTTTTCCAGGTAGGTCACGTTTCCTGTGAGATAGGAAGTACACACATATATTGTACACAGGAAAATATAAACCCTGTAACTGGGGAGTGGGGGGGTCGATCTAGATTTTAGATGTACGAAACAAACCAAAACAAAACTCGCTTTAAATTTTCATTGATCTCTTGATATACATGATAACAGCAGGGTTAAACCTTTTTAGATTTGTAGATTATACGCATAATGTTTTCTAACATAAAGAAACCAGGGGCCAAAACCTAAACCACCCCTTCCTTAGATTAAAATCTATCTGCCACCAATTAAACAAGGACGTTCTGCTGCAGTACCAAGGTCACACTAGGGGGCGTAGCATAGGTCTTGTCCTTCGTCTTCTCAAGAAGTACCCACATAACAAATATCATTACAATTCATCCAGAGGCTCTCAAGTTATATGATGTCCACAAAATGTGGAAACACACACAGACAGTCACACAGACAGACAAGTCACAAATTGTACCTTCATTTTTCATGGAGATAATAAGCTGTAAAACATTTTTATGACTTCCTTCAGGTGGCCAGTGGTCTGGCAGGGTTGCTGATAGTAGAAGACGAGGTGAGCACCATGTCTACTGAACTAGCCGCCATCTCCTGCCCCGACAACTGTGACAAGGAGGTCCCCATGCTCCTGGGCAACTTCATAGACTACAGCGGTGGCGGAGGGACATTCGCGAACGTGCAGACCGAGATCGGAGATCCGTTCACGTAAGTAGAATAGTTTATGTATCGTTTGGGAGTCGCAGGCTCTTTACCTATACTCGTCGCGCGCTCTCTGCGACTTTCAAATTCAACAGAGCGCTCAACGAATTTCATTGATTGAGAAAAATATGTGTGTGTTTCGTTGTATTCCACTAGATTGCGATCGCCCTGTGCTCTCGCTGCGACTTAAATCGGATTGATATTCCAATTATCAAATCAAGAATTAGACCAATCCGATTTAAGTCGCAGCGAGAGCGCAGAGCGATCGCAATCTAGTGGAATGGGGGCCTTTCAAAACTAGATGTTGATAATCAATTTCAATAACTACATATTACACTTGATGGCCTACCCTTACGCCCCCGTGAAACAACATTAGCTCCTGTTCTCAAACAACAAGAGCTAGTTGACTTTTTATCATACATTAGTCTTGACTTTGTCTTGACAAAACTTATCTAGATGATGGTGTTACTTTCGTATTTAAAATTCAAAAGAATCTTATAATAATGAGAATAACTTTTTTATCATTGCAGAGTTGACGACACAGTCACAACGTCTGAGGGAGTGACACTTCTAGCTTATTTGACTGACGGACAGACTGGGGTGTCAGCCTACATGGTTAACGGTAAGTCGGTATCACATATCATTTATAGCCTTTCTACTTTTTGAACATATCATGATGTCACATAGAAGATCATGGCCATGACCGTCTCTTGGAACCTTTTTGGAGACGAAAAACGTCATAATCATTATTTTCAAATGTACTGAATTTGTCACATTAGGAGGTGTATAACGTTCCCAAAGAGCAAAAATGAGGTACTCATCTTCCACTTCCCTGTTATTAAAAGAAAACCCCCAAACAGATCTCTGAAACAAAAGTAAAAATCGATATTGTCGCTTCTGTATAACACTCTGAGCTTTAAGGACAAAAAGCATCCTCTGTTCAGTACAGGAAAACCGACGATGCCAGACAAATGAGGGACTCGTCTTCAGTCAAAATCGCCGCTTATGCATGATATCTTTATATTTTTAGCTATATGGGAAAAAAATCTCTTTTCATTGCAGGGTGTTACTAGTATCAAGGATACCACTTGCCTACTTGTAAAGATAACACTAAAACAGACCACTTTTACAACGTTCAAAATCACCACTTATATTTAATAACTGTTGCCCTACCGTGTGCGATTGTCGTGCAATACAGCTCTTCTTGTGTCATGCCCCTCTCAGCCATACAAACATTCATCATCTTCTCCTTTTTCTTTCTATTGCCATGTGTAGGCCAGGTGCGCCCGGTGATAACTATGCAGCCAGGAGAAATCAGACGGTTCCGTATGGTGAACGCCGGTCCCGGGGATATGCTACTTCTTACCATTACAGGTACGTAGATATACCGGTGTGCAATCAAACTGATCTGTTAAAGGAGTCCAAAGCAATTTCAAACCAAAATTATTTTGAGATCTCATCAAGACCTACACATATACCTAATATCAAGACAATCCATCTAGGTTTTCTCAAGGTTTCAACACGCATACACTCAAGCGAACACACACACACACACACGCACACGCACACACACACACACACACACACACACACACACACACACAAATACACACACACACACACATACGTACATACATACAAACACACAGACAGACACGCACTTACAGACGGACATAACCTCATTGATGGAAGTGATAAAGATAGTATGCTGTTGATATCATTCATTAATGTCAGCCCTTTGATTTTCCCTGCCTTTTCAGGTTGTGAGATCACTATCCTGGCATATGACGGTGTCTATGTGGACACGCCCTATTCCCAGGACTTCATCTTCATCCCGACGGGAGGACGATGTGACGCCGCCGTCAGGTGCTCGACTGCAGGCACTTACGAGGTAACCTCCATTAAAGGAAACCCAAGCAATAGTAGGGCCCGAAAATCGGAATTTGAAAGTCAATTTATTTTGTGATTTTCATACGTGATAAGTTCAAACAACACTATCACAATGTATAGTGCCGTCCATGGAGCAAAACACGACATCGTTGTGATGTGAGAACTCACTGAAAATCGTCGCCGTTTTTTTTGTACGTTCGCGAAACTAAGGGATCATCATAACGTTTTTGCGCGGTTTGGACGTGTCTTTCGTACATAACACTACGTAACGCCAACGTGTTTATTCTTGACATTTGTGTGTATCACTCTTTCACCAGATAAGCTCTGGGGCTGATAACGCGCACGACGCGTCTATCGGAGACACTGGCATCTATGGAGGAGTCATCGCCACCATCCAAGTAACAGGTGACTCACCTGGCTTTCCTTTCGGTAGTGAAACATTGTGAATATGATTTTACCAGCTGAGGAAATTTGCTATTGCAGGCAACATATTCTCACAACGTAGTCATCAGATCAAAATGTTAAACTGGATTGTAGGCTGATGTTTATTGATTGACTGTAGCATTGTATCTAAACTAGTGTTGTGTAAATTTCCCATTGCCTATGTATCTGTCTGTCCATACATGCCGACTCTCCAATATCAGCTACGCTGCCTTGAGAGTCGGTGTAATGTACTGTTGCATTTGACAATAAATAAATAGTCTTGTTCGGTTTGAAGGTTCTGCAGTGTCCATGAACTTTCCAACGACGACACCAGCAAAACCGTCTTGCTTGTGACGTCAGTAATGAGTCAAAGGTTGTTGGAAGTCCGTGTCGCCCCCCGTCCCGGTACGTCAGTGCGCATGTGTAGATTAACGATTACCACTTTAACTCTTCTCACAATGTAGTCTTTTTCGGTCTGTTCAGGTTCTGCAGTGTCCATGAACTTTCCAACGACGACGCCAGCAAAACCGGCTTACCTGGGTGACCTGCAAACCCTAGCAGACTCTGCCATCGGGGGGAGGTACGTGGTGGAGCTCGGGCCTACTCCATACATCAACCGTGAGAAGTTCACAAACGCCACCTACTACCGCTACAACTTCGACGTGAACACCATCCAGGTATGGCAACTCATAGACCTGTCAAGAATTTCAGTCTTAAAACCTCTATTTGCTATACAAACCCATACGAATGTGTTGTACATGATATCGCAATTATGTATCTTTAACGTTATCCAGAACGCAAGCCTATTGTTGTCTCCGTAAGAAATGGAGGTATCGTTTTCTTAAAATAAGTTCAACTTCAGACGGATTGCAATAGCATTTGGCACATGGATGGGTGTTGGAAGACGAAGGTCAAGGTCGATTTTGGGCCTCCCTGTGTATGATCTTGGTATACGGTAGCAGAACCTCCAGTTTTCGTATCCCTTGTTCTAGACATGCTATGGTCTTGATTTGTTGGTGGCGAATAGCAAAAGTACAGTTCGTAAGGTCTTTTACAACTATACATAAAAAATAATATGCGTTACTTTAACATGAAAGTTCATCTGAGTCGGTGAAGTACATAATGAGAAATAAAAACTGTTCTCCAGCTCAAAAAAATTCACTCACCGGAGTTTTCAACCGAATCACTCGGTTCTTCATCAGCTATTTGATCCAAGTGCTGTGGACACGTGATTACGCATGTGTTGTCGCCATCCCGGCTGAGAGAATGTTGGTGGGCCCTGATGTAGATGCCCTCCTGTAAATATGCGTTACTTATTTGAACCACCCTTTTGTTTTTCTCAGGAGTGGATTTTTACCAACACAGATGAAGACAATGGACACCCTCTGCACATGCACATCAATCATTTCCAGGTCATCTCCTACAACAGTTACCCCGGACCCATCACTGGTGGGGGTGGCGGCGGAGGTGGGGGTGGTGGCGGTGGCGGCGGCGGAGGCGGGGGCGGTAAGTCCAAACTTCACACTAACCTAAACACACTGTAAATAGTTACCTATTCTTTCTGAGGACTTATTGGCTCATCCATATGAAGCTGTGGGTTGGTGCCTGGAGTCGCGCGTTGGTGTGACTCGTAGTATTTCCCATTATTCTCTGCCGTGAGAGAAAGTTTTGAAAAATGTGCTCCTCTTTTCCTCTCTCCCACTCCTTCTATACTAAAATGAAATCTTCGCTGGACAACCAGGCTGTGTGGATGAGTCCGTCCTGAATGCGCAGTACTAAGTTTCTCTTTTCCTTATATAGGCTGTATATGGCCTCGACCAATCAGCGCGCAGGAAAGATACTATAGTCATTGTTAAAAACAATAGCCTGGCAGCTATGGGCTGAATTATGCCTTGTTGTACAGAGCACCACTGCTTTAGGACATTACAAATTCTTAATTACAACCTCATTTATGAAGTTGAAAATTACAAAGGAGATATAGATAATAATATATGTCTATCACCAACAGGACCCGGACGTCGTCGCTTATTGCAGGGTCCCGGGGGAGGAGCCGATACATTCGCTTATTACGACTTAAGCGTACGTATTACCACAGATGTGATTTGGATTTGACGTTCGGTTGTGTATATATTAGTATTGTGGTTACTTTTTGCTCAATAGTTTATCTTATTTCCTTGTTTATGGTATTCAGTCTGTTCATGTTATTCTGTACAGGGCTTGCCTGTAAAGCAGTGTGTTAAGCACTGAGCGCGCCTATCCTGTAAAAAGAAAACAGAAATGAATAAATAAATAGCTAGTAACACAACAGGAGATCTATACCTTATCCTGTTTAGTGATGCATAATTTGTATCTTGAATAATATTTTGTTCTTCCAAGATAAAGACTGTCGTTTGCACATTGCACAGGGCAATCTGTGCGACCAACAGCACAAAGATTTCGACGCGACCGCCATTACTGCTGACGCCATCACCGTGGATACGACCTACCTCGGCCATGACACCAACGACCGAAATCTCGCGGGCTACGCGAGACTTGGAGAATACCGAGATGTCCTCCTGATCCCCCCATTGGCCAGTGTCAAAGTCCGTTTCAACGCGACCGAGTAAGTTTTGAAACTGCTTTTAACCATTATCATAATTTTCTTTTCCTAGGATAGAGGCAGGAAGAAAATATGATAATCTAGTATTCTGTAAGGAAAGAAGAACTTTTCAATTTCTTTGTCATACCATATCCCTATGTATGTATGTGAAAAACATCAAACTTAAGAAAAAAGAAAGACCTTGAAGTTCTGCTGACATACCTTACAAAGGCTTTCCTCACTCCAGCCATGTGTAGAAATGGGTATATTGTTCTTTGTACGTGAAACTGTTGAATTAAGTTATGAAAAACTTGAGCACAGTGCCACGTCGGCCTTGTCTGTCCAAAAATCGAAGTAAAAAATATAAAATTTTCCTCACTAGTTATGCAAATTAGGTCAAAAAATACAAAACAGGAAGTTCTGCTGCAGTACCAAGGTCACATACCAGGGGGCCCAAGATCGATCTTAATTTTTTATACAATACCTGTCCACATAGCAAATATCATCGTAATCCATCGAGAGGCTCTTGAGTTATGGTGACTAGAGTAGTCCGGAAACACAAACAGACAAACAAACAAGCAAACAGACAGACAGACACACACACACACAGACACACCCAAAACTATATCTCCATTTTTCATGGAGATAAAAAGGAGCTCCATTAAAAACTTTTAAACCTATCCTCCAGCTACTCCGGTCCGTTGGTCCTCCATTGCCACATCTTGAACCACGAGGACGAAGGGATGATGATGGTGACGCAGATCACGGAGTCCGGACTGGCCACGCAGAGCCCCTGGGAGGCCTCGGGGGGAGGAAACCCTGGGACTTGCTCGTCTGCTGACGTCTACCCCGACATCCTGCAGAACAGCAGTGCAGGGAACAGACAAGCAGTCACCAATACGTACGTGTATATGATATTAGATATTATATAGCCACACTCTAAAAATTCCAAACAATCAACGCTAGAACAGACTCGTTTAAATACTCATTTTTCCCTCGCACCATTCCACAGTGGAACGCCCTGCCTGGCGCGGTTGTTACGATTCACACCGTTGAGTCATTCCGCGCCAGGCTGGAGGCCTGCCCGCCTTAACCTGGGACCCCCCCCCCCCCCTACTTTGCCCCTCGCGGGGTTATCTGGGGGTAAAATAAGTTGAAGTTGAAATTATAGGGTTATTGACCCGCCCTTAGGTTTATACGGTGTCATAAGGCGTGTTCGGTTCCAATTATAATGAACAACCGAGTTCGCGAAATTATAAGGTGGTTATAGGAACCGAACGTGAATTAGGACAACAAAACAATTAGACCAATAAGTTGCCAGTATATGGGATTCTAATGATCTGGGTTATGGGGAAAGTGGAGCCTTCTGATTGGCCGACGTTATCTGGCTATATGATGATAATGTCTATTCCCTAGTACTGAAAATAACTCGACTGTTACGGACTAAACTTAAAACTGAGGCAGTTAATGCCAGGGAGACATCATATACAGTTAACATCCTAATTATTCATACCCGTGCGAAGCCAATCACATCTGGTGTGCATGATTTTGTTGACTGTACAGGTAGACAATTCCACTATACCGTGATAGTAACACGTTTGGCAAGTAGGTAGCATGTAACTGTTTAGGATTGGACGCTAGCTTATTTCGCCAGATTCGGTACTATAGAACATATTTCTTAATGTCGGCACTTTAAAGATACCATGTTTAACTTGATTGTTGCCAAATTCTGTCAGTAAACTGTAATTTCGTAGTGATAGAGGGAACATTAAAGCTGCACTATGTAACATTTTGGCGCAAAAATTGAAAATATTCTTGTGAACAAATCCTAATACAAATGACATGGACAAACAGTTTTCAGCATATTTCCATCATTAATTCGTCTATTTCTGGCATGTATGGTGTTTTTAACTACAAAAGTCTTGACATGTCATTCTACAATATTTATTCAACATACTATGTAAAGAAATGGTAGAAAAATTGACTTTCTGTATTGACCAAATCTTACATAGTGCAGCTTTAACGTGTTTCTACTGCATGTATGTACCTGGTGGCAATCTTTCTAAGGCCTGTACTTTGTCTTGCAGATGGCTGACGTCACTCTTGATGCTGACGGTGGTCTCTGTCAACTTCTTTTCCTTGCTGCCACTATAATGGAACACTTCATCTGACTCAATTCGAGTCGTTTCATTGAAAGAATAGACGAATATTTGTTTGCCTTTCCTAAACGTCACATTTCAACTATGGAACTATAGATGATATTTTTTGTACATGAACCTAGGTTTATTGCTACGTACCGTCTTTGTGAAAAGACAGGTGACACTGCAGGAGTCTCTGTGATTTTGCCGTGTTATTATCTTCGCCGAGAAGATTATGTTTTTGGTGACGCCAGCTGTGGGTGGGTCTGTACTGTTTGTATGTCAAGAGCATAATTTAAGAAACCTTGGATGGATATTCATGATTATTGATAGGTGTGTATTGGTTGTGCAAAGGAAGGTCAATTACGAAAATCGTTCACTTGGCGTTTTCCAACAGTACTGCAGTGGACTTTGTTTGTGTGTTTGTATGTAGGCAAAAAAGTGACAGAAACGTTGATGGATCTTCATAATTTTTGGTAGGAGCGGTTGTGGGAACGGAGGTCAAGTTCAAGATGATTCATCTGGCGCTTTCCTTCAGTACTGCAGCGGGCTTTGTATTTTGTGAGTTTGTATGAGGACAGCATAACTTGAGTAGCTGTTGACGGTTGTGCCTGATATATAGGGGATAGATAGGGGTGTCGAAGAGGAAGGTCAAGTTCGATTATGGGTCTCCTAATGGGTATTTAAGATACTGCAGCGGAATGCTTATTATGCAAGTAAGGATATAATTTGCATGATAAATGAGGAAAGTTTATTAATCCGCTGAAAGCTTGTAGTCAAATTTCATGCATGCGCTATATATATGGTCATGATTTTTAAGTGGTGTATAGCTCTTGTAGCTCTTGGGGCAAGGAGTAAATGATGTACGTTTAGTGTAGTTTGATTACAAGGATGACATCCTGTTTAGATTTTTGAAATTTATGTTTGGTATTTCAAGATAGCGTATTGAATTTACCGATTCAGATAGTGAGATGCTAATCATACAAAACAAGAGCTAATGTGTATATTTGATTGTATATAAATACACTGTGTTTTCAAAATCTATCCAGTTGCTTGAGTATCTGTTTTATATCATATTTGATACCTGGATGTCTAACCGTCATCGACATTCACGTGCACACATGGCATATGGTGGCGTTTCTTTGTCGCTGAATGGCTTTTATTGGCATTTTCCAACAATTAGATATGCTAGCACTTCTGCTTATTGTTGTGAATTCTCAGCAACCGACACAAACAAAAAGACTAGAAGGAAGCGTTAACACGTTGCGAAACTGTTACAACTGACAGTGATATTATATTTCCATTCATATTTAGTATCTGGGTGAAATGTCGTCATGATATGGCTTTAATGGCGGCCAAGGAAGGCTATAATAATATTTAAAAAACCGTTATAGGTATAGTTATCAAATGATCAAAGAAGGGCTTTAAAACTGAAAGCTACCATCAAAAAAATTCTAGAATGTTTCTATGGGGAAGAGAATAGAGGAGTGGACTGGAGCTAGACAAGGATGGATTCCATAGTAGTTCAACACACTGGCATTGAGAATAACAGACAAGCTCGCCGTTCTAGTTAATCTCCATCTCTTCCACGATGATCCGTGAGTAGGAGTTCCAGCCGGTCAGGGCGTCTCCACTCCCGCGATTTTCTGCGCATGCGCCCACGTTCAGGGCTACCGTCACAGGTCCGGCCGGCAGGTTGTAACACAGACCGTCAACTAGGGGAAAGAAAAAACGAAATGTCTATTTTTTTTCATTTCCGTGAATAGTTTCATCAGGTTGATTTTTTTCTAAACTGTACAAGTAAAATCCTTTTATCACAACAAACGATACTTTACTCACCGACGTTAACGTTTGGCTGTTTTCAGCTGCATTCATCAGGCTATAATGAACGCTTCTACTCTATACCGCATAGTGGCGTAGCGACAAGGAGAATACGGTCCCAAACGTGACTCGGAGTCGATCCCCCCCTCGTCTCTGTTTATGACTGGCGTAGATTTATCAATGTTCCAAGTCTCCCGTCATCGTGAATGGTGTAAATCAAATCATTCATCCAAACCATTTAACGTCCCCAACCGAAGCTAGGTACTTATTTGCACCTGAGTAAAGTGAGGAAGGTCATGTAAGTGCATTTCCCAAGGGCACAAAATCGGTGACATGGCGAACCCGGGTGCCACTTGGTTCTGAGCCGAGCATTCTACAGTTACGCCACACGACCCATAGCCATAGAGACACAGTATTAAGAGTCAAATTACTTGTGGACACACGATGAGTGTTTATGTTGGCTACACCATCAGTGTGCATGATGCCTTCAATGGGAGCGGGATCGCTGCACTCGGCTCCGTTCAGTGCGAAGAACCAGCGCTTACAGCTGTTGATCGACCGAACCCGGATGTCACCGTTCCATGTAAGGCGGAGGGCAGATGTCGAGGATGCCTTGTTGAATGGGCATTCCTGTTTCAAATGATAAACATTATTTTATCCTTTAAGGTCAACGGCGTATTGTGTACTGGTAAAGGCTAAAATGCGTCGCAACACCACAAGAACTAGCTAATTTTTGGCTATTCCTACTGCATCCATCGCTAGGTTCAAATGGCTGATAACTTTAGACACGTGACACTAGGTTTAGGTTTCGTCAGCATGTGATTCCAAGATCATGCCGCCATCCCTCTGTTCAGGGTTGGTGGTAGGTTTGCACTGGTATATTCTAGTCACTTTTATTTCTTTCACAAGGGAATAAAGCATATCATTGTTTGCTTATTTTACTGTGTTATCAATTTTTTTCAATACGCTCTGGTTTTGGTTCAGATATCACGCCAGCTAATTTATTTGTTGTCGTCTAATTAATCTCATGCCTGCTTACATAACGTAGCCAGCACACAGGGTCTATAGCGGACACAGAGGCACGGCGGATACGGGATCCCAAGCAGATACGTGGCGCCCCCCCCCCCCAAAAAAAAAACACGCTGCGGGGAAAAGGACTGCAACGGAGGCTACTATAGTCTTCGAAAAAAAAGTAGACTACTATGTCTTGTACGACAGTTTCAAAACAGCAAGTGTTATATATGTTTATCACAAGACTTTGTTTTTCAATTCCGTGAATAGTTTCATCATGCTGGGCTTTCATTAACTCTGCTACTCCTTGCCGCATGGTGGCGTTGCGGCAAGGAGAATGCGGTCTCAAACGTGACTCTATTATGACTTGTGTAGATTTATTTTTCAATGTTTTGAATTGTTTCGATACTTCTGTTTCTCTTCTTGTCTCCTATATTAAAACCTAATAAGAAGAAAAGATCAGTCACTTGTGGATACACGATGGATGTCCTTTTCATCGTCGGTCTGTATGATGCCATCGATGGGATCGGGATCGCCGCACTCAGTTCCGTTCAGTGTGAAGAACCAGCGCTTACAGGTAGTGTAGGTAGTCTTAACCCCGATGTCACCGTTCCAAGTCAGACGGAGGGCAGATGTCGAGGAAAACTTATCAAACGGGCACCACTGTGTATCAAATAATGATAAGTATTTTAGCATAAAAGAACCAATTGTTTCAACAAGTTATCACGAAACACCCCAACTTTTACACATTCACGGTTGAACAAAAAGCCACTTTTCTCTTAAAATCACAGAATCCAAAACTTCGAGAAAAAGTGTGACTTTTCGTCTTCCACTGCCTACAAAAATGAAGTAAAACCCAACTTGTCTAGATACATGTATACCCAACAGTCGTATTTAGTAGCCTATTGATACAACAAAGAAAGTCACACTTCACTGTCACATGTATGTTTTTTCCTATACATTTCTACAATGTATTTGCGATTAGCCCACGGGCATGAACTTGCAATGAAACGTTCTTTAACATTAAAACTCAATTGTGTATGCGGTTAACACTACAATAAAGTCAAGCTAATTTTCGACTTTCCATACTACTGTCTTCATCAGGTTATAATGACTAATACTTAAGGTCACGTAGCCTTACGTAGTATAGCACTAATCGAAACCTAACTTTCGTGAATGACTTTAAAAGTATCAGAGATTTGAATTGACAGAAATATGAAAGAGCTCTTAGAACAAGTATGAAATGAAAAAAAAGTTACTTACTTACTTACTCATACTTACTTAAGAGGAGTACTAAGTACAAAATTGGTGTTACTGGTTAAGAGAAAGAATTTATAGAAGATAGATACCAAAATCTTCCCGATTTTCACACCACTGTCCACGCTGCTCCAGGAGCATTGCATAACGTGCCTTGCGGACACCGTACCGGGAGACCCCATCTCCCCCTTTCCGCCCCTTTCCCCGGCCGGCCCCTGTTCTCCACGGTCTCCCTTGGCACCGTCACGGCCGTGGTTGCCAGGGACGCCGTGGTTGCCAGGGATACCGTTGTTGCCAGGTGATCCTGGAGGCCCGGTGACGCAGGTGCCGCAACACTGTGGAGAACAGTAAACATTCATACTGTATGCAGCAAAGCTGCAACGTTTGTTAAATGAAGATTCAGATTTCTCCTTGGGGATTTTGCCTACGGATTAAACTACAGAACATTGAGGCCTTGTAACGCAGGTGTCACAACAATATGGGAAACGACTACCATTCATATAGCATGTAGCAAACCGGCAACGTTTGTTAAAGGAACGTTTAGATTCTTACTTGTGGTTTTTGCCTACGTTTTAAACTACAGGTCAACGAAAGCCTAGATTAGTAAAAAAAAGTCTAGGAAAGTTGTACGTAAGAGCAATTATATATTAGACCTACAAGCAAATTAGACCTACAGCATATGCACGCCCCCCCCCCCCATACCCCCGCCCTATAAAACACTCACCTGTCCAGTGTTAGTAGCACTCTGGCAGAGGCCTGTGCGTGTAAACGTCGCACCAACAAGAACCAAAACAACCAGCCACGAATGTAAAGCCATAACTCTCTCCTAGCAAGCTATCAGAAACCAAATCGTTAGTGACAAAGTTTTGCTGGTTTGACCCCTTGAGCGTCGGACTACAGTGCAGGTACAACCCTCTCCTTGTAATTGTTGACATGCGATGATATATATTTATTGCCCTTACCCTTTGCTAGTGTTTTACGATAGACACAATAAACACTTTGTAGCGTTAAAAGTCAATGAATCAAGCAATCAATCAACTGGTACAATGGACGTTTCTACACCAAAGATTTAATAAGAAAGTTCACCCAGTAGCTGTTGTATCGCAATGGCACCAAACAAAGTGATAAAGTTACACATCAATTTACTCACAGTTAAGAAAGTATGCCTTTATTGCTGAAACAGGCACGCAGCTTTCTTATCGCAATACTAGTGCATTACAGGAGTCGTTGAAAGATTGTCCAATATACCTAGTGTTGGACAGCTAGATTGTCCAATATACAGAGAAAGTTTGTCAGATACCAAGTGTTGGACAGATAGATTGACCTATATACCAAGAAACTTTGTCCAATATACCAAGTGTTGGACAGTGACAGTGCTCTACGGGAGTCGTCGAAAGATTGTCCAATATACAAAGTGTTGGACTGCTTGCATTCCAGGTTAGGCTACCAGCAATTGTGACTTTATCCTTCCTTTAAGAATTAACAACTCCTATCATATAACTATCTATAAACCATAACAGATCAAAGCAATACGTATCATCATGCACATCAAATTGTTCAGAGCTGCGATGCACTATAATAAGTGCATTGCCAAGTAAAACATTGGGCAAACAGCACTCTTTATCATAGTATTTGTGTGAATTGATATTGTTTTTCCCCATCGTCTTCCGAGATTTCCGTCAGCAATGGAAGACTGTCGCCCTCGAGCTCTTCAATCAGCAGACGTTGAAGCTATTTAGTAAGAGTAAAGTAAATATGTAATGATCTCATTATAAGATGTCTTTATAGTATATATCATTGTGCTCTTTCTCTGATGCGATGATCGGTCTGTTGGATTTTGATTTATACAAAATGGAAATGCCATGTCTACAATTCTATGAACAAATGATTGATGAACAAGAAATTGTGATGTCTATAGGAGAATGACAGTGAAATTGAATCACAGTTGGTCAACATAAAAACAGCTCAAATATTGTGTACCCTTTATTTTTGACTGGTAAGGGTCGGACTCTTGACACACTCTGACCATTCGAAACACTTGAGCCCACATGTAAGTTACCATAATGACACAAAGTAATTAACCTAAAACAAGTGCGACTTAAAGTGCATAGTGAATATAGCCTTTCTGCTCAAACATGTGCTGTGCTTTCCAACATACAAATGATATATAAAGGAAGTGTTTTGAAAATTGAGAGTTGGTGCAATTGATATCAATTTATCACAGAAAAGAGAGTTTTTCTAAGACTGGTGAATGCCTTATCTTATCTTTGCTTGTGCATTCTAAAGATGCTTAAAACAAATATCATATCAAAGCTCGCCCCCACGTCCAGACGACGCAGCGGACTCTTGCTGAAGTTTCCACGGGCGGAAGGCGTTGGTGACCCCGCCCAGCGCGCCCTCCAGGCTCGGGAAGTGGCGAAGGAGGACGGAGGACATCGTGGCGTTCCCTACCCAGTCTAACCCTTCCTGGGTGTACGTAGCGCTGTGTGCAACAACATTTGAAAACAAAATTTGTATTTGCCAAAGCAAAGTACGTCAATCTCTCGTAATCTCTTTATCTGGATTGAACTTCGGTCAAGAAATAAATGAGGCATCTCTTCGTCGGTCAATATTGACCATGGTAAAATCCTATATACAATTCAGCCCTACATCATCTGCTAAACTGCTATGCGGGAATGACAGTCTCTACCACATAGGTCACATCTGTAAGCTGACTTAGTTATTTTGCAAAATTTCTTTTCTGCTGATCCACTCTTTTGCATTTTTATAGTGTAATGTATAAGGTAAATCTAATTCATCCATTCGGTTTTACAACGAGTGTAGCGAACTGCAGAAAATGCACTGTCGAATATATTTGGTTATGTAGGCTCATACGAACCTTAGCCACAACGTACATTGCGTCTTATTGCTTTATTGGCATTTTTCAATGTTTTGAATACTTAAATGTAGCGTCTTGGGAGTCAGAAGTCTCCTGATACCCAAAAACGTTTGACTTACGATTCACCAATATGCAAATACAACACCAATATGGCGACGGTCGCACCAACAACATCACGTAAAAAGACCCTACCTGTTGTAGTAGTCCGTGTAGAAGCGATCGGCCCTGAGACGTCGACTCGCCATCAGGATAAAGAGTCGGAAGGCCGTGACACTAAAGGCGAACCCGGTGGGTCGGGGGCTCTCCGCCATGCATCCAACCAGAAGGTCAACCTAATGTGGAGGCGCCGGTATTTGGGAATAAACTCAAAATTGAGAGTTTGCTGGTATCATCATTTAAGCACAAAGAATTACTTGGCTATCAGAAATTATAAATAAAGTATGCTAGATTTCACTATTCTATTAGAAGGCAGGTTACCTAGTAACTGACCAATTTGTTGACATCTATTAAGCATAGTTGTTCTTCGCAAGCCTGTAACAAAATCTTGTATGGAAATTTTTCTTTTCTGGTTCCTTTTTTTGTGTTATGGTTCAGTTGACCGGTGGACACAGGACAGCCAACAAAGCTTAAAATTTTCGATCCCAAAATCTTGTCTTGGATACGAGCTTTTCGTAACGTTGAGCAAACGCAGAATGCGCGTACTTACCATTTCGACGTCTCCGTCGCACATATCGTACAACTCATCGGCGACGATTGGGTCGTCCGTGATGTCCTGGAAGGTTTCTGCGGGGGCCATGTTGAGGTGACGCCGAAGCTCGTTGTAGCGCGGCACGCCGCGTTCCCGATCCCTCAGCACGTCGACTGTTGCCATGTCCACAAACTCCGAGTTTTGCGTTTCGGGAAGCTGCAGGTCCCGGATGGTGTTTGGGTAGTTGTGGAGAACAAGAGCGCCCGGGTTCTCCACACCGAATGTGTAGAAGAGGTTTTCCATGCCCTGTTTCTCAACAACATCGAAAGCATCGCTGAAGAGTGTATCCTTCAATCGGTACATTTTCTCAGTGCGTTGTTTGGTGTTCATGTCTTGCAAGTGGATGATGTCGGGTAGAATAGAGTGCATGCGATAAACGGCTGTGAACTCCTCCGTAAGGGAGTACGGCACTCCATGCAGCTCCTTGGTGGAACCGGGGATGCCAGTCAGTACATAGTCATAGGATGAGGGTAAGATATGTTCAAGAATGTTACCCAAACCTCCCAACTGAGACAAAAGGCCGAACCAGTTGGTGTTCATGGCCACGTCCAAAATGTCGTTGTACAGAAGAGCGGGGGACAATTCTACGGTGTGCAGCTTCGCCATGACTGCAGCGTTGATGAGCCGAGCTTTGTCGAAGAGTTCTTGATCGGTCATCTTCGGGTACTTCGCCTTCAACACGTCACAGATCACGTTGTGTTCTCGTGTGAACAAGTTGTGTAGCATGCTGAGCCCCACCCACCAGTTGCTGGAGAACCCGGTCTTTTCGACGCCCGTCTTCTCGTCTAGAGGAATCATCCCGCTGGAGGTGACCTTCAACTTGCCGTCTTGCATCTCTCGGAGAGACAGCTGGGTCTCCAAATCACTCCCGTACAGCTGTGAGGCGTCCCACCAGTGGGTGTTGGCGTTACGGAACGTTTTCGGGCGGTTCTTCTGTTTTTGAGTCGGGTCAGGAACAGTCCGGAAAACTTTCAAATAGTCAATACCGCGACCCCATAGCTCATCGCCTTTGGACAGGGGGACGAGAATAGGATTCCATTTCTGGTTCAGACCGTGATCGAACCAGTCGTGTGTCTGAAACTGTAGCCAGGCCGCCGCCAGGAGGTTGATAGAGGTAGCGGGGATGAACTCTTCTCTCTTGAACAATTTGTTGGAGATTTCTCGAGGGTTTGGTTTCAGGAGGTTATTCTCGTCCACGAAGGTTTTCTCTATGGGAGCGTTTCTGCCGAAGCGGTACAGGCGCATCCCCATGGCCGGGTCATCCAGGTCGTTACAGCTGCCGTCCGCGGTTCGCGCATGTAGAGTGGAGTCAGGGCATGATATGTTAGGCTTTGTGTCGTCAGTAGTGTAGGTGTCGTGTAGGGCACTATAGTCCAAAACTTTTCGCTGGTACACCAGGTATGCGACGGCAACCGTGACCGGTAACTGATACCAGGCAAGTAACCACATTGCTTTGGTTGATAGCAATTCCTTTGGGAGGAATCTGAAATCAAAAACGAAATTATATAATTAAGTCAAAACAAAACTAAACTAAATGAATCATCTTACTCTGTCGACCATGATATTTAGATTTCGTTATTTTTCTGTAACATTTTGAACGAACAAGGACGCAGCATTCAAGTTTTCATAACTTATTTCTACAGTGGCAAATGTCATATTCTTACAAATATTCACATTTTCTACAAATGGGTTTTACTGTTGTTTTTATTTGGCTATGTTTGCATATTTGTTAGTTTCTAGGTTATCGGCGACCAACATTCAAAGACATACTTAAAGACCCAAGTAAAACTATATAAATACGGGATAATGTAAACTATGGGCTTCAGTATGCGTCTGTTTCACGTGCAAAAAAGTTACGCATGTTACTGTATAACAATCGCTGTCATCTTGCCCAACATATTGACAAATCAGGGGTTGTAGGCTAGGCTCTACCAGCCTCCGCTGGTCGCTGGGAAAATAGTAGAAATTGGCCAAATAGAGTCAATTGTATGAAGGGAGTCGGTTGGTCATGCCCTAATTGATTTATGGCTTAAATGATCTCAACTTTAAAGCTACTGCTTTTGTTCAGGAAATAAGCAGATTAATTTATTGCCGTTCATCAACTGACATAAGACAGACTAACTGCGCCTGCGAATGAAACCCTCCATGGCCAAAGCCCCCCGGCAAATGTTCTCCCTATAGCCGGCGCGGTTAGTCTGATAGAAACTAGCTGTAGGCAAGGTGATTAAAACTTATCGCAGAACTTTGTGTACAAAACGTTAACGGCTCTTCATTTGATTGCAAGTTACAGCTGCGTCTAAGCACACATCGATATGTTTAAAACCAGCCGTACTTACCTGTCTTTCTTGGCTTGTATGAAGAACAGAATATGACCTCCGTCTGTGGACGCCTAATGAGTACACTCACTCCAAATAGGCGTGGCAGTGGTTTTTAAACCATTTGTCGCCGATCGCGAAAAAAGCCTTCCATGCAAAGTACAGATGTGCATATTTTTCTTGACAACCTTCCCTTAAGGCTCAAACGAGTTCACAAATGAAGTCTCTAATGTCCTTGTTGCCATTGGGCACTATCTCGTTAAGCAGGACCAATACCTTCTGGTAACCTTTCACAATTTATGCTTTTCATTGAAGTCATGGTAATTTTAATCCCCCGGCGACCATGTTGAAGGGTAACTAATAAATAGATGAAGTGAATGAAAACGGGATCAAGCAGCAGTCTTTGTTGCGACTCGGCACTATCTCGTTAAGCAGGACCGTTGCCCTCTTGTATTATTTCACGATTTATGCTTGTCATTGACGTCATGGTAATTTTAATCCCCCGGCGACCATGCTGAAGGGTAACTAATAAATAGACGAAGTGAATGAAAACGGGATCAAGCAGCAGTCTTTGTTGCGACTCGGCACCATTTCGTTAAGCAGGACCGTTGCCCTCTTGTATTATTTCACAATTTATGCTTCTCATTGACGTCATGGTAATTTTAATCCCCCGGCGACCATGTTGACGGGTAACTAATAAATAAATGAAGTGAATGAAAACGGGATCAAGCAGCAGCATATCGGCGTGGTTAAGAGACGTACACTGGCATGATGGGAGCTGACAGATCAACACAACCGGTCGATGTCTTCCCTCGGAAAGGACGCTAAATGGAGGTCCCATGTTTGCGGAGAGCCACACCTCGAGCACGTTAAAGAACCCAATCCACGAAAAGAGTAGGGGTCCTTCCCGGTGCTAGTGGTTCAAAACCTACAGTCCTATGGCCACACATGGGTTCGCCCTTAGTACATATAATAGCCTACGGCTAGTTGGGCAACCCTGGGATGTACATGCTGAACCAATAAATAAATAACTAAACATTCAACAAAACTTGTGATAAATGATTAAGGCTTATTAGATTAACCAACTCCGTGCATTTCTCAATTATGAATGTTAGTGTAGAGAAGTGATTTGATACAATTTTCTTCTTCTATTTTGAGGATCAGTATTGGTGCTGGTGTGATACGCCTAATGGCGGTTATACCGGCTATAAAGATACAGATACAGTATTAACAGGATTAGATAAGAGTCGACTTGCCATGTAACTAGTAGTTTTGAGACAGAAAATAAACTTTTCAACGAATTTGCTTCTGTTTGCAATATCGTTTACTTAAGATGTTTACAGAAAATGTAGTTTGAAGTAGATGATATACAATAAATTCCCTATCATTGTTCTTTCATTACGAGGAAGATTGTAGGCATGACCGTATGTCCTTGTCAAATCATTTTGTGGTCTGGTTATCTAAACTGATGGACAGTAAGTTAAAGGGTAGCTGTCGGCCTGCTCCTAGGTATCCTTACACATCCTTACATCTGCTTGGAGATTTCGGCTAAGGTCTCCAAGCAGATGTAGGGTTGAGAGGTCGTTATGTTTTCTGAATGACAGCCGGGCCTCTCTGACAGCCCCTAACCCCAAATAAGCAGGTGAAAAGTTGAGTAAAAAGCAAAAGTAGTTAAGGGAAAACGGATATTATCCACATATATCCTTAACCTACTCAACACGTACAAGATATGATGAAAACATGAATGTAGGTGGCGCTTCGACTGTGGGACATGGTGTCCCAGGGACTCCTCGCGCGGCGCCTACAAATCGATCCTTTTTCTGTCAGCTAGTGTCTTAAAGGTAACTCTATAGGTATCTAAAGATGTCTGGAACTATTTGGGAAAGCTTTTACTGGTCTCGTGTCTAATTTTCACATGTTACAAGTGAGGATTGCATACCCTATCATAGCCTAATCTGCAGTACCGCTCCCGGTCGTATCATGAAAAGTGACAAAAGAGACCGCCAAATTGCCAAATTTTGGTCTTTTCGGGAATGGGAAAATCGCAAAAGACTCGCAAAGGGGTTGGACGTTTTCGGGCTTATTTGACCTTGAAACTGCGAGCACGTAAAACGAAGTATTGTGATATCTTAGACATTTCGCCAAAAATGCAATGGGATATTAGGTCATAAATTACATGTTTCCTTTGCATTTTACCTATAGATGCAGTTAAGGGTGCATTTCCTGTAAATGGTCACTTTCTAAATGGCTACCAAAGCCAAGTTCAATCGTAATCTATGAAACAAGAAGACGTTGAACAATTGCCACGGTGTTCAGGTCTGTTTATTGATGAATAGATCCATTTTTCTTTCAAAATGCTGTGAGGTGTCAGGCTGCAATGGTGAATGCTATGGTGTTTATTATCATAATCTATTCATGTGAGATGCTGGTAGCTAGGACATGAAGTTGCTTTATCGGGAAAATGCATTTTACATGTGGAATGTTGTACATCATAATGTACCGATGCCACAGAAATAGTTTATTTGTGTAATTCAGTGACTTATATTGCTGGAAATACCGATGTTACACTGACGTTTCATAAACAAGGCACCATATCAGACCACAAACAAAACTTTCAGAGTCACAGAACTTAAGGCTAGAGAGCTACTCCCGTTATCAGGCGTGACAATTCTTGTGCCTAGTGTAATCTACCAAGCCTTGTGCAGGATGGCTATGCTTGAAGACTGGTGGTTTCCTTGATTATAGATATTAAGGAACTACTTTCCCATGACGGGGAGTTTATGAGAGATAAATATGAAAGGAACGTTCTGTAATTTTCCTATTAGATGATAGTACAAGTATCTACATTCATATTCTTCGCTCATGAGACAATAGTGAACTTCCTTAAATAAGTCACCGATCTTCGACACAAAGGACAACAGTAGCCATGGATCTTGTCTGGATTACAGTTCTAGCACACTACCTAGACTGACAACACTTGGTAGCTGTCATTCTATAGGTACAACATACCCAAGAATGTTCGTACGTCATACCTCTTTTAGATCTGTGACTCTGAAAGTTTTGTTTGTGGTCTGATATGGCGCTTTGTTTATGAAACATCAGTGCAACACCAGTATCCAGCAACAAAAGTATTTAAAAAACTATTTCTATGGCACGAATACATAATTAAGAACAATATACATAACACATGAAATGCAATTCCCGATAAAATAACTATGTATTTATTTTAACTAGCAGCCATATCTAAATGGATAGATTATGATAATAACCACCATGGCATTCACCGTTTCACTGTTAAGGACTCCAAACATCTTACAGCTTTTTGAAAGGACATTGTATCTACTGATAGATAAACAGACATAAACACCGTTGCAGCTGTTCAACGTCTTCTTGTTTCATAAATCATGATTGAACTTGGATGTGGTAGCCCGTTACAAAGCGAAAGTATACAGGAAATGTAGACCGGACCATGCGAAATGCGAGAGAAACATGTGATTTATGACTCAGTGCCCCGTTTAGATTTTGGCGAAATGTCAAGATATCGTAAATCTTGGTTTTACGTGGTCGTAGTTTCGAGGTCAAGGTCAAATTAGCCTCAAAACTCAAAACCCCTTTGCGAGTCTTTAATGATTTCCCCATTCCCGAAAAGACGGAAATTTGGCAATTTGACGGTCTCCTTTGTCACTTTTCTTGATACGGCCGGGAGCGGTACTGCAGATAAGGCTCCAATAGGGTATATACTTTGATCTTGTAAAATACGTCAATATTCAAGGTATTTTACTTAAAGCTAGTGAATACTTAACTAAACCGGTCTGAAAATATTCACATACATTTAGAATGACCAATAAGACTTCAAAACACGTGTTGGCGTAGCAAGGGTCGATTTTCAAATACTGGGGTGGAGCTCATGTCACATAAGTAGAAGCGCCGCCTATATTCGTGTACACATAAAGTTTTGCCCGTAATGAGTCATCTTATGATATAACGGGAGGGACGCTAACATAAGACGCTAACATATGCTCTACGGGAGTCGTTGAAAGATTGTCCAATTTCCCAAGTGTTGGACAGCTAAATTGTGCTATATACCATACCGTCATATTTTTGCATCAAGTATGTCGCTATACATTGTGATAGTGTTGCTTGAACTGATCATGTATAGAAATGACTAAACAAATTGAATTTCAAAGTCCAATTTTCGAGCCCTGATATTGCTTGGGTTGCTTTAATCTTATTGTGTTTCCCCATCGTCTTCCGAGATTTCGGTCAGCAATGGAAGACTGTCGCCCTCGACCTCTTCAATCAGCAGACGTTGAAGCTATTTAGTAAGAGTAAAGTAAATATGTAATGATCTCATTATAAGATGTCTTTATAGTATATATCATTGTGCTCTTTCTCTGATGCGATGATCGGTCTGTTGGATTTTGATTTATACAAAATGGGAATGACATGTCCACAATTCTATGAACAAATGATTGATGAACAAGAAATTGTGATGTCTATAGGAGAATGACAGTGAAATTGAGTCACAGTTGGTCAACATAAAAACAGCTCAAATATTGTGTACCCTTTATTTTTGACTGGTAAGGGTCTGACTCTTGACACACTCTGATCATTCGAAACACATGTAAGTTATCATAATGACACAAAGTAATTAACCTAAAACAAGTGTGACTTAAAGTGCATAGTGAATATGGCCTTACTGCTCAAACATGTGTTGTGGTTTCCAACATACAAATAATGTATTAAGGCGGTGCATAAGGAAGTGTTTTATAAATTGAGTTTAGAGATTAGATTTGGTGCAATTGATATCAATTTATCATAGAAAAGAGAGTTTTGCTAAGACTGGTGAATGCCTTATCTTATCTTTGCTTGTGCATTCTCAAGATGCTTAATACAAATATCGTATCAAAGCTCGCCCCCACGTCCAGACGACGCGGACTCTTGTTGCAGTTTCCACGGGCGGAAGGCGTTGGTGACCCCGCCCAGCGCGCCCTCCAGGCTCGGGAAGTGGCGCAGGAGGACGGAGGACATCGTGGCGTTCCCAACCCAGTCTAACCCTTCCTGGGTGTACGTAGCGCTGAGTGAATATTTGACAACGAAATAAACATTTTTTAAAGCGAATTAAATCATTATCTTTGTAATCCCTTTATTTAAATTGAACTTAACAACACCAATATGGCGACGGTCGCACCAATAACATCACGTAAAAGGCCCTACCTGTTGTAGTAGTCCGTGTAGAAGCGATCGGCCCTGAGACGTCGAGTCGCCATCAGGATAAAGAGTCGGAAGGCCGTGTCACTGAAGGCGAACCCGGTGGGTCGGGGGCTCTCCGCCATGCATCCAACCAGAAGGTCAACCTAATGTGGAGGCGGGTATTTGGGAATAAACTCAAAATTGAGAGTTTGCTGGTATCATAATTAAAGCACAAAAAGCTACTTGGCTATCAGAGTATGCTAGATTTTACTATACTACCAGAAGGCTAGTTACTTGGTAACTGACCAATCTATTAAACGTAGTTCTTCTTCGCTAGCCTCCAACAAAATCTTGGAAGCAAATTTTTCCTTTTTTTGTGTCATAGTTGATTTGAGCGTTGGACACGGGACAGCCAACAAAGCTGAAAATTTTCTATCCCAAAATTGTCTTGGATACCAGCTTTTCGTAACGATGAGCAAACGTAGAAGGCGCGTACTTACCATTTCGACGTCTCCGTCGTACATTTCGTACAACTCATCGGCAATGATTGGGTCGTCCGTGATGTCCTGGAAGGTCTCTGCGGGAGCCATGTTGAGGTGACGCCGAAGCTCGTTGTAGCGCGGCACGCCACGTTCCCGATCCCTCAGCACGTCGACTGTTGCCATGTCCACAAACTCCGAGTTTTGCGTTTCGGGAAGCTGCAGGTCCCGGATGGTGTTTGGGTAGTTGTGGAGAACAAGAGCGCCCGGGTTCTCCACACCGAATGTGTAGAAGAGGTTTTCCATGCCCTGTTTCTCAACAACATCGAAAGCATCGCTGAAGAGTGTATCCTTCAATCGGTACATTTTCTCAGTGCGTTGTTTGGTGTTCATGTCTTGCAAGTGGATGATGTCGGGTAGAATAGAGTGCATGCGATAAACGGCTGTGAACTCCTCCGTAAGGGAGTACGGCACTCCATGCAGCTCCTTGGTTGAACCGGGGATGCCATTCAGTACATAGTCATAGGATGAAGGTAAAATATGTTCAAGAATGTTACCCAAACCTCCCAGCTGAGACAAAAGGCCGAACCAGTTGGAGTTCATGGCCACGTCCAAGATGTCGTTGTACAGAAGAGCGGGGGTCCACTCCACAGTATGCAGCTTCGCCATGACGGCGGCGTTGATGAGCCGAGCTTTGTCGAAGAGTTCTTGATCGGTCATCTTCGGGTACTTCGCCTTCAGCACGTCACAGATCACGTTGTGTTCTCGCGTGAACAAGTTGTGTAACATGCTGAGCCCCACCCACCAGTTGCTCGAGAACCCTGTCTTCTCGACGCCAGTCTTTTCGTCTAAAGGAATCATCCCGCTGGATGTGACCTTCAACTTGCCGTCTTGCATCTCTCGGAGAGACAGCTGGGTTTGGAAATCACTCCCGTACAGCTGTGAGGCGTCCCACCAGTGGGTGTTGGCGTTACGGAACGTTTTCGGTCGGTTCTTCTGTTTTTGAGTTTGGTCAGGAACAGTCCGGAAAACTTTCAATACGTCAATACCGCGACGCCATAGCTCATCGCCTTTGGACAGGGGGACGAGAATAGGATTCCATTTCTGGTTCAGACCGTGGTCGAACCAGTCGTGTGTCTGAAACTGAAGCCAGGCCGCCGCCAGGAGGTTGATAGAGGTAGCGGGGATGAACTCTTCTCTCTTGAACAATTTGTTGGAGATTTCTCGAGGGTTTGGTTTCAGGAGGTTATTCTCGTCCACGTATGTTTTCTCTATGGGAGCGTTTCTGCCGAAGCGGTACAGGCGCATCCCCATGACCGGGTTATCCAGGTCGTTACAGCTGCCGTCCGCGGTTCGCGCATGGAGAGTGGAGTCAGGACAGGATATGGTTGGCTTGTCGTCGTCTTCCGTGTAGGTGTCGTGTAGGGCACTGTTGTCTAAAACCTGCCGCTGGTACGCAAGGTATGCGATGGCAACCAAGACTGGTAACTGATACCAGGCGAGAAACCCCATTGTTTTAGTTGGCGGCGAATCTTGTTTTACAAATATTGGTCGGAATCTGGAAATAGGAAATCATAAAAGTGAGCCAAATCAAAGCAGAACTCAAAATCATCAATTTTGTCAAAAGATAAACTCAATTTTGTATTTCGATGATTTTTTTCTTCATTTTTGTTATTTTGCTTTTTTGCAAGGACAAAGTGGCACTACACTGTTTTCATAACTTATCTTAGAATTATCAGTGCTCAATATCAGGTTTTTACAAATATTTACATTTTTGTACAAATGGGTTGTACAGTTTTTCGGTACGGTAATTTTTGTTCGGCTATATGAGCACGTCATTTTTCCTACGTTGTATAATCTAGTCACGCATCCAATGGGCGTTGTCTACCCAACCTGAACCGTGCGGCATTTAAGGTCGCAGAACACAGTATTTCTCCGCGACCCCTGTTCCCAATAGTAGTTCGGGTATAAAGTAGTGCGTCACATTGCTTAAAACGGCCGTTGCTTTCTTCTGTGCACGTTAGCGAGGCGGAAACTGTGGTGATTGGAAGAGGGATACGTCAGTTCTGAGACTGTTCGAGTTGGATTACGACGTTTGTTCGGTCGGCTTGGATTCGAGCCTGAATATTGTTACCACCCGACTACTGTGCGTCGGCTGCAATATGATGGCATCCACTGGGGTCATATCAAAGTGGCTTTTAAAAGAGAACGAGCTGGCAAACTTAAGCTCATTTTCATATATTTTGTAGATTGAACCCTGAAGTCAACCATGTCAAAATCTTGCACCTTTATTGTGCACCCTACTATAAATTTTCAAGCGTCGAAGCTTCTCACTTTGAGGTCAGTTATCATTTAGCAAGGATGTTATATAGCCTCCTTGCATTTAGAAATTCAACATTTGCAAGCGAATACATTATATTTACCTCCACATGGTCTATCCTTACAGACTACCGCTTAGTTTATTATTACTCAACACACATTGATACATATGGTAACCAGTCCCTTAGAGCTCCGTAATGCTTATTGCTACATTATGTATTCGAACCACAGGGTGTCTGCTACTTTTTGGTGACATCCGTCTTGTTCAGGTCGTTGACCTTATTCGTTTGGAACGGAAGGAGACGAATGGGAATACACGTAGTAAAAACAGTAATTTCCATTCTGTGAAGGTAAACATAACAACGAATGTATGACAGAGATTGGAAGCCCTTGACGTGTTTCGCGTGCAAAAAGTAAAGCATGTTACTGTATAACAATCGCTTCCACTCGGCCCGACATATTGAAAGATCAGGGGCTGTGGGCAAGGTTATTGAAACTAATCACAGCGTGTTGTGTACAAAACGGTTCTTCCCTTCGGTCCAAATAACAACAGCCTTTAAGTACACATCAACATGTACAAAGTTAACAGTCCTCACCTACCTTTATTGACTTGTTTTGAGGAAGAACTGCTGCAGAAATCGACCTACTTCTGTAGACGCCTGAGTACAGCACAGAATAGGTGTGGCAGTGGCTGTTAAACCGGTCCACCTGCCAAACAAAGCCTTCTCTTAACGGCATTACCTTAAGGCTTACTTAACCTTTGTCATCCGAGAGCGCAAACAATTTTGCATAAGATGTTTCTGCTGTTTTACAAGCTCTTAGATTTCCTTCTTTGATATGTACATATGTGAGGGCGCAAATCGTACGTCGTAAACTAATAGTTTGTTTAACCTAGAGTTTATAAACTGGGCAAGCGTTGGGTATGGAAAATTCCTTTATTTACAGTACAGATTCAGGTGACCCTGAAGCAGGTGACCCAGATCAATCAGGTGATTAGTATTCAGTGTCACAGAAAAAGTATTCAAGGCACGCACGTGTAAGGCTGTGACTCATTTTACCATCGTTGTTGATACTTAGATTACATAATGTTACTATCCAGTCAATTGTCACAAAAGATCTGTATAATCAACAAAGATAAAGATTCTATAAAGCAAAGAGTGGAAAGCGAAGATAGAAATAAACCTATTGTACGCCAACCCAGCTCAGACCCCGGTGAAAGTAGCATAATGGTACGTTCCAAATCGTGGGAACATCTTGTCTTGGGAGGGGTGTAGTTTGTCTCCACCAGACCTGTCCTCCAACTGCCAACTAGTAGAAATTGGCCAACCTATAGGTAGGGGGTATTTTGCCGGAGAAGTTGGTTTTTGATACGAATGCCAGACAATTTTTGCCAATCTCTACGTAGGCCATTGGAGTCATATTGGGCAGATGTGGCATATAAGCCCATTCGTAGAGTCGAGTATGCAGGTGTAGTGTCAAAGGTGAAGGCCCCTGGTTCTGTCCCCAGACGGGGTTTGTTTACATCTCAGGTGCCTTTACATTTGACACTGCACATACGTACTCGGATCTACGAATGGGCTTATTGGGCAGAAATTAGGCCCCCATTCCCATTAACCGGCTATTGCGCTGCGACTTAAGTTAGATTTGTATGACAAATGACTTGATAATTATAACTTCATATAAAATGTAAAAGTATGTCTGAAAAGAAAACAAAACACACAAAACGTAAAAAAATCGTTTTTTGATCTATAAAATTCGTTGTGCGCGCTATCAAATCGCCCAGACGCAACGAAGTGGAACATTTTTGTCTGTAAAGCGCTTTAGGTGCTCAATATACAGTCAACTAAACAAAAACAATAGAATTCCATTCAAGAAGTCTTCTTTTCTGGTTTAACTGGTTCTATTTGGATTTATTTCTGGTGAAAGTGGGCGGTGTCCACGTTAGTTCTGATTTTCTCCTGGAGCTTTCAAGACAAGGAGGGAAACGTCCCAAGTGTAGATCTACCAGTTCTCCATCTGAAAGACGGTATGCTCGCAGTTTTTCTTTTAAATAGTGTTTGACAGGAGGAGAGGAGCCAAACCAGCGCAAAGGGGAAGCAAGCGGTCGAGCATGAATCGCATGAAATGATACAGTATTATGCGGCGGAGGGGGGGGGGGAACCGAGCAAAGGATGGATGCAGTTTAAAAGACTCTCTCTCCCATCCCCTGTCTGTCACGTTACGTCTAGTTTGATCCCACTGTACGACTCTCTTTAAGTTAGCATTGCTCCGTCGGAGATCAGGCAGGATAGTGTACTCTTCTGTCCTAAGTGTTGAACTGCCGAAATGTCTTGTTAAGTAGGTTGACACGTATGTATAACGCAGACGTTTCACACAAAGTGAGATCATTATGGGGACAGTTGTGGATGCGTCGTACCAAAAATGGCGATCTCTTGTGACGAAATCGGTTGTTGTAGATTCTTGTTAGGAGTCGTTTCTGTCATAGCCTCGCTGAAGTGTATGACAAAAAAAATGAAACATAAGATTTGTTGTTCTTGTTATTCTTGTTCAAATGCTAGGCAGCGCCACTCAATTTGAGTCAATCGCCTAGGGAGATATGTAAATGTGACTGAAATGCCAGCCAAACTGCCGACGGGTCTTGAGTTGATTTGTTTGGTTTCCCGATTTCAATGGGACACGGTGTTACATGGTCTGTTACATGATCTCATAAGGCAGCTTTGATCATAAGCTAAACCTTTTATGATCCTATGTTTCCAGTTAACACCTATACATACATCAGCCAGAAACCAAAAATGGTCTCGCCCGCCTGGTTCCAGTTACCAGTCGTGGTCGCCATCCTGTATCTGGTGTTCCAACGACAAGTTTTAGAAAACAGTGCCCTACACGACACCTACACGAAAGATGACAACAAGACTTCCGTGTCCTGTCCTAACTCCACACTGCATGCGCGAACCGCGGACGGTAGCTGTAACGACCTGGATGACCCGACCATGGGGATGCGCATGTACCGCTTCGGTAGAAACGCTCCCATAGAGAAAACGTACGTGGACGAGAATAACCTCCTGATACCGAATCCTCGAGAAGTATCCAACAAGTTGTTCAAGAGAGAAAAGTTCATCCCCGCTACCTCTATCAACCTCCTGGCGGCGGCCTGGCTACAGTTTCAGACACACGACTGGTTCGATCACGGTCTGAACCAGAGGGAGAATCCTATTCTCGTCCCCCTGTCAGAAGACGATGAGTTGCGTCACCGGAGACCCGGGGTTGAAGCACTGAAGGTTTTCCGGACTGTTCCTGACCCGACTCAAAAACAGAATTCTTCTCAGGACCGCCCGAAAACGTTCCGTAACACGAATACCCACTGGTGGGACGCCTCACAGCTGTACGGGAGTGATTTGGAAACCCAGCTGTCTCTCCGAGAGATGCAAGACGGCAAGTTGAAGGTCACATCCAGCGGGATGATTCCTTTAGACGAAAAGACTGGCGTCGAGAAGACCGGGTTCTCGAGCAACTGGTGGGTGGGGCTCAGCATGTTACACAACTTGTTCACGCGAGAACACAACGTGATCTGTGACGTGCTGAAGGCGAAGTACCCGAAGATGACCGATCAAGAACTCTTCGACAAAGCTCGTCTCATCAACGCTGCCGTTATGGCGAAGCTGCACACCGTGGAGTGGACCCCCGCTCTTTTGTACAATGACATTTTGGACGTGGGCATGAAGGCCAACTGGTTCGGCCTTTTGTCTCAGCTGGGTAGGCTTGGATTGGGATTAGAAGGATTGGGATCAGCAGGACTAGGAAGCTTGCTTGGACAAAGTTTGCCTAAAAATTACCTGCTGACTGGAATCCCCGGTTCCACCAAGGAGCTGCATGGAGTGCCGTACTCCCTTACGGAGGAGTTCACAGCCATTTATCGCATGCACTCCATTCTACCCGACGTCATCCACCTGCAAGACATGAACACTACACAACGCACTGGGAAGACCTACCGATTGAAGGATACACTCTTCAGCGATGCTTTCGATGTTGTTGAGAAACAGGGCATGGAAAACCTCTTCTACACATTCGGTGTGGAGAACCCGGGCGCTCTTGTTCTCCACAACTACCCAAACACCATCCGGGACCTGCAGCTTCCCGAAACGCAAAACTCGGAGTTTGTGGACATGGCAACAGTCGACGTGCTGAGGGATCGGGAACGAGGCGTGCCGCGCTACAACGAGCTTCGGCGTCAGCTCAACATGGCTCCCGCAGAAACCTTCCAGGACATCACGGACGACCAAATCGTTGCCGATGAGTTGAACGAAACGTACAGCGGAGACGTTGAAATGGTAAGTACAGGCGTTTCAATGTTGTAAAGGGCTCATATCAGTAGACTTTATGGGGAAGGCACCTTTTCTGGCTCGTTCGACTTTGAATCTCTTACCCCACTCAGCGATGTCTACGTTTTTTTCCGTTTGGATAAATAAATGTCTTATCCAGTTATACTAGTAAGTAGTCTTTCAATAAGTATCAAAAGAACTGGTGAACATTCAATCTCTTACCACAGGAAATATTTGAAAGTTATGATAACCAAGTTTCTTTGTGTGGTTGTATAGTTATACTAGCAATATATATGTACCTAGTAATAATAGCAATATATATGTACCATTTTGACGTACAAGCAATTTACATACAACCCTCTGATCCCCACACACGCATTCTTTCAGGTGGATCTTCTGGTTGGATGCATGGCGGAGAGCCCTCGGCCTACCGGGTTCGCCTTCAGTGACACGGCCTTCCGACTCTTCCTCCTGATGGCGACTCGACGTCTCAGGGCCGATCGCTTCTACACGGACTACTACAACAGGTAGAGTATCCGTGAATAGTTTCATCGGGTTAGTAAGTTTTGGAACGCATCTATAAGCAGCGACACCTGTGCTGCAGTGCAATGTGAACCAGTCGGAAGTGCATTGAGGAAGGTGACAGATAGTCACCGAAACGTCGGCTGGATAAATCACGTGGTTGTGTAAAAAGAGTCTTTATATTCAACAGGTACAGTAGTGAGAGTCTTAAGCACGGTTTTCGATGACAAATGTGCAATTTTTAGCACATTGGTACACGGAATCCGTGCGAGGAAAGTCTTGCAACGTGCATGTCCTAGGGCACAGCATCGGGGCATATCAGGATATCGAACCATTGGTTCTGAGCCAAACGCTGTGACCATTACGCCACACGACGCCACGTAATTGGGATTACTTAAGCCTTGATAAAAACCTTTTATTTGCTTCAATTGGCTTTCATTCCACTATAAAAGATAGTATTGGTATGTTGAGCTTTGGTGTAATGTTTTCTATCCATATGTAGTACTAACATTTTTTACGAACCATTAAGACTAAACTGCATGTAATTAAAGGTTTAAATGAATGAATTAAGATTGAAATACACATGGGTAAAGATTAGAATGCACATGGTAAAAGATGTACATGCTCGTTTAATGTGCAGTAGTGCAGCATTGAATGCAAGGGACTTTGATTAGGCGATAGTCTAGTTGGGTAAGAAATGTTGTAGATCAATGGAATCAGAACCTGGATAACGGTGACAACTAGTACACCCTACACTTGTATTGACAAATGTTTCAAATGTTGTTGCACACAGCGCTACGTACACCCAGGAAGGGTTAGACTGGGTAAAGGACGCGACGATGTCCTCCGTCCTGCAACGTCACTTCCCGAGCCTGGAGGGAGCGCTACGCGGGGTCACCAACGCCTTCCGCCCGTGGAAACTGCAACAAGAGTCCGCTGTGTCGTCTGGACTGAGGGCGAGCATCGATGTGACGACCATCGTTTTTGTTCTGATTATTGTAGTTTCACTTTGTGCTCCGGAACAGGAGGTTTTCTAAATGACCCAAAAGTAACATCTCTTGCACTTCTATAGTCTATAGTGTTTCATTTTAAATGACAAATAATTTATTGAATCTTTTGTAATCAAAGGGTTTTCTATATTGTGGCATTCATAATGATAATGTTCTTTATTGAAAATTTATGTTCAGAGGCTAATTGAAAGGGGATAGATACTATAGGTATATAGGGTATAAGAAAAATGATGGCAAGCTAAATTCCTAAATTACTGACGCAAAGTTCTGCTTCCACTGTTATAACCTGGGTCTTTATAAAACATTCTTTTTTAAACTAGACAAAACTTTGCGATAATGTGTACTAGTTTTGACGACATAGTAGAGCCTGTGGTTGTGATTCGAGGTCACAACACAGTGACCTTCGACAAATATGGCAATACATGGGTTTATTGTAACGTCCTTTACATTCTGAATGTAAGTAACAATATTTACATCTTGCCACCTCATATGATTACATTCTGACACTTTTACATGTAGTGAAACTGCCATAAAGGTTCGGCGACTGTTAGAAGAAGAACTTTATTGCACGACAATTGTACATGGTACAAAGTATGGCAAGAATTCGTAAACATAACACAAAGTATAGAATAAAACATAACATCCTAATTACTAATACAATACAATAAGGGCTAGCATACGTTTTCGATAGTGTTAAAATCGAGTTTTTTTGTTTTGTTATAATCATCTAACAAAATTTTAACTTAAGATTCCACTTGCTCGATATATCTGTTGATGCCGTACATGGGTAAAAATATCATACCAGAGAACAACATATATGATAAAAGTAACTACACTTTTAAACTGCTTACCAAGCATTCGGTGTCTTTAAATTTTTGGACCAATATATAGGTGTGCTTTAGACTGTCACCTCCGACGATACAACTTTACTTTATACATACTGAGGTGAATAATGAAACAGGTAATTTAACTATACGTCGTACGGTTTTCAAAACGTTGGGAAGTGGCGAAGGTATAAGTGCGGTATCTATACTATGTACATTATGACCAGGTTGAGTCAGTAGCGTTGGTGAAACCTTGGTTCGTAGAGTACTGCTGGCCGGGGCATCTTGAAATGCTGTGGAAAGTAGAAGTATATTTAATTATTTACAATGGTAACAAAATCATTTGATGGGCTTTTGGTATGCATTCATTTGCATATTGACAGAGGACGAAAGAAATGAAGCAATTGTATAGAAATACTGGTCTGAAAAATCCCGTATTGTTTTGCTCAAAAGGCTGGTTATCAGAATCGTAATGTTTTTAGTTGAAGCTGTGAATCCTTAGCTGGTGTTAGGGACAGTCCCACCAAGGTCCCACAAACACCTGCTAGTTGTGTACAATCCCGTACGATTTCCGTATTATTTTATTCGGCGAACATAGATGCATCACCAGAACAGTCATAGAATATTCCATATGAATCCATGTAAAAAATAATAACAAGAAACTATATCCTATAAAAATAACAAGGAACTCATGCGAACTTGACATGTACAAGCACTCTGAACGAGCGTTCTTGCCCGCGCGACGCCGCCTAGCGGCCGTACGGTACTGCAGGTTCCTTCACCTTTGACCGCCGGAAATGTTTACACAATGGTCACGTGGTGCCGATTTTAGCCGGAAGTATTACAATTTGTGATGTAGAGTAGAGAAGACAGTCAGTACATGCTCTACATCCACTTCTTAGAGTTTTAACACGAAGGTGAGTTTTCCCATTCACGACTCGGGTCGTTTTCGTTACACTAGACGTGTCTGCACCATGTGCAAATGGTGTCATGTGTGTGACCATTTTTTTATCGCCGCCGCGAGGCCCCAAACACGAGGGGTGGAGGTGCTCACGTGCAAGTTTCGCATTGCACTACATGTAGCTGCGGCGAGGCCATAGCCTTGAAAAACTCTTGTTAAGATGTTTGTCTCTGCATAATTTGCTGTTTTCTTCTTGCAAAGTTACAATGTGCAATAATGTTTCACTAGTAATAGTATGATACAATTGCCAGCAAAGATACATGTACAAGCTTGAACATGCCAAGATAATTGCCGAGGTTGAGTCCAGCTTGATTTTTAATCCTCCAAAATTATGAGTTAGTTACCACTGCAAAACATCAATATATGCATCTGAAAAATGTTCTAAATGCTTATGTGTGTATGTCAATTTATTATATTAGTCCTTATAATATTTCACACTCTATTAACTTACTTCATATCACTTAGCTTTAAATGATATCCCAGAAAGTTATATACATAGATATTATATAGGTCCAGGACCTAGAAATATAGTGAGAATTATAACTTGCTATATGTACAAGTGTGACAGTCCCCTTAGGTAAAGTATGCAGAATACAGTGTGTAGAAACACTTGTTGATCAATAAGAATGTGTACCTTTCCAACGTGCGATTTCCCTATAGCCAAAGTTGGGTTCCATTTATATCCAGGCTTGACTGCTCCGGGTGCGTAGGGGTGCATTGGCTTCTTGTAAGAAGAGCTAAAGAGAAAAAAATAAAATCCCTTAAGAAAGCTTGCACAGAGAACAGCGACAACATTATAGTAGCCTCCTTCGCAGACTTCTTTGAGAGGCAATCCTCCCTGGGCGACGTAACTCCATAAACCGGCGTTAGAGCACCTTTGCCCGTGTAAAACAAATCGCGTATCAGCGCTCTCCCAAAAAAATAAATGCCGCCGCTCCAAGAAGTCTGCAAAGGAGGCTAACATTGCAGTATTTCATAGTTATGAATACTTGTGATATTTCATATTGCGCCTGCCTATTATAAGAAGTACTGAATATAAATGTTCGGTAGCCTGCTTAAGTTGTGTGCAAAGCCTACTGCAATCATTGTTTTTGTATGTTTGCATGTTTCTCGTACTGTGTACATGTACGCTGTGGTGTCCATTGATCTTTACATTGACTTTCTTGAAAAAAGGGCATGTAATGTAATCCAAATATTAACAGCGTACACCAAGCTTAAAAGATGCCGCGTATTACATCAATTATTAACAAGAAGGTAATAAATCCAGCCACAAATTTGCCTATCAACAACTAGATTATTGCAGAGAAATATACCCCACTTTGCTTGATGTTCTTAAGCTTACAACCTTGTTCGTTGTAAGCAAAGGCCTCAAGCACGTCCGTAAGTACACATGCGCATCATTCTCCCAAGAAAAAAAAATGTAACATTTCTTACTTAAACCAGAGTCGAGAGGACCCAGGGTACCAGTTGTGTCGGAACAAGGAGTCAGGGTCGGACCAGGTGGACTCGGAATCCATGTCAGATCTGTACAGATATACAACACGTTTACCTAACATTCACCTGGTTAGACAGTATGTAGGCATTTAGCAAGTACTTTGATGAAGTTATGCAATTGCCAAGAAAAATAGCCTTCATTATCAATCATTATGAACCTTTACCACTGAAACACTAGCCTGTGTTTACACAAGCTCTCTGGCGGAGGTTAATGACCCCCACAAGGGCGCGGCGGATACAGGGGCCGGCCGCTAGGAGCGCGATTTTGTCAGGTTAACTGAAACATGTACGCTGTCAAACTTTATGTAGCTGGTCGTGGTGTACAGTAGAAGTCAGTTAATTGCACCACGGGTTACCGCACACCTCTGCACGGAATCCCAAAATCCCAAACCGGTTTCCATTCACCCCATTGTCAGTGACTTGGCATTTCTGCAGGGCGAATCGTCACCAATACCTGATAACTGCACGAACATTTAATTGTGTGTGACATGCCAAAAGAATGAAGTGAAGCGAGTAGAAGTTAAATACGCACCCAAAAGACCAGTTATCATGGTCCATCTTCAACTTTTTCTTGCCCGCCTTTTTCTTGACAGGTTTCTTTACTAGGGGAGGTTCTTCGATCGGCTTGCCTTTGGGACGACAACATTGCAGACACAGACAGAGGGACAGGACAAAGATGGTGAGGCCAATGATACCAGCCGCCCCTCCCCCTGCCATCAGGACCCACAGGTGGGGGATGTAGAGTTGACATCGTTCGCCGTTGTACCAGCCTATTGGGTCGGCTTCGCATCTGGGGATTGAACATGCAAACATTAACCTTTACCCTCTGACCTGCTAATGGCGCCAGTTAGGTCACGAGGTGTATGGGTCAGTGTTGCCGAAGAAGGTCAAAGCACATTTTGAAAAGTCGGTCATTATACATGTGCTTCAAAGAAAGTTTAGAGTTGATTTGGGACGACATCATGTGTCCATACTTATTCTAATGTCCATCCGTTGCTCTGAACACCTTACAATGATGCCCAGTCTGCTCCCAGACAGGGCTTTGTTAAGTTAATTCGAGATGCCGCAATGTCTACTTCCTTACACATGTCTGTCCTTGGTGCTGAATTCCTTCCAATAACAGAAACATGTTGCACATACAGTATAAACAATACGTAAAACAAAGCAGTAGATGCTCTACTCTACACAATACATTCACAAGGCAGTGAAAAAAGTTGCCCAGGAATATTTCCAGCTAAAATATCGAAACTTTCCGCACACTGAGACTTTCTGTCTGGGGGCGTGAACAATTGGTCTAAACAGTTAACTAGAGTTAAGTATTTGCGCTACATATACTTCAGGTTTGCTATGTTAGTTTAGCGATTACGGGGTCTTTTTATAAATATGAATTGGTATTGAATTTTTATTTGAGTTGAATGTGTGAAAGTTGTGTGCTGATTTGTTAAAAATAGAGAGAACGCTAGCGACCCCAAAAAACATTCCTCCCAAGAAATGGTATGGTGACCCTGTGACACCACAATTCAAGATGGCCACCACACATGCCAACGGATCCAACAAAGGTTTTGCCACGCAAACCTGTAATTACCTGCAAGACGGCAAAGAGCCATTCTGGTGAATGCAGAGTGCCTTGTTCATGCAGTACTTCTGAAGACACTCAGAGAGGCAATAGAAGTCATCCCCGTCCCTCTTGCAGCTGTAACCGGGACTGCAGTCGAAGTATTTGCACGGGTTTCTCTGCTTCAGAACTAATTGCAATGCACTGTCACTAATCTCTGCAACAACAACAACATAGATAACAACAACAATGGTTTGTTTGTTAGTTGCCACCAGTACAGTAGAAACGAGCATAAAAGCTCTGTTCGAAATCTTTACCTTAGCTAGAACACGAGATTCAAGAACCAGAAGTTCTGCTGCAGTTCTAAGGTGATACACCAGGGAGTCAAAAATCAGTCTAGACCTGTGTCTTTCCAACATCTACTCACATACTAAATATCATTACAATCCATCGAGGGGTTCTTGAGTTATGCTGAACACAAACACACAGACACAACAAAAACAATACCCCCATTTTTAATTTTCTTTTAGGTAATCACAATATTTTGAGTTCTACATTAAAGACGATGTTCAAGTTGAGAGTTATTGTTTAGCTATTCAAAATATGAATGTACCTGGATATACATATAGGTCATAAGACTAACATCTTCTTTGACTTTAACAAAGTCTTTGTTCTTTTTCTGACCTTATTGAGTGCTGTCCTAATGACGTACCTGTGTGGCTTGGGTACGTCACATCCGTTCCCAGAATGCTCCTGGTGCCGTCCACGATAAGCTCGCCTGCCCGCACTTGTAGAGGGAGTCCGGTCATGTCCAGAACGTTACAGTACCCGCCCGCCGTCATGAGCTGGGTGTAGTTGTACATCACCCTAAAGTCGACTACAACGTGGGGTCTGACAGTGTTGCCTTCCCTAGAACATTGGATATGTTCTTGTGGATGAGTACATAAGTTCAGACACTTACTCTTTCATTTGTTCAGACTAGTAGGGCAGCTGCTCTCAAAGCAGGGAGTGGGTCTGGCTAGTTTTTGATGTGTTTTTAGGCGTTTTTGTCAGGCTTTCTACATTGTCTTGTTGTATTAGTTTGCCTAAAAACACGTTAAAAATCAGCCAGACCCTGGTGACCCTTCTTGGAGAGAATAGGGCGGCAAGTTCCGCGCTGTTTTAGTAGCAGGGTATATCTTTACATGGAGGAGTTGCTATTCCTTCCCATTTGACGTGCTAGAGACACCTTCTCTAACACGGGATCCCCATTATTATGCCCCTTCCTAAAGACGGGTGCAGCCCCGACCGAGATGCCCTTCCTAGTATTGAGCCGAGCTCTCGCAGTTAGCAACTCTATAATTGAACAAAAAGCTTAACTGCGAAGCGCTACCAGTAATAGCGATATCGCTCAGACACTAAAAAAGACGCACTTTGAATTAAGACAAACACATATTTACGTCAGAAATATTATAGGTATCAACAAGGCAATGTCTCAACCATGTAGATATGATGGTCTAATGCAAATAGAGAAAAACATGGAGCGCTTACAGGCTTGGTAATGTGGCTACGTGTTCAAAGAAGGATTAACTCATGGCTATGTGCAATGAAACATGCAACGTTGGGGTTTAATCCCTTGTTGATGGCCTATCTTATTGAACTGAATTTCGCGTGACTAGTGGGCATTTGACACAAAGAATCCTAACGCTAACACGCTATGATTTAAGGATGTGCCACTTTGATAGATTCTAGCAAAAATGTTGCTGGAAGTTTTGTACCTTAAGGTAACGACTTCCAGATTGTGAAACCCGCTGTTCTTTGGCTTTTCGTAGTATGGCTCTAACTGAAGGGAAAAGGAACATAAATGAACTATCAATATTGTCGATTGTAATCAGATGTAACAGTTTAAGCACAGCCAACAATCTTTTATCTCCTAAAAAGATATAGAACTGGTCACATTTTGGTCAGTTATTGTATCACCTTTTGGTTAGTTGTTGTCAATAGATTGTACACTATATATACCAAGATCTAGATTTCCTAGCCATTCTTATTTGAATTACTATAATTGTAAGAACCTAAAAGCATCAGGCTTCACCTCAATTGAAGATGACTACTAAAATCAAATCATGTTGAGGTCTTAGTAAGACCTGCCGACATACCAAATATCAAGACAATCCACCTAGCTATCGTCTTCACAGACAGAAAGACAGACAAGCACACACACACACGCAAACACACATACACACATGCACATGCTCTCTAAAACATAACCATTTTGGCGAAGGTAAAATTGCATTGTTGATTTTGAAAATTGCAACAAGGGATGACATTTGCCTACCGTTGCCTTGAAGGCATCAGCGAACTGGAGGTGTTCGACTGAAGACTGGTTCCCCAGACGGGGGTCCCACTGCCGGATGAACTGGATAGTAGAGTGGGCGTACACTTTCAGGTCCCCGGGGAACCTATAGTAGGCTGGTGAAGGCACGAGTAACATGATAAGAAGACGGTAACAAAGTGGTAACAACTTTTTTCAACAGCTCCACTGAGCATAAATATGGTAATGCCAGTATTACGTTCTCAGTCCCAAAGATCTAGAAGCACTGGGTCTCTTTGATGCATGTTTGTGTTGGTAGCATAATTTGATTATTGCAGTAAGAGAATTAATTGATTATTGCAGTAAGAGAATTGTGTTTTGACAAATGTATTTTTAACTGTAGCCATCCATGCTGAAGAGCAAAACAGCAATACTTATTATATTAAGTGTTTTGCCATCTACAAAATCTGTCAACAATGTATATTCGATGTATGCTACAAGATTCAGGAAACTACGAAGTGTACATGTACATGTACTTACCGACCGTGATTTCCGTCCGTTCCACATCAACAAGACTGTCTAGTTATGACGTAGAATAACACAGTTATTATGCAGGTAATACATCAGGCATATAGATATCAGTATAGCGTGTATCAACAGCTAAACAAAGGAAGAAGTCCTCATGGATTTCAATCATCATGTCCCATAGGAGATGTTCGTGTTGGTGTGGTTTTCTTACAACAATTGACGAGGTCAAAATATGGGAATGGATCAATGGGGCCAATGTAGTGATATGAAACAGGTAACAAAGCAGACAACAGCAGTCCTGAAAACGGACTACCAATGTTCAACGTGTGGACGCCTAGGTATGCTTCAAGCTTTTGGACTCAGAAGCCACACTGCCTGTGACTGAGGGCACTGACATACATCTTCAATAACGAAAGACTATGAAAAAGAAAGAACAACACTGAAGAATAGACTGATACCACAAAATAGTGGAATAGTTTTACCAAACATAACCAATTTGACATCTATACTGTTGCTTCTCTACAAAACAATGGTCAGTCTACAATTTAGTTACGTCTGAATTTCAGACAGCCAAGTAGAACATTACATAATACACACTATTTTCATAGGTAGAGCATTTCATAATACATATAATTTCATAATTTCATTGACGCATTTTCGGTCACTGATTGGTCATTATTGTTTGCTGTTTTGGGGGCACACCCCACAACCATCAATGATAAACCAACTCACCTATTTTCTTTGGTTGGGAGGGTTTCTTCTGTGCTGGGACTGCATCGATGACAGAAGTCGCATTCCCTATGTTTGGAACTGAATCTGTGCTCCTCGTGTGGGTTTCTGCTGAAGCCAATGAAACACCGACACTATCACTGGTTCGTACGACCATGTGATGTGTCATTGGTGGTGGTACGTTTGTGGTGAGTTTGGTAGAAGTAGAAGTTGAAAAAGACTCAGTTTGTACGGTGCTTTTACCGGTGTTTACTGTTGGTATTGATGCAGTGGGCGTCGTTTTAGAAGTTGAAGTAGAATCAATTATTTGCGTAGTTGTTGCTACTGTAGTGGAGGCAGTTCTTTGTGTAGTTTTACTTGCCTTAGCAGTGGAAGTTTGCATTGCGCTATCTGTGGTAAAAGAAACAGTTGCTTGTGGCATTTTAGCTGTTGCAGTAGACGCCATCTTAGGTGTTTTGGCAGAAGCAGTTGCTTGCGTTTTCTTAGTTGTAGCATGTGTAGCTGTCTGAGTTTTTTTAGCCGTTGTATGAGGCGCAGTAGCTCGTGGTGATTTAGCTGATGCAGTAGAAGCATTTGGCGTCAGTCTAGCTGTTATAGCTGAAGTTGTATGTGTCAGTTTAGATGCTGTAGCATGCGTTGTATGTGCCAGTTTAGCTGTTGTAGCTGATGTAGTCATCTGTACTGTCTTAGATGTTGCCTGTGGCATTCTAGATGTGAAAGAAGCAGTTGCTTGTGTCGACGTACTAGTAGGTGCTGCAGCAGCGAAAGCAGTTGTTTGTATCATTTTAACTGTTGTAGCAGGCGTAGTTGTTTGTGCTATCTTAGCTGATGTAGTAGAAGCAGTTGCCTGTAGCGTTCTAGATGTTGTAGCAAATTCAGTGGTTTGTGGCGTTGTATCTGTTGTAGCAGAAGTCGTTTGTGTCCGTTTAGCGGCTGTCGCATAAGTACTTTTCGTCATGACAGTTGCTACAGGAGAGACCGTGGTAGATGAAGCCATTGTTTCTGTCACTGTGTTGTTTTGAAGCTCAGTATTCAAAGAGCTATTACTAGTGCTTTCAGTGGTGCCAACATTTTCGGTATGTTTGCTAGTATGTCCAAAGGTGGATGAAATATTCGTAGTTTGTATCAAGGAATTACCTGGTGTTGGCGTAATGTCCTTTTTTGTCGATGGTCCAGCTGTAGTTCTAGTAGATGCCATACTTGAGGACAAAGGTTTTGTAATAGTACTTGTCGTCGTAGGTTTCATTGTAGTCTCTGGTTTTGTTGATATCGCCTTGGAAGCTGTTGCAGCGGCATCACTGGTTGATGCTGGTTTTGTTGATGTTGTTGTTCCTGCTGTAGTTCTCACTATTGGAAGCGTTGAAGCTGCGGTTGATGTTTTTATCTTTAATTCTGTTGTCGCCGTTGCTGATGGTGTTACCAAACTCATAGATGTAGTTCCTGTCATTTGTGCCTTGCTGTCTGTAGCAGCAAGGGATGTCTTGGTCACAGCGTTCGATGAAGGGATGTTGTTTATCGTTCTTGTCACCACCACTGTTGTCACAGCAGGCCTTGGTGAAGACTGGGCGGACACGGTACCCACCAAATCTGAAAATAGATTTATCTTGTTAGTTCAGAAACTTGGGTGCATGCCTTAGATATTGAAAAAAAAAAACGTTTTATGAAGTATTCTGCAGTCATCCTTTCTAGTTGTAGGACATGTAGATATCTAGAATGCTATTTGTTCATGCAGAGAAGAATGTTATTTGACTTTCTATGCACTCAAGACTAGAATCTGGGTTTTCTAACCGAGATTATATTTGGTTAACATTATCATTCCACTTTACCAAAAAGCAGCAGTTTATGGTATGATTTTGCAATATCATGAGGAACCCGAAACTTGAAATCCACTTACCTGGCGACAACAAGGTGGCGCCCAAAAGAACAACTATCGCGCATTGACCTCTCATGACGATGACATTAAGGCACACAAATGACTTGCTATCACGAATCTTCTTTCTGGTCGATACCACGGTAGGGAAAACGCAAAGGTTATGCCTGTGTCTCTCCTGATTATGATACTGTTTTACTGGCCCTCGTTAATGTCGTGATTCGGGTTGATCGGGCTGTAACTGAGACGAGCTTGCCGATAGCATGCATCGCTATGACGTTTGAAGCTTTCCCATGGGAGCTTCTTTTTGAATGTGCATTGGGACCATTTCTGCAGTTGTAAAGTTTCGATGCAAAAAAGGGTTGTTCAAATTGTAGTGCCTAGTGGCATGAAGTGCAAAAAGTTTCCTTGCTGTTTCTGTTGCAGTGTATTTTGTACAGGGAGGGGTTGCTAGCCTTCCCCTTTTACGTACTCGAAGCGCCTCCTCGAACATGGGACCCCCATTTTACTCTCCTTCTGAAAAACAGGTACAGTCTCAACCAAGATGCCCTTCCTATGCCAAGGATTTGAACCGGGGTCTCCCAGTTACCTATTAATTAGAACCAGGAGCTCAACTATGAGGCTGCTACCAGTTGAGCTACAGGGCCTAGGAACATCCCTAATGCGGAGCATAGGGAAGGAGATAATGAAACATTGGAATATTGAGTTGAAACATGTTTTAACCTACAAAACGCGTAGACCCAAGTGAATAGAGTAGTCTATCAATGTTGTAGTCAATTAGCCACGTGTAGCAAACGCCAGATCATTATTGACATGCATTGATCCGGCTTTTTGTTCTCGGTTTCAGTTCTCACGAAGCCTATTGTCTGCTACTTTTCACTTCCTCCTCGGAGACTTGCACCGTTTCATCAAAGATCACTGTATATTCTTTCGGAAGGTTCGAGAGAAATGTGGGTTGATTATTCATCACGTGATTGCGTTGCTATGGAAACATCGAAACTACCTTATTTCCGTGTCGTTTATAACTCAGTGGAAGAGCAAAAAGAAAGGTTTTTAAGTTGTCTAAAATATTCAATAAAACTTGTAATTATCGATATTTCCTAGACAACGGTAATGCAGTTTAGTCAACCTACATGTACCAATCTGCTAGAGTCTTTCATAGTACCAATAAATAGCTATACATTTGTGTATTGCATTTCGCAAGGGTTGTACCTGTCCTTGGTGCTGATTGGTTACATTTGACTGTGCTTTTACTAGTAGTTGGTTGATATCTACATATTCACTGTCCTTGTTACTAATCGGAGATCTGTTCTTGCATATATTCTCAACGTGTCACCACATTAATTTTAAAACCTGTATCTGTATCTGTATCTATATGGCCGGGACAACCGCCATCAGGTGTAACACACCAGCTTCACAGGCACGCGGCGTGGAAGCAGCTGGTTATATCACACAGAACGGTAGACGTTACACCTAGTCTTTGCATATCTGACTGCAACTGTTCTTTAAAGAACTTAATGAAGATGCTCCTACAGTACTTGATGACAACGAGTTCCATTCTACTATGATGGTTCTCGGAAAATACGAATTTTTTAACACATCGATTCTTGGCTGATAACTCTGGTACTTAAAAGCATGACTATTTCTAGTCCTCTTTGACTAATCCGTACCATCCAAACTAAATCAGAGAATGCCAGATATCCGTATACGCAAGGATGTATCATGCAGTCTCCATATCTTCCCATCCCGTTCATTGTTTAATAACTTAAGCCGAGGAATACTCCCAAAACATAAACAATTTTCTATTGGCATACATGTAGGTTCATTCTCATCCTGCATACCACCTGTATCCTTTGATCTGTTGTCACCCACATGGGCCTTGTAAAGGCCTTTGTTAGATTATAAGTACTGACACAATGATACATGACTAACTGATGTCGTGCCCTGATCATCATGCAACATGCGTGACTATGGAAGACCAAACAATACCGGAGCTGCTGGAAACATTTACAGCTGATGTTGTAATTTTGACGGGAAGACGTGGGCACTTGTACATGTATTAATTGTAACATGCAGGGGTGAATGGTTGACACTTTAAAATTTAAAAAAAAGAAAATTGAGTGTAGTCTAATGATATCCGAGAATGTCACAGATATATTCAACATGTAAATGCCATCATCTCTCGTAGTTCACATATTTCTATAAACTTGAGATTGATTTTGTTAACTCTATCCAACGAAGGCCACATTGCTTCCAAAGCAGTTCAGATATACGTAACTCACTTGTATTACTTTCACCACTGTTCATCTGTTAGCTAACATGATTTGATTTAAAACTTTGTTCCAATACAGGAAAGGTAGTGATTGGAATTGTTGACAGTCCTACTGTATTCTTCTTCAAAAACTAAAGTAATTAATAATCATAACCATAGCCACTGTATTATCATTAAGGCCTGCACAATTGTTGCAGCCACACATGAAGTAAGTTCAAGAAATCTTTAAGTTTAAGAGAGTGAGACACTTTTCTGGGTTCACTTTTATTTTCCGGAGTACATGTACATGGGGTCATGAGTAAGATGCCTTTAACGTATACATTATGTACATAAATCATCAGGAAGAGATTTAGCTCCGCAAGGCCCCCATTTCATTAGATGGCAATCACGCTGCACGCTCGCTACGACCTGAATTTGTGTAATCTCTGACTTCATAATTGGCATATCATATAAAATGTATTGATGGAAAGACAAGAAAACAACCAAGCGTAAAAGGATTCGTTTTTTGTCTATGAAATTCGTTGAGCACTCTTTATTTTAGGTCACGTCGCGAGCGCAGCGAGGTTGCGGCCCAATTGGAATAGGGCCCTGTCACACTTGTGCGTATATTCAAGTGTGTGTGAGTTGCGCATGAACATGTTTTTGGTTTAAGTAAAGTTTCCTGGGAAGAAGCTGTTTTCTACTTTGACCCACCGTTGTGCAGCCCAGTTAACCAACCAAAGAAATGACTTCTTCGGCTGCAAACTCAACCTAAAGCAAAAACTTGTTAATACGCAACTCAATGCGGACTTGCATATACGCTCAAGTGTGACAGGGCCCATAGGGGTACAAAGTACATCATTGATGACGCTTTCATGCGGTCCGCTTTATCAAAATCGACAGAAGTGTCTTGGGCCTAGGAATAACGTCTGGCCTGCTGTTACTGTTGATTTACATCTATATTCATGAAATACTTTCACATAAATCATTGATTCACAAGACATTCTGCAACAAAAGCCGGTCGATTTTCTTATCATAGAATGGGTCACGCAAGTATAGCAAAAGTGTCAACGCATATACAACTCTCTTTATTGATATGCACACTTTCAGAAACACAGAATAGATGATGATGTCCTTCCTTAGCAACCACTTATCAATATTTATTCGTCTGAAAAAATAATCTAGCACAATATGCTCAACCAGAGAGAGGAAAATAATGAATACTACGACTGTTTGCTTCTCAAAACTATATATATACTATCACATAGACTACATAATATATAGACGTACATATTTTCGTCATGTTATGTACATAAAACTCCGATTGCTAATACATTATTAGTAACAGCTGAGGGTAAAATTATATCTTTTGCTTCATGATGTTTCTTTTAGAAAAGTTCACGTAGCTCTTTTGCAACTGGTTACAAAAAATGAGAATAGAGGAAATCCACTGATTTTCTTTTAGAATATTTCACGTTTTGTAGTTTCAATATATACAGCATATACTAGAATATGTATCGTTACATTAGGAATATTGTCAAGTAATCATTACCTTAGATATGTTCAATAACTGTAGAAATCATATCATTGTTGATAATGTTTCTCGTCCAGTTAAGGCGTGTATCACAACAAGACAGTGTTTCATTTTTGATGAAGGTTAGACATTCAGGTAACAAGATACACAAGATTCTTCAATTCTTCAAGCCACTCGATAGATTTTTTAACGTTTTCCTAATGCATGGACAGATCTTGTGTAGGAGGCCGCGGGTGCGATTCTAACAGGAAGGAGGTAGGGACTGTCTTTCCTGCGCTTGAAGACGATACAGGCCAGGAGAAGGGCTTGCACACCTACTGCGATGCAGATGGCTGCGACATGTGAGATGAAGTATTCACACCTCTCTCCGGTGTACCAGCCTCCAGAGTTGGAGTCGCATCTAAAGACCATACAAACATACGCGTGTTAGTTCAAAACTCTTCAAGCAATATCTGTATTTATTTAATGATGAAAAAAATAAACTGTTCTCCAATCCAAGAAATGGACTGATCATCGTAATTTTTGACCGAATCTCGATTTTTTTCAGCGATATGACCCAAGTGCTGTAGACACATGACTTTTTCGCACGTGTGATGTCAGCACTGGGTCAGAGTTTGTCGGAAGTCGGCACCTCCCCCCGTTCCGGTTGAGAAGACCGTCAAAAATTTCAGTGTCTTTTATTTGGAGAACAGTCTGATGAACCTTCATGCTAATATCTTTTTACATTTTACTTGATACAATAACTATGATGTGAATACGTTGATGAAGGCTTAGTAGACATTCGGTTCAACAATATCTTAAGACAATTCAGTCTCTGATGGAGATTACGTCCGTTTTTTCGAGTGAAATTCATATCTCTCCTGAAGAAATGACATCTATTACTTTTCTTCATCTCTCTTCTGAAGAAGAGTGTTGGATGTCACCCAAAACTTATCCGGTCATAGAGGTTGAATATCCATTGAAAAGATCAAGAGAAAACTTGAACGTAACAAAACTCAATTAAAACTTACTTGCAAGTTGGATGACCTTCCAGCAGGTGGGTACAGAATCCTTTCGTGAGACAGTAGTTGACCATGCATCGTGAGATACAGGAGAACTTTGTGGTGTCGCCTTCCTGGTAACAACTGAATCCGCTGTCGCACTCATAGTACTGGCAGGGGTTGTCATACTGCACTAGCTGTTCCAACGCCTCCTTATTAACGACTGTAATGCAAGAGACAGTTTTGTTGAACGACTAATATAACGAACTATCCCGGCATTGATACACAATACAAAATCTACTCAAACAATGGGGTTAATTTTGACAGTAACTCTCTACATGCAAACGGTCAGACGTTTCAGATACACGTAGCATCCACTGTCTTTCGTCAGTGCCTTTTTCTGTGCCAATAGGTTACATTATCCCAGGGCCTTAGCCCGGGACCTCAAGTCCTCCCTACTTTGCCCCTGATGGGGCCATATTGGGGTGATAATAATGATGATGATGATAAGGAAAAAGCTTGTAAGCAATCAAGTTAGCTAACATTCCACCCATACAAACATTTCTTTGGCATTTATTTCGGTGAAGAATCCATAGCATGCAGTGTAAACTATGGCTAGTCGTAAAATTACATCTCTACATTTGTTATTAACATATTTGTCAGTGCAAGGCCAAAAACGACGTCTTGGCACTGAACTAAGCTCAGATAACTGGAACAGTATCTCTTGTCCCTAACTCAGCAAGAAACATCTTGAGACGAGATCAAATCATTGAGAGTAGGGGGTACGTTATTGAGATGTAACATTACCTGATTGGCTTGTGAATGTGAGTTCTGTGTTTCCTACAGGGTTGAAACCATCCACATTCAGGCTTTTATCCTTGATGGCTGCAGGAATGCCAGTCCTCCGGAGTACCTATAATGCAAATGATTTATCTATTTCAGTAATGTTTACACAATGTGAATTTAAGCCCAGTATGGTACAAACAATGTCAATTTCTGTACGGTTAAGTAATTTTAGTACCAATGTGACAATGCTCACAATGTTATTGTTTGTAACTGCCCCGAAAATAAATTTTGATGACGCCTCAGGGGTAAGCCAAATAGTTATAATAGTTATGTTTGAAATTGAAGCTTTGTGGACTATATTTGGAATATAGCTGATGGCCAATCTACTTGTGTACACATCGCTTCATCCTCTATATCCACTAAATGCAAAAAGTATCAATGTGTAAATACATGACATGTAAGCGGCAGATAAGAATTCAAGGCACCGGTACCTAGAGGACCCTGTCACCCCGTACTGTTTTGTGACAATAAAAAAATAACAACATCATTGCTAGAACCTTGTCGACACCGCCTGACGCCATGAGCCGGTTGTAGGCGTACTGGGCAGTGTAGGCTACAGCCGTGTACTCCTCTACCTGCCTCTTCCTCCTACTGCCCTGAGCAGAGGTGTCTACCGTCATGGAACTGTCGTATGGATGGTAGAAAATACTTTTAGTAGGAACACATGCTATACATGAAATTCATTGAGTGCTTTGTCAAGTCGTTCGGCTGCCAGCGTGCCGCAGGTCCAGTGAGAGGGGGGCTTGACGGTCAACCAGGTTTATGCAAATTTATCTATGAATGATTACAGCTGGCATGTGATAGATACGTGATCAAACACAAGTTCAGTATGTTTCAACTAGGTGTACGCTAACTAGATAAAATGATCTTGCCAAACTCACTTCAACTGATCGACAACAAGACTGTCGAACCCACTGTTTCTGACTCTCTCGAAGTAGGTAAGCATCTGTGGAAGGAGAAGACATATGTCAGAAATTGTCTTGATACTGGAATTGTGCACATGATGTGTTCGGGTTACGGGAGGGTGAGTGTAACTCCTTCAATTGCCGTGCACATAGTTGTCATCACCAGAAGCAATGAATTTCACAACCGGGCACGTCAAATTTTAGGGAACTATGCTAATCTTCACAGCTTTGAGTACCGAATAAAGCCCACCATTATTGTGATCATTATTAACTCATCAATCCACGATCTCTGGAAATAGCTCTTGCTTAACAGTGACAAAAAGGGGCCCCGCCGGGTAGTTTACGGGCTTTTACTTTCGGACATGACCCCTATGTGGCCCTGTGGGACGCCCTGTGGCTACCGGGCCATTTTTGGAGCACGTCCGGGCCCCGGGATTCTTTTAAACTCGTAGTTAAAATCAACTAGGGACCCGGTAACAAGTAGACAGCGTCTGCGTGAGTATATCGAGAGGTACCCCCTGTATCCGGCAGCCCACCGGGACAAACCTGTGGTTTTGGGGCCCGGCCGGGGCTACACCCCCTACACTACTGGCACCGACGCAAATGTGACCGTAGCATTAGCCACATACAATGGTAGAAATCAATGATATTGAGATTGTATCTCACCGTAGTGCTGAAGGCCCCTGTGAACGTTTTGTATTCCCTGGACCAGGCTCTGGTGAGGTCTCGGTGCCAGGGTTTATCAAACACGATTATCGATGATATCGACACCATTATGTCGGGTGGTATTTGGTCTGGAACTAGACACAACAAGAGTAAATAAACATCATCTATTTTAGTCCAGCTGTATGGCTGAAAATTTGTGCAAGTTTGCGTACAAGCATCAAATTTGGCCCACGTGTAGTTGAATGTGTTCTAAACTAATCTAGATATGGAGACATATTAATTTTTGTCCAGAATTACTTTAATAGCATTTTGGCAATTTTCATACATACCATGCATGTAAATGTATACTTTAAATTTCTATTTTGGAAGAAGCGTATCAAAAGTATACAATCAAGCTTACATGATAATGTCATTTTAGTATTTCCAAGGAACATAAAATGTTGCACAGAAATGGATGTAATTTTTGTTAAACGTAAACAACTGATAAATCTACTAATTACATCTGATAGGATAGCTAACTGCTTGAATGGTGGTTGCCTAGGTTTTGGCGTAAAATAGTTTCACAGAACAGTGCTTGTAAGTTTTGAAACGTTACCTAGGTAGGCAGTCCGTGGTGGAGCTTGCACCAGATAAGCTGAGAATAACATGAAGGATAAACATATTTGAGTTTTTGTAAACATTGCAACGTAAAATTATCAATACCTGTGTATTATATATCAATCTATTGAAAAAGATTGCAACACATGTGTAGTAGCTACAATTGTTTCATGATATAATCATCTAAATTAGTCATACGGATATCGTCAAGTTATTGGTCATAGTAATTTTAAAGCCCAATGAAAATGATTGACTATGTTGTGAAATTACCGATTTCCTTCTTTGCGCAGTAAAATGTCATAGCCTTCCTAGACTGACTGACAGTAGTTGTAACTGTAGTAGTTAGTAGTAGTAGTAGAAGTAGTAGTAGAAGTAGTAGAAGCATAAACTTACGTGGTGCAGGTGTAGTTGTCACCGTAATCACAGTGGTGTTAGAAGTGACTTTTGGTCTCGCCGTTGTCACCTTCACAGTCGCCGGTTTTGCTGTTGTCACCTTTGCTGTTGTCGCCTTTGTTGTTGTTGTTGGAACTGCAGTTGTTGTGGCCATCGTAGAAGGAGCTAAAGTGGTAGCTTGAGGCATGGTTGGGGCAGCTACAGTAGTGCTCTGTATGGGTGTGGAATGGGGTAAGGTTGTGCTAGGGGAAAGGGTTAGTGATGGGGATAGGGTAGAATGGGTTTCATGTGCAGTTGATACGTGGTTTGTTGTTTCCTTTATAGTTGAAATAGGTAAAGTGTACAATGAAGCGGGCTGTTGATGTGTGGTTGTTTTCGTTAAAGGTGCCAAAGACATTGCTTTTGTGCTTGTAAATGGGGATGGTGTCACCGGTGCTTCACCAGAGGTTGTTGTGCTATGTATCCCCTCCTTTGTAGAAACACTCAAGCTCGTCGACTTGGTTGTGATTCCTGTATGTTCCTCCCCCGACGATGTCTTCTGTAAGACGTCTATAGTGGTCAGAGTACCTCTACCAGTACTAGAGATACTATGTGTCGTACTATCCCCTGGTGATGTCCTCTGCAAAAGTTCTATAGTGGTCCGTGTTCCTGTACTATTGATACTAAGTATCGTGCTATCCGTGTGCTCTTCCCTTGATGTCGTCCTCTGCAATGGTTCTAACGTAGTTCGGGGACTTGTGTTGGTTAGTGCGGATAGTGTGGGTAACAATGAACCATCTCGATGGGTAACTGTTTTGTGACTTGTTACACCCTTAGTCAAAGTGGTAAGAGTAGTAGAATGTTGTGCGGTTTGTTCAATGGGCTGTGAGTGTGATACTGCCACCGAAGGGGATGCTGTGGTTAGGTTGGTGTCAGGGACAGTTGCTGGAGCAGTGTAGTTGGAAAGTTTATCCCAATCACCAATATATATGATGCTAGGAGAGGCTACTATGTTAAACATGGGATCGGTAGAAGATGGGGATGACTGCGCGTTTGACAATGTAGTGTTTGGGGAGGGATGGGTTAGGGTATGTGCTTGGGTAGAGGAATGAGTACCAATGCTGTATCTCGTCGTAGAAGGATCTTCAGCATCTCCTGTAGGCAGTGTAGTGTTTTCATGTACTGTTCTCGATACGCTTTCGTCCAGTGTTCTCATTGTTGGTGTACCACCTGAATATCCAACTGTGGTAGCAGCGTTCTGAGTTGTATGCGACGTAATATTACTTTCTATGTTACTTTGATTATGAGATATCTCTAAGTCAGTATGATACATTGATACAGATGATACTTCAGAACGTACAGTGGTGACGTCATCGCCCCCGGCTGGTTGATCCCCTCCAGCATCCGGGGCCCCTGTGGATGGCAATGTAGTTACTATTCCGTCTGTCTGACTTCTATACGTAACAGAAGGCAACGCCGTCGTCGTTTCTACTGCCGTATAGTTGATATCATACAGATTATTTTCACCAGTTCCTATGACCGTACTGTTAACGATACGCCCGTATGTTGAAGTTACTATTCCGTCTGTCCGGTTTCTATTCGCAACAGAAGGCAACGTTAACGTTGTCGCCATTTTCACAGTCGTATAGTTGAGGTTAACCATATCTGCACCAGTGCCTGTGACCGTACTGTTAAGGATTCGCCCTAATGTCGAAGTTACTATTCCGTCTGTCTGACTTTTATACGTATCAGAAGGCAACGTTGTCGCCATTTCCACCGTCGTATAGTTGATATCATACAGGTTATCCAAATCTGCACCAGGTTCTGTGACAGAATTGTTAAATATATGCCCATATGTCGAAGTAACTACCATTTGGTCCGCCAAAGCACTTGCGTTTTCATTGGGCCTACTAGTATGTTTTGGATTTGCTGTGGAATTCATAGATTCAGTTGAGGTATTTAGGAAAGAAAATAAAAGAGATTCAAATGTTGTATTTTCCATTGGTAATGTCATAACGTCTTCAAGTTTTGTTAGCAGTTCTGTCGTATGTGTGTCGCTGTCTCTTGTGACGTCCTGTACTCCAGTTGTTGCTTCTGTAACAGTTGTATGGTTGATTTCGTGCAAATTGATAATACTGTGGGGTTCTTCACCGAAGTCTGTGACTGACATATTTCTGATAAATCCCTGTGTGGAATTGTCTGTCATTTGGTACACGCTGGCATTTTCAACTGGGACTTGAGTAAATTGGGGTTCTTTTGTGTAACTCTGAGTTGGCTCTGCTGAGGTATTTGTTAAAAGAAAGTCGAGAGATTCGAATGTCGAACTGCCATTTTCACTTTGTAATGTCGTAACGTCTGGCAGTTCTGTTTGCAGTAGCGTCCGTTTAGTCTCGCGAGAGTTGGTCACGCGACTTGCGTCGGACACTCCAGTTGTGGTCACTGTTGTCTGATTGGCATCATGCAAATTATACATACTTTGAGATACATCACTAGTCCTTGTGACTGAACTATTACTGATACGTCCGTATGTTGAAGTAACTGTCAGTTGGTCCGAAAGACTTACATCTTCAACGGGGTCACTTATAACTTCTGTTTTTGCTGTGGAACTCAGGTTTAGCTCTATTGTGGTATTTGCGAGAGGAAATAGAATAGATCCGAGAGTTAAACTTCCATTTTCTCTCGGCAAGGTCATAGAGTCTAAAAGTCTTGTTTGCTGTAGTGTCTTATTTGTCTCGCGAGAGTTTGTCACGCGACTTGTGACGTTGTACATTCCTGTCGTAGTCTTGTCTGAACCAACACCTGAGGATGAAATCGTTAAGATAGCTCTAGTACGTAACAGTCACAGTACGTTCATCTCTGTCATTATTACATTGATGGTCTTGTCACTTACTACATAGACAAGGATATATATTTAGACGTGAAGAACAAGATATTCTAAAAAGTAGCAATCCTTAAAAGTGCGTCTGTCTATTAAGATACAAAGCTGTAGAATGGCTAAGTGGACTACGAAAGGCTACAGGGTCCAGATAAATGAATATTCAAAGTTCTCTAAATGAGCTTAGCCAATATCTGTGCCTTAGTGAAAAAAAGAAGGTAGTGCCGCACACAGTGGGAAAATTTAGACAAAAAAAAACATTGAGTCAGACTTAATTTCACCCGATTTGTTTCCACTACATATGAAATACCTCCTTCTACGCTTGGTGTTGTCTCCGTAGGTCCTGCAACTGACTGTCCAGTTATTAAACATGGCAGCGCTAATATAGGGAGACAGAGAGATCATAGAATTAGAGAGATTTAAATGACATCACAGAAACCTGTCTTTGAAAGGCATTGTATGAGTAACGTCCAGTCACGGAAGCTGTAGACTTTGATTTTTGGGAAAAGAATAAAAATGAGTCACTGTACTTGACATCTTAATGCACTGATGCCAACTCCTTTCTCCCTAAGCCTGCTTACATATGTAAGACATCGTGATAAGAATTAACCAGGCTGCAACATTAAAACAGCCTTAGGAGTCGTTGAGGGAAACCTCAAATAGATATGAAATTTGTAAAGGGCCAAATGTGGGTTTGGTTGGACAGATTTGTATTTGATTGCTTCTGCCTTTAACCATGCTTACCATGACATATTTTTCTGTTACGCTTAGGAAGGTTAGACATCAAGGTAAACAATGTATAAAGGACAAGATTTGGATATCATTTCCTGACGTTTTGAGTGACAGCCATCACTCTTCTTCAGTGTCAATAGTATTAGATGTCGATCGAAACATCTGGAAATAATATCTGAACATTGTCTAGTTATAGAGATTGATTGACGTTAAAAACATTTTCTATTTTGAATGTTTGATAATTGACGTCAGTAACCGCCTTAATTTGAATCCAAGCCTTGTTGGTATATCGTCTGTTTATCTTCATTAATAAGATAGTTGCAACATATCTAAGTATATCATTCATTTTGTAGTGAAATTGGTCATTTACATGCACCAAATTGTGAGAATCTTGTCGACAACATACGGCGGAGTCAATGGAAAAATTGCGTTAATTTTTTCATGAAAATTTGCCTCAAACGTTTTCATCTTTCCAAACTAGATTATCAACAAAAGTTACCAGCTTCAAAGACATTTCGTGGTCCAAGAAAGGTAATTGTAGAATCGCATTTGAAAAGCATGCAGTGGAATCAATAAAAGAATAACAAAAAGACATTTTAAGATATGATTTTGCTGACAAGAAATATGCTGACCCCAAATAACATGGTTACAAACGATTTCCGCAAGTCTATATTTGTGGGCCAGTGTTTCCCTGGATTCACTCATCACTACATGTTTTGGCTTGACAAAAGTAGCAACACCATCAACATCAAAACACAGAATTTGTTTAAGGGCATCTAAACAAGCTGCCTTTCTGTGCTGTAGTAACCACTCAAATACATTCCAACGTTTGTAAAGAAAGACGAGCAACAAAGCGTTGGATTGTGTGCTCCTCAAACATCTTGCACAATTCTAATCTGAAGTATACATCCAAAAACTAGTTGTTGTTCAACTCAACATTCCAGCACTCACCTTGTATTGTAATGATGATCACCAGCACTACAGTCCTTCTTATATCCTTCATAGCAACAGACAAAACTACTTTAAGCTTGTAGAATTTCTACTGGATTCTCTGATGAAAAATCTCAGGTCCACTTCACAATATTCGTCTCTTACTCTTGTACAAAATATACCATCTTGTTGGTAGACGTAGCTGAAAACAAATTCCTCCCAACGGGTTGCTCGCCACAAATACTTTGTATGTTTGGCGGGTATCTCAGTTCCTCTCTATGTTCATTAAAGAGCAACATCACTCAGCACTCCCAAGGGTAGAATTGTAGTCTCGGAGGGAACATCAAAGATTGATCGAGTTAATAGGGTCTTTGTTGAGCTGCCTTTACAGAAATACCTTCGTGTAAGCATAAAATTGATTGTCAGACTGATTACTGAGTCATTTCCGCTTGATAAAGCTTCTTGGCATGCAAATCACGTTATGTTCTGCACTTGACGTCAGCTCAAATCGATAAAAGTTTGCATATTTATTCTTTGTTTGGTGCTTGATGTAATTTTAATAAATCGACACGGTACCTGAAATTAGTTGCTAAGCTAGGAAACGTTCTTTCCACATATGCTTTTATCCTGATTGTGAGCTACAATTTTATTTTATTGATCTGGCTTAAAATGATTAATATGTTGTAATGCAGGCCTTCATTTTCCATCTGGGCTTAGTATATGCAGTAAACTAATAAAAAATAGTATATGAACAGGAAACAATGTATACAGTTAGATATACCACCGAATACATGAATATGATGTCATTGTGACAGTTACAGCTGCTCCAGATTATCTGGAGAGAGAAAAAATATGACCGAAGGAAAAGAATTCCCAGTCATTCTAAATGACCATCAACGGTTAAGTACCCACATGCACATAAGACTGACATACTAGTCGCTTATAGTTATACCCCTTCCTAGATTTACTTGGGCAGCGACCGGGCAGCGACCGCGCAGCGATTTAGATTTGGCAGATCGCTCAATTAATTTCATTGATAAACTAGAATGGCAACATTTTCGGGAAAATGCAGGATATTCCCCTTCCATTACCTACACCTCAAATATGACATCCTTAGCATTGGCTGTAAGGGTATTATGAAGTTTCTGCATAGATTATGCAAATGAGGTCCGCATTAGCCTAATTTATATACTGGTGTGTTCACCTCTCCTAGAGGTATCTACATCTGAAATATGACATCCGTAGCCTTTACGGTAAGGGATATGCATAAATTATGCAAATGATGCCCTAATTAGCATAATTTATGGCTAGGTTTTATGACCCTTCCTAATGGTACCTACATGTCAAATATGACATCCGTAGGTTTCATGGTAAGGGAAATACAGGTTTATGCCTAAATTATACAAATGAGGTCCACGTTAGCATAATTTATGGCCAGGTGTATTCGCCTTTGCTACATGTAGTTACAACTCCAATATGACATCCATAGCTTTTACGGTAAAGAAAATTCAAGTTTATGCATAAATTATGCAAATGAGGCCCTTATTAGCATAATTTATGGCTAGGTTTCCAGACCTTTCCTAATAGTACCTGCATCTCACATATGACGTCAGTAGCTTTTACGGTAAGGAAAATACAAGTTCATGCAATAATTATGCAAATGAGGTTCTCATTAGCATAATTTATGTCTAGGTGTGTTCACCTTTCCTAAAGGTACCTACATCTCAAATCTCAAATCTGCAGCTTTTACGGTAAGGGAAATACAAGTTTCTGCATAAATTATGCAAATTAGGTCCACATTAGCATAATTTATGTCCAGGTGCATTCACCTTTCCTAAAGGTACCTACATCTCAAATATGACATCCGCAGCTTTTACGGTAAGGGGAATACAAGTTTATGCATAAATTATGCAAATGAGGTCCTCATTAGCATAATTTATTTCCAGGTGTGTTCACCTTTCTTAAAGGTACCTACATCTCAAATATGACATCTGCAGCTTTTACGGTAAGGGAAATACAAGTTTCTGCATAAATTATGCAAATGAGGTCCTCATTAACATAATTTACCGTCAGGTGTATTCATCTTTCCAATAGGTACCTACATCTCAAATATAACATTCGTACATTGTAACATAAAGTACATATAACTTTCTGCAATACCATTAGTAGAGCTACCACCGCACATCTACTTGGTTTTTGGCAGAAGAAGAAAGAAGAAGAAGAAGAAGAAGAACAGGCAAGCAAAAACAATATATTCCCTTCCCACTGGAAGGGGAATATAAAAACGAATTGTGTACATAGGTTGATCAGAGGGTAAGTGCCAGTGATGGATATGTACTGGTCTATCACATACAATTGCCAATAACGATTCACTCCCTATATCCATCATCACAATAGTAGTGGTCATCGATTAAACTTAAATGAATGGTATTGCCTTGAATAGTCTATTCAGTGCCTGGAGAAACAAAACTCAACAAGATCTGACCCTAAGTGAGAAATTTAGTAAATACATGGTTTACCCGAAACAACATATAGAGACCATGATCTACTTTATATCCTCATCGCCAAATAATTATTCATTTTTTTAATACCACCTATCTGTTAATCACCTTCTGAACATAACCGCAACCAAGCCTGGTGCTGAAAAGTTATTATTTTTTTGCATAAACCATTATCTCTCTTAGTTGTCTTAGCATAACTATGAACGAAATACCTTTAAGTTATTACATTCAACAGGAACACATGGATTTGTGCTATCATGGGTAGTAAACATAAATTTGGTCCCTCCTGTCAAACCTTGCACTACTCGACCTGGCCTTAACAAATTTACAAATGTACGTCAAGGTAGACATTCTCGTCATATTCCTCCATCTCAAGTACCTCTGGAGTACCCGACTTAGGAGCACCTTTTCCGATCGCTTCTTTCTTAGACGCCTCAGCCGCGAAGGAACCCTGGTCTCCCACAAAGGCCATGTTCTGGTATAAAGAAGTGTCTTTTGCTGGGACATGACCAAGACTTGTATATGTGCTTTCATTGTTTGCTTTCTGATTCCCTTCGCCCAAACCTGTGTAGGTCTTGGGTTCCATAGTGTCAGGGTTGAGCGCTTGGTAGGGAGATTCCTCCTCTTTGGTCTGTATGTAGCGAGTTGGAGTGGTCTTTGTTTTTCCAGTAGATGTCGATTCAGCGTGTTGACCTGCAGTTCCGGCGGATGTCACTGGGGTGTAGGAGTCTCTCGCAGCGGTACGTTTTGCAATTGTCTTCCTCCGCGGAGGAGGGACAGGAGAACTCCCTCCACCAATCGTGGCATATTCTGCACCACTAGCGACTTCTGTAAGAACTGCTTTTCTCGACATTCTGTGACAGAAAAAAAATTATCAGTTCGGACCTATAGGATGCCCTTGGTTTGGACAATTCATCTGCTTTGTTTGTTGACCATTATGGTACAGCAATAGACATTAAATATTATTGTCCTATTGTTATGTTATCTGCATGCTTATACATTGTATTATTAATTCACCAGGTTGTATTATTTCAGCCAGTAGGTACCCATGTGAGTACCCATGTGAGGCTGTTGTAATGCACTTGAGGCACCTCCTCAAACACGGGACCCCCATTTTTCGTCTCTTCCAAAAGACGGTGCAGCTCCGACAAGGATACCCTTCCCGGGATTCGATCCGGGGTCTCCCGGATCCAACTAATTGGAAACTGGAGGCTCAACTGCGAAGCCGCTACCAATTGATTGAGCTACAGGGACATCCTATATTATAATCCTCTTAAACGGAGACGTTTTGAAGGCTTAATAAGTAATTAAAACATTAATGTTCAAACCTCACCTCCTTAGCTTGAAAACGAGGAAGACGATGACACAAACGGCGATAACAACAAGAGTCGCCAGGAACACCACAACTACTGTGAGTGCCGACACTGTGTTGCGACAATCGGCTGGTGAGACTGGATTCTTCTGGAAACGAGAAATATTACATTTTATGTCAATTTTTTCATTGTTTTGTTAGTGCTGCCTGACTAAAGGTAATTTTTCGGCTTTATACATCTTCTTCTAGATCTTCTTCTTCTTCTTTGGGGTTAGGCAGCCAACATCAACATGTTGATGAATCTGCTGCGCTTGACGGGTAGTGCTGATGCTGGGATGGTAGCACTACCCGTCAAGCACATACATCAAGAGGATTACCAACAGCCAGATAATTGATCCTTTACCTGGCAGACACCGTTCCCAGTCTGATAGTAGTTCTCCTCACACAAACACTCAGAGATCACTACGCCTGGGTACTTTTCACTCAGGAGACAGGAACTTCCCTCCCCACACGTTAGACTGCAGAAGCCTGGGTCGTTTGATATCTGCACAAGCTCTGTAATAAAAAAAAAAACACAGATTAACATAATTGTAACTGCAACTAAATCGAATACAGAATAGCAGTCTTATAATACCATGCATACACAGGATCGATTCGCAACTAGATAAATGCTATTTTGCAACATGTAAAAAAAATGGGATTATCATTAATTTATTAGATTTATAACTATGACGAATGTCCAGGCGGATACTGGAACAGATACTGCTGTTCTCTTTCCAGCTACCTGGCAGTAAGGAGGCATCTCGAAGACATCTTGGAGGCATCTCGGAGGCGCCTTTGAGATGCTTCTGAGATGTGTCGTTACGGGCTTTCGTACAAAACAATACAAACAGCAACATGATGCTTCTTACCATCCGCAGTGAGTGTGGTTGGCTGTAGACTATTTCCACCGGTGACGTTTAGCATGCCGTCAAACGCTCCGTTGAGAATCAGTCCCTGTAGGTTTGTTTGAGCTTTCTGGGTGATTATCGAGTCTGGTTTTGATTCTGCTGTATTGAAGATAGTAGCAAACCTGGCCACTGTGCTCCCTGGGCTAGAAATGTTGGAACCGCCATATTAATGTTTGTCATTTTTTGTATTTGATAAATACATAAGTCACACAACTACGACCACTAATACGTGTTGCTTGCTACTAGCTGACAATTGTATCAGCAATTGCACCCCTGTGTACTTCTTTTTTACATATTTTTTAAATGTTTGAAATGCTACTTACACAAATCGGATCAGTCTGATGTCAACATATCCTGGCTGGCCGACAAACACAGGAGAAATCTAAAATGTGTATACATAAACAAAGTTAAGGATGTTAACAGTGTATGATGATGAAGGATGTTAACAGTGGCAGCATTTTGATACGCAAATAGAAGAACAAAATATTTTTACCATGGGAGACACCAAACAAAACAAGTATAAGAATTAAGTTGATTAGCCTATAGCCTTAATTTATAACCCTGTGTTAAGGATATCACAGCCAGTGAAAACGTGAGCAAGATATCTAATTGCAATCAAAGATTTGCTTTTACAGCGCTATCATTACCCCGTGCCACCTCAACTATTATCCAAGCCCGTCCCTATACTACTTACCGATTGAAGAAACGCATCCGAAAGGGCCATAAATTCAGCTGTTGTTGTGTCGTTGTACTCTGGTTGAAATGGCAACTGCAGTAACAGCTGATATGGTATAACTTTTCTTGCAGTGGGAACTACAGTGCTGGTAGGTGCTGCTGTTGTGCCTTCTGCAGTAGTTGTGCCTTCTGCTGTAGTCGGGACCAGTATTCCAGGCGTGCTCTCTGCTGTAGTCAATGTTGCAGGCGTGCCCGATGCCGTAGCTGTTGCTGCAGTCATGCCTTGTGCTGTAGTGAATGCTGTAGTTGTGCCTTCTGCAGTAGTCGTGACTTCTGCTGTAGTCGAGACCAGTGTTCCAGGCGTGCTCTCTACTGTAGTCAATGTTGCAGGCGTGCCCGATGCCGTAGTCGTTGCTGCTGCAGTGCTCGCTGCTGCAGTAGTTGCTGCTGGTGTGCTCATTGCTGCAGTAGTTGCTGCTGTTGTACCCGCTGCTGCAGTAGTTGCTGCTGCTGTGTTCGCTGCTGCAGTCGTTGCTGCTGTTGTACCCGCTGCTGCAGTAGTTGCTGCTGCTGTGCTCGCTGCTGCAGTCGTTGCTGCTGTTGTACCCGCTGCTGCAGTAGTTGCTGCTGGTGTGCTCGCTGCTGCAGTAGTTGCTGCTGCTGTGTTCGCTGCTGCAGTAGTTGCTGCTAGTGTGCTCATTGCTGCAGAAGTTGTTGCTGCTGTGCTCGCTGCTGCTGCTGTGTTCGCTGCTGCAGTAGTTGCTGCTAGTGTGCTCATTGCTGCAGAAGTTGTTGCTGCTGTGCTCGCTGCTGCTGGTGTGCTCGCTGCTGCAGTCGTTGCTGCTGGTGTGCTCATTGCTGCAGTAGTTGCTGCTAGTGTGCTCGCTGCTGCAGTAGTTGCTGCTGCTGTGTTCGCTGCTGTAGTAGTTTCTGCTGGTGTGCTCATTGCTGCAGTAGTTGCTGCTGGTGTGCTTGCTGCTGCAGTAGTTGCTGCTGCTGTGCTCATTGCTGCAGTAGTTGCTGCTGGTGTGCTCGCTGCTGCAGTAGTTGCTGCTGCTGTGCTCATTGCTGCAGTAGTTGCTGCTGGTGTGCTCGTTGCTGCAGTAGTTGCTGCTGGTGTGCTCGCTGCTGCAGTAGTTGCTGCTGCTGTGCTCGTTGCTGCAGTAGTTGCTGCTGTTGTACCCGCTGCTGCAGTAGTTGCTGCTGGTGTGCTCGCTGCTGCAGTAGTTGCTGCTGCTGTGCTCGTTGCTGCAGTAGTTGCTGCTGTTGTACCCGCTGCTGCAGTAGTTGCTGCTAGTGTGCTCATTGCTGCAGAAGTTGTTGCTGCTGTGCTCGCTGCTGCTGGTGTGCTCGCTGCTGCAGTCGTTGCTGCTGGTGTGCTCATTGCTGCAGTAGTTGCTGCTAGTGTGCTCGCTGCTGCAGTAGTTGCTGCTGCTGTGTTCGCTGCTGTAGTAGTTTCTGCTGGTGTGCTCATTGCTGCAGTAGTTGCTGCTAGTGTGCTCGCTGCTGCAGTAGTTGCTGCTGCTGCTGTGTTCGCTGCTGTAGTAGTTTCTGCTGGTGTGCTCATTGCTGCAGTAGTTGCTGCTGGTGTGCTTGCTGCTGCAGTAGTTGCTGCTGCTGTGCTCATTGCTGCAGTAGTTGCTGCTGGTGTGCTCGCTGCTGCAGTAGTTGCTGCTGCTGTGCTCATTGCTGCAGTAGTTGCTGCTGGTGTGCTCGTTGCTGCAGTAGTTGCTGCTGGTGTGCTCGCTGCTGCAGTAGTTGCTGCTGGTGTGCTCGCTGCTGCAGTAGTTGCTGCTGTTGTACCCGCTGCTGCAGTAGTTGCTGCTAGTGTGCTCATTGCTGCAGAAGTTGTTGCTGCTGTGCTCGCTGCTGCTGGTGTGCTCGCTGCTGCAGTCGTTGCTGCTGGTGTGCTCATTGCTGCAGTAGTTGCTGCTGGTGTGCTCGTTGCTGCACTAGTTGCTGCTGTTGTGCTCATTGCTGCAGTAGTTGCTGCTGGTGTGCTCGCTTCTGTCGTGAACACAGTGGCAAATGGTGCTGTTGTAGAGACAGAAAAGATAACAAAGAACAGCAATACTCCTTTCGCTAGAGGGTCGCAGGAGGCAAGCATCATGTTGTTTACGACCGTCGATGTATCGTGCCGGTGATTCTTAATTCGTCAATGACAACGACTGGCCACTGAGAAGAAAACATGAAGATATTTTAGCCCCTGTTTTTCATACGTTTATTGCTACATGTACAAAATGTACTTATCTATGGCTGCAAAGAAAAGATGCAAGCTCAGGTACCAGTGGTTAAGTGTTCAACATCGGGTTTCCTTATCTATTTGCAATGCGCACTAGTTGCAAATAAGCCTATTGGTGGGTGCATTTACCAACTACATGTACATGGTTTAGTTGACTGACAATACAGTGGCATAACGTGTCTTCGACCTGTAAGAAGATAACACATTGTCTGTGACCTTGGTATACTACACAAAGATCAACGTTGACAAACGAACACGGTCATTTACCCTCAGTAGTTGAGCGTTAATTTTCATGGTGAGTTAGGTCCCAAAAATAGAGAGTGAAAAATTTAACATCCTTAGGGTTCACAAAAGTGGTCATATGGCTAAGATACTGTAGATTTTGACATTTTTGCGATTTCACAGTGACCTATCATCGCCAATGTCTCTCACCGCGAAGATATGTTCTGTCTATTACCGTGTAACTACTTTTCAACTGCAAAGTCATAGATACGAAATTCATTATTTTAACCGTACAGCTAACTTACTGAATTTACAGTTACTGTACCATTAAAGCTACGCAGTACCCCTTTGGCCTCAGAATTAGATTAACCTCCCTTTTTGCGCAAAAGCTACGTCCAGTACACATATTTAGAATGCCTCTTTCTACAGTTAAGAAGCGTTCAAGCGTGTTCTCACAGTAATTTGTTATCATTCGTCACATCTGCAAAACCTTGGTTTACAATTTGGTAGGGTTGCCTCACTCTAAAAGAATTTCTTCCTCCTGTTTAACATAGGACGTAGGCCTTGAAATGAAGAAAATGCATAATCACTACTCTGACTACGTCAACTGCAATGTTGGAATGAAGCCAAGTCACGCACCTACCCTATTCACATCTTTACTTCCTTGTTGTACTTCCTGCATTAGTATAGAACTAAAGTGTGGTCTAATCACACGAAATGTTTCCATACCCCACCCTTATTCATCACACTAACACCTTATGTTAGTTGTATGATTCAAATGTTTTTTTTACTGGTGAAGTTTTATGGATTTCTATCATCGTAGAAACTTCGTTAAGCCTACCAATGTACTTGAGAGTTGTTTAGGGAATATATCATAGCCTCACAGTCTGTGACGCTAGTAGTTAAGAAACGTTTTGGGAAAATTTACAACGCAGCCTAAGGTAATGCATTATAAACATTAGGCGTGGGTTGGTAATAAAAGGGGTGGGAATTGAAAAAAAATTGTACAGATGATGTACAGACTAAAAAGTCTGAATAATTTGTACATGAATATTACCAGCGAGTATGGTAAAATTCACTGTGTTACAAGCCGTTTTCAACGTAACTATGTACTTCCAAAAACCGTTCAAGGCCATACATTTTCTTCTAGTCTGTGCATGTTTCAACAAGCAACACCGTCTGTACTAATACATACTAGTAACAATCACCGTCATAAATGACCTTTCAAAAACAGAAGAATTAAAACATATAAGAACACAAGAACCACTGAGTCAAGTGGTGTAGGGGTAGACTCCCTATGTTTTAACTTTAGATGACCTTGACGGCCATCTTGTTTCCTTCACTGAGCTCTCCGACCTTGCACCTGTTGACTGTTAAGCAAGCTTAAGCACAAAAGTTACTTGTCCATATAAATAAAGAAAGATGTTACCTGTGTTGAGTACTAGAGTCGTCTTTAAGAATAAAACTAGTTCTTCGAGATTCACTGTTAGCTATTTTCAAGGATAAAGCACTTGTAGAGCACCTGTGCTTGTTTCCCCCGATGTCATCACCCAAGTGTAACTAAGCTTAAAGACACAAGTAGTGCGCTAAGCAGAACAGGTATGTAGCTGTAACGGGATATGCCTGTTTATTTTTGTCTTCGTTGTCTGGCAAAAGCACATCATTGTTGACCTTTCTCCCCTGCTAACTATTCGTGAGGTGGCTGGATGTTATTTAATGTTACCCATCTAACCATTTCACCCGATCAGGACATTTAGGTGTACCAGTGTTATTCTATATGTGCCTATGTTTTATACCAAAACACAGAAGGAGGATTAAATAATGAACACACATTTTCTTTTTATAAATAGCAAACATATTGTTCTGAAACATAAGATGGTATCAAACTTGAGTTGCTGCTTATTGCTATAATTATAGTGTGCTCCCTTTGCCTTAGGTATTGGAGGGAGAGATACAATGTTGTTTAGGAACTGTTTCTAAAAGCTAATGTTGCAATCTAAAATTCAAACTTTTGTAGTTGGTAACAGGCAGACCAGCTGAAGATGAGACCCCAAAAACCAGGCTGTAACCTGTTGGGGGGAAGAATCAGACTTTGATCAGCAGAGCAGTGAAAGAAGATGGGGAGTTGTGAGTATGGTTTCTTTGTTAACACAAGACAACACCCTCATACAGAAGTACACTCACTCCCATTTCTATCTTGCCAACTCTACACTAAGTGTTTTAGACCCAGTCACTTAACCTTCACAACTCATATGACATCTTATGTGAGAATTTTAGTTTGATGTGATAAAATGTTGTTTACTTTTGACCGAATATTACACCAGTTACTGTAATTTGGCTGTGGTCTTTTTTTATTCACATTCTGTGCTCTTTTCCCCAACTCAAAGCAGGTTTTAGAAATACAACAAATGTTACGAACATTATGAAATGTATATTGTCTGATGACATGCATGTTCTGTGAATAATGTTGGTGTATGTTAATTTGCATGTGATTTTTTTGAATGAGTTTTTATTTTACACCCTAGGCTATTGGAAGTTGATACTGTATACCTGAGTAACCTGACCATACCGGACCTGGCTGCTATCCTGTGTGACTGTCGATATTCAAAGAGGACTTGTCTGCTGTCCAGTGTACCCGTCCATATTCCAGGAGGATTGTTCCAGAAGGGCCTATCTGTGTGTGCTGTGAGACCTGTCAGCTCTTTACAAGACAAGAGAACATCGGACTGTGACTGTAAGTTGGCTTGTACTTCTAGAATTCTTTCAAAATAGGGATCTGCATGCCGCAAAGCGTAATCAGCCGTTTAGACAAGGAGCCGGGGCGTTTGATTTAACATTAAACATAATTTGTGCAATATGTGCTAAGCATTCACCCGGCATGATTTAATAAGACGTAATACGTGGCCGCTGTCTTCTGGGATTCAGCGCAAAGCGTAATCGGGATCTCCCAATGCATGCAGATCCCTACAAATGACAGAAAAATGTTGGGAAAGGGCATGTCTGCGACCCTCTGAATTTTTAGTTCCAAGCATCATTGTTAAAAAACTGGCCCTCTCTTGTTGTCATTTCTGGAAGAGACTTTTCACAATGTCAACAACATGAAAACGTCATGTTACTCTCTGCTTCAAATGTTGAGATATCATGATTGTTCCAAGTAAGCTTAACAGTGCTAACAAAGTTTGACCAACATTTTTCATCACACAATTCCTCTCTTTGTGATCTGTGCTTGTGTTCAAAGCGCCTGCCAAGATCTCCTCTATTTGCATTTGATAGCAGAATTTAATTGGATTAACTTTTTGGAGCCAATTTAGATAGTACATGGTTCACTGTCCTAATTTGCATAAATTTGCATATTCGGGTCTCTTCTGATTTGCATACTCGGGACTCTTTGCTATTCTTGGGATAGGGACCATGTACACTGTGTTCCACCCACTTGTCACCGCTATCTGCTTAGAATAGATGCGTCATGTATTGCTGTATCAAGTTAACTTATTCACTGAGTGAGTGTCTTAAATCTTTTTCCTGTCAGTCAATGTGCTTGTGTACTGGGGTTTCGACGCCCCAATGTCTTCCAGAAAAGACATTCCTCGGGAGAACATTTGCACAGACTGATCAGGGAAAAGGAACAAAGACACTAAGTGAATGAGTAAACTTGATACAGCAATACATGACGCATCTATTCTAAGCAGATAGCGGTGACAAGTGGGTGGAACACAGTGTACATGGTCCCTATCCCAAGAATAGCAAAGAGTCCTGAGTATGCAAATCAGAAGAGACCCGAATATGCAAATTTATGCAAATTAGGACAGTGAACCATGTACTATCTAAATTGGCTCCAAAAAGTTAATCCAATTAAATTTTCTGCTATCAAATGCAAATAAGGGAGATCTTGGCAGGTGCTATTGACAGATCACAAAGAGAGGAATTGTGACCAGGAGAATATCATATATTTATTCAACAGGAATAGCCTGGAGGAGTAAACCTCTGCACCCGAGTAAAAACATTTGGTTGCCAACTATGCAGAGTCATTGAAGTTAGGCCCAGCCCAGAAAGAAGTAGAGAGGAATTGTGTTTTGTCTTGATCAAATTTCTGGTAACAATTCCAATCTCCTGCTCAAAATACCAGGACTACCCTCAAGCTCATCAAATGAAGTCTGCCAGCGTAAAAAAGCACTGTCAAACTCTACTTGATCAACATGAGACAAGCCTAAACTTTTCAACAGGAGGTTGGTATTGCTACAAAAAAAGTTAAAGTCTACTTGACAAAAGAAATCAGCCAAACAAACTACATCATTCTATTTTTTCTCAGAGACTATACAATCAAAATTTATCGAGCTAATTTAAGTTCTTACATTGATATAATCTCTTTATCCAAGATCTTTTGAGAGCAAGAAATGAAAAGAGGGGACAGCGCAACGGTGCTTCTATACGGGGAGAAAGCAGAAGAATATCAACCCAACTGAACATGGGCGTGGGCTGACAATGGACTTGTTGTTTACTGTGTAAAACTGCAACTCTCTACAGTTCTTTTAAGGAGGGTCTGCATGGGGGTTCCTGGCAATGCTTAATGGTAAACTGACGTGCATTATTAGTCCTATTTATACATTTGGGTCTCTCAATTTGAAAAATTATGATGTTGGATTACATTCCTGACATTTCTGCAAAAGAGACCGTCTGAAACACTTTCCTTTATTTTGAGAGCCAAATTTTGCTGGTTTAGAGGCCGAAACAGACCTGCAGATGCTCTACTGTGACAATTTGGTGTTCGACTATGTCTTACGAAGAATTTCTCAATAACAAAAATCCTGGATAACAAATAATCTACTGACAACGCGTAACGTTGAATTAAAGCAGGCCGGCTATAATTAACGGTGTATTAGAATAGCTTGCTTTGCTTCACGGAAAATGGCATGCAGACCCTCTTTTAGCTAAACTTTCTAAACTAGTTGTTACAGTTGCCTTTAAAATACACCCGCTGTAAAATATTTCAACCTCACACAACAGCTGTCTGTTTACAGTACCTTTTACTTATTAGTTTTAGCTATACGACATGTACATTTTTGTATTAGAGTACTAAATGTATGCCTAAACTATCTGTCATTCATGTTTCAAGTAGAGAGAGACTTTAGAGTGTATATTCCTTTTGAAAAGAATAGATATATTTCTATTTGGCTGATTTCTTACACACAAGAACAAGTCCTCTCTTTTAAACATCACACACAGCTTACCTGTAGTACATTCACTCTGCAGGAAGAAAGTACAACATTGCCTTTTCCATTTTCTGTTAAGCAATGGGACACATATCCAACAGTCATCATGTAACCAAAGGGTTTTCCCTGAAATCAACTTTATCATTGATGAAATTGTTCTATCACATATCAATACCTTGGCCTTTTTGTAGATTATGTTCATATGAATAATCTTGATTGTGATTAACCTATAAGAAAAGTGTAGATAATTCAGGTCCTTTAGTCAGTAAGTGATTATACTATATATATCTATGTTCTGGATAGTAACTGTAACTACCATCTCCATAGTAATTGTGTAGCTTTCCTTCTTGTATTGTTAACGTTATATTATATACATTATGTTCCATTTGCTAGTAAAATATCAGTAGTTTTGGTTTAGTCACTGTGAAAACCTATTTTCCCTCTTACCGAAAGATATAACCACAGCAAAAAAAATGTTTCTTTTTCAGTAACATTCTATCTATGGTTTTGAAACTAAATGAAAAGGAGAGTTGTCAAGTTTGTATCTGTTGGTTGCAGCCAAGGAATTTTGTATCTGTATCTTATTTTGAATCACCTGTGTCTGCTGTGATAAAACTTAATAAAGATTTGTTTAGAAAAAATTGCTATGAATAGAATCAGAATGTTTCAAAATCTTGACACACAATGTATGCATCTCCCCACCAGCATATACAACTCAGATTCATGATCACATTAAGTGTCTCCCTTCGTTCAATTTTTGGCACAATATTGTACTAGACTTTTAATCCTGAAACATTTGTTACTTTACTACAATGTTCAGTTTTGATAAGAGTTGATGTGGATCATGATGAAGAGTCAGGGAAAACAGTTTGATTGCAAAATGCTGTTGAAAATATAACCCATTGCCATACAGAATGAAACGACAATATAGTAAGACATTGCTCTCTTCCATATATAAGAAAATGTACTGTGTTCTCCACCATATCTACAATCAAATATTAGTCACAACCTTAAACTAAACATTAGTACAAGAGATCTTTCAGAAATGGCAATAAATAGCAGGGGACATGATGTTTTGAACTAGAAATGTTACCAAAAATTTAGTGGATCGCAGACATGCCCAGTGCCCCAACTTCTTCATTGTCATTTCTGAGGGATCTGCATGGGAGGTCCCGACTACGTTTTGCGCTGAATACCACGGCCATGTGTTACACAGCAAATGCAGCGGCCACGTGTTACATTTCATTCGTGCCGGGGGGGTTGATGCTTTAACTATAAGGTATATATGATCTATCGTTAAATCAGAGAAGCCCGGTTTTGAAGCAAACCGAGCGGCCACGCATTACGCTTCATTCGTGTAGGCTTAACGTTTTGCCTATGAGGTACACCTTCAGCTTCAGCTTCAAATTCAGCAGACGCAAAACAAAGTTCTGCTTACGCATTGCAGCATGCAGACCCCATCTTTGAAAGAGCTCTATAAGTACAAGCCAACTTACAGTCCAAGTCCGATGTTCCCTTGTCTTTTAGATAGCAGACAGGTAGATCTAGATGGACAGGTAACACAGGAACACAAACAGATCCTCTTGGAATATAGACTGGAACACAGGATAGCAGACAGGTCCCACAGCACACACAGGAACATGGTCAGGACCGCAGACAGGTCCCACAGGAATATTGGACAGGTCCCATGGGCACAGGAACATGGTCATCAACTTTCACTTCCCATAATCTTTGGAGTAAAAGAAAAACTAGTTAAGAATAAGAAGAACCACATACCAAATTGACATATACCAACATTATAAAATGCATGTCATCATACAATATACATTCATCGTATTCACAACATTTGTTACAGTGCTAAAACCTACTTTGGGTTGGGGACAAGAGCACATGGAACAACATTATTACCATTGTTAGTGAGGCAAAAGAAGAGCACAGCAAAATTACATTAACAATAAAAAGTCACATTGGAATATCATGACCAAGCAACAACCACACAAAACACATCTAACATATCACATTAAAAAGCCATGACAACTTAACATGCATGTTGACAGAACATGATGATGATTCATGAAAAAATTCAGGTAGCTTTAGGCACATCTTATTATCACTGTGTGTTTAGTTTATCATGTATAGGTGTTCTGTAAAAGGCAAAGTTGACGTAAAATATGATCATGATAACTATGTGAGTGACTTTACCCAGTGGCACATCTACTTCAAACTACCAGAACAATCATTAAGGATTTGGTTTGAGCATATCGTATGTGCAATCATGTTACATCAAAGAAAACATGACTATAGTATGATCATGATTCTGAGAGATGTTCAAGAAATGCGCACTATTTGTGCTGTTCTGAAACTCCTTTGGCCCTACATATGGGCAAATTAGACCTCTCCAAATACTATGATTATGAAATATGTATGTATGTATGTATGTAGAGAAATTAAAAGATTGGATGTAAGTTTGAATGCCCTGTTGAATCTGAATAAGTTTTCATCCACTTACCATTGATTATACTTACCTGTCGCGTTAGGACTAACAGACATCATCACTGCTGGAACATCGCTGGGCAGGACATGTAGCAAATATAAAACATCTCACATAAGATAATAACACATCAAAACCATTCAATGGCAAAATGATTAACCTAAGTATATGAATGCCGAGTTTAACGTAAGATCTAAACATTCTTTGATATATTTACCTATTTGCACACAGTAAGGATTGTCTCCTTCTAGAATGTACTTGAATTTATCTATAGAATGGAATATATCAAATTCTGTTGCGCAATACACGACAATTTTGGGCGGGAAAAGTAGCGGATTTAATTATGCACACGTGCGCATTCCAACAGGTGGTCACTGAGCCAGGCGCACCACGTGGAGATAAACAAAGAAGGGACTTCTGTTATTACATTCTTTTGCACAAATGTCAACTGAAACTTTCTACAATACATCATAAGTGAGACATACACATAACAGCAGTTACATTCAATGTTCTATATTAAGCACACCACAAATTGCGAAAATTAACTTCTCCCAAGCCTCACGGTCTTAAATGAAGAATTGTCGCCTGGACTTAAAAACTACACACATTTTCAAAACGATATAACCTTCACATGCCCTTACTGGTCGCTTACAAACAATATGGACGGAATGTTTTGTTATTTTACCTTGTATGAACTCGTCTTCTCCACACCACACCACGCCGCCGCCCGTTCATTTCGCCATGTTGTCTTCTCCAAATTCCACACGTCAGGAAACACACATTTTCTCATCAAGCCACCAAGATTTGTCAGTTTAAGTCCACCGGGGAAGGGTCCCAACGTTGCTCTTCAAGCGCATGAAAAAAAAAACAGTTGAAATAAGCCGAAAAGTTGCAAACAAAGTAAAGAAAACTCCACAGCATTCCCTGTGATACAACAACAGCAGTACCAGTTTGGACCATGCCCAATGTGCTTTTACATGGGGGGTGTAAAATTGCAACATCTAATTTTTGTTATTAATTCCTATTCATACGTGGACAGATACATTTCATCACCAGATATAATCGAAAATGTTTCAAAAATGATTGTTATGGTTGTCATTTCATTACTTCAGACTGTACGTATGCGCGTCGAACATATTATCTATCTTGGCATGTCTCCCATAATACGTTATCAGTTGGAACGATCCAGTTCAACCAATGATAGCTTGCGACACAAAACGAGATACAAAACACGCGCCCATGTGCCTCATTAATTCAGCCTTTTTTATGGTCATTTTTTAGCGCCCTCTATCTTCCAGCCAGCCAACTGCAGCATTACGAACCGTGATCAAACGCACTCATGCACGGATAACGTTATACACCAAGCAGGTCGTGTAGAGGCTTCTTTGGGTAAAACCGAATCAAAAAGATATTCGAAAGGAGAAACATCAGGACTCGGAATACTTTTGAAAACCGATGGCGATGGTGGGTAAAAAATTTCTCCAAGTGAATGAGCAATGATAAGCAATATCTGTGGCAGTGACGGTCACTACACAGTTTGCGGGCACCATCGGTTTTCAAAAGTATTTCGACCCCGATGTGTCTCCTTTCAAATACAACTAGCTTTTTGATTCCGTTTTACCCAAGGAGGTTCTACAATACCTGCTTGGTTGTATAACGTTATCCTTGCAACGGTGCGGATTATCACGGTTCGCAACATTGCAGTTGGCGAGCTGAGAGATAGAGGGCGCTAAAACATGACCGTGTAATAAGCTGAATTAATGAAGTACACGAACGTGTGTAGTGGTGCCTTGCATCAACATGCATGTGAAGTTGGAGAGTTGCAAGTGCAGTTTGGTACATTTGTATTTCCAAAAGATCTGGAAGCAACAGCACCACACGTTTGCCAAGTTATAACACTATAAGACCCCCTGTTTGCAAAAATGACAGCGTTTATCGTGTCATTTATTTAAATGCTCTTCTCGAAGATCCTCGAACTCGCCGCGCGCGGTACAATGACGCCACTCTTATCTATCTTGACATGTCTCCCACAATACGGTGTTGGCTGCCAAACTTTAAATCATCAGTTGGACCGATCCTGTCTGTCCATCACAATTAGCAGTTCAACCGATGATAGCCAAGGAGGGTCTACAACCAAGGTGCTCAGCAAACTCGTTCATTTAACGCTAGGAACCATAAATTATACGGCTACATTACTCCAAAGTGGCGCTAACATATCCACAAACCAAATACAGTGTGTGTAACCATAGTTAAGCTACAAAGAAGGGCGTTAACGAAAGTCAATTGGATTTTAGATCGACAGTCGGTTATACTGTGTTGTTTTCACTAAAATTGGATAATCAGGGCATAGAAAGAGTTCAAGGTTGACCTTTAGGGACCTCGGGTCACCTCAGAAGGTCACTACATTATCCTGGTTACCCAGCTTAAAAACATATTGCACAGTACAACCGATTGTCGATCTAAATATGATGAATTCCTCCTGAAATCGATTACTTCTTTTTCTTTACATCTAGAACAGGGCTTGATTTAATGCATTTGATTTTTATGATTATCAGCTAAGGGCACTGTAACTGTGTAAACAGGTTTGCTAAAAACCTTGGCTGCAGTACCTCAGACAGCCGTATAGCGTCTCTTTTGTGTCGTGCCGACTGCACATATGGTTGAAAATGGATGACAACTATTGACTTCTCCTTGCGTATCAACAATGCTATTTTACCAGCGTAAACTGTGTAAATATGCGAGTTTGCTGCGAGCTCTAGTTGCAGTACTGCAGTCAGCCGTAGAGTGTCTCTTTTGAACCGTGGCGAATGCGCGTGGTACTATGCAAGTTTTGCATCATAGAAGGCTAGATACAAGTGACAAAACGGTACCACACAACACTGTCTATTGTAGTTTGCGTTTTTAGCATCTACAATTTGCCGAGTCATACGGGTCGTACCAGCTCGATGCCTCTTCGGGAACCAGGGTGGATGCCGCAGGGACGGCTACAGCACCCCGGCAAAAATACACAAAAAACTGTGATACATCTCGAGGACCACACAGTAGCGCCTCCAGCGGTTGTTTGACAAAGTGCAGCATTAAACTCAGGGGAACTGCAGTTGTTGCCAATCATTTTCTATATTTGTGTTTTTGTTTCATTTCATTTCCAGGCGATTTTGAGATATATCGAGAGTATCCAAGACAAATATATCAAGTACCACTTACCTTGCCTCCAAGCAAGTGTACCAAAAAAGCCACACACGACAATCGGGAGTTCCGCTGTAGTGCCGTAAAGGGCCGCTAGGGGACCCAAAATTTCATCATTACAATGTCTAATCTAGACCTACCCACCTACCAAATACCAAGACAATCCTTGTAGGCATTTTTTTAGTTATCGTGTTGACAAACACACACACACACACACAAACATACATGCCCACACACAAACAAACAAACATACATACACACACACACACACACACACACACACACACACACACACACACACACACACACGAACGCTGCGGAAAACAACTTTCTGGCGAAGATAACGAGAGAAAGCGGACATCTACTTTGATTGGAAAGAGTGCAATATCTAGATGGCCCGGAACTGACTTGTTAGGAAACATATCTGTCAACCCACGACACCTTGCGAACCACGTGACATAAGAACACATGACCAATACAAACACACAGACCTTCATGTATACACAGTAGCCCTTCGGGCCGCCCAGTAGGCTGACAGGGTTAGGCACTGACGCTAGCTGTGCATAAAGCGTTAGCTCACACCAAACAGACCCCTTCTTCTCCAGAAACACAGTAGCCCTTCCACAGTAACCGTGTGGACAGAGTTAGTCACTGAAGCTGTGTAGGAAACGTTGTCACTCGCCAAACTGACTTTTTTTCTTGAGAAATTCCATTTGAAAGATGGCATTTTCAACCGTGCTGACCGTAGGGCTACTGTTTGCAGCAAGGGTTTCGGCTGATATTGAGTTCGTGTATCACAACTACACAGAGTTGAGCAGTGTTCTCAGCGAAACGGCGTTACAGTGCCCGGACATCATGCAGGTCTACACGGTGGGAAAGAGCGTCCAAGGCCGAGACCTTTGGGTCATGGAGATCAGCGACAATTTGGGAGACCACGAGCCGGGTAGGTTAGGGTTGTCAGAAGCGCGCAGAGGGAGTTTCGTGTGGTTTAGGGGTGGTACCTTCTATATTTTACATTTTGTTTAACAATGAATGATCAGCAACAATTTCGAATACCGTGAGCTAGGTAGGTGGGGACTTTCATATCCGTACTAGAGGAAGTCTCGTGTAGTTTAGGGGTGATACGTTCTATGCTTCACCCTTGTTTAACAATGAATGATCAGCGACAATTTGGGAGACCGTCAGCTAGGTAGGTTGCGTCTTTTAGATGCATACTAGAGGGAGTCCCGTGTGTTTTAGGGGGCGGTGCCTTCTATTTTTCAACCCTTCTTTTTTCAAACAATGAATGGTCTTTATTTGAATGTTCTGGCACACATGGGCTAAATGCAGTACTTAAACTATTACATTAGATACTAAAGGTAAAGTATCATTACAAGTATCGTTGACATTAGACAAGGCGAGAATCAATTAAAACAGTCAAGCATATAATTAAGCTATGCTACTCCTAAATCTATCGTTTACAGAAGAACAGTTAAACAAAGTCATATAAAGATAATATGCTACCACTAAATCTAGTGTTTACATGCTACAATTAGGTATGGACATATACTAGGAAGCCATGCATTCAGCCGCCAACCTTTATGATGAAATGGCCACATTTAGAAGTATAAAAAAAATACAGTGGGTGTTGGGAACGACAATTTGACGTAATTCGTAGCCGCACTTTAATGAATGAATGAAGACCTTTATTGTACACATATACCCATTGGGTTCAGTATAGGTCACAGCTGAAAACGTCACAGTTTATTAGATACAGCGAATGTTTACAAAAGCAGGGCACAAGTTCTGGTAATAAAAAGCCCTATCTGCATTTTCTTGTATTATCTTGGCACGGACAATTAAACATTGCCTATGTATAAGGAATTCTATTTCAGCTTTGATTTTATTATTTTAGACCGGCGGCTGTTAGAAAGGTCGCTTGGGTCAGCTTGGGAGGTATAGCGTTACACACCTGTCTCAAATGTGTCAGACTGTCGCAGCATGACTTGTCAAAACCACTTGTGGCTGGGATAGAATCCATGCAAATGATGTAAAGCACCTGTCACACTTGTGCGTATATACAAGCCCATGTTTTTGTTTTATGTTATTTTTTCAGCCGAAGAAGTTATTTCTTTGCAATTGGTATAACTAAGCTGTACAACGGTGAGTCAAAGTAGAAAACAACCTTCTCCCCGCAAACCTTACTTAAACCCAAAAATGACAATGCGCCACTCACGCGCCCTTCAATATACGCACAAGTGTGACAGGGCCCTTAAGGACCCAATTCCACTAGACAGCGATCGCGCTGCGACCTAAATTACCTGTCACGGTAACCCTTGACTTCATCATTGGAATTTCATGCAAAGAGTAGGACTAAAAAGACAGCAAAGCACAGAAAGCGTAAAAAGATCCGTTCTTTATCTAAGAATTTCGTTGAGCGCTCTCTCAACTTTTAGGTCGCAGCACGATCGCCGCGTGGTCGCCGTGCTAGTGAAATGGAAGTGAAAAGCCCCTATTTCACCGGACCCGCGACACGTTGGCGACCGAGTACACTGACACCGTGCTAAACGAATCTTATCGATAAAAACGAATCTTTTTACGCTCTGTGTGTTTTGTTATCTTTTTAGTCACACTTGTACGTTTTGCATGATGTTCCCATTATACAGTCAATGGTAACACACATCCAGTTTAGGACGCAGCGAGGTCGCCAACGTGCCGCGGGTCCGGTGAGATTGGGGCATAAGCATATATAGCATGAAAGCTAGATTTAGTTAGACGTAGCTGTGTTTATTAGGGGGAGGTCCGTGTGTTTTAGAGGGCGGGGATCACCTTTTTTAACCCTTTTCTTTTGAAAAGGAAGTAAAAGAAAAGGAAGTCATGCAGTCATCGTCCAAACATTCTAAGAAAAAGGGTCTCAATCGGAAATGCGAAACGTTGAATAGAAATAAATAAACATATAATACGTCTCGACGTGTTAAGCGGAAATATCTCCCGTCTGTTGGTCTTTGACGTAAGAAAAAGGAAGGTTTGGAATTCTGCGCTATGTTTTGTTGAGACATGCCATGGGGTGGCGGGCCTCGGGGCGTTTGGGCGGTCAACAACTCCAGAACGTAGACTAATCTAAGAGCGTTTCTACTTTTTTTTATCTAAAAAAAATGATTTTGTTCAGCTGTGAACTTCACTTTAAAATCTGGTCAAACGATACATTAAAATTGGCGCAAGCTTCAAGCTCGACCGAAACCTCTGCTTGGAGAATAATCTACAACAATATGTGCGCCGGGATGGAAAAAAAACATATGCGTTATCCTTTAACACAGATCTTAACTAGTCTAGAATATTTGAAGCAATATTTAAGAACTCTGATATTATTCAAGTTGTGGAAGATCAAACCTTGACGCGTACAAGCCAGTATACTTGGTCTGTCTGATTAAGGTACTGTAAATACACTTAAGTTCACGTGGGTTTAATTTCGTGGTAGGGAGAAAATGGAGCGTTTGCGGTGGTTTTAAGTTCGCGTTTGAGACAATAGTAGACAAGGGGTAGGATCCCGAGGGCAAAAAAAAACGCGGTTGTTTTAAGTTCGCGGCAAAGAGCTTACCGCGAAAATCACGAACATAAATATTGTCAGTATATTTTGCAATGACGTAACAAAACGCGAAACAAAGAGAGCGGGCCGTTTCAAGTGTCTGCACCTGTTTGGGCCGTTCGACACTGGTAGAATTATTGTACTCATAAATCAGTCTATTTGTTGTGCCAGGTGTGTTTTCTTGCAACACTACTTGATTAACGCCAAGATTATTGCAACGAGCAATCCCCAGTAGTAAATGCCGTGTATTGTGGCATCGAATAACCGGGGGAACATAAGACCGAGAGGTCAGGGGTTCTAGCTTGTTAGATATCAGCAATACTTCGACTTGCATGTATGTACAAGTTGTCATACATTGTGCCAGATACAATTTCCAACGAATTTCTCTCTCTCTCTGTATTTCTCTCTCTCTCCCTCCCCCTCCCTCCCTCTCTCCTTCCCCTCTGTCCTCTCTCTCTCTTTCTCTCCCTCTCTCTCTCCCTCTCTCTCTTTCTCTGTCTCTCTCTCATTCTCACTCTATCTCTATCTATACATATGTGTATCCATTTGTATCTCTCATTTCAACTCGATTCGTTGAAGGAAATAAGTTCTGGTGAACACATGCCCCCGCCCCCTGGCACAAGTACAAGTGACAGTGCAAATATTGACCCTAAACATGGCCCCCACTTGTTCCTCAAACATGAGTGCCTACCCGTGTAAACAGAGAGTGACGTGTGGGTACAAAGGGAGGGTTGCCCCGCTGTTGCGCTAAGGGGGAGGGGGGGCGTTTATTGGTACAAGTACAAGACACAATGTAGATAATGGCAATAAACATGGTGCCCCAAACATGAGTGGCTACCCGTGGAATATTAAGGTCACTATTCCAATTCGGGGCCGGGCCGGGTTATTTGCTGAAACGAATATATGGAGAAATATAAACTAATTATGTTCACGACCTTTTACGTTTTGTGCATTTTTTTACTTTCGGGCTTGACCCCTACGTGGCTATTTCTTGGCCCGGCCGGGACCCCTAATGATTTAACTCGGACTTAATATCTGAGATATGGGGGTCCTTCAAAAACCCAAAGTTCTGTTCTATTGAATCCGTACACTTAAAATTTTGCAAATACGCACTCAATCTTCCAAGAACAGCTTGCAACCTTGCAGTACGGGCAGAACTAGGGAGGTAACTTACCCCCTTCACCTAGAGGCCTCCCTAAACGCCAGTAAATGCTTTCTTAGGATGCGCCACAACGTACCAGCTGACAGTTTACAAGCCGACGCCCTGTTATGCCAACTTCAATTAGAAGCTAATGGCAAAAAATGCTGGGCGTCCGGTGTCCGTAAGATGCTAGAGGAATGCGGTCATGCCTTCGTTTGGAGCCCACAGGTATCCTTAAGAACAAATTTTTCACATACTATTAACTCCATTAGTCAACGATTAAAAGACATCTATACTCAAACATTCTCTGCCGAAATCCATAACAATAACAAGGATAAATCTCACAGCAACAAACTCCGAACTTACCGTCTGTTTAAGTCACTGTATAAAGAAGAAGATTATTCATCCATTAGCAACATCAAACACAGAGTGGCTACTACTAAACTCCGGGTTAGCTGTCACAGATTACATGTCGAAACAGGAAGGCACAACCGCACGCCTCTACAACATAGACTTTGTCAACATTGTAATTTAAATCGAGTAGAAGATGGGAAGCATTTCGTCCTAGATTGTAAATTATACGATAGCAAAAGAAGTGTACTTTTTAACTTTATCAAAGAAAAATTCCCATATTTCGAACATCTTAATGCAACATAACAGACAAATTTATATTTCTATTACGCCTGAATAATCCTTGTATAAGAAATATTGTCTGTTCATACATTTATACATGTACGAAGAAGCGAGAAGAAGTCGACACTACTGGACTAGCTTAGTTTGATAACACGTTTGTCTACTCTATATGTTTGCAGCTTGTATTGTTGTATTTATGTCGTTGTATGTTCCATGTGTTAAGTTAGACGACCTGTACCTAGCCCCTCGGGGCATGAATGCACAATAAAGGTCTTTCATTCATTCAATATCAACGCGGGACCCGGTAACAAATAGTCGCCGTGAGCTAATCGTGCGAGCACCGGGAGATGACCCCCCCCCCCGTACCCTGCGGTCCACCGGGACAAATGTGTGGCTTCAGGGCCCGACCGGGACTATACGCCCTGCGTTATATACGGGCACAGGACCTAAGCATAAACCATTAAACGTTCAGGTGCTGCCCTGTCTACTTAAAACTATCGAGGTCCACAAATGCATGTAAGACATGTAATTGAAAGCAAAGACAAATGACCTACAAAGCAAACCCTAGGTTCAATCTGTTCAAAGGCTACAAGATAAAGTAATGTTTCATCGTTGAGTTACATAACAATGGCAGGACGTCAAAGGCCCGCCGGTAACCTAAAGTTTACACAAACGTTACCACTGTTAGCAACAGGCACTCGACCAACAGTCAAGCACATGACGGTGTTTACACTGTTTAGAGTTGATAACATAGTTGTCAGATGTCCAATTAGATTAAGGCGGGTACACTTTACGGGTCGGGCGCCTTTGCGGGGAGGTGGGAGGTACGGCTTTTTACCAAGCAAATAGGCCATATTTCTTACCAATTATATGCCAATTATTTATATACCTTTTTTCTGTATATTTTTGTAGAGTTTATTTATTTGGCAGGAGTTTCCCACGCAGTTCGGGCTTATCTGAACAAAATAGATCGCGCATTTAATCCAATATGGTGACGCTAAGATCGTCGACGCGTCAGAAAGGTTCGATGGTACTTAGATTACAATTTTGCAAAATAAAGTCGCGATATCGTGAGTTAGTTTGTGTGTCTTGCTCAAAATCCTATCCGCCCCCCCCCCTCCCCTCCTTCGGGACGTCAATATAGCTAGTTCGGACAGTCGTATAGTTCGGGGAATCGTATAGTTTGCGCTGACAAATGGGCTATACAGATATGCGGAGTCTACTGTTTTGTAATCCGATCCTTTGCACCCTTTTGTCACTAAGGCACATGCCGTCGTTAAAACGTTTTGGTTGTTAAAGAAACGTTCTGCTCCCACTTCGATGATGAAAATGTCAATTAAGATGTTTGTATTAATGATTTTTGCGGCATTTTCCCCCAAGTAAACTATACTTTAAGGATTTTTTTTCAATTTCAAGATAACTCATGAGCTGCGTATCTTATATCATGTGCTGGTGGATTTTTATTTTTTATTTTTGTCGTTTGCCATTTTTCAGGTGAACCCGAGTTCAAGTATGTGGGGAACATGCACGGGAACGAAGTCGTCGGGCGGGAGATCCTGGTCTACCTGATACAGTACATCTGTGAGCAGTACATCGCAGGGGACAGCCGCATCAGGAGTCTGGTGCACGAGACTAGGATCCACATCATGCCGTCCATGAACCCGGACGGCTTCGAGTACGCAGAAGCTTATGTAAGGGTCATAAAGTTCTCGTTAAGTATACAACAAGAATAATTGAATACTGTGAGTGAGTGTGTGTGTGTGTGTGTGTGTGTGTGCGTGCGTGCGTGTGTGTTTGTGTGTATGTGTGTGTGTGTGTGTGTGTGCGCGTGTGTGTGTGTGTGCGTGTGTGTGTGTGTGTGTGTGTGTGTGTGTTCGCGCGTGCGTGTGTGAGGACAGTGTTCAGCACCAAGGACAGGTGCATTTGCGCGCGTGTTCGTGTGTACGTGTGAATGTGTCTCGCCCTCTCCTTTTCTCTCTCTTACTCCCTATGTGTGTGTGTGTGTGTGTGTTTGTGTTCGCGCGTGTGTGTGTGGACAGTGTTCAGCACCAAGGACAGGTGCATTTGCGCGCATGTTCGTTTGAACGCGTGGGTGCATGTGAATGTGTTTCGCCCTCTCCCTTTCTCTCTCTTACTCCCTATGTGTGTGTGTGTCTGTAAGGGCTGTGTGTGTGTGTAGGGGGGTGTTTGTGGGGGAATATGTGTGTGTGTGCGTGTGTCTCACGTCTGTGGAGAATTTTCAGCATCAAGGACAAGTGTGTGTGTGTTTTAGTAAGAGTAAATTCTAGAGATCTGTTCAAGGTTTTACATATGTCATTTTCTTCTTCTTTATATACAGACTCCTCCAACTGGACCAAACGAGACGGACTGGACCTATCTGGCCGGCCGGTACTCTTTCTTCGACAACGGGGAGCGCTACGACGGGTTTAACGGTACCGATCTCAACCGGAACTTCCCCGACCTGAACACACTTGTGTATCGGTACGAGAACACGTCAGGGCCGAACCACCATCTCAGCGTACCCGACGACTTCTGGACGGGAGACAGTGTCAGTATGGGGGTAAGAAGAACTATAGTTTAGCTTTCGAGATCAAATCACTTTTGATTAATTCTAATCAGTGTACATTTGTTTTGTTTTTTTATTAAATGGCAACACTGCGATTTCCAACAGAGCTCTCCTGTACATTACTGATTAATCATTGTGTATCCCATTGTTTGTTGTTTGCATGTATAGATGTAGAAGACCTTACGAAAGTCGCTATACAAAAAAGATATACATATGATTTGGAGCCAAAACTGAGAATGTGAAATTCCGGGTGCTGCCATTTTGTTTGTAAAGGTCACTTATTTTACCCGTGCGTCGCACGTCAGTTTGACCGCAATGTAGCAATACTTTGGCGCAGCTAGGCGCAGTTAAGTAAGATACCCGCTTCACCCTTGCTTTGCAAGAGTTGGTAGAACTATCATAGCTTAGCATCTGCTATCAATCCTGAGTAGAAATCTAAGTTAGACCTATTTTTGGAGTCAACTTCAGCATGACTTTTAAGTCTGTCATTTTTAAGAAGACGGGAGATACGGTTAGATATATTTGATGAGATTAACCTCTCCTATGTCATCGTTTCAGCCCGCACCAGAAACCAAACTAGTTATGGACTGGATTCTCCGCTACCCCTTCGTCCTTTCGGCCAACCTTCACGGGGGCGAACTCGTGTCCAACTACCCCTACGACTTGTCCCGAACGTACCCGAACAACCCTCAAGCGTACACGACGTGTCCCGATGACGAAGTTTTCCGGGAGCTGTCTAAGGCCTACTCTCTGGCTCACGCTACGATGGCGAAGTGCGGTGTGACCCAGCCGTGCTCTACTGACGACTTCGCCTGTCAGGAAGGCGTCACTAACGGCGCGGCCTGGTACAGTGTCACCGGAGGTAAACTGATATAGAATTTTCAACTTTCTTGCTCAACAGTAGATCTCTTTTCAGTGTAGTGGCGTCAGTGTGGCGCAACGGGTAGCGCGTTGGACTCAGGAGTCAGAACTAATAGGTCCTGGGTTCGATGTTCACCATGCCCCGACGTTGTGCCCTTGGGAAAGGCACTTTACACGACCTTCCCTGACGGTGGAGTGGTGCTCACCTAGCCTTTTTGGCTAATCTGTCTAACATTGTGCCAAAAAACACACTACAAATTTTGTTGCCGATGTGCCAATATCTAGCACGTTTACCACAAAGAACCGTACAATTTTCTTTTGTTTTTTCCGATGTTGGCAGCCATTTTGAATTTCCCGAGACCGTTCCAGAGTTTGCCTCAAATCGAGGCTGAGGTGACGCTCCCTACTTATAAGCCTGCATTACAGTATAGGTATGTCATCTTAGGTTGTAAGTTTCACCCCTCTAAGACGAAATACTTTGGGACATGCACCTGTGGATACAATACGATACAACGCATGGCAACTTCTATTACATATCTATTTTACAAAATACTATGTAATTTGTATCAGACTATACACTCGTACATAATTTCTGGTGGAATTTTGGGGCTTTGCTCAAAATTGGGCCACGTCTTATATACGCTAATAAACTTTATGTTTGAGTAGCAAATGTAAACGCAAGATACCGTCTACTTCTTCACGTCAGAGCAAAAGCTTAAAGTTGCATAATCCTAAGTGCAATGGCATTAGCTACCGAGAGACCTGCATATCTATAGGGGGTATGAATCATTGGTACTTGTCGTAGACAAGAAAGTTAACGATCTCTGTTTAAAATATGATGTTCCAGGTATGCAGGATTTTAACTACCTTGTCTCCAACTGCTTCGAAATCACGCTGGAACTGTCGTGCAACAAGTTCCCGCCCGAGGCCGAGCTGGTGCAGTTCTGGGAAGACAACAAGGAGGCGCTTTTGCAATATATGGAAAAGGTAGGCCAGAAGTAGCCTCTACCAGGCTCCAGAGGTTGCTGGAAATAGTAGAAATCGATAAATACAGTTTGCCCCGTCTGGAGCCTGGTAGAGGCTAGGCCAGAAGATTTCGACATCGTGTTTTTACCTTAAAAAGGGTTATGTTTCAGTTCCATTTGTTTACGAAGTATCGATCGATCGATTGACAAATCAATCATTTATCTTTCTTTCTCGTCTGCAGCACAATACATTAGCAAGGTTTGGGGTTTAGCCTAGTAAAGGTCTTAATATAAACAGTTGGTGCTATTCAAAAATAGAGACACCCTACGACTAACGGAAGTACTGCAGCATAACACATTGGCAAGATTTTAGGTTTAGCCTAGTAAAGGTTTTAATACGCACAGGAAACGGTAGATAAAGACAATCAACCAGTTGTTTGTATAGAATGACATTCTCGACTGTTCATATTTTGTTTGTCGTCTTCTCTATTAAATTTCAGCAAATTCCGTTACATTTAAGTTTGTTTCATTGCTTTGACTCTCCATTATGTTTTGATTCAATATTTCTAGTCTCTTGAGTTATCGTTACTTTCAATTGGTTATCATCTAGTTGTGATTTTAAGGGGTTTTACCCCTCCAGAAATCTTTGAAAAACGCCACCAGGCGACATGTATTTCTGGTAAAACAAATAAACTGCAACTGGAGGTTTATTCCATGTGTTTCTTTGTTTACTGACACTGTGACAGGTACACAGCGGCATTAAAGGGTTTGTGAGGGACTCGAACAACAACGGCATCGCTGACGCTGTCATCTCCGTCAGGGGCATCAACCATGACGTCACAACAGGTCAGTTTTTTTATGTTTCTAGATCTTTGTCTGCCTGATCATTCGTCTTCTCGTTCCCTTCTCTTTCCGTCCTTCCTCTCTTCTGTTTCTCCCATTCTCTCTATCCACTGTCTATTAGTAATTCTCTTTTCACCTCCCTTCTCTTCTGGTAGTCTCTTCCTTGCTTTCTCTATCCTTTCCTCCCTGACATCTAAATATGGGTCTATAGTACAAAAAAGTATATTTCACGTAAATTTAACAACTGTCATAGGTTTTATGTGTCAATAGGTTTGTGTGAATGTGCCATAAGAAAGAGGATCCAGAAAAGCACTTCTTAATCAAAACATCCCGGCCTAAATGGGGTAGGGAATTTCTCGAGCAGCCCGCGTAACCCCTGCTTCTCCTAATGGGTCAGTGAAGTCATGCTTGTCTCGAGCATTGATGTTTCTGACATTGGGTGAAGAGATGCTGCTACAGTGACAATTAGTTTAGTGCTTAGACATAAAATAACTTTATTCCACAACAATTGTACAAGGTACAAAGTATGGCATTCACTGGTACACAGAAAACATTCTATTAGGCTACTCAGTCTATCTTATACAATATGGTGTTGCAGTATGGGATGACAATGGGATTTTATAATCATTGGAGGAGTTTCTAACGTCTAGACATTCTTTGATACACTTCCCAATGTATACCATGCATGGGTTGTCACATGTCATTATGTACTTAAATTTGCTATTCAAGTCCATTGAGATAAATAGATGAGTGGCCCCCTGCGGCCTTGCACTGAGATCGTTAAAATGATAATGCGAAAAATGCAAATATTTTTGCTCCCCCCAGCTCGTGACGGTGACTACTGGCGGCTGCTGGTGCCGGGGACGTACCGAGTGACTGCGTCGTGGGGAGGGTGGACCCAGGAGAAGACGTGCACAGCTGCGAACAGGGCCGGGGTCTGTGACTTTGTCCTGGGAGAACCGCCCACCCGGCCTTCCGGTGTCTCTACCGGGAGTTCCCCCAAGGCAATGACATGGAGCGTGATGCTGGCTGTCGCGACGCTAGTCTTCTGTTGGCTGTGATCTTTGGTGACGACGGAAATTAAGGGAACACCTAGGCTTATTCCAAAAGATATAGTTATCTTAAGTGACACAAAAAAACACATAAACTTTTGTAAGATCTTCTTCAGCTATAGATATAAAAAGGTGGACACAAATGAATTAACTTACGTACAGGCATATGAATAAATCAGCATGATCGATAAGTACAGATTCTAAGGTGTAAACATTCTTTGATGAATTTACCTGTCGGCTGTGCACAGAAGAACTTTATTGCGTGACAATTGTAACTGGTACAATGTATGGCGTCAGTACGTTGGAAACTGTGCTAAATGGTAGAGGAATACGTCAGTTTTGAGACTGTACGAGTTGGATTACGATGTTTGTTCGGTCGGCTTGGATTCGCGCCTGAATATTGTTACCGCCCGACTACTGTGCGTCGGTTGCGGTATGATGACCTCCGCTGGGGTCATGTCAAAGTGGCTTTTAAAAGAGAACGAGCCGGCAAATCTAAGCTCGTTTTCACTTTTTTGGCGACGCCTCAGGGGTGAGCCTAATGGTATAGTATTGTGTGCAGTTTGCAAGATTCTAGAAATTGCATAGGAATCTTTGTAGATTGTACCCTGAAGTCAAACACATTAAAATCTTGTGCCTTGATTATACACCCTACTATAAATTTTGAAGCGTCGAAGCTTCTCACTTTGAGGTCCTCAACCATGTTGTAAATCCTATAGGCGAAATACTGTGGCCTGCGACCTTAGTCGTTGTTGACCCTGACGGCGGTGATGTTCTTGTTGGCAGCCAAGTCCATGAACTGCTTCCCCGTGAAGTCCGTGTGGTTGGAGCATTTCTTGATCTCCATGTCATCGACCTGACGGACACATGTCAAACACGCAATCACTGTGACAATTTAACCATTAAAGGAGCATTCCTCTCCAGGTGGGTATCATAGTTCATCAGAGACTAGATTTTGATGCATGAATCCATTTTGTTTTGTCGAATACACCATAAGTTCTAGCCTGAACGCAGGGTGAACATTATAGCGATCGAGTTCTTGAATTTCCCGGAGGACCCATCAAACAATGACATCTATGTGTGGCCTTTTTTTTTCAATCATAGACTATTTTTGGCAACGCCCCAAGAGCAGGGACATTTTTCGTAAATTCTGCAAGTAGATTCACAGGCAATCAATTTTGGCAACTCCAGTAGTGACTTGGATTGCACCCCTGACGGGTACTGGCGCAATTGGGACCGAAGCATTGGATTAAGTGGTACTCACAATATCTATGGGGGTGTATGAGGCGTTGTAGTGCTCAAAGGCAGGGTTGTTTGACGCCCTGTTGTACAGAATGATGTACGCCCTCCTGCGGTGGTCGGACCTGTTCTGATCGCTGCGGTGCAGGAGGTTACAGTGGAAGAACACGACGTCACCTGGGTCTAACTCCACATGCACCAGCTCCAGCACCTGGAACAACAAGGTCCTTCACGTATACTTTTCTGTAGTCACCGAATCATGAAAAAGGTAAGTTTAAAGGAAACCCAAGCAATATGAGACTCGTGAAACTACGTCTTCGGCGTACGGCGCCTTTTTTTCTGGCTGTGAATTAGCTCGCGTCGTATGGGAGGTATTTTTATGGCCCGTACAACCCTCCAAGGTGAAAAAAGCACGTCAGACGACGCGCGGGGGCCGATTCATACATTGAAAAAAGGCGCTTTACGCGCGAAGATTTACGAGTCATAAGCTCCCTCTCACTGGATCCGCGCGGCACGCTGGCGGCCGGCGTCGCTGCGTCCTTTACTGGATTTGTGTTACCTTTGACTTACAAATGAAAATATCATTCAGAACATACAAGTATATGACCAAAAAGACAGCAAAACACACAAAGCTTAAAAAGATTCATTTTTTGTCGATGAAATTCGTTGAGTGCTTTGTCAATTCGTTCGGCCGCAGCGACGCCGCCAGCGTGCCGCGGGTCCAGTGGGCTTTAGTTACCTTTCTCAGCTGGCCAACCCTCTCCTCGTCCGCTGCTGTCTGTCCCGCCATCCGCTTGTGGTCCACACGACCTGCAAGGTGCGAGCCACGCAACACCTGAAGGAAGACGTACATGTACGTCATTGACTTTTAGTATGTTCTTCTGCCGTACGTCTATACTAATTATAAACAAGAATGTAACTTTTTTTTGGCTAAGAAATTAATTGAAGGTGAAATTAATCACCGCTGATTGTGAGTATTGATCAAGGCCAGATAAAAGAAGGAGTGATCGCTTTACTGAATCACTTTTATCTATCAACCAACCAACCAACCAACCAACCAACCAACCAATCAATCAATCAATCAATCAATCAATCAATAGATAAATAGATGAATAGAGAAATAGATAAATCACTTGTAACATTAATGACTTTTGCATTGGTTCGCAAGAGGAGTATCAATGGATATAAATCATGAAAATCATGATCTGATTTTGTAATTAACGAGAAAAGCGCACGATAGCTTAGTGGTAAATGGTTAGATAGCAATACAAGTGACACACGTAGGTTAGGTAATGCTAGGGTCACATTTCAAAGCCGGGACCCGACTGGGCTGTTTGAGAAAACAAAAAATAAAAGCTGAATATCAAGAATACACATAACGTTAACGTATGGTAATGATTGATTTTTTTAAAAATTTGGTGTGTTTTGTTGTCTTCTATATCATAGTTCCCACAAGCTGCCCGGTCGGGCCCCGGCTTGGAAATGTGACCCTAGCATAAGGGTATAGTTATGCATAAATCATGTAAATTTGGACATGATTTGCGTAATGAATGAAGTGCTGTGGTTCTAAGGAAAGGTGCCAGAGACCCATAATCGAATCATTTCTTCATTCTGCCACATACCAACATACCAAATATCATAAAGATCCAGCCGTGACTTATCGAGTTGATCTATGCTGTTAATTAAAAAAACATAAAACAACAACGAAACTAACAAAATGGCAAACAGGCACACAGACAAGCACATATGTATACATAGTCAGACACACATTCAAGCACAATTACACACGGAAACACAACTGGTGAAGGTAAAAATCTTTCTCTTTACCTGCAGACAACCGTTGGATTTGTCAGCCTTGTCCACGGCAAGCAACATATTTGCCATGTCTGGAAACAAAAGCCCGTTCTTGTACCAGTACCTTGAAGGACGAAACGGCACATAAAGAGGAAATCTGGAAAACAGTCTGTAATATCTAGAACCGTGCCTATCCAGTTCCGTTCCCATTCAGGCACCGAACTGGATATAGCCCGACTATCCAGGACTGTGCCTTGACATGGTTCTGGATAAGGCACTGTAATACGCGGACTATTCAGAACTGTGCTAAGGCTTATCTTGGTCATTTCTTCTTACAAATTGTTAGAGTTTCTTTCCAGCTTTAAGCATCTGTTGCTTTTGCCCTAGGCACGGTTCTGGATACGCGGGGACTATCCAGAACAGTGTCTTGGCAAATTTTAGTTTTCGAACTTAATTTTTAGAAGACGATTTCGAAAGCACGAGATGACGATAGCTATTTCCGATAAATGTTTAAGTTTACTTAACTTAAAGCTTGTTCTTAGTTTTCTCAATGTTTTGGCGGCTGATTCTACATGAAAACGGACAATTGGGGTGTTTGCTTACCCGTAGTCTTGGTGCCATAGGTGCTGGCCCCCAGAGTGGGCTTCTTTCATGTTGATTGTTGCACAATACTGATAAACCTCTCCCCCTAGAAGCTACAAAACAAAACAAAACAAAACAAAACGAATATAATCATTTACTAACTTTTGTTCAAAATTTTAAATCTTCAATCGAATTTTCCATTCGAATTATGGCAAGAGAATGTCGAAAGCTCTCAGACTGATCATGCGTCCCGAACGTGTGTACATTATTGTAGCGGCCTTGTCAAAACTACATGTAAACAAACAAACATGGGGTATGGTAACAAAGATGGCCGAGACCGACCGGCGAACTTTTTTTGTCGCCATATATTTATTGTTTTATGCCATATTATAGCAACCTGTGATGTTTACTCGTCAAATAATACGTCGGACTGTATTTCAGTAGATTTCACTAATCTTTATGTGTATTGTGTGTATGTCAAAAGTGTATTTCGTGTATTTCATGTATTTCTGTAAATACACAGACCGTGTAATACCTGTTCAGAGATCCCAACAACCTTCTTGCTGCGGGCGATGATGCCGGACACGTCAGTACCCGGATGTGTCCATTGAATCATGGTTAGATTCAGACCGCCGCCATCGTCCTGATTGAAGGCCATCTTTCGCAGGCCGCCATCTTCGTTCTCGATGTTCTTTTTCAGGTTTTCTAGCTCTTCCTTGTCAAACAGATTACTACATAAAGAGAGAGTGACTCATTTTTCATTAATTTCTTCACTTGAGTATTAGCAGATCTTTTAGTGTTACAGTTGTGGTAGTAATGATTTATCTAAAAGCATGATTTATGGAAATCTGAGATTACCTGACATGTTGTACGTCTGGTCGTATCTAAAAGAGACATTGCTAGCAATATTTCGCCAGCTGCATGAATTTATGGGGGGGGGGGGTTAAATCTAATTTTAGACATGGGTGATTACACAAAAGTTAATAGAGATATTTTCTGAATGGTCCATTATGTATGGGAGTTCATGTGAAAGTCCATTTGCACTATTCTAGCATCCATTCTTGTAAAGGGGACTCAAGGTACATTTCGGGGCTGGAATTACATTGCAATAGTTCACTTTTAGGCAGATTTTTTCGCACAGGGATGAATTTTGGAAATGAATTTTCGCATTGGGACGGAGATGTGAAAATATGCTGTATTTGCTCTCGCAAACGTTGCCTTTCTAGTTCTGAGTTGAATTCATTCGGGATCGCAGCCGGGCCGAAAAATAGCAGTATGTTTGAAAGGGTCACGTCCGAAAGTTCCCCCAAAACAGCCCGTACACTCCCCTTTTTCCAATTGGAACCGAAGTATACATTGGAATGTGTTCTTTAAACATAAACATTTCTTTAAACATAAACATTTCAAACCTTTGTTCTATGTCTAGAATGCTTGGATTTCTTAAATATTTGCTTTACTTGCCTATTCACTAGGTTTGTTTTCTATGCTTGGTACATCATATATACATAACCCCTCCAGAAATCGTCTTACCGAATTATGACGAAGCCATCGCGATCAAAGTCTTTCTTCATCTGCTCACTGACCTCAAATCCACCCTGCTGGTATGTGTACTCTGAGTGAAAGATTAACAATCAATCATACAAAGGCAAACAAAAAGCTGCTACAATGCACCGTTTTGACCCACTGACCCAATAGAGTGACCCAGACCTACCAACATTAAAGGAAAGACGCGAACTTGCTGCTCTCAAACTGTTTACATGTATGCTCAACCCAGACCACCCTCTGCATGATCTGGTACCTGATGTTTGATCAGAAGTCACTGGAAGGTCTTTAAGGAACTCTGGTGGATTCAGTGTCCCCTTAGCCCGAGGACGAACAGATTGTATATCTCCTTTCTCCACTATACTACCCGTCTGTAAAACAAACAATTGCAGACTGCGCCATAGTGGTTGTTGTGTGTATAGATATGTTGTGTGTGTAAGATCAACGTAATTTAAAGTACATGCATTTGTATGAACTGTATGTATTTCTGCGATGTTGATTTAAACAAATAAGGATTTTGAAAGATTTCAAAAATAAGAGCATAATTGACGGGGCACGTACAGGTAACAGCCGGTTGGAGCCGGTTTAAGCCGGTTTGAATTTTACATCGGCTTCCTCTGTAACGTGCACCTCCTCCTACAAGGGACACTAATTGTACGTCCCTTCCGAAAGACGGGTGCATCTCAAACCGAGATAGCCCTCCCAGGAACTGGGGTCTCTAAAGGCTTATTGGAACCACACGCACAACTGTGCGGTTTGTTCCAGTTGATCTACATGGGCATTCCGCACGGTACATTTACAAGCCTCTAAAATGTACAGTTGCACCACATGTAAAATTAAGGATTCAGACATATAATTATATGTCAGGAGTTCATATATTTAACATAGTGGTCATACTCTTAGCGAGTTGAAGCGTATACAAAGTATAAGTGTATAACTATAAGTCCATCATATATTTTTATAGATACATGTAATGTTTGGTAATAGTCCTTCCGCTTAACAAATGACATCGCTGAATTGAAGTCAAACCCTTTCCGTACGTTAATGGCACCGTGTTGTCCACGTAACAATTCTTCTATTCACACAATAGTTTGTAAAGCCACTGTACGACTTACCGGATGACGCCATGTTGTGGTGGCAGTCCTCTGCGGTTGGTGCACAGAATCACTATGACACTGTTACTGGCAGAATGGGCTGTAAGGGTTGCACATGGGGTTTCTTGAGATACCGGACAATAGTCTACCTGGCAGTCGCAGGGTGTCCCACGGGGTCACGTAGGGGTGATGCCCAAAAATGTCAAAAGACAACTTTTGAGCATAACGTGTGGCAACTTGTAGACTACCTGGCGGGGCCCTTTTTCCAATTGGGACCGAAGCATTAGACAGTAGATATTTTTGATACTTTCCAAAAGCCTAAAGGGTAAACTTTCATCTTTGGACTTTGACTTTAAGGTTCCTTTAACTTTGAGCTTATCCGGTATCTCGGTAAACCCCATGTGGTACGAGTTTGGATTTAGTCGTGTATTGTCCGCCAAACTATCCGTCAGATCTTGTACATGGCAAAATCGGAATTGAGCAAAGTACTGCCTACGTATACTTCTAAAAAGTAACTAACAGGTCATAGCAAATACACGTGCTAATCTTACAAATGTTGGCAACGAAAACAACAAACGTTTTACACATGCAAGCTCGAACTAGTATAGAAATTTAGTATAAACCAGTAATTTGGGCTTCTTCTCGCCTCCTTGTAATGGAGAAAATGTAGTAGGCTGAAGGTTGTGCCCGATTTACATCACATCACATCACAAAGACATCATATTTTTGCATCGTGAACATTGCTTTACATTGATTGTGACAGTTATTTTAACTAATCATGTATAGAAATGACTAAATAAATTGACTTTCAAAGTCCGATTTTCGGGCCCTAATATTGCTTGGGTTCCAGGTGAACCTTGGCCTTGTACAGCATGAAAAATGAACACGTCTTTTCGGACTGAACAAACAGGTGACGCTATAAGCAAACATCACCAAAAACAACATCTCTACAATTGTCTGTGGAAATGTGGAAGTTGAACACACAACCCCAGCAGTTGATTAACATCATACTGCAGTGTCTGCACAATTGTGTGGCCCAAGGGCTATAGAAACAGAGATGGGCGCCAGCCTATACACAGTAAGGGTGGGCTGGACGTAAACGTCAACATTCAACGTTTGATGATTTGAACATCTAAAATTTGACTAAGATACTAGAATATTCTTCAATCAGTGACTTTAGAAAGGTAACAAAACGCGAACCTCCAAATTTCCGACGACAACTGGACGTCTTGATCACGGAGTGACCTAGTCTCGCGAGAGCACGAGACTTGGTCGAGACTTGTGTAGATCTTCTGGCCTCCTAAATTTGGAGGCACGTGTTTTGTCACCTTTCTAAAGTCACTGATTGAAGAATACTCTAGTAACTGGTAATCACACGTGACTGGTGAATCTCTTCAACGATGACTAAAATACATCAGTGAACTAGACAAGACTGGCAGCTAGGTGGAAGTTTTGGTTAGTTGACAGGAGCCCCAGGTTGAAAAGGCAGCTGCCGTTTGCAGCGGATGAGCGCCTTGAAGGCACGCCTGAACAGAGGTAACTTCCATGCGTACAGAAAGGGATTGAGGACATAGTTCAGTCGGTGCAACGTAAACAACGCTACCATCGCTGCATATGGCACGAAGCCTTCATGCACATTGATGCTAAACATCAGGGCAGCTGGGGCAGTGCAGACTGTGAATGCACTGAAGATAATGAACATGTGTTTGGTTCGTTGGATTACCCTTCTTGACACGTACTGATCAGGGTTGACAAGGTTTTGATTCGCGGCTGCCATCGTCACCACAGAATCTTTCACGTAGAAGAAGATCCTCAAATAGATACCGACTACTACACAGAACACAAGCCAATAGGTAACCCCATAGATGTTGGAGATGTAGTGTGGACTGTATGGATTGCTGTCCACTACGCCACAGATATAGTTGTTTCTCAAACCGAACTCGCCATAGCCTAGAAATGCGGGCGCTACCAGCAACCCACTCACAACCCATGATGACAGAACCCACAAGAACGACTTGAAAGGGCTGAATAGTTTTGTATATGTGTCTGTTGACTTCGTGATGTGTATGCATCTGTTGAAGGCAATGAGGACCATGGATAACAATGATACGTAGATGCTTATGAAGAATAAGGCGCCTAGTACGGGACATATGGCGTGTCCGAGTGCAGGGGCATTCATCATTAGGGAGGCCAGTCCTATTGGATACTGGAACCCGGTCATGAGGATATCACTAATGCTGGTGCTCAGGATGAAGCTGTTTGCGGAACTCCGTACCTGTAGAAATAATACCCTTGTCAGATGATTACACACAGTCACCCTCCTCTTGCACGGCTGAGACCCACTTGGCAAATTCTCGACAAACCCTCCCGGACTCAGCTCTGCTCTTATCCACTCTCTTTTGTGGCAATGGCGGTGCCACTGACAGTTGCTCGCGAATAGTTAATGAGCTAGCATTACTAGTATTTGGCACGAACAGCCGTTAGTTGCTCGTGAATAATCAATGAGCTAGCCTTATTTTGGCACAAACAGCCATCATTGTGTTCTAAACCCAAAGTAGCGATGTAAGACGTAACCTGATTGGCTGATAGCTTCCCAGCCACCTTTGCGGTTTTTCCACAAGACGAGCTTGTGCCAATCCTCCGATTGGCCGAAAGCTGTTTGGTGGTGACGCCCCCATTACATCTGTAACGGTTGTGATCAACCTCCACTAACTGACCAGTCTAAATGGTTCGGACCATTTAGCCTAGTGGTTAGCGCGTTGAATTCCCAGGCCGTGCGGATCGGGATCGGCGCGGGTTTGAATCCCGGAAGCGGCGTACTCGCCCCTTTGGGTTTTTACACCTCAAATGAGAGGGGATAAGAGCAGGACTGTGTGCGGGAGGGTTTGCGGAGCATTTGTTGAGCGGGTCTCAGTGCTGCTAGAGGACTGGAGGGTGCACACAGTAAGATCATTGAGCAGAATCACACAGGAATACACAAGCAAGCGATTAGAAGAAGAACGACTGTATCTATTTGTATAAAATCCACAGTAAAACAGAGGTGCACAGTAAAACAGAGGTGCACAGTAAAACAGAGGTGCACAGTAACTCAGAAGTAGTAAGGTAAAGAAAATGAGTGAGCTTTCTGTTGGCAGGAACACCTTGTTATAATATAGCACAAATCAAATATGCGTTAGTAGTCATGACTCTATCTGTGAGCAGATGTCTGTTGTGAAAGATTCAAAAACAGGGTATGTTAAGCAAGACAGACTGGGATTAAGGACAGACAGGAGAGACCATGAGTGACTTGGAATAAAGATCTTTCCCATCGGCCACAACGACTGGAATTCGTCTTCACTTTCCATCGAATAGCCTCTCTCTGCCATTCCTTACTTTGGCATTAAAACAGTCCGAAGAAATATTGACATAATTACTCTATCAAAAGTGGAAAACGTACCTGTCTGTATGTGCAGAAGGCCAAAATGACCAGACCATTGCCCACGGTGCCCACGATGCTGTAGATGCCCGTCACTGTAGTGCTGATCACCAGTCCGTATACTGGCAAAGCTTTGCTCTCAGAGCCAGGTAGGGCTGTGTTGTTGGTGGTAACCGTTTGGTTAGCTACAAGGGGAGAACAGACGAATCACAATAACCATGCGAGAATAGCAACTGGTAGTAAAGTAAATATGCATAGCTTAACACACAATCGGCGTGGCGTAACGGTTAGAGCGTTGGACTAAGAACATATAGGTCCAGGGTTCGATACTCACCATGCCCCGACTCACCATGTGCCTTTGGGAAATACATAACCTTCCCAGACAGTGGAGTGACGCCCACCGAGCCACTTTGGCTAATCTGTCAAAATGTGTCAAAATGTGTGCCAAAAACACCCACCGAGCCACTTTGGCTATTGGACCAAAGGTCATATAGGTCCAGGGTTCGATACTCACCATGCCCCGACTCACCATGTGCCTTTGGGAAATACAAAACCTTCCCAGACGGTGGAGTGACGCCCACCGAGCCACTTTGGCTAATCTGTCAAAATGTGTGCCAAAAACACCCACCGAGCCACTTTGGCTATTGGACCAAAGGTCATATAGGTCCAGGGTTCGATACTCACCATGCCCCGACTCACCATGTGCCTTTGGGAAATACATAACCTTCCCAGACAGTGGAGTGACGCCCACCGAGCCACTTTGGCTAATCTGTCAAAATGTGTCAAAATGTGTGCCAAAAACACCCACCGAGCCACTTTGGCTATTGGACCAAAGGTCATATAGGTCCAGGGTTCGATACTCACCATGCCCCGACTCACCATATGCCTTTGGGAAATACAAAACCTTCCCAGACGGTGGAGTGACGCCCACCGAGCCACTTTGGCTAATCTGTCAAAATGTGTGCCAAAAACACCCACCGAGCCACTTTGGCTATTGGACCAAAGGTCATATAGGTCCAGGGTTCGATACTCACCATGCCCCGACTCACCATGTGCCTTTGGGAAATACAAAACCTTCCCAGACAGTGGAGTGACGCCCACCGAGCCACTTTGGCTAATCTGTCAAAATGTGTCAAAATGTGTGCCAAAAACACCCACCGAGCCACTTTGGCTATTGGACCAAAGGTCATATAGGTCCAGGGTTCGATACTCACCATGCCCCGACTCACCATGTGCCTTTGGGAAATACAAAACCTTCCCAGACGGTGGAGTGACGCCCACCGAGCCACTTTGGCTAATCTGTCAAAATGTGTGCCAAAAACACACCACGGATCTGGTGTGCCAATGTGCCAACATCTGCACATTGACATCAACCAAGAGCCAAACAATTTTTTAAAAGACACATTTCGTAATCTGTACATCGATTTTAGATCATCTGTTTTTCATTCATGTCTCAAACTACATTGTATGCCGAGAGGATATGCATGTAAAACACTAGGACCCATCAACCGTTCTTGAAAACAGGGGCCGGTACCGACTTCCAGTGACATTTAACCCGTTCCACCTTTTTAAGTCGGGTCCTCAGTTATCCTGAGAAAGAAGACCAGTTGGATATTCATATGTTTTGTGTTGGAAAATGGAGTATATAGATGTGAATGCTGTCACTTACCCATTGTGACATTGCCAATGAAGTCGTCCAGTACCTTGTCATGGAGGGTTTTGCAGGTCGTTTCCAAATCCACTCCTAACAGTATAACGATACAAGTGCCTTCGCGTTATAAGCTGATAATACTCCCCCTAAAACAAAATCATCATCTCTGCAAGCAATGTTCTCATTTTCTTCAATCCTTGACTGTACATAATGCATTTGAAATGTGTTGTGATTTTGACTTTCCTTGTATGGACTTATTCACTTCAAGGTGATTCATTTTGTATAATAAAACCACGAAAAGGCTTACTGTCGGGTACAAGATCAAAATGTCGCCATGGACAATACGTCTCACAACTTAGTAGGATAAGATACACAATATCTATACCAAAAACAGCCGAGGACACAATGAAAGAAAAAGATATGCAAATTCACAGCAACGTAGATCTTTTGCTACCGTGAAGATAAAGTGAATTACAGTATATAGCAGCCAAACGGCAATACACTGCCACACCCTGGAAGGTCTCTTACCAGATTCTGTCCAGTGTGAATCGTCAAGTGTCACAGAAGTGTGCGCATCGTCGTGTGTTTGGCTTGTCGGAGCGACCGTAACTGGCCGGGCTTCCAACAACGGTAGAATAGTAACTGGAAACAGAATAATGGTCCAGTTATGGAAAACAATGGAACTATAAGATTTCCTAATTAATCATACCAATTAAGTCCTCATTTGTATAAAATTTTGTTGAAGTGTGTACATCTCTGCCTTAACTACCTGCATGCCTAAAATGATGGAAATCCGTCTTTCATTTCTTCATCATTCGTGCAAGTAAGCGAATGCAGTGCATATTTCAAACATTATATCATTTTCCAATAAGCGAATTTACAGAAGTTCAGGTAGGATCTAGGAGCAAGCGTCCATATTTTCTTACACATACATTAATTTAGTCGACAATTTTCGAACTTTTGAGCGTACGGCTGCGTATTGACAAAATTCAATACAGAACTCATACGGATTTGCATACTAGTATTTTTAAAAGCAAATTGCTATCAATGTACCGGTTAGGGGAAAGCGCAAATTACTTAAAGATTTGCTAGGAGAATAATTCTAGATACGCAGGGGAAACTATGGTATGGAGTGAAACATGAAAACAACACAGTTCACTCACAACACGCCAAAAATAGTCACTCAAGCAACTGGATAAGATTTTGAAACAGTCAGACGTTTCAGACAGCATCCGCTATCTTTCGTCAGTGACTAAAGAAGGATCTGGTAGAACAGGTTTTATACCAAAACTCTGAATAGATATGTTAATGAATGGAAGACAATTTCGGATGGTTCGATAGATAGTAAGTTAAGACAAGGTTGTATGCTAATGAATCAATTAGCTCCTGTTGTTTTAGGAGCTAAATGTTTGTTTGGGGGGGGGTGCGTTGTCCTGAGTGCCTGAAAGTTCAACGCGGAGACCCCCTTTTCTGTTGATGGCGGGATTATACATTCTCTCATATATTGCTTCCCTAACTCCCCGTTTAAACCAACGGCGTTCGCGGTCTAGAATATCTGTAGATTCTATATTGAATGAGTGTCCCTGGCTGTGTTGTAGGTGGTGGTAAATGGCCAAGGAATATCTGTTTCCGCTCTTTCTGCAGTGTTCGTTGTACCTTTGTCTTAGTGGCCGACTAGTCTCCCCAATGTACATGTTATTGCAGATGGGCTCCTCACACTTCAGTTTGTAGATGAAATTGGCTTTGGTGCCTTTTCACTCCTACACCTGTTGTATTGTGCACATGACAAACAAAATTAAAGAAGAGCAAAATGCTTGACAAAACAAGAGTAAAACACATACCTATTGGTGTCCACCAGAAAAGAAGACTTGGCAACAGACAGATGATAAATCGATTCATTTTGTCACCAAGAAAGCAACACGTCCCTTATCTTTTTCAACAACAGAATCCTGAAACCTGCTATTCTGCTCAATATGTGCTCGTCATTAGCGCTTATTAGATGATTTTTCGCCCAGGTGAGGTGACGTGAAATGAAGCGAGGCTGAAAACGCTCCCAAGAGCCTACAAATAAGGAACGTTGTCATGGAAACGAGTGCGCACAGGTGGCTATTAAGTGACACTGCAGGAGGCCAAGAGTAAAATCGGGTCTCATTAATTACTGAAAACATCAGATAGCTACCACCGAAAACAACCCAAACCAACAGAAAACAAATTATCGTCGTTAGGTCGGCCATTCGTAGGGCCAGGGGGGTGCCAATATAATCTTTCGTACTCGGTAGGGATTTAAAGGCATACACACACGCGCGCATGCGCTCACACGTTTCTTTATGCTGAACACCACATCTGTCAGGCACACAAACCTACCTGTCCTTGGTACTGAAATACAACATTTTGTTCGTTTTCTCCTCACTTTCTTTGGCGGGCCAGCGTTTTTGATGACATGTATGATGATACCATCACTTGAAAGGGAGAGTGCCATATACAGACTCTCATGACACGACCCGGAGACGTACGGAAATGTATACTGTCACTCTCTATAAAACTTTTCAAGCAGTTCGTCTCTCTTATATCATTAGTCTGTTTCCAAAGTGTTAAACGGTTTTCACAAACACGTGAGGTAAAAAAAGTTGCAAGTCCATGTTACTCAAATCACTGCTTTATTTCCTTGCAGAGGGTGGGGGATACAAAAATAGGTGAGAGTTGGCACTAAAGGCTGCATGGCTTTCTTTTTATGCAACTAAGAATCAAAGCATGTACAATATAATATTGGTACCACAGGACACATCTGGCATTTTAACATCACAAAACTTCACAAACTATGATAAATTATTTGATATACAAATGCCGCTGTATGTAATTCTCAAACCACAGAAAATACACACTGTCACAATTAAATCTTAGAATATACACGGGTATGTTTTTGTATATGTCACAACCAGTGTGCTTTTATTCATCTGAAACATGCAGAGGAAAAATCTGCATGTACACACTCAGGCACTATAGCACACTGCTCTGCAGAGCATTATAGCAAAGGATTCTTATTAATAAGATTATACATTTTAAGTACAAACATATCGAAACAGCATTCACTTTTAAGTCACTCTTAAAAGACAAACAAAATAGTCGGTGGAAGAATGATATATATAATATGACTTATACACAACAAAATCAAACTGAAACCTATCAACTTCCATTAACATTAATCTGCCAGGTTACATATATCCGCCACCCAAACAGTGGGTTTGAGAGATCTCTCGTGCAGTACTCCCCAGGTACAATGTATGCACAGTTTAGATATTCATAGTACATTACTAGTACATGTATACTGCCAGGCGTTGGGTTGGAGATCTGTTTGAATGTATCTTTTCAGGGTGGTAAAATGATATAACCTGGTGGAATTATGTACAATGTAGATGTTACTTCTTCAATAGCAAATTTTCCATCAATGTTTCTCAAGCAATTCCACAACATATTTCAAAACAGTAATTATTAGTACTTGCATAAAGGTGATATCTAAGTACATAGGACTCAATTTTGACAGTTGGTGTAACAGTTCTACTAGCTCAATGATAATCTTTATGGCCTCTTTTCTTAACACCTACAGAACAAGACATTGACAATTTTTTTCAGCATATCTGCACTTAGCTCAATATAGGCACACTAAGGCATTTCAACAGTTACAAATATTCTGATTATACTTTGAAGATTGAGTAGTACAAGTACATGTAGTTTTGATTGAACAGTATAGTCAACTTCTCTGTCACAATGTATGTACAACAATAATTCTCTTCTTGATTTGATACACACATATAGCAGCAGTCTAGCCAAGTGCACATCATTGGTATCTCTTCTGTCTCTTCTGGATTAGGGGCCATGTTGATTCGATTATTATTGGATGACATCCTCTGGGAACCCCAAAACTGATGCGAGCATGCAAATAAAAAAAAATTGGCCAGAATATATTTCTAGAGCATAGAATATACAAAATTTACAAACCTTTTAAGCAATCTACACTGTGTATCAATTCTCTATGTATATCTTGGAATGTCTAAGCCTCCAAAATCTATAATTTGGCATATTTTGTTGATATTTGCATGGTACATACAATATGAAATGCTCACTGTGAATTGTGACTAAAATTTTCCACATTTAGGCCACACCAATTTAATTTCTTGGTTAACTTACAGATTTTTTTTTCATTTTAGCAAAAAAATCATGAAAACAGAAGGCTGGGGTGAAAACTTGCACCTGACCCTGTTCACTCCCTGATACTGTGTGCACCAAAGTACTAACTTTCCTCTGAGATTCTGTTTTCCTGTTGATTTTCCAATCTAGCATTTTTTTAAATTCCATTAACCAAGAAATTAAAATGGTGTGGCCTTAGATACAAATGTTTTTTATTTTAATTTTTCAATTTGATCAGTCAAAAACAATAACGCTGCAAAGAAACCCTGAACATCAAATTTTACACACATGTAGTATCCATGAAAATACTGGCTTTTAGTCAGCCTTGTCTGTATGTCATAATTACTGGCCACTGCATTATCAACATTTGTGCATATATGACACGATATTCATTGGTATATTTCACTCTGAATTGCACGATAAAAATATCTATTACATGTACATGGATACAATAATTCTATGTCATGGCTTTGGAGTATAATTTAGCTTCAGTCAGTTTATGTAATCCTCTATTATATAGCTTTTCTTCCATATTTTTCCTTGTATTATAAAATGATGCACACATTAGACATGGCAACGTCAAAGAATATCATATCTCAACATCAAAACTTTTCTACCAACATGACAAACTTTTTAGATAGCCTGCATCAAATCATTTTGAGGGAATACAACACAGAAAACGTATTCTTAGAACACATATTAGCTGTTTTCCTGTTTTAATTTCCTATTGACATATTCAACTTTTTTCCAGATATAGGCTGCATTGGATCACTATAAGAAGGGAATATTATGTACAAAAATGCATTCTCAGAACACTTTTATTTGCAGATATTTACTTTATATTCATAAAGGCTCTTTAAACTTTATTCATAAATGCTTCCACGAGCAAGCAGAAATACCACAAAAGGGTCAAAATTCAATTTCAAATTGATAGAACAATAAATCTCAAACTCCTACATAATGAAGACTATTTTCAAGCTAATAATCAAAGGTGCACAAAACAGCAGTTGGTGTTCTTACATCTGATTGGCTGGAACTGAAAGATCCAAGCTTGTGATTGGTTGTTTAGAATGGCAGGCGGGCGGTGTTATGTGTTCTTACATCTGATTGGCTGGGACTGGAAGATCCTGGCTTGTGATTGGTTGTTTAGAATGGCAGGTAGGCAGTGCCATGTGTCCTTACATCTGATTGGCTGGAACTGGAAAATCCAGGCTTGTGATTGGTTGTTTAGAATGGCAGGCGTGCATGATATGCATCCACGTCGTCATCATCATCATCGCCATCACTCTCAGCATCCAACTAGAAAGAGAAGATACAGATTCTTAGTGGGGTACGTCTAAGACTTAGACTTTTAGTTCTTTCAGCACTGACCAGAGTATAGTACCGTGATCATTGCAGCTATACTAGTATGTCGATAGAAGACCTCTATCATTTATCATATTAAATATTGTGCCATATTTACTGGATTTAAGGAACTTTTTACTTGGAGACCTTTTCAGCTGGGAGAGGGGGAAGAGGGTGTGAAGGTTAAATGAAAAACAAGGAAAACAGTAAATGTATCTATAATTATACACAAGCCGACAGATACACACATGTAGCTCATATCTTATCCAAGAGTTAATAACCTTCTCCCTGCTGCCTAAATCTGTAACCTGAATAGAGAATGGGGTGCCAAATAGCTACCTCAGTGTGCTAAAGGTTAAGTTCAACTTTTCAATAAAGAGTCTTGATTTCAATAAAACATTTCTATCTCAATCCATTGTTTTCTGTGCAGTAAGACTTAGTGTTTAAATTGTTTAATCAAATGCTGAATTTTAGTAACAGTGTAACAGTAACTGTAACTAACACACTCTGAGACTGGTTGACATGTTTAATCTGTATTTAGTGTGCTTTTGCCCCTGATAATTACTAAATTCACATTAGAACCACAAAACTTGTCAAAACACATTCCAAGTCTTATACAGCTGTTATTTGCAACTTGTAATTCTAAAACTAAAGACAGCAGCTGCAACTAACTACTTTTTCAAGTTTGGCAGAGACAAAAACTAGACTGAAAATAAAGTTAACTAGATGTTAGATGTTGCAGTCTAAAAGCAGAAAACATTGTTGTTATTTTCTGTTAAGAAGCACACTACAACAAAGACCAAACACCAAGCAAAACAACAAGTGGGCAGACATTGCTACGACAGACAAGCACATTGTATACCTTACGCCATGCTTATATTAGCGATCACATCCCTCAAGTATCAAAGTCATCATCTTCCCTATCTGGGTCCACTCCAGACGTGGGGTTGTCCAGCTAGAGACGGTTCAACATTAAAGGTTAGACATGCATAATCTATAGTCATCATCTCCCCACTTGACAGGGCCTGAAACAACACGCCCTTCTCGTAGCAGGGTCGAATTGCTCGGCAACAAAGCCTCCAGTCATTGTTGAAATGGCAAATTCCTTAGCTTTGATGGCACAAAAGGTTATAGTTTACTATATAATAAAGGTTTGATATTTAAACCCATTCTTAACATGTACTAAATATAACATACCTACATCAATTAAAAAATGTCTGCTATAATGCTGTTTTATGAAATAACTTAAGATGGATACGTTAAAGAAAGTTATACATCAACGCAATAAGATACGGAATATAAAGCTGTAATTGTAGAGATTGATTGCCCAAAGGGTTAAAGGTTGAAGTTTAAAGTTGAACTTACTGCTTCCATCTCTGTCTCTGTGTAGAACTTCTTCATGACGTGGTTCCTGAAGGGGATGAGGAGAATCAGGAGGAAAGGGAAGGCCAGGGCCGCCTGGGTCGACTTTACGATCCACAGGAACGTGATGAAGACCAGCTGTATCACAGTGAAGATGTGGATCTTCCTCGTTTTCACCTGGAGTAAAATAGAGAAATGTAAGAATAGCAGCCTGGGTAGACTTTGAGATCCACAGGAATGTGATGAACACAAGCTGGATCACTGTGAAGATGTGGATCTTCCTCGGTTTCACCTGGAGTAAAAAAATAGATGTCTTTTGAATAAACATAAGAAAAGGAAAGTCATAAACCAGCCTGGGTCGACTTTGCGACCCAGAGGAATGTGATGAACACCAGCTTGATCACTGTAAAGATGTGGATCTTCCCCATTTTCACCAGTGGAGTAAATAACTGGTACATGTATCTTCAAACAATCTTTTGTGCCACTGGGTGGGATAGTTGAAGATTTTGAAGCAAACCATAGAAACGTGTCATTTGTCATCTGAATTTTGCTGTTTTCCAAAAAAAAACTCAGCTAGGATGAAGACAACTGAAAATTGTTAGTTGTTCATGTATACATGTACAAACTTAATGTAATCTATAGAATGAATAATAAAAGGTAAAACAACGTATAATACAGTTTGGCAAATTCCTTCACATCAAGATATCAAGTCAGTCCACCATTCAAATTTGCATAATGAAAAAAATGTCTTTCACATCTAAGTCAGTCACTCTGAGTTTGAACTTAGTCTGTAGAAGAAAAAAAACAACTAACTTAGGTGTAATCAATAATGCCTACCTTTCTGACGTAGCGCACACTGCTAGGGTGGTGTTTGGGAGGCATGAACATGAGGCCGATCCTCTCAAAGATCTGAGTAGCAGCAAGAGAAGTGATGCCCAGGTACAGGAACACTCCAAACAGCACGGCTAGAGGAATTCTCCTCAGTACAGGCTGGAGTGTCATGGTTATTCCTGTAACATATTCAAGTTGAAGCAGTAATGAGAATGTATGTCTTGATCAAGTTTTAGCTTACTGTTTATTTCAAACATAGAAAATATTTGATGGACATGCAGCCACTCTCTCATTGGTTGAACAGATAATTGCGATTGACAGTCAGGATCAGTCTACTGAGCTTTAATCTTAGCACATTTATGCTTTTCCTAAGTATTTATCAATAACGAAATGCAGCCCTTTTTTTCAGTGACGTCACAGAAGCGCTGGATAAAAAATTGGATGTGTCAAGTTTTCGAATGGTGTTGGAATTTACAGTCTAACTTCAGGTTACTTGATAACCTTCTCCCTGTTGCCTAACCCCGTAACCAATAGAGAATTAGTAGTCAAATGGCTACTTCAGAGTGCCAAAGGTTAAAGGCAGGCTAAACTTAATTTCGTAAAGCATACTGCAGTATGTTAAATATACCACTAAGACCAGTTCTGACTTCTTTTACACCAGTCCATCATTGATTAGCGTTTTTACAACATTTGAAATTTGCGGTGTGGTGATGTAATACTGGCGATGTCCAAAGCCCTTTGACCTTTGTGACGTCAGATTCCGAGTCGGAGGAATGGCGTCTGGAGTAATTCCTATGGTGCAGGTGTGGCCGACTCGGAATCTGACGTCACAAAGGTCAAAGGTCTTTGGACATCGCCAGTATTACATCACCACACCGCAAATTTCAAATATTGTAAAAACGCTGATCTATGAATGATGGACTCATGTAAAAGAAGTCAGAACTGGTCTTAGTGGTATATTTAACATACTGCAGTATGCTTTACGAAATTAAGTTTAGCCTGCCTTTAAATGTGACATGCAGTTGACTTACCCATCATGACGTGTACCAGAAGGTTGGTAAGTCTCTGTTCCTTTACTGATAGCAGTTTGGGCTTCTCGCCGGGCGCGTGGGTCTTACTGTACACCGTCAGGCTCTCGAAGTGCGACACGGAGCGTACTGTCGCCGCGCACATCCACGGGAGTCCGAAGAACCCGCTGATTGCCACGGTACCGCAGATCAACAACAGATCCAGGTGGTAGCCCGAACCTTTCTTCAGGTTGTTCTCCTTCTTGTTAATGATCATCCTGCATGAAAGAGGAGTAAAAAAAGGATATACTAAGTTAAGATAAAGGTACAACATGTAGTCCTATAGCCTTTTTTTGAAGGTTGTAGGGGTAGTGGGTTATTCAACTTATATATTGTGTCTTGAGCAAGGTATTGGAAGGTGGAGTCCAACCCTCTCCTTCCACTCGTCTTTTACCTCTCAAACCGAAGTCAGGTACCCAATTTTACACCTGAGCGGAGAGAGGAAAGTCATGTAATTTAATGCCTTTCCCTAGGGCGTACGTCCAGTATGAATCAGGTCTATGTCAAATCCTTGTGAGATGGGGAACAACAGACAATAAAAACTTTACTGGATAGTGAGTGAGTGTATCCACCTTTTAACCTTCTTTTCAACCCTAATGCATTAACCATGTGTGTAAACACTCAGCACTGGCCTTGTTGTAAACTACCCCCAAGTCAAGTGTTTTTTCTGGAAACACCAGGTGCTTGCTGTTAATGTTTTCCCACAACAAGTTCTTTAAGGCCAATCTGTAGAATTTTACATCTTTACAGCCCACAATTTAGATCATCAGATAACAGCTATGTCAAAAACAACTCTAAACCCGAAAACATAAGCTGAGATGCAAAAGTGCAAATAGTCTAGAGAAAGGAAGTCAGAATTGTTATTGTTCCTTTTCCCACTTTTTTCTGTCATACATGTGCAAGTTTCTAACGTATTCTGATTTGTATTGTGAAACCATTCGGATTTTTGACTTTTACAATGTACTTTACAATCCGAAGTCACCCTGGACTTTGACACATGCGTGGAGTGAGGAAGGTTGCCCAAAATGCCTTAAATCTGAAGGACATAGCCTGGAAAGCTAGGAATCGAACCTGTGATCTCTTGTCTGCTAGCTTAGCAACTGCAATTCAACACCATGTACAAAGAAAGATTCTGACTTACTCTGTGATCTGTATTTCTATGAACAGGAGGATGAAGACCAGGAATGCTGGGATGACGGCGGCGAAGATGGCCCACGTCTGGATGGTCTTGTCCTTCCCCATGGGGTTAATGAGCCAGGACCGCAGCTTGGGGTCGGTGGGGGTGAAGCCGTCAGGCACCTCCAGTTTCTGAAAAAAAGAATGAATCAAATATCTAACTCATATAAAGAAAAAGATATTGGAGATCTATTTCCAGACGTTTCGAGTGACTTTTCAGTAGGTAAACAGTATAATTATCATAATATTAAAGACAATTCAAACTCTACAACTGGATCAAATTTGGAGATTTACTTCCGGACGTTTCGAGTGACATCCATCACTCTTCTTCAGCGTCACTATTTTCAACAGACTGTAGTACTGTACTTCTTACTGGAAAAAAACGGTTGAACATGTCAAAGTCGATAACTCATAAGGATCGTACATGTACATGTACATGTACGTGTATGTAGTAAGAAGTACTACTGTAACAGAACTGTTCATTGATTTCGTTCTGTCAGTTCATTATAATTATAGTGATGCCAAAGAAGAGTGATGGATGCCACTCAAAACGTCCGGAAGTAAATCTCCAAATTTTATCCAGTTGTAGAGTTTGAATTGTCTTTAATATATACTCAGTCTGTTTACTGGATGTCTAACCTTCATAAACAAATCAAATATTTGTTGATATCAAGCCCCCTGGTTATTCAGTGCGTAATATTACAATGTACAAAAACGCTACAATCATGTTACAATTAGGAAAAACAATAACCTGGTAAGAAAATCAATAAGGTCACAAAAAGAGAAAAAGGTTTCACCTGTGTATAAACGTCCTGGAAAAAGAAGTCGATGCAGACCATCACCACGATGGCGATCAGTAGACCAAAGTCTCCCAGGCCTCTCCTGGTCTGTGGAAAAAAAATTATATTTGTTAGTCCAAAAAGTCAATAAATGCTAAATGTTTGTAGCAGCTACAGCAGGGGATTATCTAAAACCATTGATTTAAAAATGGGAGGACAAGGACCAACTAGAAAAGTCTGACCACTCTAGCTCCCTGAAGATAGAGCTACATAGAAAAGTACCACAAGTATCACACTTATAGAAAAAGGTAAGGGACCTTCCCAATATGATCGTCGATCAAATAAGTCTGTCCCTATACGCAGCTTGAACTGTAAATCCGTACAAACTGTTGCGTCATGAGGTAGTTTACCAGGTATCCAGTACAAACAAACAAACAAATAAACAAGTAAGAGATGTAGGACTTACTCCACGACTAAGGAACTTGCTGTTCTTGAACTTCCTTAGGAAGTACGCAACGAAGAATGTCCCGAAGCAGAGTATGGTGGACATCAGTGCAGTGTTGGGTTGATTCTTGATTTCCTTCGCTTCGTAACCGTCCGGATCTGCGTACGCCACAGATTCCCCAAACCCTGCTGGCATCGGCATTCTCCGAGAATTATTTGCCTGGCTGTTTAGGAAATCATCGATGGGTGTGTTGTTGCCTAAGAGCGTTCCATTTAAGGCATCGATGGGGGCGTATGTGGTGTTGACCCAAAGCGTCCCGTTCCTGTTGAATATTGGTGGGCCAAGGGTTTCGTCATAGTAGTAGCAGTCAGAACACAGGGGGTTCTTGGTATAAACCTGAAGAAGAAGGGGGGGGGTAAAGATTAGCATCGTAAGATAACTTTATTGCTCAACAATTGTACAACTACAAGGTACAAAGTATGGCTGGTAAGTAGTTTATATATATATATCTAAGGGCTTAAAATCTACCTAATACAAGAGTGTATAGTATGGGTTTAGAATGGGTTCTTACAATCATTGGAGGAATTTCTATCGTGTAGACATTCTTTAATATATTTTTCTATGTATACCATGCAGGGGTTGTCATATGTCAATATGTACTTATTAATAAGTTTGAAGAGCATACCCAGCTTTTGTGGTGGTTTAGCTGTCCATGAACTACAAGTATATCACACTACTTTCAGGGAGGGGGTGTATACGCTGGAAATGCTGCTGCAGTACTGAAAATACTGCTAGGGGGCCCAAAATTGCTGTGTTTCTTGGGGACCTCAATAACTAGTTCCCACATACCAAAATTCAAACAAATCCATCAAAAGGATCTTTTTGAGCTATACACTCAGTCTGTCAGTGTATATGATTGTGCGAACATACAAACACAACCAAAAACAGTACCCCCGTCGGAGGTGAACCTCCTTCCCTTAGGTAATCAACACGGACCTTTGATAGAAACTTGAAGACTTCGTAGATGAAGATGAACGAAATGAGGAACGCGAAGACCTCCTCAGTGAACCTTGTGACGTAGCGTACGAACACGCCGGCCTCGAAGGCGACCGTGATGACACAGATGACCAGGATCCACAGGCCGATCCACAGTCGCCACGTCATGAACTCTATTTTATTGCTTTCACAAAACTGTGGGATAAAAACGACATAAAAATGCACGGGTGAACACGGGTGTATACTTTCATCAGATTGGGAAATTACTGTGTAAAATAAGGAAGACATACAGTCCTTTCAAATGTCGCAGGCTAGGCATTAGCTATTAGTTGTGAGGAGTTAAGATACACAGTTCAAGAAAGTACTGAACAAGTCCATGATTTTCAATTCTGTAGGTTTCTTATATATTGTATATCTTAGAAAGGTTAAGTCACACCTACACTGTATTGGAGAATGAACTTTGTTAATGCTTTACCTCAGACTCTTTAAGGATGATGAAGGATGATAATAATGATTATACACAAGTCATAATTTCTTTTTAATAGTATATCACAAAATATATTATACTAGGCCTAGTCTATTATAATCATCATGAAAACAGCAACTAAATGTTAAATTGTAGGGTACTGAAAAATATGACCAAACTAGAATGTCTCACAGATTAAAAATGAGGGCCAAAGAGCATATTTCAACAATCCAAACAAAATGGGACACAAAACAGAACCGCACCTCATACCACCTCAACTTGTGTTAAATTGTGGAAAAAAACACAGAAAAACTGACTATTTCTGAAAAAAATTGAAAATAAAGGGGAAACAAAACAGAACCCCACCTCATATAAACTCTGATCGTACACCAGGAAGGGCCCTGTGGCTGCGATGATGATGATGGGCTGCCCTGCCAGCAGGGAGAATAGACCCCCGCTGATGGCCGTTGCAATGATCATCTCCGACACACCGATGTGGTTATGGGTCTTGTCACCTAAGGGAAAACAGATAATCTAGTTGTGAGTAGTGCTGCATAGTTACCTAAACCCATGTTCAGGTTCAGGTCCGGATTCAAGTTTGGAGGTTCAGGTTCAGGTCCGGATACAGTACAGATCTGAACCCAGAGCATAAATGTATGTGTGCTGAAAGTAATTCTTTTCCTATTACATGTAAAATTGCAAAAATAGCCCAGTAGCCACAGGGTGTCTAACGGGGCCACGTAGGGGTCACGCCCAAAGGCGCCTAAACACAGTCCAAAAACTACCTGGCAGGCCCCTTCTTCCAATTGTGAACAGTGGACTACGGCTTAACGTCCGATCCTAAAGACTGTGACCCTTTCTGGTAGCATACATATCGGGTGAGCGACACAGCCAGGATTGAACTCACGACCCTTAGTTCCAGAGACGAGGCCGCTAACCACTTCACTACGCACTCTACATGTACATAGTTGTGACCATAGCATGAGATGGATGACTCACTCAGTAAGCCACCGAAGGTGATGACAGGCGTCACACAGGTGAAGAAGATGAAGAAGAAAGCCATGAGGCACTGGAAGTTCAGGCCGTCCACGAAGTCGCTGACGTAGTAAGGAAACCTCCTCTGGATGTCCCTCTTCAGCCCTCCGAAATATTTGCCCGTTCTCCGCAAAGGGTCGTCTTCTGGTTCTTGAGAAACAGTCTTCTTGAGAAGTCCTGGGGAGGTACAGTAAAGATTGTTCATGTCTTTTGAGTATAATACAGTAAAATTATTAATGCAGAAATTAAATGTTCGAGGTGGTTTTATGTTCGTGGTTTTCGCAGTGAACTCTTAACTGAGAACTTAAAACCACTGTGAAAAGCCGTTCCATTGGGAGACTGCAGCGCTATTATATTGTCACAACTACCGCGAACACTCCATTTTTTTCCTACCGCAAAATCAAATCCCCCCTGAACATTTCTGTATCTACAGTATATGCAGAATCATGAGGATTGCTGGGGTTGAAATCCGGGTTTGACTGTATTTTCTACTGAGTGTATAATAACAGTTCTCCTTTGAATTCTACAGTTCGTTTAACCTTAAGCACACTTAAGTAACCATTTGGCTACCGATCTTTGTTGTTTATGGGCTTAGGCAGCAGGGAAAAGGTTAAACCTATCTCAACTTGGGTCTCCTACAATTTTATCAATTGTTTTGTTAATCAACAGTTCTACGTTTGTTTAACCTTTAGCACGCTGCAGTAGTTGCTTAGCTACATGTCTTTGTACCAATCTCTTCTGGTTATGGGGTTAGGTGACGTCGGCGTGGCGTAACGGTTACAGCGTTGAACTCGGAATCCGTAGGTCCCGAGTTCGATACTCACCATGCCCCGACGGTGTGCCCTTGGGAAAGGCACTTTACACTACCTTCCCGGACGGTGGAGTGACGCCCACCGAGCCTACTCGGCAAATCTGTCAAACTGGGTGCCAAAAACACCCTATGGATTTGGTTGCCGATGTGCCAACATCTAGCACATTTGCCACTGAGAACCGTTAAATTTTTTATTATTTTTTTATCTATGGGGTTAGGCCGCAGGGCGAAGGTTAAACTAATCTCACCTTCGGTCTCATCCTGCATTTTCTGTCTCCTCCTCCGCAGGCGTTTCCGCTGCAGCCTGGCGATTGGCTCCAGCAGGCGCCTGTCAAAGTCGCCCGGGGGCAGCACGATACTGTCTGCCAGAAACTCGTTAATCCCCCTCAGCAGGTCGCTACGGTCGTCCGCTCTGTACGCCATCTCGTGAAAGGTCTGAAGGGGAGAGGTTATGGTGGAATAGTTACAAATAACTGCTGCACTGATACTTGAAGTTTTCATGTTGTTTTCATGCCGCATTGATGCCGACTGGCACGGTGATTTCACAACAATTATGACTGTCCAAGTTTCCCTCCCTAAACTGTCAACCCAACAAAGCCTTGAACCAATTAGTTGGAGCAGTGCCACATTGATGCTATTTTCTGCCACAGCAATCAAAATTGTACAATTCAACAACAAAAAAAGACAATATACAACTGATAGGGACTTGAATGTATGCACAAGTATGAACAGTCCCTTGCCAAACTGTTGCCTAGTTTACATTAGACAACAGTTTGGCAAAGGACTGGCCCTTACATCATTAGCCATGAGGGTGGATATGGAGCGACCGATGTCGTTGTAGTCTGTGGCTCCGCTGGTCGGACCCAGCAACACGAACAGGAAACGGACGGGGAGGGGGACCGCAGTCAGGGTGCCAATCTCTACTCCCTGAAAATAACAGATTAGAGGTTTTCAATTATATATACTGGGTACACTAATTGCAATGCGACATAAAAATCGTGTAACGAACTACAATGAGTGTGACCGTGCTGTAAGTATATAATAAAGATATGCTGAAACCACATTGTAATTTCCATTACGTCATACCTGGGAAATGGTAATGTTCAATACAGGTTTCAGACCGGGTGATAACTTGAGTTATCACACAGACGTCTACTTTTATCACATGGGCTTCCATTAGAATCTTACGAATGCACTTCCCATGCGCCGACTGTGATGTTGTCGAAAATTTGAATACTGGATTCGGACATTTGGATTGTTGCAGCAGCTGTTATAATTTTTTATTCCAGGACATCAAATTTTCTAAAAGTTCTGGCGCATTTCACATTAAAAGATGTCTTCTAAGATGGGTATATGACATAGATGAAATGAAATGGTGATATGGAATGCACATTGTTGTATTCTATAATAGTCTAATTTTACACAAAAAGTTGAATGTCCTCAACCACATTTAATTAAATGTTACAGTAGCAAACTAAATGTTTCAAAGTTTTCTTGGTTGCCCCTGGTGCCTTACCCGAGCCAGCCTAACGAACGCCATCGTTGGTTTATCGAGGAAGTCCACGGCTCCCACGAGTACGGTGGTGGCCTCGGCATCTTCGGGAATCTTCTTCAGGATAGGGACCTTGGCCTTGATGTCCATCTGTGTGCTCCTGCTGCTGAGGGTGGATTTAGCTGTCGGGGACTTGTGTAGAGTAGGAGTCATGGGCACTGGAACGCTGAACTGGAAAACGCACAACATACACATGTACGGTTGGCCCAGATCATCATTTTGTTGCGCTTGTAACAGATGTAACAGATCAAAGTAAAGTAAATATTTGTTTATTTGTTATGATTATTGTTTTTTCGCACTTTCAAAAAGTACAATGTACATAAATAAACAGTAAATGAACATAAATAAAAAACATGCAGGGGAAACCAGAAACCTTCAAGGTTTCCAAAAAGGGCATCCACGAACGAGCAGCTAACTTCACCTACCTGGTTATTGTTGTCGGGTAAGTTGACCTTTAACCCCGTCTCCATGGCGTCCAGGCTTGTTGCAGAGGGTGGCCCGGATGGGAACTGACTCGTGGACGCCATGCTGTCCTCACGATGGCCAAGGAAACCCAGCAGGCTCCCAGAAGAGAAGTTGTACGGGATGACCTTGTGACGCTTCTTCTGGTAGAGATGGCTGGATTGGTGGAAAGGAAAACGAGATCAATCTGATTTTTTGTTTTTTAGTTATTTGTAGGTTGTACCCTAAACTCAAACATATTCGTTTTTCGTACTTATCAAGTGCACCGCACTATAATTTTTACCGCGTCGAAGCCAGTCACCTTGCGGCCCTTAACTATAGAAATCCCCATAGGCCAAAAACTGTGTTCTGCTACCTTCAACTGATAGTCATGTTGTACATGTACTGTACCTGTGTTTGAGTAGCAGAGCCCTCATGATGTCTCCCCTGTCCTCAGGTCGGACCTGGTCGGTGATGATCATGTTCTCTACTACATGGTGCATGATGTTGGGCAGCTCTGTCTCATTCAGGTCCAGCAGCACTGAGCCTGGGGGGAAAGGAGAGAGAAAATGGCTGTGAAACAGGCTATTAGGCCACACCAATTTAATTTCTTGGTTACCGGATTTGTTTTTTTAAATTTTAGCACAAGGACATCATTAAAACAGAAGGCTGGGGTGAAAACTTGCACCTGACCCTGTTCACTCCCTGAAACTGTGCGCGCCAAAGTACAAACTTTCCTCTGAGATTCTGACCAACTAGGTAAAATCTTGTGAGATATCTAAAATCATCAAACGTTAGATAAAAGCAGTACATTTAAAAACCGGAATGCAAGATGACAACTTTCGTGCTGTTCTACCCACCTTGCTCCAGCCCCTTCCTCAGCTCCAGCAGACTGTGGAAGGAGAGCGAGGAAACGTGCGGCTTGCCCCACCGCTCGGCGCCCTGCTGGACGTCCTCCTCGAACTTGATCCATCGGGCGCTCTCGCACCACACCAGCTCCTCCTGTTCCTGGTGCAGAGTGTCCAGCTCTACAAACACCTGGGGAGGAAACATTCCATCAGGGTGTTAGACCCCATTCACACTCGGAAAATTTTTTGACTTACAGTACGACAATGACATACGACAATGTCGTATAAGTCTTCGGCGTACGGCACCTTTTTTCGAGGAGTGACTTAGCCCTACACTTCGTCTTACATTACCTTCAAGTCGATCGTACGACTTTGTACGTCGTTGTCGTACGTCCAGAAAATTTTCCAATGTGAATCTGGTCTTAGTGTCATCTAATAATACAGGGCTCGAAATTCATTTTTGGGAATAGGTGCACTGGTGTGCCCAATGTAAAAATTTAGGTGCACAGGAAAAATCTAGGGAGCACAGCATAAAGTAGAAATTGTCAGAAAAACCCAATTACAAATCTTACCGCCTCTCTTCAGTCAGCCCTCTTCAGATTTGGACAACAAACTTTTGGACAACAAACTATTAATGTCTAACCTTAATTAACGACTTAAACTTAAAATATATACTACATATCAGTTACTCATTTTGACAAGCAACTGGAAATGATTTTGGAAACGGTTAGCATATACGTACACTACTTTATGCAGTCTGTGACAAGATTTGTCGATCAGCAGGTTTTAACAACAAATTCTGAATTAAAAAATAAAAATAAAGTGAAGACAATTTTAGATAGGAAATAGGAAAAATAGGGGAAAAAAATCATATCCAGTTGCTTATGTCAATAAGTAACTACTATTTGGCGTATCTTATTACATGTACCTGGAGGACTTTAACTTTAAAACTACTTTATATGTGTCTGTACCTCATGAGGACTCCTGTCCAAGGCCTTCTTGGCCTCCACTGATATCGACCTCTGAGGTTTGCTCTGTTTCCCGATGTACACCATGGAGCTGACGTTCGGCTTCTTAATCCTGTGTCTCCTTTTGCCTGGTACGTCCTCAAAACGATGGCCTGAAAAGACAAAGATTTGTCATCTCTTCTTGAGTCAACATTAAGACTTGCTTTTAAAATGCACACAATGGATAGATCCTGACTGTCCATCACTGTTAGCAGTTTAACCAAAGATAGCATGGCAATTAGTAGTTTGGCCAATTGGAGACTTGAACAGATGCCTCCATTAAGCAAAACTTGTACTTTGCAAGCTGCTTGAGTGTATGCAATTAGATTATTTGAAGCATAAATTAAAGATGCAATGTGGTTGGCCACATCCTAACCACTTAATGCAAATGAAAGATGGTGCCATGTCATTGGCCCGTTCTAAGCCAATCAGCAACAATTCTATGGTAATGAGATGAGATGTGGTGCCATGCCATTGGCCAATTATGAGCAAATCGGCATCAATGTAATCAAATGAGAGATGGTGCCATGTGATTGGTCCATTCTCAGCCAATCAGCAACAATGTAATCAAATGAGAGGTGGTGCCATGTGATTGGTCCATTCTCAGCCAATCAGCAACAATGTAATCAAATGAGAGGTGGTGCCATGTGATCGGTCCATTCTGAGCCAATCAGCAACAATGTCTAACAAATGAGAGTTGGCACCATGTGATTGGTCCATTCTGAGCCAATCAGCAACAATGTAATCAAATGAGAGGTGGCACACTGTGATTAGTCTATTCTGAGCCAATCAGCAACAATGTAATCAAATGATAGATGGTGTCATGTGATTGGTCCATTCTCAGCCAATCAGCATTCAGTTTAAAGCTGTGCATTTTCATCTGTAACACTGGCCACTCACTGATCATTTCGTTCAGATCCGGGGTCAATAGTTGCCGAGCCTCCTCGTGTTCGGTGGGCATCTTGTGGTAGATCTCGGCGTCCATCTTGGTCATACTGCCGATACGCAGCCTGTCCATAGGCGTGGGAACCTTCTTGTGATGATGGTGATGATGATGATGGTGGCCATGGTGGTGGCTATGGTGATGGCCATGGTGATGTCGGTGGGTTTTCTTCTTAAAGGAATCCTTGTTAATCTCTCGGAAATGTGGAATCTCACTGAAATTTAAAGTTAAGACACGTTAACCCTTGTCCCGCGGGATCCATATATACAATGTATATGGGGTTGCACATTACAGAGCCTGTATGTGGGTCTTGTGTATATATGTGTGTACAGTTTTGGGGTATTTTTCAGCTGAATGCATGATGCACACTGCAGCGAAATGCACAGATCCTGAAGTAACTATGCCACCGCAGCTCAGAAAAAGTCAAGGGCCAATAACCTGATTAAAAAATCAAATTAATGAAATAAATTGCGTAAAAAAAATGTCAGCAGGACAAGATGCCATTATTTTCCACACAGTAATGACATGATGAATGCAGTCAAAGTTGTCTTGTGAAAAGAGACAGTAGTGGATGACACAAGTTATCTGCTAAATTTCGTCCACAGCTCACTGAGTCATGTGTATAAAGTAATGTGACAGAAGCTGTGTTGTTTGGTAAATAGAGACAACTTGGATGACAAATTCAAATTATCTGCTACATTTGATCCACAGCTCACTGAGTCAGGTGTTGGTAATCTGCATAAAGTGATGTCATTGACAGAAGCTGTCGATCAACTCCTCGACAAAGATTGGTGTTGCACATTCAGGCAAAGTTTAGGTGGATTCAATTCTATGTGCTGCCACGCAATGAGAGATAAAGACCCTGTTTGACCAAGGTTTTGCGGAAAATAACTTGCCCAGTCACGGGATTGTTTCCGATTCAATATACCAAATTCGCCTGTGTATTTAACCCCCCCCATGAGAGCCGGATTTGGATTGATTGTTTATATCATGATTTGTGAATCATGATCAATCCCATGCCTGTGTGACTCCTGATTTGCAAATCCTGGTATTAACAGGGTCAAAGATCTGTATTCAAGATCACCAGCAATGAAGCTTCATGCTGAAAAACAGTCTGAGATATTGTCACCTGTTTTCTTCAGGTAGCAACATCTCACTGTGTGGGAAAAGAAATGTCTTCACAGTGACAGAGATACACGCTAATGTTCAGCCCAAACAATTAACCCAAATGACCAGAAAAATCAGTTCCAGAATTTCAAAAGTGTATTGGGCTCTTTTAGAAGATTGTAGAATTTACTACTGAAACAGAGTTTTTAACAGTTATCTATTAGTAAGACAAATAGACAAGAGGATGGCTCAAAGACTTACTCGAGTTTGTCCTCAACTTCTTCATTTTTAGCATCTTCATCTGCAGTCTTCACCAAGTCTAACACAGTCTCCTCATCTTCGTCCAGGTCTCCTCCTATTGTAAACTAAAAACAAACAAAACATGTTTTTTTTTTTTATATAAGCTTGTGCTGATGAATTGCAAGTAGAAAATATCTTTTAGTGGTTATATGCTACAGTCACAATTGGAGAAAGAGGTAGTTGGCGGGCTGTTTATTTTTTCGTTTTCGGGCGTAACCCCTACGCGGCTCCATGGAACACCATACGGCTGCCAGGCTTTTTTGGGCATGGCCGGGACCCAGGATTTTTTCAACTCAGACTCAGAGTTAAAATCAATACGGGACCCGGAAACAAATAGATGCCGTAAGCTAATCTGGAGAACACTGAGAGGTACCCCCTGGAATCCAAAAGTCCAATGGAACAAATTTGTGGCTTCGGGATCTGGCCGAGGCTACATCCCTTATGGGTACTGGCGCAAATATGACTGAAGCATTTGAGACACAATATTTGGGAAGATGGTTCTGTTTACAGTAGTACTTACGGTTGCTTTTTTCTGCGGGCCTGTCACATCGGTGTCTCCAGCGTCCCCTGCCGCCACAGAATCGGCCTCATCCAACGACTTCTGCGAGTCTTCGCGAGTCTTAAAGGACGACGAGTTCTTAAGGATGCTCTTCAGTTCCTTTGAGGAAGAGTCTCTACTGATGTCGCCTCTCAGGAGAGCTACCTGACTCGGAGATGGTCGAACGCTTGGGTCTGCGTCCGAGTCACTGTCCCTCAAAGAGTCCTTTCTGGCCAACACTTTTGCCAGAGCAGCCTTTGCAGTTCCTGAGTTCTTTGCAGATTCTTTGGAAGACTTTGGCTCGACTTCAGGTGACGCCTTGGCTTCAGACGTGACGCTTATCAAAGTCTCAGGTTCTTCAACAGGCTCCTCGGCAGAAGTTGGTTTTATCGATACCTTTGGAGATTCTTGAGGAGCCTTTTCTTCAAGAACATCATCACTTCTTGGACCCTCAGAGCTCACTGTTTCTTGGACGGATTCTTTGGAAGACACTTTGGAAGGTGCTTTGATAGATTCTCTCCTGGAGGTAGGTTCAGAAACGCTACGAGGTTCCTTGCAGAGCATGCTTGTCAAACTCTCGTCACTTGCAGCTTCTAACTCAGGAAAACCTCTCACAGCCGCCTCGTATGAATCCGTCCTGACAAGGGCCTTCTTCACATCTGGCGGCTCCGTTTTCTCTTCTGTCTTCTCTTCAATGTCTTCAGACTTTTCCTCCACTTCTATCGTTATCGTATCAACATCGCAAGGCGTCTCCACTTCCTTTGGAGGCTCCACGCGAGGTCGTTTGGCATGTTTCTTGTGTTTAGGGGCGTCCTTTTCAACGGGGAGCCCCTTGTTATTGATGGTGGGGGAGGAGTATCGTCGGTGGATGTGGGTCTTGAGGGGGTGGTGAACGTGTAGATGGACATTCCTGTGGGCTGTAACAAACCACACATTTTATGGTACATCTTACATTATTCAAACAATAGCTTTTCAGTATCCTATTCTATATGATTTGCTGTTCATCAGGCACAGCCAGTAACATATAACACATTTTATGGTACATCAAGTCTTTGTAAAATTTTTGAGACACAGTGCCTAAATTTTAAAAAAGTTCTATTTTATTGGTTAGGCTGTTCAGCATGCACAACCAGTAATATATCACACACACAGGTCGCTGGAAAGAGTAGAGAAGTAGAAGCCAGTATTTGTTGGCTAGTCTTCACACACTTCCAAGTGGCTCTGTCCAGGCCGCACACGCCAGAAATTGGCCAAATAGACAGATAACATGCCAGAGAAGTTAGCTGACCAGAAAATTCAATTTTCAACCAAATTCTACTCTTTCCTGTTGAGCCTGATTGAGGCAGATTACAAAGCTAGCCACTAGATTTACAGAAGACCACTCAGGGGACCGAGAAAATATGGTCTATGTGGACAGGTGGTCACTATAGAGCACCATGCTTGTGTCATTGGGAAAAATAATGTAAGGAACCACCAAAAAAGTTGGTCAGGTGGCCATTATGCAGAGGTGGTCACTAGTGCAGGTTTGACTATCAATGACCGGATGGTCCTTACAGTATGTAGACTTGATTTGTTATACACTAATATGAAAATGAAGCAAAAGCAAGTTAGATAGATCTGGCTCTGCCCTTGAGGCCTTGCCAAAAAGTGCCAAGCAAGCAGATACAGAAATGTCGTCAGACAGAGAAGACTTACTTTCTGGACTGTCCCAATCAAACCTTCGGATGGGGCGGGGGCTAGGGGTGGGGCAGTCTCCGACAATGGGGAGGGGGGAACGGGGGGCCTCTGGGGGTGGGGGGGGGGATGTCATTGTGAGAAAAAAGAGGGAAGAAAAGCACCAGAAAAAGAAAAGCAAGATGGAAGTTACAAGTTGAATAAGATACTTAGTGGCACTGAAAGATGAATTTAAGAGACTATGATTAAAAACTATGATTAAGAGTGATGGCAAAGATATGAAATATTGATAAATCTAAAAGAAAAACTGGTTTAGTGAAGGCTCTATGATATGAGAAATAATGAGCAAAGGAGAATTAAAAACTAAGAATTGGCAAACAAACAGATTTTGATTTGAAAAAAAGCCATACCTTGATAGTCCTCTTCGTCCACATGCTGCTGTTTGACCCTTGAACTGCGGGTGGGGAGGGGGGAGGCTGAGGGCAGGAGCGGGAACTTCTCCACTGGAGTTAGGACCTTGTTCATCTGGTCCTGCAGTGATGGGTGCCTCTGCCTGGGGGCGCTGCTCTCACCCCCAGCAGCCCCTCCTTCAGCCTGGGCCTGAAAATACACAATATCATGTAGGTAAAAAAAGGTAAAAATTAAAGCTCTGACTCCAACTTCTAACTTCCCAAGACTACTGTACATCATCTAAATGCATTCAAGTTTGCATTTTTTTTTTCACGCTAAGCAAAATGGAGTTTTGGCTGTGGTTTTAAGTTCGCGGCAGCGCTTTAGTCACATACTTACTGCTACAGTATTGAACACAAATGTTTGCGGTGGCTTTAAGTTTGCGGTAAAACAGTTGCTGCAAAAACTGCGAACATTTACGTTTTGGTCCATCTTCTTTGAAAGAGGACATTGACAACTTTCTTGGTACATGAAGCTTAAGAACTGGACTAAAGGCACTGTAGGTTGAATGGAAGAGAAAAAAACGAGGATGCATGGTCGGAGTTAAGTACCATGCTTGCATCAGGCTTAGCAACACCTTCCGTAAACAGTAGGACTTATGTAACTGGAACGGAAAAAAATGGAGATATATTTTGTAGGATTGACAGAAGAAATTGTGACGTATTGCATGGATGGGAGTGCTTAACCAATTGTCAAAGCACCCTACATTTGTTTGTATTCTCAGGATTCTATTGACAAGGATTCAAACAATGTCTCTTGTCTTGGTACATCTTCTTTGAAAGGGGACATTGACAACTTTCTTGGTACATGAAGCTTAAGAACTGGACTAAAGGCACTGTAGGTTAATGAATGGAAGAGAAAAAAATGAGGATGCATGGTCGGAGTTAAGTGCTCTACTTGCAGCGGGCTTAGCAACACATTCCGTAAACAGTAGGACTTATGTAACTGGAAAGGAAAAAAATTGAGATATATTTTGAAGGATTAACAAAAACAATTGAGATGTATTGCAAAGACTAAATGCTTGCTTGCGTCAAACTTGTCGACCCATTTTTAGTAAACATGACCTATACTACCTACAGTAAACAAGTCGACGCAAACCTTTATATCAAATGGCATGTTTTCGGACATTTTGGTCCGTTGGGGGGCAAAGGCAGAGGAAGTAATAGAGATTAAAGAGTGCTTCCCGACAAAAGATTATAAAGTTAATGTTCTGGGTGTGGACTTTGCTCCATGCAGACTTTGCTCAAACAAAAGCACTAAATTCCAGAGCTGCAAGAATAACTTGAACAGTTCACACTTATTATAATCATAACTTATCATTTCCGTTCATGTCATGTGTGTGGTATACTTGAGGTCGACCCATTTTAGTACACGTGTGACTAAGGACGAAGCATGACGCTTTTTTGTAAGTCATTACTAGTATTAGTGCAATGCAGCTTTGCTACGGTTTACATATTTTTGGCCAAGCACACCGGAAAACCCCTACTCTTCTCTATTAGTGTGTTGGGTTCTTTTACGTGCAAAGGTTTGATGCTCTAAAGCTCCCTCAGACACGGGGCCGGCGACTTTACGTCCCATCATGTAACTCTATTGATCTTTTCCAGTCGTGTCCAGGCCCGGGCGCGAACTTGGGCCGCTGGCTCCATGAAATTTGAACTAGATGTGGTGAGAGACATAGTGCTCAAACCACTGCACCACGTGGGCATGACTTAGACTCTTACCATGACGATACAGATTCAGAGACCCAGGACTAATGATTTTACAAAAGCATGCATGACTACATGTAATGAATAGGAAGTTTAGCAAATAGTGTTTCAGTAATCATTGATACGTGGCTCTACTAAGACAGAACTATACTCAACTCTCAATCTTTGGTTTCAAAAAACACTTACGAGTAAGAGATGTAGACAAAGCCGTATCCCGTCATTTAAAAGCGGTTCTGATTCTGCAGACATGATTTTCTCGCCAGCAACTTGCGAATTGTCGCTTTCATAGACCGTTACATAAAACAAGGTGTGTCTAAAGCTGACAGAGGTTTGCTAGCATAGTCAACATCCTCCTGTCAGGATGTCATGTCAGATATTGACCTGTAGTCACAGATTTAAATTCAGAAAAAAAAGCCTGTCCACAATACTTTTTCGTACTTGACATTTGATTTTCAACATGGTTACAGAAATGTTGAAAAACAACAGAATTGAATATGTAAGTAACAGGGAGGGCCTTAACTTAAGACATGTCCTAACTAAAATCTTATGACCTAACATTAAATCTTTTACTTATGCAAAAGTATGCCATGTTTGTTGCCACTGATGTTATTTTTAGAAAGGTCAATAAACATAATATAGTCCATGCACAAAGTTGTCATTTGCATGCAAAAAAGTTTTGTACATTCAATGTACTTATTTATTGTTTTGTCAAAAAACAGAATCTCGCAAATGATAATGATGGCGCTGAAAGGAGGGTCACTTCAAAACTCAGCGGGCTGTGCCCAGAAAAGTAAAACCTGTGTACCAATCAGTCACACAACTGTCATACACATCAGAAATAAAGCTTTATAAAACACTATAAGAATTTGAGTTTCTGAGTGTTTGTTTACCAGAACTCATCACCAACTTTTGAAGAGAGTCAAAGTCCAAAAGCGCTCAGTGACAGTTCTTCACATAATCTGGAATCACAATCTGACAAATCAGCAAAACTATTCCGACAATAAGTTATACCTTTTAATATGTGTGTCAAGGCATATCTACCGTGTACACATCTGGGTAATAAAAGAGTGTGACTTGTCAACATGAGGTTTACTGAACAAAGGAAAACCAGACAAAATGTTATCTTGCGGTCTGTGCGCCCCCCACCCCAATCTATCTCTGACATGCTAAAGAATAGGAAACAAACAATTTGTATTGCGTAGCTCAAAGTCCGACAACAAGTCTCTTGGTGTTTTTGATAAGGCTATTCAGACTGAGAAAAGGGTCAAGGATCTTGATAAACCCGGCTGTAAATCGCTGCTTTACGAGTGTAATTTGTCAGGGGGCTCTTTTAAGTTTTCCGAAGGTGGCAAAAACAAGATGATAACGTTATGCACATAGTTTTTGTACGTCCTTCACATTTCAAAGAACGTCCTTGGGAACTCTTTTTTTTACCCCGAAAGTTTGTTTTGTTTCATAAAAGAAAATAAGGATAGCTTTTTTCCCTAGTATCATGTTGTATCCACTTCAACAACTGTGGCTGAACTTTGCTACAGATTCATAAAACTGGTTATAAATCGTTGCTTTATGAGAAAGTCACTGTAGACTTGTCAAGGTGGTGCTGTCAGAAACGTGTGCTTGAAATCGTGCAGCAACATGTGCAGAACCAAGAGCAGTTCATTCAAGATTCTTCCTGATCTAATTCCAGTAGAAGGATGCTAAAATTGTGGAATGTGATTTATCTTTTTGACTTAAAACACAAAACTGAATGTCTATACAGGGCTGTAGTACTGAGGTGTTTAGGGCACTTCTTTATCCTTGTCCCTGCTCCTAACTCTAGTAAACATAAATATGTGTAGATCTCTAGAGAATGGGGTGAAAAACACCCACTTCAGTGTGCCAAAAGTTACGGACTAGAGGTGTCAATCCCGTATACCCGACATGTCTGACAACTGTCTGTCCTAGACCAACGCCATCTTTCCGGACTGGGTATCACCTGGCAAGACCGTATTACCAACGTCACAGTCTTGAGGAGGGCCGGCATGCTGGCTATGGAAGCCATGCATGATTACCTGCTCGCAACTCAGATGGACGGGACCGGTCATCAGGATGCCTGAAGAACGGCTGCCACGGGACCTACATGTACAATAGTAATTGTTGTCTGAACTGAAGAGGGGTCAACGCCCTGTGGTCAACTGCGGCTGCAATTCAAGGACACTTTATACTGCCGCCTTGGCGTGGCGGGTATCAGTCATCAGCAGCTAGAGACTGACACTGGTGTGTGATCAGGTTGGATGGCGCATGGTGTTGAGAAAGAGCAAAGAGGCCATGCAGAGAGACTGAGAAGGATATTTACACAACCAGGAATCTCACCTGCTGACATTTCGGTGTTTGTCAGACACCTTCTTCAGAGCTTCTGACTGGAGTGCTGCTTCTCGCAGCTATAAGTAGCTGATGAAATTATTTTCCGACACTAAGAGTTTCGGGAAGCATGCACGCTTACAACATGCTGCTAATGCTGCCAAGCAGGCCCCGAAACTTAGCTTTTGAATCTTGAACTTAAACTTGGACTTAAAATGTTCTGTACTTGAACTTCAGAATTTGAGTTGTAAACATTTACTGTACATTTTTGCGCAGTTTAAGTCACAGTATTTTAAACTGACTGACTGACAGAGAGCAAAGAGGCTGAAATTTGTCATGTGCAATGATACATATCTTGCAGCCCTTAACTCCAGACTCTGTTCTTGTCCCGTTATTGGATGTTCTGAGAACTCCATCCAGCACTCTAAAGTTTGGATGGCAGTCCATCAATCTTGGGTTAAAGAAATCCAGGTACACCTTGAGAACAATAAAGAACTAACCACACCTATTGATAAGATTTTATGACTGTGCGTAACAAATCCAGGCTCTTACATCAGCCCTTAGCAATAATCTTTGGTAATTAGTTGGGCAGCCACGGTGGTTTGTCAGGCAAATAAATCAAAGAGAATAAAAGAGAGCTAGAGCTCGTAATTTTGACTATAATTCAGCATATACTGCTGAGTCATTTACATGGTTCAAAATCCCTTGTTTGAATCCCAGCTTAACTTTCAGTGATGTCTGAATCCTGACTGTTTGTTCTTCTTCAGATACCTGGTAACACCTATAAGCTGTCAGGGCGTCTTTTGGACGCCATACACTAAGAAAACAAAGAAATCAGAGGCCTTCCTCTTGCAGGGGACACCCAGAGGACACCCTGTTTCCCTGATAATTGCATACACTCTTGTACATGTGTTTCCCACACACACACTGTTGTTTTTTCCTCATATCAGACACTGGGACAGCATGAAAATGGATTGACATTGCAAACTACCTATGAGGAAATTGTTAATCAATAGAGGCCACTGGGGAAGCCTAGTCCCCCCCCCCCAAAAAAAAAAATTGGTTTATATGTACCTCTTTGTGTTCTCACGAATAGCTTAAGGGGTCTATTTGCTACCAGGCCCTGGGTTGATTTTAAATCCTAGCTAAAAGCCTGATCTCTAGCCTATGTCCGTGGAATTTTTAGACCCTTGTGATACTGACCTGTCCCTCCTGGAAGCCAGGGTTTGGCTGACCGCTGTCTGCCATGGTCTCGTTTTCGTCTTCGTCGCTCGCTAGTAGGTCCTCGCAACTTACAGCATTACTGTCACCCAGGTGCGCAAACCTGCAACAACGCAAATTTAAACAACAAACATTACAAACTTAATTAGTTAATCAAAAGTGCTTTTGACACCAAAATACAACATTTTTTAATATGTTCAATCAAAATAGGAATTCATTTGTTATTATTTTGTTATTGGGTGGGCCGGCTAACTACTCTCTTCACAGCCAGGGGCTGAATTGCGAGGGTCTGGAGCGGCTGCCATTCGGTGCTAACTCAGGTGACCTCAATACAACAATTGCCTCATGTGCGGCCATAGGACTGTAGGCTTTGAACCACTCACATCGGGAAGGACCCCAACTCTTTTCAATAAGTGCGATGGGTTCTTTACATCATCGAGGTGTGACTCTCCTCAAACACAGGACCTCCATTCAACATCCTATACGAGGGACGTCCCTAACTGAAGTTAGGTAGTACTCATTTTTTTCAGTGAGGAAAGTCGTGTGAAGTGCCTTTCCAAGTCACAATACTGGGGCATATCAGTGGTTTAGAACGTACCCGGGACCTCCTGGTTTGGGGCGAAACCCCTACCGATTGTGCCACATGATCCGATGATGATGCCAATTATTTCAATTATTATTCCATGAACATGTTAGGCATTAAATTGCACCAAACATACACCCTTCTGATTATATTGAACAAAGAATCTTACATATCATACTTCCAATTCACCCAATTCTTGATTTCTTCAGTAATTAAGTTAATTTCTACCCCATGACGTCATAGTAAACACAGCAGCCTATTTGGAACCTGGTACCACGACTCACGAAATGCGTACTTATGGGGAGCAAACGGTACATTATGAATCATCACAAATAACATACAAGCGTGACTTTTCAAAATGTTTGCTTTTCTGCTACTCAAAAGAATGTTTTTCGTGAGTCGCTGTACCAGGTTTGAACCGACTGCTGTATTTACTATGACCAACAGAGAACAAATTGTGAACTCGTAAGTTTTCAAAATGTTTGCATTTCTGCTCCTCGAAAGGACATTTTTCACCAGTCGCTGTACCAGGTTCGAACCAGCTGCCGTGTTTACTATGACCAACAGTGCATAAATTTTACACATACTTTTTGGTTTTAAAGATCTCACAGCAGCAGAGTCTTTTTGTTCTTCTACTTATCACTTCTCTCAACATTACTATACAGCACCTGTACAGGGACCAGGGACCAGTGGGCAGTGACATATTGTTATATCGACGAACCCTTCCCATGCAGATAATGTGGTGGGGTCCGTCGTATGTTTGGCCAATAACCCAGAAGTCCCAGGTCCGAATGATGTCATGTCACCAATCTTGTGCCCTTGGGAAAGGCACTTTACATGACTACGTTCCTCACGCCCAGGTGTAAGATGGGTACCTGACTTTAGTTGGGGAGGTAAAAGGTTTTGGAAGGAGAGGCCAGGGTTTGGCTCCACCTTCTAATACCAAAATTGCCCTACACACCTGTGCATATATTCAAGTCTGTGTCAGTTCTGTATTGAGATTTTGGTTTAACTTTAGGTAAAGTTTGTAGCTGAAAAAGTCAAGTTTTTTTCCAGTTTGATAACCATGCTGCACAGGGGTGGATCAAGTAGAAACAACTTCTTCCCTGCAAACTTAAACAAAACCAAGAAAATGTTAATACGCAACTCATACGGACTTGAATATACACACAAGTGAGAACGGGCCCTAACTTCCAACCACAGTGATTACCAACCCGACCACAAAGAGATAACAGAACAGTGAAAACTCCCAAGCCACAGATCTAGACTGTGACCTAGAGTCTAGTGTATATACGGTTACAGCAACTGTACCATAAAGTGCATAACCCTTAGTACATATTGCACATCATTCTGTTTATCCCATAACACAACAAGCAGTAAATGCTACTCAAAAACAACTACAACATGTTAAAAAGAAAGAAGAGGGAAACGACATCTACCATTGGACCTTCTGTCGAACCCAACCCGGAAAGCGGGGCACGAAATCGGGAGTCGGACGCAACGGCTCCATTTCCTCCTATGCGCTTTAAACGGATGAAAAATTTCCACGAACAAAGAACTACGTAAGCACGCCCTTTTTAACACCGACGGATTGCATGCACCCTCCGCTAGCTTTAAGAGGCTCTAAATCACCCAAGTTTGAGATAGCAATGGCGCTTGGGTGGTAGACTTTGCCATAGACACAGCACACAGTGCCACATACCAACCAAGGTAGGGTAATAAAAACACTTAACAACTATTTCATCAGTTTTCAGCCAATCGAAGTCCGCGAAGGCTATGACAATGGCACCCTTGTGTCAAAAAGTAAACAATGTATCACCATGTGCCTTGTACGTGCTACCATTATCTTAGTCTGACCTACAAAACCTACCTAACGCCACACCAATTTAATTTCTTGGTTAACGGATTTTTCTTTAATTGTAGAAAAAAAAAATCATGAAAACAGAAGGCTGGAGTGAAAACTTGCGCCTGACCTTGTTCACTCCCTGAAACTGTGTGCACCAAAGTACAAATTTTCCTCTGAGATTCTGTTTTCATGTTGATTTTCCAATCTAGCATTTTTTTTAAATTCCGTTTACCAAGAAATTAAAATGGTGTGGCCTAATGCAAACACATTTGTTAACCTAAAACATTGTGTTTCCAGCTGCCCGACCGACTTTAGCAAAAACCTGCCGACTTAAGTCTTTTTGGGTTGGTCGCTAACCCGTGCAATGGCCTAGTGGGTAGAGTGTTCACCTTGCACGCGGTAGATCGTGAGTTTGTTTCCCGGCCGGGTCATACCAAAGACTCTAAAAATGGTACATACTGCTTTCTCTGCTTAGCATTCAGCATTTGGGAAAGAGTATTATGGTTAGTTTAACACACACATCACTACCAGTGGACTAGCCCCCTGCTGTATAGTGACTTGCACAAATGTGTGGCCCAAGGGCTACAGAAATGGCAGGGCTCGAAATAGTGGGTGCATGTGCACCCAGTGCACCCAAAATTGGAGCTGTGCACCTAATTTTTGACTGTGGGTGCACTGGTGCACCTATATATTTTTGTAGCCTATAGGGTTAAGGTACTATTGTACACTAGTATACAGAATATTCTTGAAATGTAAGTATAAAAAACAGCATGATAACTTTTTGCTGTACTTTATTTAATGTATTATTTGTTTGAAATTTTGAAGTTAGCTATAGAATTACAGATTGAAGTTCTTAAGAAAGGCAGCAGCATTAAACTTTGTAATTATGTTCTGAAGAACATTCAACTTTATTTTATCTGGTGCACCCAAAATTCTTTCTGTGCACCCAATTTTTTAGTTGGGTGCACCAGTGCACCTATTCCCAAATATGAATTTCGAGCCCTGAATGGAGATGGGCACCGCCCTTATGCGTCTTATCAAGACGTCTGGGATACATTGACATGGCAAAGGACATGAAATTTCAGATCTGACATCTGAGTGACAAAAATCAAAACCGACTTCCTTATAATATTTCACACACTGTTATCAGATAGGGGTTTGAACAGTTGATTTAAGAATGTGTAGTAAACATCGTACATGTACTTCCTTGTTCAGTTTATCATTTTTGAGCTTGTTGCAAGCTGTACAAAGTGTATCTGTCACTATCTGACTATCTGTATTGAAAATAACAGACTGAGTCTATCTAATGCATTTGAGTTTGACATTGCTAAAATGCATTTCTTGGACAAATCGACCGAAATCTAAAAGATTAGTCTAATCTAATCATAAGTGGTGCAACATTTCCAGGTATTGATAATTGTTGATACAAGTATTTCGAAGTATTGACGGGTATTTCCAAGTATTTTCAGGTATTGCCCTAGTCAGGTGAACTGATAATCATCATTTTATTTGTAGCTACTGTATTGTTAGAATACGCCAAGCTGTAAACAATGTTATGTTTAATTGCATTCTTTGTAAGTGGCGCAACATTTCCAGGTATTGATGATTGTTTAGGCAGATATTTCCAAGTATTTTCAAGTATTGAACTAGTCAGGTGCACTGATAATGAACATTTTCTAACTGTAAATGCAGAAATGTTTGCAGTGGTTTTATGTTTGCGGTTTTCGCAGTGAACTGAGTGAAGGTCTTTACCGCAAACTCAAAACCACTGCGAACACTCCATTTTCTCCCTGCTGTGAAATTAAATCCCCGCGAACATTTCGGTATTCACAGTGTCTTGTAATAAGCTAAGCTGTAAACAATGTTTTGTTGGGGGGGGGGGGGGGGTGACACTGATTTATACTTGTAAGATTACCGTATCATTAAAAACATACCTACACGTATGCATGTATTGATAAACATCATGTATTGATGTAATGGTGAAAAATGTTTGCTACATAAGTAATTCGCTGTTTTTATTTGCCAAACTGCCAATATAAAACCACCACGAATATTTTTGCATTTACAGTTACTGTAGTTTACTTGATATTGATTGTAGTTTGCGCACATCTATTGGTGAAGTCTAAACTTCAATTCAACAGGTCAAAAAGTTCATCAAACCCTGGGTGACTTTTTGGTACCTTTACTTTAGACTTTCTGAGAATTCTAAAAGACTTTTACCTTCATACAGTCTACTTTTCTGCTTGACATTGTTTTTTTCCATGGTCGCATCATTTACTCATAGTCAGCAAAAGTTTTCTCTGATGACAGACTTACTACTTATACTAAAAGTACAGGTACCTCCTGCTGCACTTTTAGTAACTCTTGCTAGGAGGCACTGCTGACACTGGTTCATGTAAGTTTGAACACTGTTTTACACAATGTAGATTACCTAGTGAGCTATTGTTTGTGTTCAATGGTAGGTATTACCTACCATTCAACACAAATAATAGCTCTGATTAGACAACTAGTAAACAATAACTAATGGGCAGGCTATTAGCTAGCAGTGCCTAAGGGCATCTGCTGGACACCCTACACTAAGAAAACAAAGAAATTAGACGCCCTCCTTTTGCAAAGGACACCCTGTTTCCCTGGTACATTGTAATTACATACACTACCTACACAATCAGGAAAATGTGCCCCCCCCCCCCCCCCCCCTCAACACACACTGTGACTGTTGTTTTTCTCGTACCTCATGCTTCAATCCACCCGGAGGTTCTTAAGATATTCCGAATGATGCCTACCTGCCTACGTGCTCAGGCCAGAAACTGGCCCCTTGCTTTCCAGGAGGATCCTCCAACCAGTCCTTTCCCTTGCCCTTCCGAATGATGAGCAAACAAAAACACAAAAAGAGAAATGACCCTGCAGGTCCACAACAACCTGCTAGGAGGCCCAAATTTACACCACTTCATCCTTAAGTCAACACCTACCTGCCACCAACAACTCAACACCACAGCACATCCAGGACTTAAGATTTTTTTCCAAAACTTGCTACTGCAGTACCAAGGTCAATCACCAGGAGGCTCAAAACCAACCATCACCATTTTGTTCATCTCACCAACCCACCTATGCAATCCATTTGGCGGTTCTTGAGATATAGCCCCATACATAAAAAACTAGCTATAGTATACCTCCATTTTTCATGGAGCTAACAACACCTTTTTAGTTTGACTCACCATGAGGTTATTAGTATTACTTACCTTATTCATGATTCAGCGCAACTGGCGTGTAAGACACTGTCCTGAAAATAACAACAATGATTCAAATAACATGTAATGAAATACGAAAAGAATGCAGAGAGAACGTGTTTTTTGGGTCCTGTATTCTGTAAGTCCACCCTCTCCTTGGTGCTGATTGGTTGTCTCAATCTCTGTTCATTTTATTTTATTTTATTCTATTTATTTATCTATTTGTTTGGCTGTTAAGGACACACAACCAGGGATACCTACTAGCCTGTGGCTATTACAAAGGCTATAAAGACAAGATATCACAATGGAATTAGACATTGACGTCATAACAACCTATAAGTTAAAATAGTCTAAGCTCTCTGTTTCTGTTGTATTTTCTTACAAACAGTGGCCTCCCTGTCAGTAACATACAAATTACATAGAAAAAAATTTGAGAATGCACATTTTCAGAAAAAATATAAACAACGGATAGCAAGGTGGTCTTGACAAAGTTGTACTTGTAGTCATTAGATAGAGTTTTTGAGTTAGAATCTAAAGAGTGAGTTCTAATAGCTAGCAGGCCCTAAAGTTGTGCTGTTGGGAAGGGCACTTAAAAGCTATTTCCTGACTGGACTCAGGTGAAAATGAGTACCTAGCTTCAGTTTGGGACCTCCTCATGGATTGGACATAGAGCTGGAGGCCCTGTGTTTGACTTTGAGGAGAGCTTATCTTAGAACTAATCACAAATTAAAAGACTTGTTTTTACAGATAAATTAACTGTTATCTCTATCATATTTACAAATGGTAAACAGAAACAATTATATACTGTATATAAAAGATCTTGAAGACACAAGAGTGACTTGATCATGAAGGTCAAAGGAAGATTTTGTTGTGCTACAGTTGATATACTACCAGTACAGCTGTATATCCTTGCAATAAACAATTATTGGTATCATCCTTGCGAATTTATACTCACTGAGTCCATGATGGTGTAAGTAAACATATTCTTAATATAAGGATAGTACCCAGTAAAAGTTTGTACTGATTTGTCCTTCAAAAAACATGTACATTATGTACCTTTATATTAGTACAATTGTACCAAGAACATTTACATAGGAACAGAAATTAGTTGAAAATGGGAGAGAGATTCAACAAGCTCAAACAACAATGAAATCATGCTTGAACAACAAGTTGTTTCTGAATGCTGTTAGCTGAAGGTTTCACACACATGTTTATTTAGTTGTATCAACAAGATTTGCATAGAAGGTTCTAGAGGGCGGAAATCACTGAATTATGAAGATGTCAAATGTTTAATATGTTGTAGTCACTCTTCACGCAAAATAGCGATACATGTATCAAAGGGCCTGCTAAGATGAGACATAATATGTGGTTGTCTACAAAATTTAGACCTAGAGTTGGACGAAAATCGACGTAAAACCAGCAAACAACATCGTAAACAAACAAATTATCTAACATTCGAACATGTTCGACTGTCTTTTGGGAACACAGTATGACAACTGGAATAAACTATACCACTTCCATGACTCTACTGATAACGCAAAAAGTCAACCGTCATCACGTAGGAACATAAGTTATGTCCTTGTTTCCTTTTAGAAAGAATTTCCCCACATATGGGTCATGATCACCTTGGTCGGAAGCCGGAAGTGTGGGAGGGGGGCGTGAAGGAATCTCAGCAATTCAAACACAAAAACAACTCCAAACACATCCTTACTACAGCTTTAGATTGTGCATGCTTTCATAAAAATATTGTTATAGTTCTAAAGGGACTTACCTTTAAATCTTGGTGGTAAATATTTGCGGAAGCAAGTTTTTTTGGCGCGTCGCTCTTGGAAAAGTGATCAAAGTTCATGACCTCTAGATCTCGCGGGATTTTAGCATCACGAGATTTGGCGAGAATGACACGTCAGCCATTACGCATGCGCGAAAAGTGTTTTAAAAGTTCCGGGGTTCGGACCAAGTGCCGGTGTTTTGGTGGAGAACTTCTTCCGAAAAAAGTGGATTTCTTCCCTTTTAGGTGAGTTTTTCGACATGTTTTCCGCAGAATTCATGAAAATAGATTATAATCTATTATTTGCGTGCGTGGTTTGGTCATTAGTGGTCGGTAAGTCGGAGAAATTGCGATGATTTTATCGTAATTTTGGCGCCGGCGTGAAAATCTCGTGTGTGCAAAGATCAGATCAGACGACAAAAATCAGCCGGCCGAACATGAACATAGGCTTGTAAAAATCAATTTCTCTCAATGTCAATGTTTAAACACACCAGTACTTGATCAGAATATGATATTCAATCTTTTGTGAATGTTTTTTATCCACTGAGGGGTTTTCTGAGGGCGGATTTTTGGTTGAAATTCCGTGATTTTTGATCTCACTTTCTACACGTGAAAAATGTCGTCTGCAAATAAAGTTGTCAAAACTACGAGGTAAATTTTCTGACGTTCGATGTACTTTTTGTACTTTATCTATCATTTCCGTACAATAATTTGACTGTCTCATTGACTATAACGTCCTTTGCTTTCAGTAGATTTATTGCTTCGTAGATATTTGGTGCAAAAAATCAATTAAGAGCGCTCATTTTATTGACAGCAAAATTAATACCGTAATTTGTTCTGCTACAAGGGCGTCCTTCATAAAGGTCCAGTACGTTGTAATTAGTCTGCGGAATATTTTGTTATGACCAACGAAAGATATTTTACGAGAGAAGCAACCTTGATTGTAACGTTAAATGCATTTGATATAACAGGACACATTCATCTAGAAAGTAGGTCATTGAAGCTCTTCCATGAAATATGTGAGTTATTTTAAAACACACATTTACTACATATTGATTGCTATGCACTGCAGTATAGTGACTATCAACTCTTCCTCATTTTTCAAGGAAATCTATTAGAATCTCGGTAAAAAGACATTTCCAGTAAAAAACAAAATGACGTTCTCATATTGACTTCTGCCATAACCGTGCATATATCTACTAATGTAATTCAATACCAATCTGATGCTAGTGGTAGAATGGCTGTATAGAATACATTCATTTTCTGTAGATCCCTCTAGAGGGGAAAAACATATTGTTCTATTCTGGTCCGTGCTCAATGGCCAAGAACGCTTTCGTGGAAAGAGAGCTCCTGTGAGATTCAGTATTGAATATGATCGCGTTGTGGAATTCACGAGGGTTTTCACACTATGATATGACTCCTTTTCACCAACTTCAAGGCCAAGCAATATTGATCATTTTAGTCTTATGATTTTGACTTTGAAATTACCATATTTTTATTTACGGATGCATACAAGAAGTATCCGGTAGCAGGCGATAATAGACTGCTTTATAATGGAAATTACTAACAAAGAACATAAAATAGACAATTGCATGTTTATTGATTCTGATCCTGTTAAATGGACAAAATATGATAATTCTATGGCACTTGTTTATGATGCCGTATTGCATTTCAGTCCTGCGCCATTTAGGATGTCGATTTACACTGGTTTGTATTCTTATATGGTGAACGGTAGAAATCGCCAGTTCAACTATAAAGTTGTCCCCACCTGAATTGACAGACAATTATTTATAGTCAATTTGGTGCCACGTATGTATGCCGGGGGGTTACCCCATGTTGTATGCCAGCTCAAAACGTGGGAACTCTTTATCAAATTGTTGCAATTAATTGTCTATTAATACTAGAGTACTGAATCACAGAATGTGAGTAGATGAATTATAATTAATGGTGGATTACGTAACTCTGTGAACACAACAATTTTCCGCTTGGCCTCACACAAAAGCCGAGTTTTTCAGGCATGTGGTGACAGCTGGTTCTATGCACAATGTAGCTTGTCACACTCCATGCATTTCTAATCCAAATTATTTTATACTGTTAAGTACTATCCACTAAAGGGGCTCATACATTATGCATGTATTTGATGACAATGAGTTTTACTGTATGACATTCCTTTACTTAGACCAAGGATATAACCTCCTTGGTTAGACTTTCTACATGTACTCCCTTTGCCCACAATCGCTAAAATTACCAACCGCAATATTAAATGGATTTACAGTAGATGTGTCAGGTTGATTTACATGTATATTGGAAGCCATATATCCAAGATGTGGTAATGATTATCTGATGATATGTTACATTTCATTTTCTTTTTCAGGAAGTCAAAATTTGCAATTTTTAAAATGGAAGTTGCAATCCTGGACCACTCTCTGAAGAGAATACTGCTGACCATTGCCTGCTGTTTGATACTTCTGTCCATTGTAAATTCGGAGGAAGATTATTACGAACTCTTGGGGGTCGAAAGAGACGCTACGAACAAGGAGATCAGGAGGGCCTTCAAGAAGTTAGCGTTGGAGCAACATCCTGACAAAAATCCGGTATGGCCTAAATTTGGATAGAACGTACTACCAGAAATTGTTTTTGTGATATACTACTATTACTATTACTGTAAATGAGGAAATTTTTGTAGTTGTTTTATGTCTGGGGTTTTCACAATGCTCTCTTCACCACAAACTTAAAACCACATTGAAAATGCTTGTTAGTGAGTGTCTTCTGCCGCCTACCCCCTTGTTTCAACGGGAGCTAAAAACCACAGCGAACACTCCATTGTCTTCCTATCACGAATTTAAATCCCTGCGACTAAGATATATCCTTAGGCTGTGCTCAGAACGTCTTCAGATAGATAATTATGCTGATGACGTCTTTATTTTGCCTTCACAGGATGACAAAATTACTTACAATGTTTCTAGGATGTCCGTCCACTGTTCCTTTCCTGAATTTGTATTCTGGTCGTCTAAACACTAAAAGCTCAAATTGAGATAAGGATGTTTCCAAAGATGTGATTTAAGGCTTTGAGTGCCACAACCGACGTGAGTTGGCGTGATAATATACGAGCTACTTTAGGAGAGTGAACGCTGGGATCTTTGGCTAGCACACCGCTGAAAATATCCCCATCCCTGTCTCTAGGCTAGTACTCTTATCTATGAGTATGATTGCAAAGCCCAGACTTTATAACGTGATTCCTACTATGTCTCCCTAGACGCTAACAAATGGCTCATCAAATTGCGAGAACGTGTTTCTCCCTACTGTGATTTGGTAACTTTATTTCAAAATTGCAATTTAATAAAGGACATGTATGATATATACTGAATATCAGATGAAATACTCTATATTTATTGAAGAACGGATACTGCCAACTATCTTGTCAGCGTTATTATTAGTTGCACTGGAGATAAGAAAGTTGTCTCCGACTCGTAAAGTTTCCAAATGAAGGTGCAATAGCTCCTGAATGGAGATATGTTGATAAGAGCTCAATTCCTTGTGTGGTAGTGTAAATCATGCGTCCTTTAACGTTTCACATATCCGACAGGCTTTGTCATTTATGACTAGTCGCACTGTGGTAGGTAGACTTCAACTGGGCCATTACAGTTTTATTTCTTATAGGTGTCACTTTTCAGTACAGGAGACAACTGGTACATGTAAAGACATAAATGGGAGACTTAAATTATGCATATACACACTCTGGGTTAAAGGTCAATGACCAGAAGTAACCCCATTTGATGTCAAGTCAGTTCTACTTTCTTGTGTCAAAAGTCCTTTGGGAATAGTTTGTCCTTTGCTTTGTTTATTCTTATTCAAACACATTCATGTGTGACCAGCTCCCAGTCCTGCCACTTGCTACATAATGTGATCGAACACCACAGGGGGTTTGCTACAACTCCAGATAACCTTGGTGACACTGCCGTCTGATCCAGGTCACTTAGATCCTTATTTGTTTGGAGAAGAAGAAGAAGAAGAAGAAGAAACAGAGCAAAAATATTATTTTCCCTTCCCTGAAGGTAAACAAAATTGTTTCTGAATCAGCTTCAGATGTGCCCCTTCTCATCCAACCAGAGATATCACAATCATGAGTGCATATATGTTGGATGAATGTTAAATAATTATGAGTCTTGGTGCCATGACATTCAATGTAACACTTCAAAAGACAGCGAGGCCCTCAACAAGTCCTGGCAAGAAGATTGGGTTGGAACCATTCCAGAAGTCAAGTTCCGGCCTGTTAATGGCTCAGACTGTGGGGATACAAACCTAAGTACGTGTACGTGTGCATGTGGATCCAGAGGCCTAGGGATGATGTTAGTTCCGTGATCTTTGTTGACTTGGTGTCTGTGCCATCATGACTTTGGGGGCAAACTACTAGAACTGAGACTCTTTGCAGCCAAAGGCTGAATTGCCAGTACTTTTAGTAGTAGATGACAACCTCTATGATTGTAGATTCAGTACATGAAAGCCTGTATTGAACTTGAAACTGTATTTTGTTTTGACTTGTGTGCATAGTAGTAGTACCATACATTGTATGTCCTAGTCTGTTTAGACTGATTCAGTGGTTGTAGTACATGAAAGTGTTGCAAAATAAACTGCTTACGGTATTACTATTACCTACGCAAACTTTTCTCAGTTGATTAGACTACATACAAGTGTGTGGATGCATCTGTTCTTCAGTTTTGGGGCTGCAATTACATCTAAGACTTTATTGACGTCATCATCAGCCCTCGAAGGACATCTGAGAGTAATGCGTTAGTAGCTCGATCTCCAATCTATCCTCCAAAAGTGGAGCTCTATGGAAACATACTTAAGTACCTTTTCTGGAGAGTGAAGGGCCAGATTCGCTGAGCAATTCTTTAGAAGCAAAGTATAATTATATAAAAGCCCGTATATATATAGCCCGTAGCCTCCTTCTGTGGACAGCAAGACAATGATATGTAAATATTCGATGACGTCTGCAAAAGTGATACCATAAAAACCTTTTTTTCAATACTATTGGCATAGAAAATTTGGAGGTGCGTATTTCGCTACCCTTTTTTAAGTCACTGTTTGAGGAATATTCTTGTAACTATTGACATAGAAGTGTCTAAATCTTGATTGCAAGCCAAAGGAAGGGAGTTGCTTGTTTTCCCATTGTAGCAATGAAACTCTTGATCTTGAAATCTTTTGAATATTTAATGTTCCCATCTTTCTATTCCCCTTACTGCCTTGTTGAATGCACCCTTTCATTCATTCCCTGTCCTCTAATACGTATACATGTACATAAATGATTAAACATAAAAGTGTATTAAGACCTGGGCTGTCACCAAGACCCATCCCTCCATTAGTTTTTTTGGAAGAAAAAATGTCTTCCCTTCTGTCAAAAAATCTAACTCATAACATGAAACTGAAGAAGAAGTATTTTCTTGAGCTAATAATGACTGATTTAAAAACAAATATCAACAACATAGGCTCCCCAACAATGCGTGAGACAGCCCTAAACGAGAATGACTACTGCAGATAACAGTACATTTCCTGTGCAAGGTGTCCTCTTAAATATTCAGCTCACATCTCTTATGGCCTTATGTATCATGTAGCAAGACAATATGGTCCGCCCATGCAGGGATGCTCATGTTATCTAGTATAGCAGATAGAATCAACGTAGACCATTCCAACAGAACAGATATCACTTCCTCCAAGATTGAACGTAGGGATCGGTGTAGGTTTCCCGGGATGAATCCTTTGAGCCGCTTTAAGCCGAGAACGTGGGGTATCGGTTTGTGACCCTTATTACACATTTGCTGGGCCGGGCCCATCGCTGTAAACTGCCGGAATTGCCTGCTGTCAGATGTGATGTATTCAGCGATGAATAGGACTGCTGGGGTCCCAGAGCTGCCATTGACTTTTGGTCCTGTTGCTTTTTGAAAGCACGAGGTGCGGGTTATAATAGCTAGTCCCAATCTCTGGGCAAAGCAGGACGCTCTTGAATGATGCTTTCAGGGAGGAGTGACGAATCACGTACAAACATGACCAGAAAGACAAATTAACAAGCCTCCGTAGCAGTTTTTTTAGCTAGACTTTAGTAGGGCTTATTTTAATGTTTATGTACCTTCACAGATATAGCTAGTCCCATTACCTGGGCAAAGCAGGAAGCTGTTGAATTATGCTTTCACAGAGGAGTGACGTCTAATATACAAACATGACCAGAAAGACAAATTAAATTAGCCTCCATAGCAGGTTTTTTAGCTGGACCTTAAAATTAGGGATAAATTATTATGTTTTAACCTTCACAGATCTAAAAGGGAAATATAATTTGCTCTGTTTCTGCTTCTTCTTCTTCTGTTCCAAACAAATAAAGTCAATGATAAGAATGGTACATGTAACTAAGTAGCAGATGCCCTGTGGTGTTTGATTACTTTATGTAGCAACAGAGCTGGAGGGGCTGCTCACCATATATGAATGTGTTTGAGTTAGAATAAATAGAGCAGTACTTTGTTAGGCATGGGTTGGTAAACATTGTGTATTTGCTGGCAAATGTTACCTAATTTTCTATTTGCTAATTGTGCCTGGCTTCAGACGACTCCTCAGTCTAACCTTTCAATGAAAAAGTTTCATAACTATGAAATGTTATCTCATTTCAAGATATTCACAAAAACTCTAAATATCAAGCAGAATTTATTAAGAGCTTTTGTGGAGGTGAGAGATCTTACATTCCTTGTTTTCTGATTAATCTGCTGCCTGGAACAATAATTATTAGAAAATGGAAAGGTTTACTATTCTGGGACCTCTGACCTAACTTCCTGTCAGTGTTCTCATGAGGTGCCTAGCAACTTTGGAGACCCGGGCCATTGTAACCTTCTCAATCTCATCCTGCCAGTCATTGAATTGGTTGCACCAATTTCCCGCCTCACAACATACCACCAAGGCAAACAAACAAACAGTCCGAAAAAAATACCTCCATTTTTACGGAGGTAATGATTGACTATTAATGAGCCTCTGAAAAGAAGCCTGCTATGAAAGCTAACGTTAGCCTCTCATAGCAAATGCAGCGGCAAGCATTTTCCCTCCATACTTTTGAAAATCATTCCTGACTGATGGGAGAAACCCCAGTTTTTGAAAGTTTGTCTTCTACAGTTCTAGTGAAACTATGTAAACCATGATATATAGGCAGTATTGAACACATCTATTAGTGCTAACGGTCCCCTCATTCAGAATGATTTTCCTGATGGTCTGTCTAATGATGCTCCACCAAGGTAATAAAAAAGGTGATTTATTTTTATGGAAGCGAAGCCGTGAATGTCATGATGTCTGGAATAAAACAGCTCTGCCACAATACAGCCATTATATCAAATATTGGTTTATTATTATTGGTTTGAGTAAATTTGAAACTAATTCAATGCATACAATGTAGTCATGTAGCTCTGCTCTAGTTGCTGGTAAGAAATTGTTTGGTAATTAAGATGATCGTAACAATATATATACGTTTCACAACATAATTGTATAAGATATTATTTTATGACAGTTATGGGCCTAGTTTTTCAAAACTAAAAAAAAAAGGCTTTATAGTTAGTAACTTAATTGAACTTGGCCTGGTGTTGAAACTTTTGTTTGACACTAAGTATTATTAAGTTCTTTTATGTTCATTTTCAAACTTTAGACAGCAGGGAGAAGGTACATGTATAACTATAACTTAGTATAAGATTTATGCAAACTGCTTGTCAGAAGGCTAAAACAGTAAAACATAGATTCCTTCTCAGAAATATTTTACACAGTAAATCCGCATCCATACAAGATGGTTGCATAAATCTGCATATTAATGAGCCTTTGAACTCAATATGTCAAGACTGAAACATGGCAAAGACTCTACATGCACCTGACAAGCTGTGACTTAATTTTGGAATGGATTTTGCATAAATTGCATTATTGACAAGTGAAACCTTTTTGTCTTTTGAGCACTTCACCTGGGTGTACAGATCAATACAACAGGCAGAAAAATCTTTAACTCAGTCATCAGCCAGGGCTCTGATTAGTTCACAGTCATTTCCTCAAGTTCTGCCCAAACGACAGTGATATATGTCCTTTTATTTGTGTGGAGGTCATAGATGAACTTGAACTATACTGTCTACATTGAGGCAGTAATAAAACGGAAATAGCCACTGTCAAATCAAGTACTCAATGATTTATGTCTCTGTCTCTATAATTCCTCTCATTTTATAGCAGATCGACGTTGGCTCGTTTATCACTCTGTAAATGATGAATTCGTGGAGATTGGATGGAGGAAGCAAGAACTGTTACAGTAGCAATGCTCTCTCATTCCTAAGGCTATGACCATTTGACTGTGCCGTTTTACAAATTGCAACTAGAACTTCAAGGCTTAGAGTGTTGGAGAAGAGCTTGAGACCATTCACAACAAAATTGAAAGCTACAAATTGCATTCTTAGATGAACACCAGATATGAGTAGGAGGTCTTGAAGTGAAAGTAAAACGTTGGAAATGAAAGTCCGGAGAATAGATCAAGGGCTTTATCTAAACAGAGTTAGAGGGGCGCTGCACCCCACGCCTTGACTATACGCCCCCTTACCCTGTGGCCACAGTCTTCAACTGTGATCTGTCTGACAGCAATTTCTCCCCTCAGGAAGCCTTGAAATGCCCGATTTTAACTCGAAATTCTCTCAAATTCTACAACGGAAATCTGGGAACACCATACCCCACTCTTCTCCTTTGCAATGCTCTATCCCCCTTACAAATTTTCCTAGAAAAACCCCTGATAGTGATAGATCTACAGCGTCGTCATGATTTGGCAGCCCCTCTTCCTTCCCATCATCCGATGAAATCCTGGCGTTATCTCCAGTCGATGTCTCATCAGGAGAGTAGTTACGCGTCTTCAGCGTTGACTTCCCAACCGTTACTAATGCCAGAGTAATTTGACTTGCTTACGTGGTGAAATTTCCTAACGCATTAACCGTACGACTAGAATATCAAAAAAGGCCAGGACAATTCTAAATGAAAATGTTGTGAATTCTGACATGTCCCCCATGATTGAAACAGATTACACTTGCCGGTTGGAGTCTTTTTCAACCGTCAAAAGGGCTTGGCGTCAATCGAAGCGGAGCTGATTTACGACTGCCAATTTTGCTGTGATAAGTCACATGGATCATCGTCAGAAGAGATTCTAACGAGTTGGTCGTTATTACTTCCTAATACCTGAAGCAACTTGAAGAATAGTAATCTGATGCATTTTTCAGAAGAAAATCATAGGGCCAGGTGCATGAGGCTACCAGTTTTAATGATGAAGAAAATAATGGAAATTTCTATATGATAACAAGATATTTTTAAGGTTTAATTTGTTTTTAGGCCCCACAAACTTCATTGTATGGAGGACATCTCCATGCACATACAGCTTTCCCTTTCTTCCCCTCCCCCCACAAGAAAATATCAATCTTTTATTTAACTTAAAAGTTTGTTTTCTCTAAATCGGACAACGATATGTGACAATGCTTGAAAATCCTTTAGATCTGTATCTGAATACCAGTATAACCACCGTTTGGTGTAACACAACTGCTTGACAGGCACACGGCTTGGCAGTAGCTGGATATACAGAATATAACACCAAACAACAGTTCACACCTAACCTTTGCACATTTAACTGTAAGCTACTGTTTAAAACATTTTGGAAGCAAGATGGCAACTGACATCAACACTTAGGGTCTCCAGAGGATGTCATCCGTGAAATCAGGCTTATGTGAAATTACATTTGTAACAAGATGTGAAATGCCATGGATTGACACTGCTGACTTCAATCACAGCCGCAGTTAGAAATGTCAGGTTTCATATGTTCTAGAAATGTGAAAGGTCAACATGTCATTATATATCAGCTCTTGTGCTAAGAAGTTTGAAAAGTAAGTTTATGTCGTGGACAGAACATTTTGGGGGGGAAAGATAATATTTTGCAGAAAGATAGACCGTAACACTTTTAGGTTATAATGAACAGTTTTGTGACATACACTACAATTGTGCCAAGTTTATACACCTTGCATCAAACTGAAATTACCTCTACTGTCTTTTCTTTGACTCCAGAAAACAGAGTCACAACTTATATTTGTATTCTTTAGCTGGTTTATTATAATATTAAGTAGATCAAATTCAAGATAGGGTCTGTCTCTAGGACCCGTCCCAGTATGGAAACTTGCCTGTTGGGATGGAAAAAAATTCACACCATTGTGTTGAAAAAACTTCATGACATGAAACTGATGAAAAGGCATTTTGTAAGCTTAAAGTTTAAACTGACAAGATTTTTACAACGGAAATGAACAAAGTGGACTCCCAAACATCGAGTGAGACGGGAAAAAAACTTTGAGCTGGAGACAGGCCCAACACAGAAGCCTATAACAAATAATAAACTTGCAACAAATCCGCTGTATATTTCAAAGGTAGCTTGTAACAAGTTGAACGTTAAGTTGACCTGATTTTCTTACTGTTACCGCATTCTTTTCACACAGCTCCCTTAATGATCACATTTTTGTTGTTCGGTGATTCCAAGCTTCTGGATCCAATGTCACGGTTCAGTGTTCACGCAATAAATGGTTAAGTACCCGTAGGAGAGTTCCCCTGTAGTCTTCCATATGCATGTCCCTATCTCCGAGAAACAAGACTGACAATTTAACTATCTGATGTAGTCGGCTAGTCTGGAGAATGCATCACTCTTTTGTGCACCCTGACTTTTACATGACTTTGTACTTGTACTGACTCGGGAGGTTAGTGGATAAAGCAAGATAGATAGACCATCCATGCATCCATGAAGTTAAACGGTGCATGGTACAGCCGTCAGTTTCAACATTATCAGGGGCAAGTATTAGAGAATATACTGCTGTCTGCTACGAAGGTACCTTGAACCTGTGGTGTGGTGTGGCATCTTGTTACAGTTCGTAACTGTTAGGGTAACTGGCCCAGAACGCACGGATCCTAGGTTTGAATCCCCTGACATGGCACTGATGTTGTGGCCTTGGAAAAGGCACTTTACATGACTTCCCTCGCTCTACCCAGGTGGAAAAATACTTTGATTGGGGAGGTAAAAGGCCAGGTGGAATGAGAGGGTTTGGCTCCGCCTTCCAATACCATGCCCAAGACACACTGGATAACAAACCATTGCCCCTACGGCCCAAAAAAGGCTATTGGACGACAATTTACCTTCTCACCTTGAACCTTACCCTACATGTTTTACAATTTCTTCCACGTTCTGTAAGACCTTAAATTTTGTGTGCATGCAGTACGTGACATTCTATATGCATGAAAGGTGCTACATGTCTTATCCTGATTAGCTCATGCTTTTAAAGCTGTAAAACATAGATCCCCTCCCTTACACCGGCAGTAAACTTTCTTTTAGGGTGCACTGAAACACGAAGAAATGTCAGATATATGGCCTGTAGCAGTGCAAGTTCATCCCCTGAAAAAGGGCTGAGACAAGAAATTTGCATTTTACTGTCAGTGTCAAATACCTGACACTGATCCTCTTTCCTGATGATCACGAGTAAACCTGAAAGGTTTGAAAACTAAAACATTGACAAGTGATGAGAAAACTAGAAATACAAAATAAGATGTGTTCTAAAGTCAGTAAAGGGTTATGCCAATAGCTAGGGCAGCTGTAGACATTTTTACCTCTGTGAAGAATGTTGGATTGATGGGCCCGGTACTGTTTTTTTTTTCACACCTATAACCCAAGATCGTTTTGAGGTTCTGAAGAAACATTATAGCAGTATTTTCAGGTATCATGACGAAATTTAAAAAAAAAACTCTACATATTTCGTGGAGGTAAGAGATATTTGACTTCTTGTTGATACTTGTCACACACACTACTTGAATGTACAATTGTAAAAAATACAGTCTACCAGCTGTTGTCAAAACCCACCAACTGCTATTTCTGTGGCCATCAGTTGTACAATGCAGGACTGCCTAGCAGGATGTTGCTGTACTTGCTGTATTGATTTGTGAGGACTGTGACAGGATGTGGCATGCTGTGCAAACAAGGTGTTTGTCAATGCACAGCTTTTCCTACAGCTCAACCAAGTCAAGAGTCATTCTACGGTCTGGGTTTTTTTGCATACATTATCTAGACTACATAGGGGAAAAAATAAAATGTAGGGTGTTCAAGGGTAAAATTCTCACATTTACTGTTTGTGGAGGTCTTTATATTTAGACTTCCTCCACATGAGATGCCCCATCAGGCCACACCATTTTCATTTCTTGGTTAACGGAATTGCTAGATTGTAAAATCAACAGTCAAACAGAATCTCAGAGGAAAGTTTGTACTTTGGTGCACACAATTTCAGGGAGTGAACAGGGTCAGGTGCAAGTTTTCACCCCAGCCTTCTGTTTTCATGATTTTTTGTTTGCTAAAATTAAAAAAAAAAAGATCTGCTAACCAAGAAATTAAATTGGTGTGGCCTTAGAGTACAATTGTACATAGTTTCCATCTACCTTTCAAAGGGCTGAAATCAGGACGTCTGTGCATACTCACTAGACACACATAGTCTATACCAGACTGACTACACTGGATATGGGGAGAATAATTTGCCAGGGGATTTTGGCTACCAAAGAGGTTGGCTACCAAAGAGGGGAAATGTTAACCTTACCGTTATACCGTGGACTGACTCTCCCGGCCAATTATTTAGCCAAATTCTACGATCTGTACCCCCCTAGGAAGGCCTGTTGGAGGCCACTAGACAAAACACACAACCACTTTATAGACACAAGGGTGAAAGTAAAAACCTTGTTTGTGTAAAATCCAACAAATTATAACAGTATAATACAGTGTAATACTGTAATTCACTTTGTCTTCACGGTAGCAAAATTTCAAGGTGTAAGGAAAATGGACATTTTCACTGAACTTTAAGTTTAACTTCACAGTGGCGGCAAGTGACTTACAGAACAGATGTGTGAAGGAATCATAAATAATTACAACCGGTTTTTTCACGGTAATGATAAGTTCACGGTACAGAGGTGACCGTGAAAACCGTTAACATAAAGTTACCGTGAAAGAAACAAAAATTATTACAGTATCCCAAAATTCCAACCGTCTGGCTTTGCCTGGGTTTAGATGATAAATGCACTAATAACTGTCATCCATGTACAACAAGTGAAGGCTCAATATGTTGATTTGCAGTTTTAATCATAACAATTATTGTATGAATGAATGCTCTATTGTACAACTAGATAAAAGCATATTCGCAGCCTGTCAACTTAATTGCATGCTTCTTTCACATGATTAATAAGAATACAGGTGCAAATGATATATGATAGACTAAGTGAGACTAAGAATTACTATAAACATAATTTGCAGGCATAGAATGAGCACTAAAGCCTGATCATGCAAATTTTAATGTGAAGAACTACTCATGATTAAACTTTTGAATAATCAAACAGACGTAGATAAACATTTACCAATTACACGTTCAACTTCTGAATCAGGTAGTCAGTTTTGCTCATACATGTTTATGTGTGATATATGATACTATAAAAACCTTTGGCATTATTACCAGGGCTATATACATGTAGAACAAGTATTATATCACTGATATCGTGCATATCATAGGTGATTATTGACGGCATGCCCTTTGAAAATGCCATTTCGACTAAGGACAGACGGAAAAAATATTGGCTGCCACAAATCAAATTCCCACATTACTTCCTATCAAAAAGATTTGTCAGGAGTCTGAGGAAGCTATTCATACACTGTTTTCCTGAAGCCCCTCCCCAATTGGATTATATCATAACTCTTGTTTGTAAAGGCGCGCAAAAGGGCAGCATTTCCTTTAGGGCACTACCTCCATGGACGGTGATATATATTTCTACATGCAGTAATGGCTGCCACAGGGCTCAAAATGCATGTAGGTACACAACCAAGTGTTTTATTCCACCGACATTTGGGTGACCACCTGTTCTCACTCACTCACTCACTCACTCACTCACTCACTCACTCACTCACTCACTCACTCACACTCACTATCCAGTTTAACGTCTTCTTTTCCCCTTCATCTGGAGGTTGGAAGTGCTTGCACATGGATGGGACTTATCTCTCTTTATTCAGTAACTTACCAACCTGATGAAACTATTCACAGCCCAAAGCAGTCTTATTCTATTCTACACGTAAGATTGCCAGTTCAATATAGGACTGTAAATGAATTTGACTTCCTGGGGATTGAATTTCGTGGTTGGTAGAAAATCTAGTGTCCGCTGTGATTTTACGTTCGCACTTGGATCAAGGGCGTAGGCGGGAGAAGATTTTCGCAGTGGTTTCAAGTTTATGATGAAGTCACTGCAAAAACATGAGAACATAAAACCACAGAGAATTTCAAAAAGCTATATTCATAGTCTGTCCTTGGTGCTGATTTCCTGGTGTTTGTGTCAGCAACTTTCCATGGTGCTGAACAGACAACATTTCAGTCTGTTGGCCTTCCCAATCCCTCATTAGAATAATATCATTATGTAGAACTTTACATCTCTCCTTTTTCGTGCTTCTTCATGAAGTTGGGTAAATTTGTTGGACCTAAAACGTCCATTGCAAAGTTTAAAATCAGCTTTTTATCAATAAAAGTGATTAACATTGCAAACCATGTTATCACTGAATTCTTCCTTGATAGAAAGATGGATCTTATCATGAAAGAGGTTTGATATTTTTGAAATTCTACTAATATCACAGTCAAACAAAGTTGTATGTTGATGTATTCAAGTAATTTAAAAGGTCTTCTTTTCGTTCTAGAATGGTTAAAGTACCAATTTGTTGCTTATGTTAGAAATTAGAACGATTAACCATGAAAAAGTACAAAAAGAAAAAAACAGAACTTTTAGGGACATTCACTTCAATCATGGTATGCCGATACATGCATTTTGTAATATGGATCTTTACAGCACATCCCCTCTCGAGGTCTCCCCATAGAAATAGGATAGAAGAAGAGAGAGATGCAAATCTTGTCACATGTATGTAAAATGACCTGTTTCAAAGTATAACCGTAAGGAGCTTCTGTTTCATGCTTTAAGGTGAAGCTAGCAAGGTCAGACATTGCGTCTCCCCACCTTAACTCTGGCAGAAGACCATTTATCATTTGGTAGATAAGTACCACCGTTCAAACGGCCGTGCTTCTGAACTCCTCCACGGCTGACTGGTTTATAATTACAGCTCAAGACAAAAGGTACAGGGTGCAACAGTCAACCAATGAAACCATCCAATGCCAAGGTCATAAAACCTTAACGATCTGGGCCTCACCGTTTCTACTAATCCCACTCCGAATCACCCATAACCTTGACTTCAAATGTCCATAAATTTGCCATCTTGGCAGTTACGTTGTATTTTTAGCTTCACTGCCAGATGGTCTTTAAGCTTTAATGGTCAGAACCCACTGAAGCAATTGAGATTCATTGTTACAAGAAAGCAGTTTATTTTGTAGTTTTTCTATGAGATTATGGGCTGGTTTGAAAAAGGAAGTCGTAAAGTTACAATTGTAAGTAAATCTGTGTTACCTGAGCTACTCAGAAGAAATAAAAAGTCGGATCTATAACAACAAGATTGAAGTCTATTTTTCAGTTTGTCGATAAATCCTATTAAGCAGTGAATCTTAGTCAAATCTAAAGAATTCCTCCACAAACATGACTTATTGTTATGATCAAAAGCCACAAAAACTTAAATTTGGTCACAAAAATAGTGAGGTGTGCATAAATGGTTCCATTCAGTGAAAGGGTTGTAAAAAAAATTAATAGTTTCTTACCTTTTTTGCTTTTGAAATCTGATGCCGTTCTATAAGAAATGGCCGATTTGATATTCATGACCATCTTTTTGGAAAATGAAACGCACTTCGGTATGAAATTGTCCCTTAAACAGTTCATTTCTAACAGTAAAGTTTGTGACTGCTGCCTTTGTGCATAAGTCACAGAACATGGAGGTTAACCTACATGTATATTTAACATGCACAGTTAGTATTGGTCCAGTGTTACGGGAAAACTATGAGCTACAGTTGTTTGATGAAATGAATGGTCTAAGGACTGCAGAACAACTTTCTTTTATATAGTATAGTTTTGTAGTTCATTGTTTGACTTAATCGTTAATGGAAGAAATTCCTATTTAGATAAAACAGGTCAAACTAAGGTGCTGTTTTATGAAAACCAGACATGCCAGGAACAAAGATGAATAGAAAAAAGCAATTTGAGCTTCAAAAATGTAGGTTCTGTTCCATAAAAACAGACAGTATATTCCATTAACAGGTTTGTATTATATAGCTATCAGATTTTTTCTTTCAAATAATTCTAAACAAGAAATATAAAATCAAGTAGCCCTACATTGAATAGATTTTACCCAGTCATCATTCAATTTGTCCAAAGATAGCCAAGATTGTAACATTTCCTTTGAGTTGATATACACTGTACACCTAGTGTTCGGGCCTTGTGTTAATCTGTATCTACAGCAACTCTTCAAACACTGCAATTACTTTTACCGTCCCCGATCACCAACTGAATGGCAGATTGCCTAGACTGCTTCCAAGGTGTCCAAATTGTTGCCGCCACCATTCTCCTAAGCTTTAACTGTAGTCAAAATGTTACGATCATCCGTCGAATGGGAAATTGGAGAATGAGTAAGCTATGGAAGTCTGTGAGTGGATGCTTTACTAAGCACTTTGCCAATCTTTTCAAATCTTTTTCCTACCGTGGTATCTTAAATTGATCTACACAGAGCTATTCGACGTACAAATGAACTAAAAAAAACAGCCGTAGAAGGTACTGAACACAAGATGGCTTGTACATTTTGATTGGCAAGAATTACCATTTGAGGAGATAAAAGGGCTAGGAGCAAACACCACGGCACATTAAGATTCAACCGTAGTCCTAGTACTGCTTCCCATGACACATCGTTCAACATGCCTGAGGCTCTTGTCTGGCATGAAAGTCTAAGGCCTTGGAAAAAGAATGCTGTGTTTCCGGCTACCCAATGGACCAAAGCATCAAAAAAAACGGCCAGCCCTTGCTTTTTTTTGGTAGACCACTAGCAATGAGTGAAGGAAATTTGCAACAGAATCCAAGAAGTCTTTCATATTTTCTCATAAATTTCCTGTATTTCACACTCAGTTAAGAGATAAGTAAGGCTTAAGAATCCCTACCAACTGACCCTATTTCTTTCAGTACCGTAGCAAGAAACACAACATCTTTTTTCACAGGAATTAATTAATGATGTTGAAAATACCAGTGCCCTGACGCAATTTACTGCTACCATGTTAAACTGTATTTCGTTAGATCACTTTGACAAACACGAAAAGAAAAAGAGGAGAAGAGAATCCCTACCACCTGACCCTATTTCTTTCAGTACCGTAGCAAGAAACACAACATCTTTTTTCACAGGCCTTAGAAAGGCCACACACGAAGAGCATTAGACTATGTCTGAAGACGTGCCCTTAACCTGGCCGGTCCGTCTTCTGATTTATTAAAGGTGTACAGGGTATGACCAGTCTCTGCTCTGCATCGTAAATAACTTGAAGGAAGGGGAAAGTCTTTAGGATTCTGAGCTTGAACTTGGCTGGCATGTTTGAGTTTGACAGGAGAGAGGTCATTTATTGTATTAACCTCTTAGCTATGGTGTTCAAAGAGCTTTTTGTACATGGACATCTTCTTTTGAAAATAATCTATTGCTGCTGTCTAGGAGCTTTTCTAACTTGGACATCTTAGAGTGAAAAATAGTTCTTTGTTGCTGTTATCAGTTAACGCCAACCTGGCCAAGTCAGCTCTGATATGTGTTGTTATGTTCTTGATATGTACCTTTAAATATTCTCGAAACAAAAGATATGCAAAATTTTGGAGCTTCTTTCAAGTTTCTAGCAACTCTACTAGTAACCTTCTGATGATGATGATGATTTTTATTCGGTAAGAAGCTCGCGGATTATGTGACACCATCTTTTATTCTCCCTGCTGCCTAACCCTGTTACCAAAAGATAATTGCCAGCCAAACAGCTACTCCATTGTGCTAAAGTTTAAAATACTAATCATCAATGTAATGACCTATTGATCGCATAGTTCTCTATACCCTGTACTTCATCAGCCATGTGTATTGTACATGTACACGTAGTCTTGCCAATGCATACTCCATGATTTGAGAGCTGCCTTCTACAAGACGGTAATTTTCTTTGAAAATGAAGGCCCACACCTCCAACTCCACTCTGACTTTGTACTGACCTTAGAGGCTTTGCAAAGGCATTGCGGACCTAAAAGTTTTAATAGGTGTTATCCTAATGGCAAAAATCAATTGAAACCACCTTCTATGTGAACTGTAACTGTCAGTGGTACGAAGGACGGCTTATTTTGTGTCTAGACGGTGTTTTCTTGTCCATTTATTCCCACTCTGTGACAGCTGAAGACGTAAGATCAATGAGAGGGAGGATTATGCTCGCTTCTTGGAGAAGGAGATGGGATTATGTTGTAAAGCTTGTGAACATCATCTCTTGTGATGATGTCTGTTCTGATTCGTCTTCAATAACAGTGAAAACTTTATCTTAAAGGTTTGCTTTTTATTACATGTCACAATATATTTTACTGTAATCCTCGGCCTTGCTTTGTGAGTGGTACTTTAGATAAAGGTGTAGGTGAAGGTAGCTAGTCCCATCGCCTTTTTGAGGCCGTAGGGGCAGTGGGTTGGTGTCGACTGAGTCTAGAGCATGGTATCGGAAAGGCGGAGCCTATCCCTCTCCTTCCACCACTCTTTACCTCCCCAACCAAAGTCAGGTACTCATTTTTTCACCAAAAGACATTCATGTAGAAGATGAAGAAAAACTTGAAGGCCTAGACTAAGTGGACTTGTGTTACTAAGAAGCTACTTGAATCAATTCTGCCTGTGGTAGCAAACACAACACTTGTACAATCATGTATTTGCAAGCAAGTTTAAGGAACTGTTTCCTCATTTCAGACTTCAGAGTGTGATTTTATGTTCAAATTGATGTTCTTGCAATTCAATTAATCACCATAAATCTAGACAGAGGTGCAAAATGACAACACGGTAATTTCTTTTGAAGAGTCATGTGTGTTTCTTCATGTATATCCCGCATGTGACAGCTCAGTTTTCTGGTAACAGTCGATTGTGTGTCTAGTTTTCTGCTCCACGCTTTCGTGCTTCAGATGGATTTGCCAAAGCCATTGGGAGTGACATTTTTGGGTCTCCAATGGATTTGTCAATATCAATTTGTTGGAGCTTACAGAAGTCCAAAGGTGGTTGAATGGAGATATTGAGTTGTCTCTAAAGCATTGGTAGCCTTGTAAGAATCAGCCCTTGTTTTGTTATCTCTTGTTGAAAAACTGTTCTGTTTCATCAAATCATGGCTAAGCAACTTATATATATCGGACATATTTTTATTTCAAACTGAATCAATTTTGTACAGCTCAAGATTTGCCTTTGTTGTTTAAGGAACAAAAAGTGTCTAGTACTAAGTTGCCATCTTTTGTTTCCCTTAAGTTTTAAAAGCTATAATACAGTCTACACATGTAAGATACTCCCTTATACATTATAATGCTATGCTATATATATATATACAGTCATGTACATGTTTGTTCATTGTACATTCATATTCCCAACTGGTGTATTGAATATTTCAACAGAAGCCCACACTAATTTTCTCGTTACCCCTAGTCTCTGGCAAAAAATTCCAATATTATGGAGGTTAATGAGTTTGCATGACCTTATGAGGAGAAATCTAATTACTTCATAATTAAAAATCTCACCTTATTCTAAAGGTACAACATGGGAAATTTGAACCAAACACATTTTCGATTTAAGGATGTCCCTGTAGCTCAACTGCTAATAACAGCATAACAGTACGGATGAGCTCCTGGTTCCAATTAGTGGTAACTCTGAGACTCAGTTCAAATCCTGGGTATCTTGCGGTTGGGACTACACCTGTCTTTCAGATGGGACGTAAAATGGGGATCACTTGTTCGAAGGTGTCCTTCCTGTAGAAAAAGACCCTGCTACAGAAACAGCAAGGAAACTTCCTGACCTATATGTGCCACTAGGCACTACAAGGTGAACAGCATTTTCGATTTTCGCTGACTATCGCGTGTTCGAACGTACCAGGCATCTCCTTTGGTGTCCTCTTACAGATACTTCCACTGATATGCTGTTTGAAAACGGAGATTTAAGGGCTACCCAAGGAAAGTTGCGTGACGAGAAGTGATTTGGGATGGAGAGAGGGTGCAGGAGGTAATGGAATTGTAGATGACAGGTTCCAATCCACACATGTGCATGTAAATTATCAAGGGGACGCAGTAGATTGTAGGCTGTTCAATATGGGAGGTGATAGATATGTAACATAACAGGAGGGTTATGGGGATAGAATTTTTTCACTTCCTTGGGAAGGAAATGTAAGTAGGGGACCTACACATGTACATGTATGTGCTCTTGTAGCATTCCATACATACATTTTCAACTGACATTACTAAATCAATGACTTGGTTTTCCGTTTCAAGAAACAGATGCACCCTTTTAAAAATAAAGCTTAACCTTCTCCCTGCTGACTTTAACTCTGTAACCAATAGAGAATGGATTACCAAGAGGCTACTTTAGTGTACTAAAGGTTAAGGAAAACCAATCTTAGAACGACTCTTGAACAGAAAACTGTCCTTCTTACTTTTCCTTTCTTAGTATATCCCCCATGCAAAATGTAGTATACGGTAACTGATTGATAATCTTTTTCCCTGTACATTTTTAACTCGATAAATCTTAATACTTCCCTCTTTGAACTTAAATTAAAATGATGCATATGACCTCTCAGTTTTTCTATTTCACAGTTTTGTAGTTTTCTTAGGCACAAATGCCCTAATACATTATACTCATGGACAGTTGGTCCATGTAATCAAAGGGTAATAGACAGTGTAGGGTTCCTACCATTGAAGTCAAATGATTGAGCACTTGGTGTCAAGTCGTAATGACTACTAATTTGGAACTTCTGAGGAGTCACTTGAGAAGTACAGGCTTCATTATCATGTGAACATTAGTCATTTGGAGTCTTACTATACATGGGTTTTACTCAGTGGATTGACATGTCTCATAAGGGGATTCATAAGTCTCTTGTTGGACTGAGTAGCCTACCTATTTTCTGCTGCAGATCTTTTGGTCAAAAGTATATGTCACAGCCATAAAGTAGGGTCGCTTGGCGTACATGTAATGGCAGCGTGTTCGGCCCAGAACCCAATGCAAGACATCCTGGGTTCGAATCCTGTCATGTTACTGATCTTGTGCCCTTGGGAAAAGCACTTTACACGACTTTCCTCACTTCAGTACTACGGTGAAAATGAGACTACCTAGCTTCGGTTAGGGACGTCCCTTGGATAGGACGTTAAATGGAGGTCCAGTGTTTGAGAAAAGTCACACCTCAAGCACGTTAAAGAACCCACCACACAAGAGTAGGGGTCCTTTATGGCGTGAGCGGATAAAACTATTCCCGTCTAGATGGGGTAGGAAATTTCCAGAGCAACCTTTGGAACCCTGCCTCTCCTAGCTATTGGTTCAGTTGGACCTCACTCTTTGTGCCTAAGTGAGCAGTTGAACATGATGTTTCAGACCTAGGGAGAAGAGTCGCTGTGACAGTTACAGTTTTATATATTATGTAACCCGTGACCTCATAGTGGCCTTCGCGTCACACCTTGAAGTAAACTTCTGGTCTTCTTACGTTGTGACCATTGAGAAAAATTTCTTGCATTTATTTTGTAGCAAAAGATCAATGTACCCTGAGCTCACTATTTTACATCTTGGAAACGGTTCAAGGAGCGTGCTGAAAGATGCTGTTTTCGGAAAGACCTGATTACAATTCTGGCCTTTCGCCCAGACACTGTTGGCTGACTCCTCTATCCTTTTAACCACCAATTGTCAGATACGTTCAGGACAGGTGCTTTACAAGCATCGCTGACAATTCAGATAACCTTTAGAAACATGTAACTTACATGGGAGCTGGATATTGAATATCATGGTAGATGCTCTTTAGGTAATGTTCTGATATAAATAAGATATTGAGATAAGATACTGTAGATGCAGAAATGTTCGCGGGGATTTACTTTCGCAGTAGGGAGAAGATGGAGTGTTCGCAGCGGTTTTGAGTTCACGGTTGAAACAATAGTAGTGCTACAGTGACTGTCACACAATTAAAACGGCTTTTTTGGGGGTTTAAGTTTGCGAGTTCACCACGAAAACTGCGAACGCAAAACCACCGCAAACATTCTGCATTTACAGTACTTGACAGGGAACAAGCTTCTAAATCTTTAGAATATCCTAGAATGCTACTCTTTTAAAGTTTTATTTCTTATTCATTTTCATACATGTTTATCATTAGAACTTGAGAGTCGGTAACAATAATCAAGTCAGAAAACCCCTATGTGCTCTTGGGCACACTCTTAATGGATACTCTTTAATAAAGCCTCAAAGGCTCATAAGTAGGGCTACTTATTCATATCTAAGTTATGAAATAAAGATATATTTTCACTTTCTAGGGCTGGTAGACTGTAATAAGAAATAGATCATGATAATTTTCAGCATCATTTTCGTTTTATGCTTCAATAGATAGCTAGGACATAACAGGAAAGTAGACTAACGAAAATCAATAAATATCTCACATGGCAACATTAATACACTATCATTCACACTTTATATTGAAAACTTCCAAAGAGGTGATCAGAAAACTCCTAAGAGATGGGAGTATTTACTCTCAAATGAGCTTAGCCAGCTCAACATAGAATATGACTTTCAGAGCCTTTGGATTAACAGTGCTTTAGTTTGGTAAAGTATTCTTATTATACTTGAACAGACATAACAAGAAAGAAGATCAAACAAAATCAATAGCTAGCTCAACATGGAATATGAATGTCAGAGCCTTTGGATTAACAGTGCTTTAGTTTGGTAAAGACAGTATTCTTATTTAGTTATTATACTTTAACAGACAGCTAGGACATAACAGAAATGTAGACCAAACAAAATCAATAAATATCCCACATGGTAACATTAATACACTATCATTCACACTTTATTTTGAAAACTTCCAAAGATGGGATCAGAAAACTCCTAAGAGATGGGAGTATTTACTCTCAAATGAGCTTAGCCAGCTCAACATAGAATATGACTTTCAGAGCCTGTGGATTAGCGGTGCTTTAGACCGTGGACTCTACATTATTGCTCGGGGAGGAGATTTCCCACCCCTGCTGTTCTTAGTGATTGATCCGAGCAGCAGAGGGTTGGCTTTTGGCTGTGGGATTGAAAATGGTGCTGAGACTCAAAAAGAATTATTATTCTAACTGAAAGTTCTTTTTTTTTAGGCATATGTCTTAGTTGCCACACATACTAATTTTAGGAAGAAACACTCAAAAATTGACTACAAGGTAAAATAGTGTATTTAGCATTTGGCTGTGGTATTGTAATTGTGTTGAGCCTCAATGGCAATGATTTTTCCTAGCCTGAAAGTTCTTTTTGCAAGCAACTTAGTTTTCACACAAACTAATTTCAAGCACTTTAGGAGACACTCAAATTCTCATTTTCGAAAACTGACTACAAGCTAAGACGGTGTGTTTTCCACCAAAGACTAGTACTGTATTGGGTGGTTGAGCATTACCTTTGTAACCTGAGAATGCCCCTGTCACTCAACTGGTAGCAGCCTCACAGTTGAGCTCCTGGTTTAGATTTGAAGGTAACTGAGAGACTCCGGTTTAATCCTGAGAAGGACACCTTGGTTGAGGCTCCACCCGTCTTTTAGAAGGGACGTAAAATGGGGGTCCTGTGTTTGAGAAGGTGCCTCGCACATGTTAAAGCTGAAGGTCTGATTGGGTTAGCATTTGGCTGTGGTATTGTGATGTTGCTGCCCACATGGTCTGACCTTAGCACTTTGAGTTTGACAGAGCAAGCACAGTGGCAGAATGTAATAAAATGCACTGCGCGTATGGTATATAGGCTGCTATCCAAACCTATTATAGCTGACAAGTCTCTTTGGTCAACGTTGCATCAGAGTAACGGCCGTTGCATAAGATGTCTCTTTGGACACAACTATATGAACCTATATACGAGAGATTAACCTTGAATATATGGACATGCCTATACGAAATATTAACCTTGAATACACGGACATGCCTATAAGAGATATTAACCTTGAATACGCGAACATTCATTGACCTAAAATGCTTATTTTCTGCATAAAATTCTGACAGAACATGACGTATAAGGACGTGTCAGTGTATATATCAATGATATCCCTGGTACAATCAATGAATATGTGTCTGAATACTGTATATAGCATCTGTCTTCTCTGTCATGAAACATGGAAGAATAGCTCTTCAGTGAGCTAAACTGGTTCCAGATCTCATTCACTTTCACCAGCCTGGCTGATCGCCTGGAGTCCCGTGTATGCACACTACGCTCAGGGACAGTGCTTGCTGCCCACCTAGTCTGACCTTACACATTGATTCTGGGGTAACCACAGGAGATCTGCCAACTAACACTGTCACAGCTTTATGTTGCCAAAAAAATATATCTTACACTTACAGCTCCATATCAAGAAAGATTAAGACCTTTAAACTGTAGTGATATTTTTTTTGTCAGCATAATTACCTGTACTGTTCTCTTACAAAATATTTTTGCATCAATCGCATATTATCATTAACGGAAAGTTTTATATATTTTGTCAAATCAAGAATTATTGAAAATATGATTATAATCTTCTTACTTTTGAGGCTACCGCCTTCAACTTAGTGAAGATTCTGCAACCTGTATGTCGCGAGGTTTGATCTACTCACAGAGGGAAGTCCCCCTACTTTTTTTTGATAAGTGTTGTAGGTTCCTTAACATGCTTGAGGTGTGACTCTCCTCAAATACTGACTATTATCATACTAATTCTGAGATAAGGCAAAATTGCTCAAATATTGAATTCAGTATTTATTTCTTAGAATATATGATTCATAGCAATGTCTAGTGTGCTATGATTTCCTGATTCATATCCATGTTAATCCACTGCCTAGTATGGGGGTCGATTCTATTGCCTCCACTCTTACCATCTGAAGGGAGATCATGATTGGGGTCACTTCATTATCACACAAGGCACTCCTCATAGTCATAACTGATACATATTTATTGGCAACGTAGTAACAGGGTCTGTTGGAGGGAATTTATAATGGTTGATGGCACAATAGTATAACAGTGTGTGATTCAGCACCACGGAGAGTCCATATATCCATAGTTGTAAAGATACAGCCTTTATGATTCTTGTCTGTTGCAAGGGTTGTCACATGGAATTTTAAGCTTGAAGGAGAAGTAGTAATCGGATGATACAAGGATGGTTTTCTCTCTCTCTTTTTTCCTCCCTGGACAGTTCCTTGCATGATAGTTTTGGCTAGTCACAATGGCAGTGACGCATGAACGCATCATGCTTCAGCTTTCTTTCCTTTACTGCGGTAAGGAGGTCTTTGTATGGAAGTTTGGAAGGAGTGTTTTGGGTGTTCAAGGTCCAGTTGTTCAGACATGGTTATTTTGGGAGCATTGATGGATTGCTGATTCCACATCTCACATGAAACAGCTGCCTTGGTTTGAAACAGTGTTGCACTAGGATGTATCCTTAAGACAGACAAGTGAATGCATTATTTATACCTTCATTAGATGTAGTCCACACATCCATCTACATGTATACAGAAAAGAACTCATAGCTGAGAACCTGGTTGCAATTAGTTGTTAACTAGGAGACCCCGGTTCCATCCTTGGCAAGACATTTTGGTTGGAGCTGCACCTGTCTTTCATAAGGGACACAAGTCGGGGGCCTGTGTTGGAGGAGGTGCCTTGGACATGTTAAAGGGGAAGGGCTAGCAACCCCTTCCTGTGAAAATATACCCTGCTACAGCTACAGAAACAGCAAGAAAACTTGCTGACCTATGTGCCACTAGGCGCTATAACTTAGTATAAGGGTCTGGTCAAATGAAGAAACAATACAGAAAAGAACAGTGTTATGAATTTTTTAATTGTAAGACTCTGGCTTTGTTGCTGGAAAAACGAGTCAACATGCAAAAAACATAATAGCAAGTGGACATTACTATAATTTCTTCCTTACATTTACTTTCAACATCAGTAAGCAGGACACTCCCAAACTCTGTTATTTATGATGGTTTGGTCAAGGTCAGTTTTATGATGGATATGCTGACCCTCAAGTTCAAGGCACCTATCACCTATGAACCCTCTGGAAACAACCAGAATGCTTGATGTATAGGGACTGATACATATCGTTCTCATACCGCAGGGTCATCCAACTTTTCATTGATACATTGTTCACCTTGTAGTGCCTAGAGGCACATAGGTCAGCAAGTTTCCTTGCTGTTTCTGTATCAGGGTATGTTTCTACAGGGAAGGGTTGCCAGCTCTTCTCCTTTAACATGCTTGAGGTACATCCTTGAACGCGAGACCCCACACTTTATGTCCCTATCTGAAAGACAGGTGCAGCCCCAACCGAATTTTTTTTTCCTGGATTTAAACCAGCAGGGTCTCCCACTTACTTATTAATCAAATCCAGGAGCTCAACTGTGATGCTGCTATCGGTGGAGCTATAGTGACATACTTGGTACTTTACTACATAGAAAAAAGTAGTTTTGAGACTGTCACTACAAAGGTTCAGGACGATAGCTGATACAGATTGAAGCTGATATGAGTTGAAATGTCATTATATAGTAATATCTTGGGCCAATTCTGCCTATTCTATGTGATCAATTCTAATTGCCCAAACTAATTTGGCTTCAAAATAGCCATTGACAGTATCGAATTTAGTTGTGATTGCTTCTGTTAAATGACCACGGTGTCCTAGAAAGTCAACCTAGGGAATCAGGGTAATTGTGTCGTTGTGAAGTTTGACTGTATCGGTTTGGACGAACCTTGATACCTGTACAGTCATCAATGCTTCTAGCCTAGTCCAATGCTACTTCTGAGGCACTATAAATGCCTTAAAGTTTGTGGGGATTTTTTTTTGTGTGGAAGAGAGAAAATGGAGTCTTTGTGGTGGTACAACACAATGTATTTAGTCCACGGTTGAAACAAGCTAAGGGAGTAGGAGAGCAAAATACTTAACAAGCATGCAAAGGGAAGGGGGCAAGTATTTATCAAGATGTTTCCTTTCCCTGCTCCTGGGTTGACGTGATAGATTGGCCAAGGTGATCTACTGTAAATTTTGAGTTTGCGTGGTTTTAATTTTGCGGTAGGGAGAAAATGGAGTGCTCGCAGTGGTTTTAAGTTCATGTTTGAGACAATAGTAGACCGGGCAATAGGCGGGTATAAAATTTCACTGTGGTTTTAAGGTTGCGGCGAAAAGCTTACTGCGAAAACCGCAAACATAAAACCACCGTGAACATTTCTGCATTTACAGTACATCTACATTGTAAAGACCAAAAGGAAAGGGGCAAGTATTTATCAAGATACCTATTTTCCTCCAGGACTGACTAAATGGCTTGACCATCATGACCCACATCTAAGATACTGGCCCAAGAACCTAAAAGTGAGACCAAATATGATATTAGAGAAAGGCCTAAAGAAAGGGGGGCAAGTATTTATCAAAATGCCTCCTTCCCCTCTTAGGCTGATTACATGGAATACATGCAGTTGTCATTCTGTAAATTCACATGTTTTTGCAGAGACTTTAGGAAAGAAGGTTTTCACGTGTTATTTTAAGTTTGCAGTTCAAACAATACTGTGGAACAGTATGCAGAAACACATATTTCGTGGTGTCATGAATTTGCCATAAAGAAGTCACTTCAGAAATAAGACTACTACGAACATTTCAAGATTTACGGTAATGTACATGTAAAGCTGTGACCCTGAATCCTGACCTTTTGTCCCTTAATATGTTTCAGGATGACCCAGAAGCGCACAATAAGTTTGTCACCATTAATAAGGCCTACGAGGTCCTAAAGGACGAGGAACTACGGAAGAAGTACGACCTGTACGGCGAGGAGGGTCTTAAAGATGACTTCCATGGAGGAGGGCGCTACGAGAGCTGGAGTTACTATAACCAGGAGTTTGGTAAGAAACACAGTTTTTCACTTGATAAAAGAATTAGATAGAATTATTGTGAAGTATTCACCCTCTTCTTCTTTCTTAAGTAATTGTTTACTTGTCATGATCGAAAATTATACATGTAGGTCTATTTAGATTATAAGTATGAAGGTTATGAATTAAAGAAGTTGAATGTAAAGTGGCCAACGGAAATAGGTGGAAACTTGCTACCCCATGTACATTTGTATAATCTGTCTAAGGTCTAAGGTAATCAAATAGATTATTGAAATTGTTCCCTTGTATGGGAAACTGAATGTTGGCAGGTTTAACTTCGAAAGATGGCCCTAAAATATGTTTATAATAATTGAGTCAATTTTCCTGTACAGTACACCCTTCAGATTTTTGTTTAATTATATTAGTACGCAGGACTTACACCCCCTTTGCACTAGAGGCCTTGACAGATGAGAGACCAAAAGTTTGAAAGATCATTCAACAAATTTCACAGACAAAAAATACATTTTTGTTACATTTTTTGTGTTTTATTGTCTATGAATACATACTTTTACATTGTGCATCATGTTCCAATATTGGTGGCTCAACTGTCACTCAAGGTTCGCCATAGTGAAAAGCTTGAGTAATGGAGAGTTTGTCCTCATATCGCAGGGGACCTTACAAGCCTTAGGATATTAAGAACTTTGTGAAACTGTATTCTAGAACCCCTAGGGTGTGCATCCACACCTGGCTAGCTCCAGAAGACTTAAAAACTAACTGATTCATTGGAGAATGCCACTTTACTGTTCAACCAGAAGGAAAGATGAATCTTGTTTATTTCACACTCCAAGGCACGACTGCTCTCAGGCCCTGACACCCAGAACGATAAATAAAGATTGTGAAGATTAGAGAGGTGACACAGAGGGTGCACAGACTATGATAATGAGAAGTAGATCCAATGAGGTTTAACGTAGAAAAAGGAGGAAAAGGTCACAAGCGTGGTTGTAGGGACAGGAGTTGGCCTAATGTCTTAATGTACTCAAAGCTTGCTCAAAGCCCTGCCATCCGACAGATGCTTATCAATCAAGGCCTGCTGTGTAAAGCCACAGCCCCCAATTTTCATGTGAACAGGCCAGGGGTGCCTAGTAAGTATTTATGTAAATTTCATATGAGTTTTGCAGAGTACACATATGGTACATTTAAAATGTCTAAACTTGTTACCAATACAAATTAGATACCAAAGGGCAACTTCAGCAGGGAGATGGTTGCATAAAATGGGATAGATTAAATAATCTTTTGTTTAACTTTCTATATATGAGTTTTACAGAATACATACAAATTTAAGGGAACACATACGATCCACTACTAAGAAGCATACAAATTATACAGATTTCATGCAAGTATTGCAACCAATTTTTATCATTAGAATTTTTAAACATTATGAATTCCCTTAAGTTTATATGCTTCTTAGCAGTGGTCCGAGAATTCGGTAAAATTTCTATGTATTCGGTAAATCTCGTTTGAATTCTGTAAAATTCATATGAGCACTCGGGTACCCCCGGTGAAAAGGAAGGTGTTTTAAGAGCACTCTGTCTTATCTGTTCATCTAACCATGGCTCTTGCCACATCACAAACCCTAATGGCTGCATTGCGTGAGATGGCTCCAAGACTGGTCTTTTTGATCAGGATTCCAGGTTCTCCTAAGTGTAAGATGGTGTGATAGAATGTCTGACTCGTATGGTCTGACTGAAGAACAATTTCAAACTTAAGGTACTTTTGTGTACATTTGTAACATGTATATTCATAATTGTATGAGTATTTTTAGACTGAAAAAAAGGCACTTGTCAAGCAACTTTGCTCTTTACAATTTATTACTATTCACTGCCAATGGCAAGTCGTCTTGGTTGGGGCTGCACCCATTTTTCAGAAGGGACGTAGAATGGGGGTCCTGAGTTCAAGAGGATACCTCAAGCATGCTATAGAGGAAGGGCTAGCAGTGCCTGCTACTGAAACAGTAAGGAAACTTGCCGCCCAGTGCATGCCACTAGGCACTACAGGGGTCTGAAAGATAAACGAACGAATACTGCCTGGAGGTATAAAAGTTTTCCCTTTGATGGCACTTTGTTCATTCCACGTCAAGCACCGACATCAATCTCGCTCTAAAACACTGATCTAGGCGTAGAAGATTTGATTAGGTATCCCTGAGGCCTTCTCAATAAGTCTCAGGTCATAAAGGATTCCCCACAGGGATCGTAACGTGCCATAGGCCAGCCAAGGTCACATAGATATCAATCCTGGGGTAAATATGTGGAACCGGAACCGCCACTGCTCCAATTTAAATGGATTGTGTGGTAAGTGCACAGCCTACTAAAACTGTTCCCTGCATTCCTGTAGCACTGTAACAGTGATTTACATTATTGTGGCAATTGAGAGCCTTCATTTGCACAGTATTGAAAACTTCCAAATGATGGTTGAAAAGCATTTTGACAGAAATAAACTTTCTGCAGTACTAAAGTCACAATTCAAACTTTCTTTGCAAAGTGCTCTGCATTCTTTACAACTGCATTTACTGTAAATGCAGAAATGTTCACGGTGGTTTTATGTTTGCGCTTTCCTTAAAGACATTTTTGTACAATCATAACTGTAGCAGGAGTATGTGACTATAGCGCTGCCACAAACTTAAAACCACCGCAAACACCCCATTTTTGCCTTAGCCCGAAATAAAAACCACGCAAACTTAAATGCATTTACAATACTCCACTACATAGCTTTTTCACAGGTATCTTCTTTTAATGGTAATCAGGAATGCGTTCTTCTGTAAATACATGTAATAGAGACTGTATTTCACACGCTTTGCTACAGTCTTCTTCCCAAATGATATCATAACAAAGTTTATGTTCCTTATTAATACCTTGATATCTCAAGCGAGTCTGCTTTGCTTTTACGATGTACGTTTATTGCTCCAACTATAAAAATCACTTGATTTTTCTCGGCTCCACTCGATTCGACCCAGCCATGTGGAAAAAACAATGTCCTGGTTTTTGATCCAATGATTGCCGGCAGATGGACTATAGAGCTAGGAGAAAGAGCCATGGATTTTGACAATGTTCCAAAACCATTCGTGATTTTACGTACTGTCCTTTACTGCCCAGTCTATATTCCCAGCAGTCAGGTGTAAAAGGCCCATCAGTTGTGCCATAAATAGCAAATAGTGTTGTAATTTCTATGATTCATGAGCGATTAAACTGGAAACCATTCAGCGTCATTCTGATGAAATGTTTGCACGTTTATATATCCTGTCTTTAATGTTTGGCCATGTCGATTTGATTATATGGATGACATCTGCCCGCGCATCAATTTTTGTCTGTTTCCAAAATAAAAAATTCTGACTATACTGTAAATCTTACAAAGCAGCTGCAAATGAGCAAATACAAAATTTCATTTACTAATAGGTTAATGAATATGCCGTAAATTGACAAAAAGGATGTTTCGGAAAACGGATACTAATGCAGTAGAATGGCATGAAGTCAATTCCAAAGTCAAAGAAGACAATGTGAAAGAGCAAAAATGAAGAATTTATTATTCGGTAGACTGAACTCCGTGTGTCTAGTCATTTGTGCAACCTTCCTGACCACGTAACTATATAGATTTCAAAATGAAGGCAACTAGTCTTTATTTTTGCCGATCTTTTTTTTTTATTCTCATGCTCGCATCAGTTTTAGGGTCCTCAGAGGATGTCATCCATATAATCGAATCAACATGGCCTATGATTGGGACTTCTAGTTGTGGACCCTGATTTACATGTACATCCTCTTACTCTTAGACTAGAAGTTGTAGTCCTATACTTAAGAGCTGACGTAATGTGTTCCTCTAATGTTTTAGTAGAGTCATGCCTTTAGCATACTAAATTTAGGATTCCTCCTGAAAACAGCTCGAACACACACATGTCAGACAAAGCCAGAAAGCTTTCAGTTAAAAATGTAACTAGCGCTTGCCAATTTAAGCACTGGACTAGTACTTAAACTAGTTGGCAGTTTACCAACCATGCAATTAAGATTCAGAACTAACTTATAGCTGCTATGAAAGATTGATAATTATCTCTTTAGCTGCATAGTCATAAACGTTTAATGCATTGGTAGCCTGCAATGATGACAGCTACAACAAGCAGTCTGGACAGTGAGATAATGAAAGATTTTGTGTAGTAGAAAACATTGCAGCAATAAAGTATAGCTGTCTTACATGTTGTATACAAAAGTATGAAACTGCCAAATTGCTACATAACGGTCTGATGACCTGTTTTTCATTAGTTTTAAAAGCAAATAACTGTTAAACCATAAAGTAACTCAATGGTTTATGCTTTAGAGCTTTTTATTATTAACTAAGATTAAACTTTTCATCCAACACTGTAAAGAAATTGGGACTTACCCATTATTTTATATTTATAGCAGTTTTCAAGAGCCTTGAAATAACTATTCAATGTCTGAAATTTTGGGGCCATGATACATGTATACTATTTGAAAAAGCAACGTATATGTAGCCACAATCCATCATGATTTAATTTGATTTGTGTATGATATTATATTAAGAAGTAGACGTACAATGAATGTATTAGTACTTTTTTACTAAGGTTTTTGGTGCCAGTGAGACTCAGCTTATTCATCCAGCAGCAGACAGCTCCATCTTAAGTCTAGACAGGATTTATACTGGACAAGATGCCTGTAAGAAAAACCATTCATAGCCAACCAATTAGAGCAATGTTTGTACAAGCAGCTCAACCTTTTGACTGATCTACTGATCTAGATGAACGTCTATATTATTAGTTTATGTAAAATGAAGGAATCCAAAAGGGATTTTAGAATTTTGTACACAATAGGTTGAAGTGTCTTGGATGCAAGATCACAAAAGTAAGCAGTCTATAAAAGTTTTGGAACAGGTGGCCACTGTCTTTGCCTGGTACGAAATTTTACAAAATTGGCCTACAGAATTTGAAGTTGTATGGCTATACAAATGGAAATTCAATGGCTAAAAAGACTCTTTGTACACAACCAAGCAATCCAACCAACGTTTCAGTGACCACTGTTGGTTGTATACAAATAGTCTTTTTATTCAGTGGCTTACCAACCTAATGATATTCACCGATGTCTACAAAATTTGTGGCTGAATGGCAGAGGTTTTATGGCTCAGAGCCAACTACATATAAAATAGGACCTGACAGCTTTACTGTTGTGGTTGCATTAAAGTTTGATAATACCCTGAGGCAGTAAAGAAGCGACGTTGCTTCAGTCGCCGACTTTGTCAGATGATAGCCACATTAACATTCACTGACATCTTGCTCCCAGGACTGCCATAAAGATTGAAACAAGATCTTGCTCCGGTAGTGTTGTCATGTATATTTTAAAGACCTTCCAGGATAAGTTGACTAATTGATCTTCCGCCATCCTAACTCTGTGTGAATAATGCAATAACTCCAGAATGCTAAATGTCTACAGTCTAGAGACTGCTGATGTTCAAGACAGTGTAATTGGAAGTTGTCCAAATTTTTAAAGCTGTTAATATATTATATAAGTTTGAACTAAGTAAAGTAACGTGCCATCTATTTGTAAAATTTGCAATAAAGCCAGAATGCTAAATGTGTAGAGACTGATGATGATTAAGATGATGCAAAATGGACAGCTCTATGGAAGTTGTCCAAGTTTTGAAAGCTGTAGGTTTAGATGAAGCTAAGTAAGCTGTGATGTCAAATATCATTACTAAAATGCAATAACGCCAGAAAGTTATTAATATTTAAAGACTGTTGATGATTAAAACAGAGCAATGGACAGCTACATGTATATGGAAGTTGTCCAAGTTTCGAAAGGCATTATAAGACGACCGATGATGATGACAATGATGATGATGATGATGATGACGATGATGATGATGATGATGATACTTTGGACTAAGTGAAGTGAGGTGTCAATTGTGTCATATTGAAGAACGTACACAACAGACCTACTAGACTTAGTTGAAACAGTTACAGAAACCATCATGATTATAAAATTATACAATTTTATCAAAGTCAAAAACATTGTACATTGTATATCAAAAAGTTTCGCTGTCCCTTAGCTACCAGCTGAGCCACCACTTAATCTCTAATTTGATATTTACTGTTATTTTTTTATATAATATCAATTGATTTGCCTTCAGTGTTTTATTGTCTTATTTATAATAATTGGATAATCATGTATGTGTAATTACAGCATCAGCATTTGCTGCCTGTGTTGCAATTTCAATGATAAGGAAAGAAATTAATATCAAACTCTAGTATTAAAATTTAATCTGAACTAGAATAGGATTCCCAAATCATAAGCAGTCAAACCTTGTTCAAGGTTAGTTCAAAACTTGGCCAAGACAAAGCCCCGGGCACCGGTAACTCAATAAGATAGATCGTAACTTCTAAATTGCAAGCTGACATTAGATTAACCTTCATAAAAGTCTGGCTTATGACATTTCAGTGTGATTAAAATACCACCATGTATGATGCAATATCATTAGTAAAGGTCTCCCTGCCATCAGACAGGTTTTGGGGGGCCACTTGCGATTACCATTAGAATGATAACGCAAAATTAACCAGTCCTTCATTTGGCCCAGGGCTTAATCCAAGTTGCATTTAAATTGCATGTGTCAAAAACATTGTCACAGCCATTGATCGAAGACATGTAGAGTAACCTGTACTGTGGTAACAAACTTTTTAGTTTTCTTCTTGCACAATTTTGAATTCTTCCAATCCAAAACAAATTGTTATACGGAAACTGAAACATTCTGAATTACAAAAAAAAACATTGTTACCAGCTTGTTCAAGTTTTCATTAGGACAAACTCGGAGTACTTAAGGTTGATTTTGAATTTTAGGAGAGAGAACTAGTGTCATATTGAGGTCACCTGCTGGCGCCGAATGGCAGCCGCCCAGACCCTTGCGACAGTTCCACAAAGTGCAAGTGTTGAGCAAATATGTATCTGTTCTGTATTATATGATTGTAAACCCTGCAGCAGTTCAGCACTGGCTGCCATTGCATGGGTAATTTCTGACCAATTAACCATTATTTAGTGTGCCATCTTATAATTGCAGTTACATTGTATTGTCCAATGTATGGAGAACTGAACTTTTTTGAACGCACAATACTTTCTTCATACCAAACAAGAAGTTTGTTTTGCATGCCTCGTTGCCATTCATTTGCTCACAGCTGCATTTCCGTAGGAAACAATAGATCTTGATTATGGAGGAATTGAATCTTTCTTGGCAGTAGTGCTGGCCCTTAAGGGAAGGATTTCCATGTGGAAAACATTGATATGTATTGCATGTTTGGATGTCCAATTACATGGACATTCCTGGAGGAAAGAATCTGTACTGACAAGTTTAAAATGCCTTCCTCAGGGATATGTAAGTGTAAAAGATGTACAATGTATGTTTTCTGAAGGATGTTATTTATGGTATGATCACATTCATCATAGGCTATTGTACAACTTCAATGCTGTAGAATTTTCAAGCAGGCTGTGACAGAGCCTTAGACAGCCTTATCTGTTATAAAAACGCTGAATTTTGTAGGACACATGTCTGAATATGAACAATGCCCCCAGCTTGCGATTGACAAACGATAGCATGGCATATGTGATTGGCCCCTTACTGGAAATCAGTTTCATGGGACCATGACAACTACAACTTAGAAGTTTAACTGAAAAACACCTTTCTTGGCAATAACAAGGCAAAAAACTGTTTTGACTACATACACATCAGATCCAGAATATAGTTATTATATGTACTGTGTAATGCATGACATTGTACGTCCATCGAAGTCCAAGAGACAATACCATTTCTTTCCTCTAGAAACACCTTTGAGTCCACTTAAATGTTTTGGGGAAACCTGCACCTATTTCCCCCTGGCTTTGATTGCTGAACAAGCATTTCTTCCATAATATAGTAAGCATTTTCAAGTTTACAATTTAGTACTCTTACATTTGAATAGATCATTTATAACAATCTGAAATACAAATCTGCCATCCTTGTGTGGCTTGGACACTAAAATTGAGACAAATGGTTACCATTCAAAGCACCCAGGAAAGCAGAGATAAATTTTGTACAGGAAAATGCCCTATTTGTATTCCTATCTTGCCACTTGTATCAGTAGTTGGCGTGATTGAGAATATAACTCAGTACACATAACCTTGGTACGTAAGCCTGGTTGGCAGTATTACTGATTATTGCACTGATAATGGTGAGACTTGACTTTCCTGCCGTGACAGCTCCTAACGTTATTGGGTGATAAAAATTGCTATCGTGTGCAAATAACTATGTTTGGATTGACATTGTATTTTCTTGAAGTACATGTACGTTTTCCAGAAGACTGAATATCAAATCTCAGTGGGAACATGAAACCTTAATTCTAGAATAATCCTGAATAGCAGACAGAATGAAGGCATGAAAGCTGACAAAAGTTGCTGATAAAAATATGTATATTACCTTGTCTTACAGCCACACTGTACAATGTACATTTGGATTGGACATATTATTTTGTCTTTATCATTTATTTAACAGAAATAAACTATTCATTTTCATATTCATCATCCGCTGGTTTCTGCATCTGAAGTTCTAGAAACCTCCTGCAGCTGCATTCAGTCTTCCACAGTGACTGTATTTTGCATCTTACGAGCACTGAGTCTTTTAGATATCTGGGTTTCTTTTCTATTGTATGATAATAGCTTCTGTTTTTTTGTTGTGTATTGGAATCTTATTTTGTTGAAACTGAAAAATTAACAAAATTTCATATGTAAGTGTTACTGACAGTGTTGTTAATATTACTTTTGTTGATTGTCAGAGAAAATAATCCTTTTGTCTCTTTTACTTTCAGGAATCTACGATGAAGATCCAGAGATTATCACACTCAACAGAGCTGAGTTTGGTATGTTTCTTTTCTCCTTGACATTTATTCATCTGTTTCAAAAGTTTGAAAAAGGACTCAAATGAAATTTTCCCTTTCCTTTTGTTAGATTTCTGATCCTTCCTTGTTTTTATAGGCTTGTTTCTAAGGATTCTAAAGCAGTCCAAGTGTCTTAACACTTATTCACACATAAACACAGCCTAGACAAGTTTTGATCAGTGCTAGAGTACACAGTCCAAATTCATACGTATGAGAAAACAGTAGTTAAAGAGCTCTTTCCACCCTGAAGACTTGACTGAGATTGATCATTTGACCTCAAGGTGGTCCAAGGTAGCAAGTTGAAGCCCTAAGACTCCCTTTCTACCCTCCGGAAGGATCATTAGCATTCCCTTTGGCGGAGGAAACATCTGAGGGCTTCAAGCTACCAGACTTAACCAGCACTAATGGTGTTAGCGGATTTATAAACGTCACTGTTTGTCCTATTACATAAGAAAAATGATGAATCAACCTAGTGGGGACTGCAGGAGAAGAAATTAAACAATCCATCAATTGTTTAAAGGGTCATAGAATGACTTCTTAAGTAGCTTCTGGGTGTAAATTAAAGAAAGGGGAAAGTAAGGTCATTTATTATGCCTGACAAGAGAAAGTGGGGTGGAAAGGTATGATCGGAAAAGTATAGTATCTGTGTTGGAGGTCAAAGGAGTAAGGATCATTTACAACCTAAGGAGGATAGATTACGTCCTAAGAGACTAAAAAATGTGGCAGGTACTGTCAATCAAAATGCGACAAATCTGTATGAAATCAAAAAGGGACTTCTTTCTGAAATTTCTGTATTGAAATCATACAGGAATTTACATTGTATTAACTGCCAAACTCAAACCTATATATATATATGAGAAAAAAATGCAGAACAGGAATGCTTTAATTTATAAAGAATTGTTGTGTTAGAAATTACATCAAAAGTGTTAAAGGATTGAATAAAGATATGTCTGATATTAGATTTGTCAAAGTTTGTGGTAAAATAGTTTCTTTGTAAAAGTCCTTTGCTGAAGAAGTCCATGAACTAGTTTAGTAAACTTCACTCACTTGGATTGCTTAAAGATTGAAGACCAGATATATTTCACCGTCTTCTCTGACAGTAATGCGCTCGGCTTCCGGCAAGTTTATGCCTCTTGAGAACTTCTCTGACATGCCCATCATTATCCCACAAGAAATGATGCACTGTTATCCACTGGCGGCCCAATTATACCATTTTGGAAGAATGATTGGCTGGCGATATTTCGAGTCCAACTGTAATAACTGTTCTTCTACATCTAGTTACACTTAATCTACTGGGGTATAATGACTATACTGCACTGACAACCTGCTGTGTAAGGAATATAAAGGAGCTAGAACGCATGTGTCAAACACTACTGTAACTTGAAATTCTCCGCATAGCTCTGACATGTAAGTCTTAAGCATATTCGCTACCATGCAGAGATTAATTTTATCGTCTTATGAATTGCATATAAAATCTTCTCACAGCCTGGACACGGTTTAAGTATTGATTTTAGTATCTAACATAAAGTTGTGACATTTAGAGACTAATTGGACTCTGAATTTTGTGTAGGGAGCATCAGAATTTGTATTGACTCTAAGGGCATTGAACCCATTGCTAAATTGTAGTACCATATCACACAGAAGTTATTAGATCTTCAAGAAACACTCATGAAATTATCCTCTTATATTAGGAAATAGTTATCTCTTACTGTTTCAATCATGAAGATTCTGTATATTCCTATTTTGATACATGTTTATAAAGTGTAAATCTTCTGGGCCTTCTCTATCATTGAGCAAGTCAAAAAGTGAAAATAAAGGTCAATCATGATTCAAGAGGACTGCTTCATTCCTACTACCGTTTGAAGCATGTTCCTGAAGTTCAGATATGTAAATATTCTGTGCCTTCTCTTGCTATTTCAGTGAATCTAATAATTCAAGCACAACCTATAGGAAGGCTAATTTTGTGCTGTAACTACTTTGCTAGTTTGGCAATCCTGGCATGTACATGCTGAACCAATACATGTATATAAATAGAAAAATATAAGACAAAGTCAAGACAAGGTTGATGCTAATGAGTCAATTAGCTCCTGTTGTTTGAGTACAGGAGCTTATTGTCTCGCGGGATGGTCGGTGCTTGTCAATGAGTAACTGTCATCTTGCATTTCTTATTACTTGGATGTCTTTGCCTTATCAGTGTATAATCTTGCTTATGTCGAGACCTTCCAGTCACGAGTGGAGATGGCAGCCCAAGTGTTTCGGTCCTGTCAAGTCTTGTTATTGTTAAAACATGAAATTCAGAGATGTGAACCTTTTTTGTGCCATCTTCCATTGCAGAGCAAACTGTGCGACAGTCGGACGACATCTGGTTCATCAATTTCTACTCGCCGCGATGTTCCCACTGCCACGACCTCGCTCCTGCTGTGAGTATTAAAGGCCAGAATATAGATAGGGAGAAATTTGATAGCCATATGGTATCTAATAATGGAGGCAGACTTGGTCAATTTCTGCAGAGTCCATGAGAAAATCTTCAGAAAGTTGTTTGCATCCAATAAACATACATGTAGCTTGTTGCATCTCATTATGTATAAGCAGCAACACCTGTGCTGCATTGCTATGTGAACCAGTCAGAATTGCCTTGAAGAAAGTGACAGATGGTCACCGAAACGTCGGTGAAATAAATCTCTTGGTTGTGTAAAAAGAGTATTTTTATTCAATGACTTACTAACCTGATGAAATTATTCACTGATGTAGCTTGTTGAGTTTCCACAGGATGATTTAATTCATTAAAGACTCATTGATCAAAAGAAAGTAAGGAATTTGTGTGTGAGAAAAAAAATGGGGAAAGGGAAAATAACTTAGTTCATTGTAAGATAAACTAAACTAAACTTTTACTTTTCATTTATGACTAGTGAACGACTTGAGGCTTTTAAGTTATGCAGACGGTCTAAGAAAAACTCCTCTGAAAAAACAGCCTAATATCACAGTCCTCATCATGGCTGTAACAAAGTTTTGTCACATGACAATTGATGGCCAATCAGCACTGTGACTGTAATACAATCTTGACATGTGGTAAGTTATGCCCAATCACTACCATGATTGCTGCAGTCAATTTTTGTCATGTGATTTGTACTATGACTAGAAATAAACTTCTTATCACCTAACAAGTGATGGCAAATCAGCACCATAAGTTCTTGTCACAAGTGATAACTATCCGCCATGTCTGCAGAGTAGGTCATAAAACATGTCGAAATAGGCAACAGCTATAAACTTTTCAGCACCGAGGACAGCTCATGTTATGGATGAGGTAAATTATGGCTGCGCACATACCATAAAGAAGTAGTCGTCCATATATCTTATCACCTGTGTAATGCTCTTCATGCAGAGTTAGCAGCATACTGATATAAGGCCACAACAAGTGAATCTTATGGATGACATCCTTTGAAGACACCAAATCTAATGCGAGCGAGAAGGGAAAAAATTTCAGAAAAACAACATTTTTAGAATGCTAACGTTGCCCATCACTGAAAATTTCTTCTTTCAAAATATGGTGAAAATCAATGCATGTTGATGTCATCCACAAGATTTAGTTTTCGTGCCCTAAACCTTTTTTCAAAATATGGTGAAAATCAATGCGTATTGATGTCATCCGTAACATTTACTTGCTGTGGCCTAAACCTTTTAGTAACACATAGATAAGCCCACAAAAAAGTAACAAGATTAAGAATGGACTTCCTACTAGGGCCCATCAATCATGTTGTAACTGACATGTCAAGGGAAAAATGGATGATGCCAGTCTTCATTATCTGTTATCAAGGAGAAGAGACGCATGTAGTACATGTATTACCTATTGGGTAGCTACGAACCTTTTCGGCCTGTTCACACTTGTGCGTAATTTCAATTATGTATGAGTTATGTATTGACATGTTTTGGGTTTAGGTAAAGTTTGCGGCCAAAGAAGTCATTTTTTCAGTTTGATAACCAGGCTGCACAATGGTCTGTCAAAGTAGAAAACAACATATTCCCAACAAACTTTACCCAAACAAAAAATGTTAGTACGTAAGTCATATATGTACACTGTCAGACTCGAACGTACACACAAGTGCGAGCAACACTGGTTGCAAAGATGACTAATACATTCAAAGATCTTATCATATAAGAAAGAATAATTGCATATTGAATCAGATGTACGGATTGATCTGTGTTCTGTTGTTTTCACACCTCTCACAATGTACAATTAGATAAAAGAGTCTTTCGATTGAGAATTTCAAAATCAATCAAGTTGCTACCAACCATAAAATGAAGTCAGCATACTTATTAGTAACCTCTATGGATTTTCAATATTGATGTATTTCTATGCCACTGACCGCTAATGCCCTAGTTCCCTTGATGTTAATTGACAGGGCTCAAGATGACATATGTTTATTGTAGTGAACCATTTAAATCTTGTTTGCTGTATCAAAGCATACTACTATGAAAAAGGGCATTTTAGGCCACAACTAGCTGTATGTGTGATGGGCTTGTTTTTGATGACGCCTCAAGGGTGAGCCTAATGTTATTGTGTAGATGTATGTATATATGGAATATAACACGGTGTATTCCATATCGCCCGAGGTACCGGCCCGACTGGGGGTCGTATCGCCCAAAGACCCGAGGGCGATGCAACTCAAGGGAGGGCTGGGACCGATGGTGAAGCGGGATACACCGTGTTGTATTTTATTTTTGTTGTACCAACCAAAAAAGATAAACATTTCCATGCGAAATGCGCCAGAACTTGAGAGAGTTTTGTGTCCTCGAACAAAGAAATGCTTCTCCAAGTTTACTTGCACTAACCTACAAGTAGACTGTACTTCGAATACTTCAAACCTTTAGCTTTAATAATAGTTACTTCTGTTTAAATACTCACGTCTTCCTTTGTTCAGTGGAGAGAGGTTGGGAGGGAGCTTGTGAACGTGATCAGGATCGGAGCTGTGAACTGCCAGGAGGAGTGGATCCTGTGCCGTCACCAGGGGATCAACCGCTACCCCTCCCTCATCCTGTACTCAGGAAGCACCACGAGGGTAGGTGGTCTCAAGATGTTTTTTACCTTTGCCAGGAGGTTATGTTTTCCGTTTTGCTATGGTGGTGTGGCTGTGGAGGCATGTGTGTTAGGTGTAAAGAGCATAACTTTGTGTGGATCCTGTGCCGTCACCAGGGGATCAACCGCTACCCCTCCCTCATCCTGTACTCAGGAAGCACCAGAAGGGTAGGTGGTCTCAAGATGTTTTTTACCTTTGCCAGGAGGTTATGTTTTCCGTTTTGCTATGGTGGTGTGGCTGTGGAGGCATGTGTGTTAGGTGTAAAGAGCATAACTTTGTGTGGATCCTGTGCCGTCACCAGGGGATCAACCGCTACCCCTCCCTCATCCTGTACTCAGGAAGCACCACGAGGGTAGGTCATCTCTAGCTGTTTGTTATCTTTGCCAGGAGGTTATGTTTTCGGTTTTGCTATGGTGGTGTAGCTGTGGATGCATGTGTGTTTGATAGCATAACTCAAGAACGTGTGGATCCTGTGTCATCACCCCTCCCTCATCCTGTACTCAGGAAGCACCAGAAGGGTAGGTGGTCTCCAGATGTTAACAGGGTTCTAGCTAGTGCATTTTATCTTAAATATTCAAGATCTCCTCACTGTGGAAGAACCAAGATTCCCTTTCACACCATCCCCCAGATTGGTAGCTTCCCTACATTGTGATTACCATTACACTAAAATGGAATTCCTGCTAGAACCCTGTGTTAATTACCTTTGCCAGGAGGTTAGGTTTTTTGTTTTGCTATGTTGGAGTGGCTGTGGATGCATGTGTGTTTGATGTAGACATCATAACTCAAGAAGCTATGGATGGATGTTCATGATATTTGGCAGATGGGTAGGTGTTTGGTAAGACAAAGGTCAAATTTGAGAATGGGTCTTCTGGTAGCTTTCTATGGTACTGCAGCGGAACTTGTTTGCATATATTTATGTATACCCGGCAAACCGCCTCATGGCGTAGCACACCAGGTCTGTACTGACGAGTACAAGCTGCATATCTAGACAAATTCATTTGATCTACTCTCAACGGGACCGACCCCAACTCTTAAAAAGATTGCTTGAGTTGTGGCTCTCTTCAAACACAGGACTTTCATTTGATATCCTTTTTGCGGTACGTCCCTATTGGAAGCTATAGTATACATACTCATTTACACATGAGTCGAGTGAGAAAATTGCTGTAGAGTGCTTTTCCCAAGGGCAAAACATCGGGGCCATATGCCTTGAAGTCATTTCTAACCCTGTAGTCTTGAATTGATTTATTTTGCAGTAACTGTCATCTATGCCAGATAAATGTATTCTATATATATACACAAACACACTACCATTAAGCTAGCAATAGACCTTGAAAGTATTGATTGATCTTGAAGTACTCTGTATGCATGAAACATGTCTTAAAATAGATCTTTTTCCACCTTAGATTTATGGTCGATATCTAGTGTCTTCAGTAGATTTGTTTAGGCTACATATTTCATCTTGAGGTCAACGAAATAAATCGATCATAATTGCATCTAACCTGACTGTTCTGAAAATTTTACAAATGTATTCATAAGTGTGGTTATGTGTATATAAAGGAAGCAGCAAAAAACAACTGGGATCATATTTGGAAAAATTATTCCAGCTAACTGAAGGTTTATCAAGATATTGATGCCTTGGAAAGATACATTGGATGTAAATAATTAGGACCTTCAAAGAACATTATAATTGTATTTTGATTAGCAAGTTAAGTTTTCTAAATCATTCACAGACAGTTTTCTCACCACTATTTAGGTGCTTTCAATTCTTTGAAAAGAACTTTATTTGCAAATGACTTACCAACCTGATGAAACTATTCCTTGATGGCATTCTGATACTGGCTAAAGCAGCCATCCTTTATCTAACAATTTACTATTTGTTCACACATGTTGCTCTATGATTGCCTCCCAACCCTACCCTGAGCTCTACATGTTGTACATGAATGAAGTTATTCATGGATGGTATTCTGGTACATGTACTTAAGGTAAAGCAGTCATCCCTAAAGCCCAGCTACAGTATTCACTCATATTGCTCTGTGATTTCCCCCCTACCCAAGCCTGAGCGCTACCTAGATAAAGCTATTCATGGCCAGCATTCTGATTCTAGCTAAAGCCATCCCTTATTATTATCTACAGCCTGGCAATTTGTTGACTCATGTTACTCTACGGTTCCCTTCACAGCCTGAGCGCTACACAGATGAGAAGACTACAAAGAAGATGGTGAAGTTTGCCCTGAAGCAAGTCACTGCCTCCGTCACCGACCTCTGGGCAGGTAAGGGTCAACCTTTTATAGCTGAAAACAACAGGGCTCGAAATTCATTGTTGGAAACAAGTGTACTCGTCTCGTACACCTAACCTAGACGTCTAGGTGCACAGGAAACATTTTGGGTGCACAACATAGACTAAAGTAGAATGTCTGAGTAAAACTTAATTACAAGCCTTATTCCTATGGCCTCCGTTGGTCAAAATTGACCATGGTAAAATCGTAATTCACATCAGCCCTACATCATCGGCTAAAAATTCCTATTTACAAGACTGACAGTCCCTACCTCATAGGTCACATCAAAGCTCTACTACCTCTTTTGAAAAATTGAATCTGAAATTCTATAACTAACTAAAATTTCCAGTAATACAGCAGAGGTTTTGTTATTTTTTTCTGACACTCAATAAAAAAAATCATAGAATATGCAGTAGTTAAGTGCACAAAACTACTTTAGGTACATAAACCTGTACAAATATCTAAGTGTACTGGTGCACCAACAGTCAAAAATCATGTGCACGGCTCCAATTTTGGGTGCACGAAATGAACACACACCCAGTATTTCGAGCCCAGTACAATCATGGAGATGTAGAAACTCAGTGACAGTAACACTCCCAGAATATCATAAATGCACCAGAGTAATGAAAGCATCTTCCAGACTGATTGGTTGGCCTTTTGGACGAGGCAGGTCGCTGCAAAGATGTGGCAAATCAACCCGCCCCAGATACAAACGGCAATTTTCTAGTAAAAATACACTTTTTATTTGCCTACCAGATGGAAAATTGGGAAGATGACAGCTAAAAGGTCCTGTTATACGGGGGTAATGTAGGTCAGATAGAGGACTTTACGGAATTGGAAGCGCTGTGGAGGTGACTAGTTGAGAGCTGTTTCGACCTCAAGTCTGACCCCATGACAGAGAATTGCTACTGGTTATGGTAATGCAGGATGCTGAAGGTTATGTGAAGGATATGGCAAGGTCCTCGAGAGCTGGCTCGTCTTAGAAGATAAGAGTCTCATCATCATCATAAGTCGTGGGGGCAAACGGTCCAAATGACAGAAACTTCTCAGTTCGTTTCTGTATCTGTATCTATATAGCCGGTATAACCGCCATTCGGCGTAACACACCAGCTTCGCGGGCACGTGTTTATATTACACCGAACCACCTGTCACGTCTAACCTTTGCATATCTAACTGCATGCATTGTTTAAAGCTATCTAATGAGGATGCTTCCACTGTACTTGGTTGTAACGAGTTCCACTCTACGATCGTTCTAGGAAAATCCGAATTTTTAAACACATCAATCCTCGGTTGGAAAGTCTGATACTTAAAGGCATGGCTATTTCTTGTCCTTTTCTGAGCTGGTATTAGATACTTATTAGTTGGTACGTCCACCAGTTCATTAGTCATTTTGTACATTTGTACATTTGTATCCCTGTCCCTGGTGCTGAAATTGTAGCAGGTAGGTATTTATCGGTCTCGCAAGACTATGAATAGTGCAGATTCTACATGAAGTACATTTTGCTTGGTTTTAGGCTTTAAATGTTTTAGTTCTGAAGGAAGGCTCTGTTTTCTTCCCCCTACTTGACCCTTCCTTAAGTTCCCGTCCCCAAAGGTGCTGAGATAACTTGATATGAAATTCAAGGCCTGAAGCAGGCTGTGAAACAAGACAAGCCTTTAGCTTAGCAGACCAAGATGAATGTTCCTGGAGCCAGTTTCAGGAAAGCATATACATGATACAAGATGATGACAAGAAGAATGTCAAAGTACATTGTAAGCTTCCAACATTTGGACTGGAAATGCTGTGTAGTTTGAAAGTATCAATTTTGCAATCTGCTGAAAATCACTCGATCATTACTTGCCTCGGGATTGTGGACTAAAACTAAAGGCTGCATGACCCAATATTTTCTCTACCATTATGCTGACAGTGCTGGTCACTCTGCAAAGGAATTTGGTTTGTCTTTTAAAGGATTTATCGTCTTGTTCCTGGTCAATTTGCTAAGGAATTTGGTTGATCTTTTGAAGGGCTTACAATCTACTTTAAAACTAAAGGAAAACTGTGTCCTTCTTTCCATTGAAACCAAGATAAAAATCAGTCCTTGAAATGTCAAATGGATTTTCGTTGTCGGCTCTTTTATCTTAGTTTTTTGCCCCAAGCTGTGAAAAGGATGCATATTGAGGTGGTGCCCTGGATTCACAGGTCGATTTATAAATTTTCTGTTCCCAGTCATTACTTTAATTATCTGATTTAGTCATCGTGATTAATTCATAGGATCAGGGAATTAGATGCTATTGATTGGGACTTGATGGCATTAGCACAAAGTTAAGATTCAGATCTTGTTTGTTCCGTTTCCTTTGCTCTAAGGCCACACCAATTTAATTTCTTGGTTAACGGATTTTTTTTTAATTTTAGCAAAAAAATAATCATGGAAACAGAAGGCTGGGGTGAAAACTTGCACCTACCCTGTTCAGCTCTTTTTTTAAGTTCTGTTAACCAAGAAATTAAAATGGTGTGGCCTAAAAGATATGATAAACATGAAAGACACTTTGCAGTGGAAAATAAATGTTTATGAAGAAAACAACAGCAACTCACAAGAACAGAGACTTTCAAAGCATTGATCTCTTGAGATTATGATATATATATGATCAGAATAGAAATATACCATACGTGTATACATGGTTACCCATTGCTTCAAAGATTGTTTCATTATTAGAGGGTTAATATCATTGAAGTTGACAGAAACTCATACATTTACTGTAGATTAAATTTGTGCTAGCCAGTAAAAGGTCAGCTAATTCTCTTTCATCTACCTGTCCTATTTGCACGCCCTAAAAGCAGATTGTCCATTTCTTTTGGTAATCCTAGAATTGAAATAAATGTGTTCTCTAAATGGCTGTGTCTCAAATGTAACCGGTATAGAGTAAGATAGATCTTATAAGACACACTGAGATGAGTAATTAATGTAGCACAGTGTGCCTAATGAGTCCTTTAATATCACTAAGCACATAATCCTCTCCTTTTCCTTTGATATTGGAAAAGGTTTAATATATTATCATTCAAAGGGTAGTGGAGAAGTTGATATTTATGAGGAAGGTGGGATGACGATCATGTATCAAAAGTGTATGACTCTACTAAGTTATTGCAATCATTCTTGTTAATGGTTTCGAATTTAGCATTATATTCGTCATTTAATTGAGTGAAACTTAAAACTCAAACCAGTTCCCGACTTGCAAAAATCTATCCCTCATCTACATTCATTTTTTGTTCTAAACCTTCTTAAAACCTTAGATCATGAAATTTGCACTGGAATATACAAAAAACTTTTCGGTTTTTGTGTTTAGTACTGAACTTTTGCATGTCCATGATGTTTATTTTTCAAATTGCATGTATAATTTATACCAACATGCAATTTTACATGAAACCGAAAAAGGTATTTCCATCACATGAATGCCATGGGTTCGGGTCTTGACTTATATGTCATGTATATTCAAGTCTGGACCTAAACCTGAACATCTGGACCTGAATCCGGACCTGAACCTGAACATAAGTTGAGATACACAACACTACTTACAACCCAAATTAAACTTGACATGGTAGAGAAAGAAGAGTTCTACTTTATAGCGGTTAAGCCAACAGGAAAAGGTCATACTGTACATCCAGGAAGTGAGAAAATTGATCAAAGTCACTGTACTTCCCCGCCCCAAGGCCTAAGCACCCATTAAAGTACACCAAAATTGCTCCGTAATTGTGCAGTTAATCAGTTCCTTTAAAGGAAACACTTGATTAAATAAAACCAGCAGTAAAATTGTAAAATTTGTGTGCATTTCTTGTAGTGTGTTCATTGATCTGTTGGGAGGAAATACCAAATGCACTTCATGGCATCGAAGATGTAATTTAGTCAAGGTATTGCCTAGTAATAATGCAATGATTTCTTTTTGTTTGATGAAGCAATTGGATTTCAGTCCTTAAAATTGTAGACATTTGTTGACATCACTAAGTCTTGCATTTACGTAATTTCGATGCAGATTGACATGAATGAAGTGGTCAATGTAATTAGTGATAGCTAAATGCTTCTAAGTAAGACTGCCATATGTTTTGTTTGAATTGCTGATTGGATTTCAATCCTTGTAATTGGAGGGGTTTTTTCTTTAATTTTAACCTCTAGTACACTGAAGTAGCTGTTTGGCACCCAATTCTCTATTGGTTACAGAGTTAGGTAGTAAGGGAGAGTTTGTCAATGAAAAATTTGCATTTTTTGCTGAGTCAGATGTAGTTACAGAAAACCCATACAGTATGAATGCATGCATGTTTGTAAATTGTATCTTTCAGAAACATCTGACACTTATTAGACATGTTTTATTTTCACTGAATCACCAAAAAGGTTTACTTAGGCCCCAGGGGAAGTTGTCTTTAATTTAGCTTTGCCCTTTTGTACGGCCCATGACTATTTTTTTGTTTGAAGTGCTGATTGGGTTTTAATCTTGTGTTTGAAGTTTTCCTTTGTGTTTTTTGCTGCGTCAGATGTTAGTTAGATACGTAATCTTGGTGTTTAACCCACAGATGACTCCTCCTGAAGTATGCATGCATCTTCCTGTGTTCCATATCTCTATGAGACATCTGACATTTACTAGACTTGTTTGTATTCACCAAAATGCCAGACTGCATTCAATTTGGATTTCTTGGTCGCTTGTTTGAGCCTTACAGAATGTTTATTCATGACAAACTCAAATTAGTCTGCCAGTTGCTTTTTGTTGAGTCATGAGGAAAGACTGGTAAGGGTCAGACAAAATATAGCAAAGATAAAGATTAGTACATGATTGAAGTCCTACATGTAATTGATTAAAAAGGAGAAGTGCTGATCAGGCTTTTAGCTAGGATTTACAGACAGGGTGTCCTGAAATGGGAAAGGGGGTGTCTTCTGTGCATCCAGCTGCAAAAGAGGGTGTCTAATTTCTTTGTTATTTCAGTGTAGGGCGTCCAGAAGGCGTCTGGACGCCCTGCTAGCTAATACTGTGGTGCTGATTGGCTTTAAATCTTGTTTTTGAAGATATCCTTAAGTGTTTTTTGCTATGTCAGATGTTAGTTCAATACGACATGATTTTGATGTTTAAGCCGTTGATGGCTCTTCTTATACAGTGTGCATGCATCTTGCCATGTGCCATATCTCTCAGAGACGTCTGACATTTAGACATGTTTTTGAATTAATGTATTACCTTTGCCAAGAGGCTTATGTTTTTGGTGCAGTTTGTTTGTCAGTCTGTGTACAGCATAACTCAAGAAGCTACAGATGGATCCTTAATTATGACATTTTGTAGGTGGGTATAGGGGTCGCTAAAATGAGAAGGTCAAGTTCGACAATGGGCCTAGTTTTCGCTGAAATGCCAAATTGCATTCTTAGTCATAGCAGGGAGTTGCCCTCAATTCTGAATCAGTTTTTCCCATTTGAATCTTGTATAATTACCTTATTTGAATGCATTTTCAAGGGGTAAAAGTTAGACTTCCTCTGAGTTTCAGAGGCTTAAAAGTTGACTTAAAGCATAAATGGATATAGTTAAGATAGCATCCAAATTTCCCTTGAGTTTAGCCTCCTTTCTTAACGTACTAATTGGGTCAGCTTGATCCTCCTAAGGAGTTATCTGATCAAGATTTTTACCAAATTACCATCTTAAATGGAAAACGTCTTCACTGCAATAAGTCATGTCACAGGGGAATAGATGCTACAAAAGCCTGGAGGGTACTTGTTATCTTGCCTAGGAAAATGCTGTTACTGCAGATTCAATTAATGAATATTTAGTCAAGTGATGCACCTCTCTGCATTATGCATTTTGTATGTGGTATGCAGGTCGGATGTTGTGTTATGTATTACATGTATACACAGTATTCTTTGGCATGGTAACCAAATATGCAGGAATCAGCTGAAAGTCAAGAGAAAAAGTTGTATGAAGGTTAACCTCTGATTGTAATCAACATAATGATAGTAAATTATGTACCTTTGACCTGTTAGTGACATCACGCTTACTTTCAGGTCACCTGATATAGGTTCCAGGTCATTTGAACTAGAGAAGGGTCAGATGACTGACTTGTTTTGGCAGCTTTACATTGTATACGGAATAAGGCATAAAACATCTACTAAAGAGATGTGCTGTTTTGAACTGAATCATTTTATATTCTTAATCATTTACTTCAACTGTCTTCACACAATGTTCATAATGAAGTTAACAGAACGTGAGCTGTGATTTTCATAATAATTATAATCATAGAAGTACAAATAAAATGTATTAAAAAAAGTAGGCCACAACCTTGCAGCAGCTGAGTGTCAATAAATTGTTTACAGCATACATATACTACAATGTAGGATGTTCTTGTGAAAGACACAGAACAGTTGAGGAACACACAATTACTACTCTGTATATTATGGTATTGCTTCAAAATCTTAGGTTATCAAAATACATACATTGTATTCACGTTTGTAATGTACAAAAAGATACCATATTCATCATTCAGGGTGATACATGCTCGACATGGGAGAAGAAAGAACAAAAAGAGTCAAAAGTCAAAACCAAAAAACAATTGGTTTGACCCACGTCCGTACCTCCCTCACAGCCTCCCTGCCCTTTTCTTTAGGGTGTGGGATTGGATGCATAAGTCCCGATGATTATCAGGAAAGGTCGTCAGAAAGGTGTTTGGTACAGATCGATGCAGGGGCAATCAGGCCGAGGCTCCTCTATTTATAACCAAGATTAGTTCACAGGAAAGTGGCAGTCATTAAAACTTGTATAAGTGATGGATGTGAAACTTGATTGAAGAACAGGCCAATGAGAATAGCACTTAACACGTACGGTGCATTGTGCAGCTTGTTATATCTAGTATGTCCTTCATATAAGTGTTACAATGTAGCTATCAATATAGAGGAATAGACATCAAGAAGATCTAAGACATATTAAGTGATGGATGTGAAACTTGATTGAAGAACAGGCCAATGAGAATAGCACTTAACACATACTGTGCATTGTACAGCATGTTATATCTAGTATGTCCTTCATATAAGTGTTACAATGTAGCTATCAATATAGAGGAATAGACATCGTGGAGATCCCAAACGCATTTGGGATTTGCTTCTGTATCCCTAAGCAGTAGAACTGACACGATAAATGATGAATGATGCAATTATATGACAATCTCAGCAACTTTTCACTGATTTTAGAACTACATAGTAGACAAGGTCACCCCAGCTTATATCATACATGTAGGTAAACCGAGGACATGAATCCTTGCTTGCCCTTTGGTGAACCGGCTTTTCTGTACTAAAAGATCAGAGTTCAAATCCCGATCACTATCATTAGAGGGACTTAGCTTGCACTTCTTATATACGATAGGACCCAAAGCCATGAGCCAAGTGATTGTAAAATATGCCAAATGTCAAAAAGTGCAAGGGGAATTTCCTTTTGACATCAATTTACACACATAAAACGTCCAGGTCAAAAAATACATAAAAGGAAGTTCTGCTGCAATACCTATGTCGCATACCAGGAGATGCCAGTCTCTGTGACACCGGTCTGAGATTCGGGTAATGTCGTTTGAATTCATTCTATTCTTTAGGTACGTTCGCAATGACATACCGGTAGACAGTTTGTGTGGTATGGTTCAAATTCTTCTATTCTGCAGTCTTCAGAATGTTAGAGAATGTATGAAAACTGACAAAGTCTGAGAAGTGACACCTCCGTGGGTAAATAATCTGGCCGTGCTATTAAATCTGGGAGCCATCTTCCCTAAACTCCCTCCGTATGGCTATATCATATGGGTCACAATGTAAGCGTTTCAATTATATTGTGGCATGGTGCATGGGGTGTGTATGATTTAGTAATTTCCTGTAAAGGGTAGGGAAAGAGCAATTATATTAAAGTCAGTTTCAAAAAAGAGCAATCTGTAGTTGACACGCTTTTTGCAGCAGAAACAATTTTGTAATGCTTTCGGGAGTCCTATCTGGTCTCAGAATGTTCTACTAATTGCTGAGTTTTGTTCCAAGTGAATTCATGTATGACACCAAGCATAGATTCAGTATTCTCACTTTAATGCAGAAATATTCTAGATATTTGTCCTGGCTTTAAGTTAAACCAAACTACTGTAAATGCATTTAAGTTTGTGTGGTTTTTATTTTGTGCTATTAAAGGCAAAAATGGGGTGTTTGCAGTGGTTTGAAGTTTGCGGCAGCACTATAGTCACATACTGCCACATTTACAGTAACTTTGTTTCCAAAGTTGTAAAAAACTTCAATCTTGTAGAGGTGATGGTATGATATCACTCCCCTTTATCCAAAGTTTTATCTTGCCGGCAGGTTACTTTTGGAACAGCCTTATCAAGCATTCTCTTCTTGGTTAGACATTAGCTTTTAGCATAACCTTCTGGGATGAATACCTTATTCATTGGTGCCTAAGGTACAATTTGAAGACAGCGAACTTTCAACGCAATCTTAACAACTTGATCTTGTAGCTGCTTCAAAATTGGCTGAATTCCTCAGCCAGATTCTTAAAGGTCTTAAGCAAGGTTACCCCTAGGATGTGAGTTGCTCCGAAAAAATTCACCTAGGGCAGTAAAAGCTACCTAAAATATCCAGAGTAGTGATTTGAGCATCTCCAGCGCTCCAGGCCTTACAAACTAAGCTCTCTGATTCTCTCCCTGGATGGTATTAGGATCCAGAGGTCAATACAGATATATAAGATACCATTTCCTAAGAGGAGGATTCCCCACATACGCATTCATAATCACACTTCGACGTACAAACTAGGGAATCGTCAATGTCGGCACAGCAGAAAAGGGGATGAATTTACTAGCTAATGTTCCTCCCCCAAGGCCATTCATACAACTGCTTTTTATTAAAAAGATTTGGGCAGGAAGTCACTTATCCATTCACTTCCCTCTTGATTTTCTAAGCACGAACTTCGTTCTTAGTCCTCTCATTGAATTTTCTATAGCCACAGGGTAACTATACAGAAACTAGAGTCTGTTAAGTTATGTAATCTGTGGTGAAGCAACTTTGCTGTAGCAGAAAGAAAAATTGTCCTCTGTACCATGAACTTATTATCACCGTAAAAAAACTCGTTATCATTTATGATTCCTTCACACATCCATTCTGTAAATCACTTGCCGCCACCGTGAAGTTAAGATTCAGTGAAAATGTGCATTTTCTTTATACCGTGAAATTTTGCTACCGTGAAGATAAAGTGAATTACAGTACCCTGTACACTATTAGTTAGAATATCCAACTTGACTTGCCAAAATGTTTTTCACAGGATGACCCTATAATGGGGTGACATGAGCTCTTCATCCTGTCTTGATGTAACCCAAAAAGGGTCAAAAGTGCTGGCTATCCTGTCAAACTCCATTTTTGCTCAGTCATACATTGTATATCTATAGGAGTTTAAAAGCTTGGATTTGATTGATGCCTAGGTTAAACAATTATGACATAAAAGGTTGTATTGTTCACGTCTAGAAGCCACTATTATAAATAGTTCTTGAAAAAGACTAGTTGTATAGTCTTTGCAACAAAAGATGAAGATTCTAAGGATTGTACATTGGCATGCCATTATCACAACCATCGCTGTTTGTACATTGAATTTGTAGCATATTTTTGAATGTTCTTATGATAATTTTAACATTTAGATATGTATATGCCATTGAGAATAAGTCTGGTAGACAATGTGAGTATCCAAACTGTTTTTCTGTCGCATGATTATGTTAAGTGATAGTCATATTAGTCCTCGATCCAGGATAATATCAAGATATGACAGTCAAGGAAGCCACCTTGTCCCAAAGTGAAGTGCATTAGAACATTAATCAGAGCCAAACTCCCCATGAGTTTCAGATTGCCCGAGGCCTCAACAGTCATTAACGGCTAACAGAGCCTGGTAGATTGACATTCTCCCAGTTAAGTTTTAGAACTCCTCGGCTTAAGTTGTTTAGAGTCTCTTGTCAATAAGAGAGGACACTGTCAGAAACCATCTTGGTACTTCGTAGAATTGAATTTACATATGTAAAGCTATGATTTAAAAAGTACATTTTGCCTCATGACATTATCAAAGTGGTTGAAACAGTTACCAATAAAAGCATGCACATAATAAATGCATAGTTAATTGAATCTATTCTTGACCCCATCTACATTGTACATTATGTATTACATGAAAAGCTTGATGTGTGTATTCCCCAGGAATATTAAAGCATAGGCTTATGGCCAGATCTGTCTGGACTTAGGCAAGGCCTTGAGCTTTACACAATCATTTTCACTAGACTAAGTATAGAGCCCGTCCTGATATCCATGTCTCAGTAGAACATGGGGGAATCTGGGTGAATATATATGAATAAACAGAGCAGTACTAATGTTAGGCTAGACCATGTGAAGGTAGCCATCATGATTGTGTTTCCTTGCAAATGTTGCCTTTCTAGTCGAATGTGTACCGGTATAATTACAGTAAAAAGTTGTCACCAGATCATTTTGCCCGCTATATTCTATAGCCCTTTTATTCACTCTACAATTCATGCGTAGACCCTTGTCTCCAGATGCAATTTTACATCCTTTGTAGACAAAGCTACGAGAGTCGTAAAAGTCAGCATGATAGAAGAGGAGTTATTACGTAAAGCCCTGTACATCACAGAGTCCTGTAAATAAAGTTAGATAACTACGACCTTCAAACGACCTACAAGTCAACGACCTTCTCAAAACTAAAGCCGGCAGTCCATTAAATGTTAGGTGCACAGCGATGGGTTGTTTGGTATTACGTGTAAGTGCTTTTGAAGTTCAGGACAGTTCGTAAAAATGGAATGTGATCAGCTTCGTTTAAAGCTGTTTCTGGTTGTAAATTTGATGCAGTTCGCTGCTCTATCTTATTACATTGCATGCACAGGAGTAACATTGATGGTATTTACATCATTTCAGCTGTCAAAGTTAACAAAGTTATTGTGTATTAAGTCTACATTGTAGCATTAATAACTTTAGAGATAAAACAACTCCCTTGCCTTGCGGAGACTATAGGCAATATTTGCACTTAGAGCCGAGTGAGTCACTGAGTGAGTGTCTATACAAAATTAATGTATATTTGCACTGCCTCAGGCACCTGACATTCTTAACTTGTAAAATCTTGGCATTCTTTCAAATATTGGATATGCAGAAAAGTCAGAACACGAATCTCTCATACTGCCATATTTACAAATGTCAGGAAATATCAAATACGATGTTCTGATAAGTTATATCAAAATGTCTTATCTTTCCTCTAAATTGGAAAACATTGATTGATTTTGATGATACAATCAATGCACTTTATTGCTCGACAATCATAAGTAACATGGTACAATGTATGACTACAGCTATTAAACAACTGTTACAGTTACTACCTGGCGAACCTACCCTACATTTCATAACTACAAAATGTTAACAATAAAAGACTACGTGTAAGTGTGTAAGTTGCATCATCATCACTATTGTACATTACATTATGTTCCAATATATACATGTCATCATCTTGTCGTGAGAGTGTCACGGATGAACGTCACCCTCCTCCTCCAGTCCTCCCTGTCCTCCATTGCTCTTGGTAGTTCTTCTAAATTGCAGCCTGCATCCTCACACAGCTGCTGTATGTAGGTTGTGCGAGGCCTGCCTACACTTGCATGTCCATTTTTTTTGTGCCCACAAAAGAACGGCATGTACATAGAATAGACGTCATGAAATAAGCTTGAACAATTTACTTCAATACATTTCAAAATCAAAGAATAACTAATGACAAACAAAATCAATACAACTGCCACACACGGAAAGTTGTGTCTGCCAACAACAGTTACTAAAGTATCGTGCATCGTATCTTTTCCAATGACAAATGAGCTAGTCTAGGCTGTACAGGGAGCAAGGGAAGATCAGATGGCCTACGGTAACAATAGAGCTCGTGCCAAATACCAGTCGATACTGCACATCCATTAGTGGAGCACAGAAATCAATTTACTAGCTACAGACTGACGTACATGTAGGTTACAGTCAATGTTTCCTTGGTACAGCTTTCTGTTTGGCTTTTAGGTAAAACTTTGTATTGTATAGGTCAATACAAAAAATTGTATGGTTCTTGGTGGCAAATGTGCTAGATGTTGGCACATCAGGAACCAAATCTGTAGACAGTGTGTTTTTGGTACACTTTTAAACAGGCCAAAGAGGCTCGGTGGGCGTCACTCCACCAACATGGTAGGAATATCGTGTAAAGTGCCTTTCCCAAGGGCACAACGTCGGGGCATGGTGATCATCGAACCCAGGACCCGTTGGTTACGACTCCAACGCTCTAACACTTACTGTTGTTATACATGTAGCTCAAAGTTAAAATATCGACTAAATATCTTTTTCCCACTAATACTACACATTAGTAGAGTGTAGAAATCAATTTAAATGTTGCAGACTGAAGTCAATCTTTCAGAAGTGTATAGCTTTCTGGTAGGCTTTAACTTTTAACTTAAGGTAAAAACTGTGTGTATGTTCAACTTGAAAACTGTGATTATATGATAATCATCTCGAGTTCAATGTTGTCTTGTCTACATGTAAAATTGTCATTTTTCCACCATTAGTGCTTGTAAACTATTTTTTTTAAAGTAAATTGGTGACAACAGCAATTTGGACAAGCTCAGACTGCAGCAAGAAATCTTCACAAACCTTGGTTGGAACCAAAATGTCATATGTAATAACTAATACTTCTTGGAATATCTCTGGTCCTTCAAATACAATACCGAATATGATTTATAACATTGCTAACAACAGTGATAGGCTAATGGTAGTCAGTCAGGTTCCTTTTCTAGTAGACAGTGATCGCTGGGCAACTGTACAGCAACCAAAATTAGAATTGATTTCATAAATGGAATATGATCATACAAGATATAAAAGAATGGTCTAGAACAAAATTTGCTCTTTATCTATGAATTTCGTTGAGCAACCTGTAAAATCTTTCAATTGGTTACTCAACGGTTGCAGCGCATTTGCAGCCTCAAGTGAAAAGCGGTGTTAGATGCAAAGTTTGACAGAGAAGAATGGTAACACCTGAAGACCAGATCCTTCACTGACATGATAAATACGTCTACTTGCCAGCCATAATGATTCTGGCCTGTCCTCTGATCCTTTGATCTCTTCTACAGGTTTTCTATGAAAAGGCAGTTAGTGGTATTGCAGGTCGATCTCTGGTCTTAATCACTGCCTATCCATCATATAGCTTCTCTCAAGGGCACTTGCTTTAGGTCACCTAGGGAACATGATGAAATCTTGGGATCCTGGCAATGAACAATTTTGTTGATGGGTTATTTGGTTGTTGATGGGTTGATTGGCTATTTGGTTGGTTTATCAAATGTTGACATTTATTTCAGATTATACAATATATAACTTTTCAAGTTTAGAAGTTGGTTTCATTTCAAATGTAAGTGACACAATGACTGGACCAGAGCTATGAAATACTAGATGCGAGGCTACTCTACAGGTGTTCTGCTATGCATTTTTTTTTACTGATCTCGGTCAATGCAAGGCCGTAAGGAGCCACTTCTCAAAATTGAACTACTTAAGTTTGCAATGTCATACTGAATGATATGTTAGATTGTTCACAATTACATTAGGGGCATTTCTATGTAATATAGTTGACAGAAGGTTTACAATGTTTTGTTTCTTGTTGTTTGTCACAGCTAACTTTGACATGGCCATCCACAACGCCGAGACAGCAGACTTGCCTTGGGTCATCACCTTCTGCTCCTCTGGGCTGGGTAAGTAGCAAATACTATCAAATATTCTTCTAGGGTAACAATCTTTTATTGTGTCAAGTTTTTCATAATCAAGTCCCATCATTTATGAAATATTCCTTTAAGTTGTGTATTACTAAACTGTTAGATTTGTAAACAACCTATTATCTGTTTCAAAGCCCTACCTTTTAAAGAGTCTGTGCCATTATTGTTGTGGCCATGTCTTCTCTGTCACGACCAGTGGAAGATTAGCTTTTCGGTGAACTGAGCTGATTGGAGATCACTTTCTTTCTTCCTGTCTTCAAAAATGACAGTCAAACAGACTGATAAGTTGACTATCTTATACAGCATGTACAGCAACACCAATTCCAAAAAGATTGCCACAGCTTTTTTTCTTTTAGTATTGTGTAAAGTTGTGTAAAGTTGGGGTAACTTCAAGTTGTTGTTTTTTCCAGACTGTCTATCCGACACCAATCAGAAGAAACTAGCAGCCATGTTGGACCGGTTGGTAAACATGGGCGGTGTGGACTGCGACGTGTCGGAGACCATCTGTGAGAGGCTAGGTGTGGAGTCGGGCACCAGGTTCTACACACCTGGTGAAGTGAAGAAGGGGAAGGGACAGGTGCTGAACAGTCTGGACGCCCAGGAGGCAGCAGCCGAGATCCTCAAGCTCATGCCGGATGTGGTCACACTGGACAACGACTCTTTTGAGGTAAGGCGTCTGTGTGGCATAATGGCATCCGGCTATGAACCAATAAAACCTAGGATAATCCCCAAGGGTGAACACAGACATGTCCGGACATGCACCCAGACGTTGTGTCCTTGGGAAAGACACAATTTCCCATGTCCTAAGCCCTCCAGTATAGGGTTTGGGTTGTCATTAGGAAGGGCATCCAGCCATAAAAACTCTTGCTACAAAAAATACTTGCACTTGATGAGGAGTTCTGAGGCTCCCCCATCCATGTGTAAGCAAGTCCAACCCCCATATCATGGGGAATAAAAGACGTTAAAATGGTAAGAGAGAGAGGCTACACTGACTTTATTATACGGATGACATACTTGCGACTATCAGTTTTCTTCAGCCAGGGTTCTAGCCAGGATTGGATTTTAGCAAGGTATCAAAGCGACCAATTTAGGGGATATATATCGTGTGAAGGGTGGTGATGTTGAAAATGAAAAGTTGGCAAAGACTATCCTTGGGGGGAATTTTTGGACATTTAATAGAAGGATTTTGGGTCAGTTTGGAGGATCTTGTACATGTATGTTGGTCACAAATAATAGCATGGTCGCCTGTTAAGCTAAAATGCACTAGCTAGAACCCTGAGTGTCATCTGTTTCCAAAAAAAGTTTTTGACCATACTCTAAATTGTGCAAAGAAGGCCACACTGTCTGGTTGACGTACATGTAGCATTGTTACATGCAGGTGTTTTAGAAATTAAAATCTTTAATCCCTAAGGCCACACCATTTTAATTTCTTGGTTAACAGAATTTTTAAAAAACATGCTAGATTGGAAAATCAACACGAAAACAGAATCTCAGAGGAAAGTTTTTACTTAATTTGTGCACACAATTTCAGGGAGTGAACAGGGTCAGGTGCAAGTTTTCACCCCAGCCTTCTGTTTCCATAATTTTGTTGCTAAAGTTTAAAAAATAAATCCGTTTTAAACCAAGAAATTAAATTGGTTAGGCCTAATAGACTTTACTAATAACATGGATGTCAAACTGTCATGCTTTAATAGTTAACATGATCGTGAGGAACCATATGCCCGTATGAGTTGCGTAAAACTATAAACATTATTCTTTGGTTTAGGTTAAGTTTACAGGAAAAAAAGTGTTTTCTGCTTTGACCCACTGTTGTACAGCCTTGTTATCAAACCGAAAAACTTTTTTGTGGCTGCAAACTTTACTTATTATGAGGCAAAAGTAAATACGCAACTCATATGGACTTGAATAAATTGTATATGCGCAAGTATGAACGCGCCCTTACGTACATGTACATTGTACCTTAAGCTGTAATCTATCTTACTGAGAATTTTCATAATATTCATGACCCACGGGCAGTCAATTCCAATTCAAAACAGGAGAGTTGGCATCTGTGGCGAATCTCACAATCCATACCTTTATCTAACACCTCATCTATTTACAATTAGAAGTAATGAACAAGTCCATAACTTCCTTTTACAGGGAATTAACGTGACAACAGTAACTGTATCGTCATCCCTTGTAATTAGAGTAAAGCCCTTTCAGGCCTACATTTATGGACAACACAAAATAAAAATCCTGTTAAGGTTTTGTAGGGTATCAAATCATGTTAAACCTCGGTTTTAAATCACGATTAGGAGGCTGCTAAAGTTTCTTTTACAGTTTATCTGACTTTCTATTGGCTCGTTTTGCAGATAAAGTATGGGAAACAAATCCATTTATATTGACTTTTAAAGTAAGCTTGATTTCTATCAAGGACGTTAAGTCCCTGGGGAGTTCAATGTCAAAGAGATTTTAGATATTACAGTCTTTAGAAGTCTGTGCCAAATTCTGTTGGCAGTATTGAAGGCTTATTACTAAGCTGATAAGCAAATTATGAAGGCACTACATGTACATGACAGTCTGCATGGAATATGCATGTGTAAGACATTTATCATGAAGTTGAGATCAATGATATTTTTGTAGGAAGCCACTCCATTACATGAGCACAGTTTCTCTTCATATTACATGTAAGTCTTAGGGATGGATGGGAAAAAAAGAAGAATTATTATTCTGAATGCAGAACAAAAATCCTACATCTGATCAGAAGGATAAGAGTAGCAAAGAGGAAATGAATACATGTGCCAGAAATTGTCAGAAAAAAAAAACCCTCACAATTATTACTCATTTTTCACACTCACTCAGACACTCAAAAACACTGTCACGTGCAAATACACGCTGATGCACATTGCATACTTCTTCAATCAGGCATTTCAACACACGCACTTTTCAATTTTAGTGTACTTTTGATAGAAGGTGATAATGTAACATCTTGAAATTCTCAGGTATAATATGTATGAACATGGGTCTAGCACTTTTTCTTGAAACAATGCCAAAAAGTGATGTTAGAAATTCAATAGAATTTTCTTCAGATGTCAATTTTTGTCCCTTGGCAATCAGTGCTTTCCTGATGCTGTCTCTAGCTATCAGTAAAACTTGTCTTTCTGCCAGTATCATATCCTGTGGCTTTTTATTACTTTTCCCAAGAATGAAGAATGATGCTTCATATCTTCTTTGTTACTTCAAGTTCAATATCAAGAAGTTTTAATGTACATTACTGAATTGTTAGCTGTCATTGGAGACCTTTATTAGTCAATATTATGGGGTATGGCTCATAAAAATGTCATTGTTGTGTGATTTGCTTTTATTGGCAATGACCCAATTTTGAAATGAAGAGACATTCTGCCATTTGCAAACAAAGTTAGTTGCCATTTACTACCTTGCCACTTTTGAACACATATATATTCCATTATAGTTTTTTCTTTTTGTGTGTGCTAGATGCATACAATTTACTTCCTACATGTACAAAACGTTCATCAACTTCAGCCTTAATGATGTTTTAGAAGGCTTAGAATTATAAGAAATTCAATGTACCTATGCATGATAAACTTTGATTTGCTTGATTCAGACAAAAACTTGGAGAACTTTGTAAAAATGGAGCTTGAGGGGGCATGGCTATGCCTTAGTGTGCACAATTGCAATTAAGGACTTGTCAGACCCAAGATTCCTGCCAATAAGATTTCATCTTGGCCTCTTTCTTGATTTTTACTTTTAACGATATTTGAAACATGAGGAAATAGATTGTTGTGGTGTTGTCATCATGTTGTCACACGAAACGTTCGGAAGTAAATCTCCTAATTTCTACCCAGTTGCGGAATTTGACTTGTTTTTCGATATTGTTTACCTGGATGTCTAACCTTCATAAACGTAATGTTGATAGCAGTATCAGTGTTCTCACCAGGATTTTTCACAGCGTAGGGGTCAGGTACAGAAGGCCAACTTTGCGCGGCGCAAGTCACTCGCGGAGTGCAAAAGACATGATAACGGTTAGGAGTCTGGTATCTTCCCGCACAAAATTTTGAAATTCATAACCAAATAAGACACTATTTCCTGCATTTGAGGGATAGATTTTGTGCAGTTAAGTTTTTTCTCTGTCACATCCTCATTCTAAAGCCAAATATTAACTTTTTATAAGATTTATGAAGGTTCTTCCCAGGAAAAAGAACCCTATGCTCATTGAAACACAGCATCGGGGTCAGATCACAGCATCGGGGGTCCAGATCACAGCATCAGGGGCCGCTATGCTGAAAAGGCCTGGCGAGAACACTGAGTATGTTTCAAAGTCTGATATCTGATGTATTTTGATTGTAGAAAATGCGTGAAGGCCTGAGTAAAGGGGAGGAGCAGTCCTGGCTTCTGCACTTCATGGTCGGCAGTGACGTGGATCTGGAGCTGAGGAAACTACCTGTCCTGCTGGAGGACATGAATGTAAGACAACTATGACATGTCTCAATAGTCTTCACAGTGTTTACATTATTATACAGCGTTAAAAGCATTGTTTTTTTCACAGGAAGTCATGGAGTTCCATAAAGCATTTTGAGGAATATTAAGAAAGTGAATGCTGTATTTTGACAATGTAAACTTAAGCAACTGTGGATTAAACTGTTGATAGTTTCAGCTGCATATTTTGGTACATGTAACGTTGGTGGATTAAATCTTTTGGTTGCATAAAAAGAGTCTTTTTATACATTTGGTACATGTAGTTAGATTCAAGTAACTCACAATTACATTTTAGAAGTGAAATACACAGACAGGTGAAGTTAGCAAGACAAACATGATAAGTTTTGAGACATTAAAGGGTGGAACTCGCAGATGTTTTTCACAGAATGATACTATTGATACATGTTTGTATTGACATTTTACAGAGAGAGCATTTCACCTCAGACATGCAGGGCTTATGTAATTAGTTGTATTTGTGAATGTCTACACTGATGTCATGGATTTCATAACATAGTACATTCTGTCACTCATTTTTCAGATTGGCAGAATAAACTGCAGTAACAGCCGACAGTTGTGCAGGAATCTCCACATCAGACATTATCCCTCCATAGCTGTCTTCAAATCAAAGGGTGGACATGAAGTACATCACGGTGAGTCTTTTGCTGTTGCTGTTGTCGTTTGGGGGGCATTATGACCATGTGTCGTCCTTTGCAGGTGTGTGGGCCACATCCATGGTTCCACTGCAATGTATTATGTATGCTCATGCACATGTTTGTATCATTCAGCACTAGGAATTGAATGATAGCATAACCACAAAATATTCAGCACCGAGGACAGAATTTGATTTCAGAAAATATACAGTTTTCAATGTGTTACCTGAGTTTTGACTGTTCTTATTCTGATTTCTTTAGATTTATAAAATACCTTATTGGAGTACATCATGACTTCTTTTTAATGCACAAAGGATTCAACTTTTCTACTTCGTAGTTTGGGAACATACACAAACATTTTAGAAGTTACTCAAGCCCGGTGTTTTTTTTTTTTTTCTCTGAGACTGAAAGAGTTACAAAGCAGTATGGGTAAGGGGCTGAAGTTTGCTTCCATGAAAAATGGTGGTATTGTTTTTTGCATGTCTGTCCGTCTGTTTGTGCGTTTCTGTGTGTGTCTGTGTCTATATTTGAGGTCAGCATTACTTAAGTACCTCTGGATGGATTGTAATGATATTTGATATGTGGGTACACTTGGGAAGACGAAAGTCCAGGTCAAATATGGGCCTCTTAGTGTGTAACCTTGGTACTGCAGCAGAACGTCCGGTTTTTGTATCCTTTGTCCTGAACATGCTATGATCTTGTTTGTCCGATGTTTTCCAGGGAGGATGACTGCCCATGACATTGTGAACTTTGCTAAAGAAGCTGCTGCCTCCTTGGTAGAAGTTTTAAGCCCCGATGACTTCCCAGGCCGTGTCATCAACAACAAAGACCCCTGGTTTGTGGACTTCTTTGCACCAGTGAGTATTTTCCTTTCCTGTACTTACATGTAAGTGTTCACAGTCAAATATATAGATTTTTATAATGAATTTTTAGTAGCATCTTCGTACAAAGGATTTCTATGGCAGCTGCTGTATCTTCATTTTTTTCATTTACTAATGCTTTCTTTTTCTTTCATTTACTTGAGGAATGTATATTTGAAGGAATGTAACTTATTGTCACTGTTTATCATGCACAAGGTCACTTGGCACCACCAAGTCTTCATGACAATAGGGCAGATTTGTAACAATACTGTAGGGGCTAGTTTGTAACAGTTGGACCAATTTGTAACAATAGGACCAATTTATAACAATGGCGCTAGTTTGTAACAATAAGGGTAATTTACTTTTAACTTTTAGCACATTGAAGTAGCCGTTTGGCACCCCAAATTGGTTACAGAGTTAGGCAGCAGGGAGAAGGTTAAGGGAAAAGGGGCTAACTCACTCATTTATTTAGTACTGTAAATACCTCTAAGTTGGTGGTGATTTTCTTTTGTGGAGAACGGGGTGTTTGTGGTGGTTTTAAGTTCGCAGTAGCACTATAGTCACACACTGTACATTAACGGAAACACCATGAAAACTGCAAACGTGAAACCACCACAAATGGGGTTTAGATGTGTTAATGCTCGGTGGAGATGTTGATTTTCCTTCAATGCTAACTCATCTATAATAATAAAAAGTTAATTGATATGTTAAAGGTATAATGACAGTGCAAGTCCTATTACAGCTAGCATAACCACATAATATTCAGCACCAAGAACAGGACCTGATTGCAGAAAATGTGTCATTTAACATTCTCCCCACTGCCTAACTCTGTAACCAATAGAGAATTGCATGCCAAAATGCTACTTCAGTGTGCTAAAGGTTAAGCAGACACTGAAATAAGCCTGTAGATGAACTGATTTTTGGCGAAGCTTCAGGAGGGAGCCTAATGGTGTATGTTTTCCCATTGTTCCAGTGGTGCCCACCTTGCCGTATGCTGCTACCAGAGTGGAGGAAAGCCTCAAGATCGCTGGACGGGACAGTCAGCTTCGGCACTGTGGACTGTACTATCCACAACGTCTTGTGCAATAAAGTAGGTATAATAAACTGTGGGGGGAATGAATGAGTCCCTAGATGAAATGGTAACTAATAGTAATGCATTGTACAAAATAAATGAAACAACAGGATAGTGTTTTTAACAAAGCTTCTGCTCTTTCATCTGTGAACTGTGAAATCAGTTGTTTTGTTGATTTTGTAAAATTTATGGTGTCGGTGTGGCATAAGGGTTAGAGCATTGGGCTCAGAACCAATTGGTTCCGGGTTGAATGTTTAACCCAGTGTCCTTCATGATCTGGTTTTTCCATCTCTTACGTGGTCTTCCCCGGGATCTGGGGGTAGCGAACTCCTGGCTGTAGGCTTTTTACACTAGTGTTTGTGGGGGTCGTCTTATGACGTGACCAAACCACCTCAGCCTTCTTGTCTGTACCATTTCCACAGTGTTTTTTTTAACCCCGAGTTTGGCTCTGATTTCAACATTTGGTATGCGATCACGGAGTGTGATGCGGAGAATTGCCCGTAGGCATCTCATTTCGAAGGCTAATAGAAGTTCATCCGTCTTTTTTAAGGTCCCCATAACCAATAGAGAATTAGCCAAACAGCTACATCAGCCTGCCAAAGGTTAAAAGGTTATGATCAGACGATGTCAGCATGACTATATTCTATTTTGGGAATCTCATTGATTTAAGGTCTTCCTCGCTGGAACCAAGCCAAGTAGAAGAAAAGGTGAAAAAATCTAATTTGTCCCTTGGGTAAGCACAGCCAAATGTCACCACCTTCTTCAGCTACAGTTGGAGGAAAGGGAAGTCAGCTGGAATAATGGACACTGGTCTGTTTCGTTTATTCACGCATGATGCTGATGACATTCCTGTATGTGTGTAACTCTTCGTAGAGAATTGTGGAGGGCTGCTGAAATGTACATATATCAGGAAACCAGTGTGTGGGAGGGGGTGGCACATGTACAAATTTATGCAATTACTAGGGAACCAGTGTATCCTCTGAGTGTCCCCTGCAAACGCAGAGTGTCTAATTGTTTCCTTAGTATAGGGCGTCAACTACACCCTGATGCCCTGCTATCTAATTAATAGCCTTGCTGTACTACAGTATTGTTTCAACCGAGAACTTCGAACTGGTGTCCCTTTGAACAAATTTACAGTACAGTCAAACCTGTACAAGTGACCACCTCTACATATTAAGTGCCAACTGGCCAATGCAAAAGAATCCTGTCTATAGTGACCACCTGTCCACATAGACCAGAGTTTATTGGTCGACTGAGTTATCTTCTTGGGCAGGTTTTGTCAATCGTTAGGGTGTTTCGCCCAGAACCGAGAGGTCCAGGGTTCGAAACCACTGGTATGCCCCGATGTTGTGCCCTTGCGAAAGGCACATTACGCGAATTTCCTCACTCCACCCAGGTGTGAATGGGTACCTGACTTTGGTTGGGGAAGGTCGTATTGAGGTCACCTGGTGGCGCCGAATGGCAGCCGCCCAAACCCTTGCGACAGTTCCACAAAGTGCAAGTGTGGAGCACATGATATGTATCTTGTGTATAATTGTGCATTATGTGACTGTAAACCCTGCAGTAATTCAGGACTAGCACTGGCTGCCATTGCATGGGTAATTTTGGACCAATAAACCAGTTATTATTATTATCATAGGTTTGACTGTGCATGATTGAAAATTTAATTCCGATTGTGGAAACCAAATCTCCCTGTAACCCGATTCTTAACCCCCTTCCTACTGAGGTAACCTTTTTGCACCAAATTTGTTTCAGTTAGTTTATTGGGCAACAGGGAGAAGGTAAGAGTAATTTGAGTGTCCCAAGTTTCACTCTTCACGTTTTATCGTGTCTGACTGCAGCAATATTTATGCCTTACTCTATTCCTCTAACACATAGGAATGATCACCCGAGTGACAAGGGGAGGTTTTCCTTACACCCGGCCGGCGTCTAATAGCCTCCGTCATTTTTCATGCTGTAGAAAATGTATTAAGAACAAGTGGAAGAGTTATAGCACACGGGCGGAGGTTTACACATGGGTATACCCACAGCGCGGGACTCCAATTTTCTCACACTGTATCAAGGGACCAATTCAAATGAGTTGTAGACCGTATGTAGCATACAGCTATATTTTGTGATTTGTAGAAGTGTATTCACAGTACAGTGTTCCATCCAAGTCACCATCTGGAGAGTGATTTGAATGAAGAAGAGAGCATAAGGATATGACTGGCATACGTTCGACTGCTAATGTCCTTTGAGAATAACTTTAATCCAATTTTCGGCAGCTGCAGGGAGATTTCAAAAGCCTTAGGCAGAGAGCAGGAACGTGTGACCTAGAAAACCTGTGGCGTGCACTGTAGACTAAACTCAACGCTACCCTTCTTACATGTTAAAGCAACTTGGTAGATTATGGGGATTGTGAGGAAACAACAGGCCTCCACTTCATACATGTATATCTACATACGATTATCACTGCAACATTTTACATTCATGGCAATGTTGTAGGTTTGTATACATATTCATGTGGGCTCTGCCAATTCAGCTTTTTATTGCATAGAAATGAACTCAATGAATTTCTTTTCAATATCTCCGTGGTCAAGCCACCAAATAAAATTCCTACCACACAGTTACTGATTTGAAAAGAAAATCTACAGCAAAAACATTATCTTTAGATATCCCTAGTGTTGACTTTGAGTTGCAACTTTTTTTCTAAAAGGAAATGAACGATTAACCCCAAAACCAACCCCGATAATTGACTATTTGTGAATCTACCCCCATGTCAAAACCCTTGTAGAAAACTAACTTCTCCTGATCAATAATTTTGTAAGGTATTGAGTTAGACAGAAAGGTCGGCGACCCCAATTTTCAGCATATCGGTCAAGCCTCCTCCACTGACCAGGACACCAAATTGACTGATAATAAGGCCATCCTCCAGCCATTTGGGATACAATTACTAAAGCTGGCAGGCCATTAGGCCACGGTATCCCCGTAATGCGGGATAATGAATTTGTCAGACAGGGTGGGGGGGTGGTGGTTATTGATGGAGAAAAGGTGGGATATTGATTATGAGTGGGGTTCCTGACACAGGGGATACGGGTCATCAGAGAGGTGTGGAGCTGGGAATGTTTCTGTTGTCTGAGTTAAATCCTTGGTAATACTTAAACAGATGACTTGTCACCTTAGATTATTCGAGATGATGACTCTTTTTCTGAAATACAATCATTTGTAGAAGTGTAAAGTGCATATAATGCTACTATATGGGATGTCCCTGTAGCTCAACTGGTAGCAGCCTTGCAGTTGAGCTCCTGGGTCCAAGTATTGTAAATGCAGAAATGTTTGCGGTGCTTTTATTTTCACGGTTTTTGGGGTAAGCTGTTCGCGAACTTAAATCTAATCGACTTGTCACCTTAGATTATTAAAGACAATGACTCTTTTCGAAATACAATCAATCCACATGTAGAAGTTTAGAGGGTGTGCATAGTACAACTATTTGGGATGTCCCGGTAGCTCAACTGGTAACAGACCTCCTGGTTTCAAGTGCTTGGTAACTTGGAGACTCCGGTTCAAATCCTGGGAATGGCTTCTGGGTTGGGGCGGCACCTGTCTTTCAGAAGGGACGTAAAATGGGGGCCCCTTCAAGGGGAAGGGCAAGCAGCCCCTTCCTGTGAAAATATACCCTGCTACAGAAGCAGCAAAGAAACTTGCTGCCCTATGTGCCACTAGACACTACAAGGGTCTGACGCAAGGAACAATGCTTCACTGGACTGCCAATGAAGTTTCAAAGATGTCAGCTGCATACAAAATATTTTGTTGAAAATAATATGATTTTGAAGGACACAGGCTTAAACAGTCAGGAAGCAGAGGCTAGGGCAAGGGACAGGACTGCTTGGAGGATCCTCCTGGAAAGCAAGGGGCCAGTTTCTGGCCTGAGCACGTAGGCAGGCAATTTGATTTCTCAGATTACGTTACATGTACATGTAAGTACGTGTTGTTGAGAAAAATTCTTCTGGATAAATCTATCTATATAGCTACACACAGATTGAACAATCAAGCCAAAAGCTTTCCATGATGATGAACTGAATGATTGCTATCGTAACATTCAGTTGTGTTTCTTTGCCCCACGGAATCTCGATTCGCTTAACTACGCCAAGTCTGTTCTAGGAGATATGAAGCAAAAACTTTATCTTGATCAAAGTTAGCACCGAGAAAAATCTGTGGTAAGTCTTCTAGTAGAGTATGAATATTGCCCTAAAAGCAAATGACCTCAGTACAGCCATAAAGATTGCAAGTTGTGGAGAACTCTTGTAAGTTTTAAGCCTTCCCCTTGCATCCAGTTCACAATAGATGGAATAATTCTCCACACAGACGACTTTCAAATTTAATGTCTGCCTTTAAGGTGATACCACTAGACCATAAACCCGCCGCTATCTAAATCTCCAGACGTCCTTTTTCTTGTGAATGGGACATCAAACAGAAAACAAGGCTTTCAGGAGATGATGTATTCCTTTAGGGAAGAAGTTCCATTTGGTATTTTCGCCGAAAGGATGCCCCAAAAATCCCCCATTTTTTTAATCTCCTTGCCATCTTTGAAGGTTGTGTTATCACTGTCCTGGAGGGTTAGATTTTGCATTTTTCTTAAGACGTCACATTTTCGCAAGAAAGGATTCTGATGTGCCTGCCAAGCTATCTCAGGAAGCCCGTATATCTCACCTATAATCTTTCACCCATTGAAGACTGTGTTATGGGTGCAGGGTATAGAGGGGTAAGCAAAGAATGTCTTTTATCATGGAAAGTCCTGGAGGGAAAGATACCATTTGCGAAATGATGGAACGGAAATGCTACCTGGACAAATGAAGGCTGGGTGCTTGCTTTGAATACAAGATAAAGTTTGTGTCAGCAGGAAAGTTTGTCCAAGTTGGTAAAATTTGTTATGAAGAATTCCGATGTGTGCTTTAGCAAAGCAAGTCTTCTATCATGGAAAGTCCTGGAGGGAAAGATACCATTTGCGAAATGATGGAACGGAAATGTTACCTGGAAAAATGAAGGCTGCGTGCTTGCTTTGAATACAAGATGTAAAGTTTGTGTCAGCAGGAAAGTTTGTCCAAGTTGGTAAAATTTGTTATGAAGACTTCTGATGTGTGCTTTAGCAAAGCAAGTCTTCTATCATGGAAAGTCCTGGAGGGAAAGATACCATTTGCGATATGATGGAACGGAAATACTACCTGGACAAATGAAGGCTGGGTGCTTGCTTTGAATACAAGATAAAGTTTGTGTCAGCAGGAAAGTTTGTCCAAGTTGGTAAAATTTGTTATGAAGACTTCTGATGTGTGCTTTAGCAAAGCAAGTCTTCTATCATGGAAAGTCCTGGAGGGAAAGATACCATTTGCGATATGATGGAACGGAAATACTACCTGGACAAATGAAGGCTGGGTGCTTGCTTTGAATACAAGATATAAAGTTTGTGTTAGCAGGAAAGTTTAATTTTAATTTGTCCAAGTTGGTAAAATTTGTTATGAAGAATTCCGATGTGTGCTTTAGCAAAGCAAGTCTTCTATCATGGAAAGTCCTGGAGGGAAAGATACCATTTGTGAAATGATGGAACGGAAATGTTACCTGGACAAATGAAGGCTGGGAAGCTTGCTTTGAATACACAACATAAAGTTACGTGTTAGCAAGAAAGTTGGTCTGAGTTCAGAATACATTATGAAGAATTCTGGTCGATACTTTTGTTGAGTTGGAGAACGGTTTAATTCTTTATAATGATAAATGATTTAGTTTATGCTTTATATAATACATGATTGTGTATTGTTTTTTACATTACTCTTCATTTCAAGAAATATTTTTCTGCTTACTTCAAATTGTGACTGTCACAAAAGAAAATTCATAACTTCTAGTCAGTGTCCCTTGTTCAAGGAGATGCCTGTAGCACGTTAAAAGGGAAGGGCTAGCAACCTCTATAAAAATATCCTGCTACTGAAACAGCAAGGAAACTTGCTGCCCTACTGCCACTAGGCACTGCAAGGGTCTGAATGAATTTTATCACATTATTATTTCTGGAAAGGAAATTTGCATGGCTTGTATTTCCAGAATCGTTTTGTTTGTGCCTTTTTATTGGTCCACACTTTTCTTGCTTGGCCTACATCTGCTTGAATTCTATATGAAGACTAATAGCAGACACAGGTGGGCCCAGCATGTGAAATGGGTCGGATGGTCCTCATTGATTAACCAGGACCTTCCTAACCTCAGATATCCCATGACTATTGCAGTAAGTCTTCACTACCAGGGGGTTCCTAATGTGTTATCGGATTGACCCAATTAAAATTTGGGACGTCCTTAGGCCTGAGGAAGTGATTGATTTGAATAAATGAATTTAAAAGGATTATGTCATTGAAAAGTATTGATCATTATTCATAATTATGATTCATTGATAACTATAACTTATTTGGCAACAAAAACCAGACATATTTCGTGTACAATGTTGAACAAATATGACTGTTGTTTCTTCCTTTCAGTCAGAAAATCAATGTTGCAATGAAAAGTATTGATCATTATGCATGTATACCAAGCCATGTGATTCATTGACATAATGACATCTATGATTTATTTGCCTATAAAGTACCAGATACATTTTGTAATACAAGATTGAACAATGTGCATGTTGTTTCTGCATTTAGTTAAGCAAATCAATGTTGCAAGATCCCAGGACAGCACAGTACCTTTTCACCTGTGGTTATTTTATGGTGACTTATGGGAATGGTAACTATACATGTATGTGTGAGGTCCGATTGTGATTTTGTCAGATTTGCGAGACTCCTATCTGTAACTGTTGGTACTGCAAGGTTTTCTATCATCAAATGCTGGCAGCAAGCAGTGCATTTGGTTGAAAATAGTAACCCCTATAATAATCAGAAGTCTACAGTCCTCAGTCTGTGTGATGATGTCAGATTTGTCACACTCCTATCAGCAGCTGTTGGTACTGCAAGGTTTCCTATGTGCAGGAAGCAATGCAATGAGGAATGTTTGCAAGACAGCATAATATAAGAAATACACTCAGCAATTTTGCTATCAATTCATTTTCAGAAAAGGGCCATACGGTGCGGTCACAATAGTAGTAGGTTGTCGTACAATTATGATGCTGTAGAATTTTCCAACAGGCTGTGACAGAACCAACTGCTGCCAGGATCTCTGACAACCTTCTCTGTAACAAAACCGCTGAATTTTGTACGAATCCCCTCATTTTGCGATCCCACAACCTACATTGTCCAATGTACAATGTATGTGGCCATAAAGCCGTGTTTGGATTGTGTATCAGTACAATCAGACAACTGTCCTCTGTTGACAACAAGTTCAACAACAAAACTATATTGCATCTTTTTATTACAATTTCCTTTTTTTTCCCACAGATGAATATCCATTCGTACCCAACCACAGTGTTCTACAACCAGAGTGTGCCTCACTTCCTGAGTGGGATGCACCAGGCAGAGGAGCTGGTGGAGTTTGCACAGGTACTGTAAGAAAAATCCTTATAGTATTGGTTTACACGGTATGTCCGTGCACAATATAAAGCACTCACCAGCAAGCTTGCTGACCCTTCTCAAGTTGAAATGACCCAAAGCCTATGTCAAGAGGCCTGAAAGTAAGTGTGACATCAGTAACAGGTAAAAAAATGGATCCTATTATCAAGACGGTTAAATTACTGTCTTGATATACAACCAATTATCAACCATATTTTCCAGTTAGAGTTCAATTATCAACTATATTTTCCAGTTAGAGTTCACAGTTCAGTTTAAATTAGCAGCCACAATTTGGTGCAAGTTTCAGACCACATGCATGCATGCTAACCAGCTGAAACAGTTATAATGGCAAATCTTCTGATAATTTTCCACACCATACTTTGATGCTGGCTTATGGTACATACTACATACTATGTACTTGAAAAAGAAAAAGTTTAAAAATTGCAACCTTTAACAAGAGAAATATGGTTATCACAGTAATCTGACGACCCAAAACAATGTCAGCATACTACAGCTTAGCAAGCTTTCAAGCTGAAGAACTGATATTTTGAAAATGACTTACCAATATTGAAACCATGTTGAATTGTGTTCTGTTCCTGACAGGATACGCTGCGACCTCCAGTGCATATTCTGACCTCAGACAACTTCGTGCCGCTGATCGGAGACCGTGGGGACAACGACATGTGGCTGGTGGATTTCTACGCACCATGGTGTGGACCCTGTCAGGACCTCGCACCAGAGTGGAGAAAACTTGCTAAGGTAGAGTCTAGTTCATTTACTATTTGACTGTGACTGTAAGAAATAAGATGAAGAAGAATTTAACTGTTCTTAATTGTATGTAATGGAAACCTTACACAGTTCTCCGACTAAAAAAATTGGACCCACCAGAATTTCTTTTTCTGTCAAAGAATCTCTGTAAGTACATTGTACATGTACATCGCAAACATGTAGACCTCCAGCAATAAGCAGCCATTATTGTTCCCTTGTTAGACCATGCAGGGAATAGCAAATGTGGCCCAGGTGGACTGTGATAGATACCACACCCTGTGTACCAGTCAGAACATCCACAGTTACCCTACCATCCGCCTCTACCCTCCAACACACACTGGGACAAGCTACTTCAAGTAAGTACAATGAATTATTATAGTCATCAAGATGTGCATGCAATGTTTATTTGTGGCATGTTTCATAAACAATGCAGAAGAAAACTACGCACATGTACAATTCTTCGATCTGGATCTTCAGTTCAGGGGTAAAGAGAAATTTTCACATAAATACATGGTTTGATACCTTTAAGGATTTGAAATAGTGCCCCAAAAATGATACAGGTCTTTATACTTTATGCTGGTCATCCATGTTGTAATTCAGACTAGCTAGCGATCAATTTTAAAGATGATGATGTTTGTAAGTTGGATATAAAAGAGGCATTGCTACTAGCTTGGAATTACTTTATTTAGCTAGAACAGTCATTACAACATGTAATGTAGTAAAGCCACTAGTAGAGGAATTGAATATATAACAATTCCTGACTCTTCAGAAGCATCTCCACATAAGCATTTGGATCCTTTGTTAAACTGTATCAAACTATCTGTTAACAGGATTAGGATATTAAGTTTTATTCTATACTTTTATTTTGTACTATGTTAAATCGTTGTTGCCATACACTTTACCGTGTACAATTTTCATGCAATACAATATTCTGTTCTTTTATTACATGAAGGTAACTAACCCTCCTTTGTCCCCACCCCAGAAAATACCCCAGCCACTGGTGGAGAAACGTGGGGTCGTTCCGTACATGGATCTTCCAGCACCTCCCCAGTAAAACCCCCGAGCTGAGCCATGCTGAGTTCCAGAAGAGAGTGCTGCAGGGGCAGGATGCCTGGGTCATAGACTTCTTCACACCCTGGTGTAGTCACTGCCAGGTCTTCGCCCCGGAGTTCGAAAGAGCTGCCATGGTCAGTCTTGTTTTATGTGCACTAGAAAGATTTTAACTTTCATATCAAGAAGACGCTTTCCTTTTTCTCTGTACTGCTTTGGCTCAAACCTCTCAGGTGTAGGGAAAATATGTATTTTCTCCCGTTATATATACTTACCGTACCTAACAAAAAACCTTCTTCGCCTAGCCTTTTGAGGTGACATTTTTCAACATTGAAAAGAGATGTTTTTATCTTACGTGAGATACTTAAACTTCACGTCACAGCTATGTAATGGGGTTGCCCATTTTGGGATGGTGAACTGTGACATGTACTCTGACCTTTGACTTTTCCCTTACAGCTAGGAGACGAGGTTGCCCATTTTGGGAAGGTGAACTGCGACATGTACTCGGACCTGTGTCAGCAGGCTTGGGTCAGGGCCTACCCTACATTACGTTTCTACAAACCCAACATGGAAGGAAAACAAAAAGTACGTTTACAGCAAAGTTTGGAGTACCTTTTGTTTTGATGGAATCAAAAGAAAAGAAAACAAATAGTATTTCTAATCTTCAGCCTGCCACAGTATTGTATTGGTTATGGGGTAAAGCAGCAAGAAGAAGATTAAGAATTATGCATTTCTTACCATATCAGTTTTATCCTTAAGCTTCCAAAATTGTACATTGTTGGTGCTGTGACTATTCAATGTAGCTTACATCATGACATTGTCATATTTTTCTAAAACATAATTACATGTATGTATTGTTTCATCTCTTCCAGAATATTTTTGGAGAATCTATAAATAGCCAGAGTGCAGAGTATATTGTGAACTATATAAAACAGAAAGTTGGAAACCGCAGGTTACGGGTAAGAAATTTTGCTTATCTTTTACTTTTGATGACCCTTTCATGCATTGTCTTAAACTGTGCAGTTACGTGTACTGTAACAGTTGTTTCATTAATAGTACTGTCTTTTGGTAACATGATGATAAGTAAGCTGTCCTTTGAGTGCCGACAATGACAGCTCCCTATGTTTTCGTCTGGGATCACTCAAACCAGTTGGAGCAGTAATAACTGTTCCATGATACATGCTTGTTTTTGTTTGCATGCTCACCTTTGGGACTTGACACTAAATAGAATGTGACTGTTTTCAACAAAATTACCAGTGAGCATTGTGTTATGTGCTGTATTTTATACTCAACTCACTGGAATATTATATTTGTGCATTTGTACAAATGTGCAATGTTGAATTGAAGATTTTAAGTCAAGTCAAAGTATCTTTTGTCTTCTCTTTCTAGGATGAACTATAATCCAGGGTCCAAGCCATTTAGAAGATTATCTTGCCTGCAGACTCTATGATGTCATCACAGAAACTTATGATGTCACCACTGATGCTATGATGTCACCACTGAAGCTATGATGTCACCAAAGAATCCATGATGTCACCACAGACATCATGATATCATCACAGAATTCATGATGTCACCACAGAATCCATGATTTCTTCACAGAATTCATGCTGTCACCACAATTTCCATGATGTCCCCAGTACAGAATCTAAAATATCACCATTATCTATGATGTCATCACAGAATCCAAGATTTTTTTCTTCAAAGCAATGATGTAATTTTGCCGTAGTTATGATGCAATAGCAATTATGTCGATTTTTATTTCATCATTGTGTCAAGTGCCTTTTAGTAGGTTTTTCCTTTACATAAGCTTTTAAGCAATGAAATCTATACAAGCTGAAAATGAATTCTTCCCAAACCATTTTAAGGTAGCTAAAAGATGGCCATGGGAACCAATAGAAATGTGCAGTGGTTGGCCCAAGAATTCTTAAGTGCAAACAGACAATGTAGTCGCTATTAGACAATTGATATGACATTTAAGCTTGCAGTACTTGTCAATTTTTCTTGTGAAACTTGTGCAGTTTTACATTTTCGGGTCCAAGCAGTATGTTGTATCTATTTATTCAATGTTTTGAGAGCAATGTTGTAAGACTGGTTCAGGGTACATGGGTGTATTCTATGCTTATGTACATGTAGTGTTTTATGCACTGTTATAGTTTCATTTTTATTCTTATTGAACGAAAATAGAGGTATACTGCAATGAGGCTCGTAAGATTATGTTGAGTACTGGAGTTGGGAAATACGTTTAAAAAAGTAGACAGTGATTCACTGCTTATTTTAGTAATAATTAGGCCAAGTTGATCTGATTTTATGGATTACATCAATTTTCGTCCGTTTCCACAAAAAAAGGTTTTCAGCCATACTGTTAATTGTAAAAAGCAGCTACAAAAGGAAGACAGATACTAATGTCGTAGATTGCCAAAGTCAATTCCAAAGTCAAAGAAGAATCTTTGAAAGGACAGAAAAGAAAAATCTATATTTTGCTATCATTTTTTTTTGTTTTGTTCATCCTTCCTCACCACAAAGATTTCATACCGAAGGCATTTTTGTTTTTGCCAAAGGTTTTTTTTTTTTTTTCATTTGCATGCTCGCATCAGTTTGGGGTCCCCAGAGGATGTCATCCATATGATCAAATCAACATGGCCTTACTAGAAAATAATGTTTATTATGCAAATTATTCTTATTGTGTTTAGTTATGTTGCCATGTACATTTAATAAGGACATGCAATACATTTTGACCACCATGACCAACAATGCTTAAATTTACATGATATTTTGGTCAGTTTGGTGGAAAATGACTGAGTTCAAGCTAAAAATCATAATATTGAAAAAGACACAGTCACTGTCATATGGATGTTTGTTGCAAAAATTTCCATCCGACCAACTTCAATGGTGTTTCAAACCAAGTGTCTATGAATTCTTGAGCCATCTTAGAAGTTGTAGTAGTTAAGCATGACCAATGATTAAGTTAGTTTCATTATTTTCACATCAGTCGTGATATTTAAATTAAAGTAAAGTTAGCTGGTTGAAAAAGTATACAAACTTGACAGTATATTAATCAGAGATAGCAGACTTCACCCCCTTACCCATGCAGCTTAATTTGCAACACTTCCAGTCCCACAGACAAAACTAGGAGCCATGAGGATGGATGGCAATGCTGCAGTGTTGGCAGACACAGACAAAATTTATGGATAATTTTCAAGACCAGTACTTTACGTGAAGTACAAGGGAGGTCTTTTTCGATTGTGGGTTTATGTTGTTAAGTCAGCTGGGAAGTCTGTTTTTAGACAGTTGTCTTCCTACACGTGTACTGGTATGATTTTATAGGGTTCTTAGTGATGTTTTAGACAGTTTCATTAGCATGTTTATCTGCTGCAGGTGTATCATTCATTGATTTGACATCACACAATAAACAGGAGGTTGAAAATGAATAAAATACTTTATCATTTGCATTGTCAAACAAAATACAAAAGTAACTCTAGCAACTGCATAGATTTTGAAAACGGTCTAATGTTTCATGTAGCATTCACTATGATCTTTCTTCAGTGACTGGCAAAAGGTAGCGGATGTACCTCAAACGTCTGACTGTTTACAAAATCTATGCAGTTGCTTGTTCATAATTAAAAGTATGTATTGATTGTATGTGTAACCGTCAATCGTCAACGCGTTTGTGTCATTGTTTCAATGATTCCTTTCTATCAAGGTATACCAGTGCACATTGTACAAATGTAAGTTTGGGATGGCCCCATGAGACTGTGGCAGTGGGGACCTCTGGCGATCAGTATGGTTTCTACAGTATTCCAATCAATTATTTTTAATTTAAGCGCAGTCTTTGATCTTTATTCCATCTTTTCTGTGCATGTCAAACCTTTCAGGAAATTGTGGTCCGTTATAAATCTTTAAACTTGAACAAAACGATAACTCAGCTATTCAAATCATGCCCCCTCATAATTATAAGCCATTTCCATAGTCAAAGTGCATAAAAATATAGGGCCTGAAAAGCTTTTAAAAGATGCTGTAAATGTTCGCGGTGGTCTTATGTTCGCGGCAAGCTCTTCGGCGCGAACTTAAGACCACCGCAAACTTGTTCGCCCATTGTCTCAAACGCGAACCTAAAACCACTGCGAACACTCCATTTTTTCCCTACCACGGAATAAAACCCACGCCAACTTAAATGCATTTACAGTATTCAGATAGCTCTTATAGCCATGTTTTGTTCTGTGCGAGTTTCTACCGACTGTACTATTGGTGCGGAAGGATTTGGGTATGAAAGTATGAAAACAGTGCTGTGGAAATACCCTGAAGTCATTGACCTTGGCCACGCCCCCTTGTCCGATTTACAAATCCTTATTAAGATCATACTGGTAGGGTTACTTTATTTTCCTCATTAGAATCGAGTTCATGACTGATTTTCAAAGTAGACGTTTATGTCTAACCTCTCAAAGTAGATATTACCTTTAAATGCGAAACTATTGTACCGGAACTATTTGAGGGTTCGCGGACGAATACTGAGTTAATAAGCCCCAGAATGCCAACGTTAAGAGCGATCACAACGTTGTATAATCAAAACTCAACAGGTGACCACACTTTTGTTGATATTCATCGATCGCCATTGGTATCTTAAATCTGTGACGACTTGAGAAGTCCGTCTTGGATCAACACACTGTAACCATATCTTCAAGCACGAGTCTTCGAGGCAAGTTACTCTACAGGTGAGCATTGAAAAAAAATAACGCCTCACTACACAGTCAGGAGAGGTGTAAACATGGCGCCACCGTCGGCCATTTTGGGTACTTGACCTTGATTATAAGACATTTGTCATACTTAACAAAGTATCAAATACATATGGCGAATGGAGTTAGGAGGATCACAACTCGTGGCCTTTTAATTTTTACCGCTAAAGTTTGCCTGGTACCGTTTTGGGGCTGTCACAATGCATGGAAGCTGTCGGGGCGTTACGGCAGGGTTATCGGCCCAGAACCCAGCGGTTCCGGGTTCGAATCCCCTGACGCCACCGATGTTGTGCCCTTTGGAAAGGCACTTTACACTTATAACTCTTGAACCTCTGGATGGATTATGATGATATTTAGTAAGTGGGTAGGTGATGAAAATACAAACTTTCATTGTTTTTTTTGCCCCCTGGTATGTGACCTTGGTACTGCAGCAGAACTTCCGTTTTTTTGTAACTCTTGACCTGGACGTGCTATGGTCTTGATTTTATGGTTGCAGCTAGCTTGTGATTTAAGGAAGAAGTGGCGTTAGGTTTTGGCACCCTAGCAGCTTGCTCTGGAACTGCAGGGGCGTTTTTGTCAAAATCTTCCAAGGAAACGTGACGTTACCAGTTATCGTGCGCTACCAATTATCGTCGACTTGGGTCATTTCCACATGTCGATGTGTATTTTGCCAAAGCCAGTTCTCATGAGCAATAAAGAACGGCATAAGTATGATCTTTAGCCATGGCTCTCCTAAAACAATGAAATATGTTTACGCCCAGCGACATAACAGAATAAACTCCTGAACCAGTAACAGCAAGTTACCTGGAAGCTTCCCATTCGTTGTGTTCCAGGGATAACACAAACATGTGCTGTACAAGTCAGAGGTTCTAATTAACAAACTGTTGGGAAGGAAATCTCAATGAAATAGTCGAAAGTAACATGTATTAAAGTCTTTTAGAAGCGATGATCAGGATTGCTCCTTCATGTTTTTTTAGCTTTTATCAAGCAGCACTACGTACACGTTGTTTCGGGAGAAGGACTGTGGACGACCATATACTAGTACTGACGAATAACGACCATGGATGTCTTCACTGTTGCCGCAGCCATTACAGTTCTAAGTGCAGTTGTTATCGTGGTCTACTTCCTACTCTCTCAACGCGCGGCACAATCGTCACCTTGGCCCAAGGTATGTTGGTTCTTGCAAGGAGGTTTAATATATCAAACCTCCTTGGTTCTTGTAAGACCAAACGTTGTCTGAAAACACTAGCTTCCTTTGCATGCCTTCTGTAGTCTCTACCAGACTAACTACGCCGGCCACAGGGAGAATATTTGCCAGGGTTTCATCCGTAGAGTCCTACGTGTGAGTGCTGATTTGCGACGATTTTCAACATATCGGGGCCAGGTTCTTTCGATTGAGAAATCGTATTGCCGTCCAAACGAGTCAACCAGAAGTGCCCAAACTAAACGCCGGCGTCGCACAAAATGCCTGCAATGGGGGAAAGGGAACACCGACTTTGATTCGTCGGGGTCTAGGAATTGGTAACACAATTCTTATTTTCTGGGACAATTTATAGATGACCATGATACATTTCAAGTTTTACGAAGGCATTTCTAGATTTCTTTCTAGGCGGGGCAAGAGCAAAGTTGTGCATCATTTCAAAGAACCAGACTAATATCAATGTGGCATCTATAGAATTAATTTCTTGTTACCTGATATGACATATGACTTGTTTTTGGACTTATGATTGCAACCGCGTCATACTAGTATTAGAACGATTATCAACAACAATTGAGCCACGCATAATCTTGATGACAATATCGAAAAAAAGATGCCAAAATTCTTCTTCTGTGTGATCTTTTCTATCTTTAGACTAAGCAACCTCTAGCTTACACTCGAAAGGTGATACCAAAGAAGAAGAAAATTCAGATTCCTCTCGGCTCTCTTGACGACTTCATACCGGTGGGTGAAGCGACAGTGGTCCATGACGTGGCAAAATTATTTGGTCGTCGTGGGAACGAGTTCTCTGTTTACAGTATAGACTGGGAACAAGAAGTGGTGGTGCTCATCCGACCCGTGGATGGCGTGGATCTGAAAGAACATCTATTCAGTTCTTTCGTGAGGTTTGTAGTGCACTATCCACACTGCACGACCATTGGATCATCCTTCACTATCTCCATGAAAAATGGAAATATTATTTTTGGCGTGTGTGTGTGTGTGTGTGTGTGTGTGTGTGTGTGTGTGTGTGTGTGTGTGTGTGTGTGTGTGTGTGCTTGTGTTTCCGAACTAGTCAGCATAACTAAAAAACCTCTGGATGGATTATGAGGATATTAGGCATGTGGGTGGGTGTTGGCAAGACAAAGCTCAAGGTTAATTTTTTGTCCCCTGGTATGTGACCTTGGTACTGCAGCAGAACTTCTGTTTCTGTACATGACCGAGCATAGATTATGCAAATATGGAAATCATTTGCATAATAAAAATATTTTTAGAGGAAGTGCTGAAGTCGGGCGGGGGGAAGCCGACTACCTACAGTTGGGCAGAACACAGTTTTCGGCCTATGGAAATGTCTATAGTTAAGGGACACACGGTGACTGGCTTAGACGCGATGAAAATCATAGTAGGGTGCACTACAGAAATACGAATAACGAATATGCTGGAGTTTAGGGCACAACCTAAAGATATTTAAAAAACACACAAAAATCTGTCTATTTACACTTACATGTAGCTATTCAGTCATTTACCAACTTGATGAAATCGTTCGCGGATGATATCTCCTGTTTGCAGGCTCAGAGACGAAACGCGGCCGAGGTTCTCTGTGTTCCCTTAGAACGACTCCAGGAGGTGGCGAGTGCCGTCGCTGACAAGGTTGCGCATGTGCAGGAAGTCTTCATCTTCATGACAGGTTACTAGTATGCTTCGGTCATCCCATTTCCTATCCGGGGCCCGGCCGGGCAGCTTGTGGGAACGAAAAATATGATATAAAAAACAAAGAAAGACACAAAACGTTAAAAAATAAATTACCCCTAACCCTTTTATTTTTTTTCCTTGAAATGCATTTTTTTAATTAATTTTCGTTTTCGCAAACAGCCCGGCCCTGCATACAAATTTCGCTTTGGACGTTTGGGGTATTCTAAGAAAACTTGCACGACAAACACTTATGATTTACAGTAAAAAAAAACTAAAATTATTCAGGTTCGTAGAACACAGTCTCTATCCGTGAATAGTAGTTTGGGTATAAAGTAAAGGGTCACAGTAATTAAAAAGCCGAAGAGATTATTCTCTGTGCGGCAGAGAGGCGGAAACAGACTGTGTCTGTGCCACGTTTTCTATTTCACTGTGTCTCACCTTTTATTTCATCTTAGAGGGGTGAAATGTTCCACCGAAGATGGTATACCTATATGGCAATATAGGCTTATAGTAGGAGGAGTCAGCTAAAGCCTCATTTTGGTGCATGACCCCGAGCTGACGCCGGGAAATTCAAAATGGCCGACGACACTGGAAAGAGGTCTATTCACAGTTTTACAGATGTTTGAATCAGGAAATTTGCGGGGCATTTCAAACTACCGTCTTTCATAATGTACAGCTGACATGACAATGAAGAAAGCAAAGTAACAACTTGAAATGAAGTTGCATGTGTTTCTTTTCTCTTTACAGCACGATGTGGGTCGACTCTGGTAACGCGACTTGTGGAGGCCACTTCGATGGCACAGGCTGTAAACGAGGCCGAAGTGTTCACTCTCGTAGCCATGGCTCTCCACCGACTCAAGCGGTCCTCTCAACCTCATCATCACGGCTGTTCTACTGCTCTGTCAAACGACGAGTCGGCCATAGCCCTTTTTAAGAACGTCGTCACGTTGCTCAACTACAACCTAGTGACGTCAGATCTACGTCATCGTGACGTCATTTTCTACAAAGTGAGAGCGGAATCCTTCTTCATGGCTAACTTAATGGCTCGCGCCCTTCCGTCCGCCAAGACCGTCTTCATGTACAGAAATGGCCTGGAAGTTTCTGAATCGTTCAAACGACTCTACTTCCAGCAGAGCTACGCGCTTTACAACGCCTTTTGGTTATCGGCGCGCCTTGGCTTGAGGCTGCTTTTGTCCGTCACATCTGACCCCCTACGTTTTATCGGAGACGACCCGAAGTTCTCGACGGTACGCCTTCACGGCTCGGTCTTCTTTTACATAGACACGTATTGGGCCGGTGCGATGCAGTACGCCGCCGATCTACAGAAGAGGCAGCCTGAGTATTTCTTCCACGCAATCATCTACTACTCAGCCCTGGTCAACAACAAAGAGAAGACCTTCCGTCTACTGATGAAGAAGCTCGGTCTGAAGTGGAGTCCAGAGGACCCGGGAGAAGACACAGACAAGATCGAGAGAGCCTTGACTGAGGACAGCCAAGCAGGGACCGTATTGTCTGCAAAGTAAGTCCAAATAAGTTTTAGTGGATTCCCCCGAACTATTTGTTGGCTGCTCATACATGTATAATATACATGTAGCTATCTATAAATATTCATTTCCTCCGTGAAATTTTTACGGGAGGAATTGTTTTGGGTGTGCTGTTGTGCTGCCTTGCTGTTTGTTTGTTAGCATTATTCATGATTAGAACCATATTTGTATTTTAAATGGGATACAATTGATAGGATATTTTAATAAGTTTATTGCAAATTCATGCCCGAAGGCTAATTGCAAATAACATATATAATAGAACAGTGTACAAAATAGGTTTAAAAGCTGCTTATCTAAATTATACAAATGTAATTGTCTATAACTAGTGAAGGGTTTGACTTCTCTTTTGTAAGCAATGGAAGACGTAATGTCCCACCTTTTCTATAATTTGTGGGTTTTTGGTAGTTAAAAGAAGAATAGTCTTTTCTTTGTCTGTAAGCTTAGGGAAATTCGGATAGATTTTAGTGGTCTGAATAGACAACTCATTTCGTGCATTATCATGAAATGAACAGTTTGAAATAAAGTGTATTTTGTCTTCCACGGCATTTGTATTGCAATACTTACAAAGTCTTTCGTATATAGGTAGTTTTCTATACCGGCCTCTCTCTATTTCAAGAGGATGAGCACTAACTCTAATTTTGCTAATGGCTGAGCGCAAATCAAAATCTGCAAGATCAAGATAACTCTCTAAATTGTACATGGTTTTACATTTTGCATAGAATCTTAACTTACCGCTGTCGTTTACCAAGGTATGAAAAAATGATTGTATATATATATATCTGTTAGTCTCCTTCTCAGAGCTTTTCCGACATGTTCAGGTTTACAATGTGTATTACCGGAGTGCCACAAATAGGAATATCCATTGTAATCTAATATGCTTACAATACTCAGTGAGGTATGACATCGTTGAACTCTTGGTATTACAGAAGGAGGAGACGCGGTGAGAAGTGGGCTCCGGACGTTTCATCGCGCTGGGCAGGGCAGTGGGAACGAGAGTACATCGAGGAAGTCTGTCGCCATGCTGGGAACGAGATCCCCGGGCCAGACTTTCTGCTGCCCGACACCATCGTCTAAAATGACTGCGCAGCCGTTAAACGCTACGAAGATCGAGCTGTTCAGGAAATATAAAAGATTACACACTGCTATAGCGGTAGCCGAAAAATCTGGAGCCAAAACTATCGAGAAAACCTATGATTTGCGTCGCATCTTTCTCTGGGACTATTTGGCCATTAGGTCTAAATGAATTCCGAACCGGAATCTAAAAGGTCTGATATTGCGGCAAAGGAAACTGCTATAATTCTGTGGTAGTAAATGGTGGAAATTACATATTTGTAAAATGTGTAAGATAGTTGAAGGTGTACACTACCAGTGGTAGAAATACTTTTTTTCAGTGCTCTGCAATATAGCAGAATGTCAAAATTTTCTCCTGTAGTCTACTGTGTATAGATTATGTAAATATGCAAGTCATTCATTTTCATTATCTATGATGAAATGTAAATATGGTATTCTGCCATAAGAAAGGACACGTACAATGTAATTTTGGTAGAGAAGACCATCATATGAAATAGATTATGCTTATAAGTCATTTCCATAGTCAGAGTGCATAAAAATATAGGGCCTGAAAGGCTGTTAAAAGATGCTGTAAATGTTCGCGGTGGTTTTATGGCACGGGGTACACAGGAGAGAAGCCGTTTGGAGGCTGGTCGGCAGACGTCGAGAAGGCAGATGTAGCCACACAGACACATGTAATAGATGACAAGCACAGTACTCAAATACCAGAGGACAACAAGTTACAAGAGGAATTGGATGATGCAGAAAGTAGCGTTGGAATGCCAGAATTGGATGACGAATTCAAGCAATTGCAAGAGGAACGTAGTTCGGTCCAAACAGCAACGGAGCAAAAACAGTCCAAGCCAGCAGGGGCAGAGGGGACAACAGTGCAGGTAGCCGATGATGAGAATTTGGCAAAAGGTAAGGTGACTTATGGTCGGTCACCGTCGGTTTCGGGGCACAAATTTAAGAACCCGCGCGGTGTTGCAGTGTCACCGAGAAATGAGATATTTGTGGCTGATACAGGCAACAAACAGGTTCAAGTACACAGTATGAATGGTCTTTACCTCCGCCACTTCCCAACAGTTGTGCCAGGTACTGGGGGCATGATAATGGAGCCTCATGATGTGTCTATTGACAATAATGGCACACTGTGGGTGGTCGGGCAAGGTAAATCAGCCGATTATGTCGTACAATACACCATTGAGCGGGCCATCGGGTCAAAGTTTGACCTACCTAAGGTTGGGGACTACCGCGGGATTGCAGTGGACATGCGCAACAACAACATCTTGGTAACCGAGTGCAGTTGGTCCAGTTGGGCAGTGAAGGTTTTGCGTCCAGACGGCTTATGATCTGCTACGGAGTTTTGGGGTTCCAGGGCAGCCTTTAAGACAGAATGAATTGATACAGATTGGGGTAAGACTCCCTGAGTACATCACTGTGGACAAGGAAGGAAACATTCTTCTGACAGACAGTACAACTCATTCTGTCTACATATTTGATGAGTACGGGAACTTCCTATTCAAGTTTGGAGGCAGGGGAAGTGGCAAAGGACAACTGCTCTACCCCAACGGTATCTGTACAGACAGGTCGGGCAACGTCATCGTGGCGGACTGTAGGACTGACAGTCGGGTACAGATTTTCACAAGTGACGGCGAGTACGTCCGTCACATTAATAATGGGTGCTGGACAGAAGGTGTGGCCGTTGGACTACAAGGACGCCTGGTAGTGACCAATTTCTATGACCACACAGTGTCTGTATATTCCAGTTATTAATGATGTGAAATTTTATTCGAAATGTAAAGTTGCTTCTTTTAAGCTCTAAGATTTTTCGAATCTAATACAATTGTATAGCAATGCAAACTTTTCTTTTTAATAGCAAAAACGCATTCAGAATTCTTTCGGGACATGCATGTACAGTTGATTTTCGGCTCGACCTAAGGAATCGGCCAATGTGGCTTGGATCAATAGGATCATGTCAGGATACTTCTTGTTGGCTATAAAATCTTCATCTATATTAGATTGTCACTGTTTCTTCATACAGTGTAGCTAAGATATTGATGTTTGATCAGTCTCTGTTTTTTTGTTAGACTGGCTAGGTCATTTGCATTGATTTATTGGTGTGGTTCTGTGTTGTATATATGTATTAAAGGAAGTTGTAATTTCTATTATCTTCAGTAAGTGGCTAGACACTAGTCTTAAAAAAAGGTGATTGAATGTTTTTACAGATGCGGCTTGATTTAATGTAAGACTTGACTAACAGTGGGAGTGCTTGTTTCTCATACAAAATAACAATCATTAGTTACCGGTAGTCAAGTTATGATCTGTACATTAAGATGCCAATAGTTCTCTTTCCATCACAATTGGCAAGAAATTGCTTAGTTTTGTTGTAATGCACCTGTTTTAAAAAATTTAATTGCAATTGTATGTCACTCTGAATAAAGAGATTGAAAATGGACACAAGTGGTGTTCAGGTGTGTATATTTGTCTTCTTTTCAAGTCATTTGCTGCACGAAAGAAAATCGTTTTCACAACTTCACAACAATATTAAATGCACTTAATCTCAGTAACCTTCATTGTTCCAGAAAAAAATACCATGACACTGGTCCCAAGTTTATGTGATGTTAACAAACTTGTAAGTTCATTTGATATACAGTTAATAATCTCATGGGCTAAATTCATGTGAAACTTTATATTCATGATTAGTTCATATTCAAAAACTTTACCATTCCACAGCATAGCAGCACTCAAGAGTCAATAAGTCTTGATATATTACAAGCCAGTGTGACTTTATATAAATGTACATAATGTGTATTTTTATAATCGAGAATTCCTCTATTTCACTGCATTTGGTCTGACTACAAAGTCAAAAATTTAATGTAACATCTACTAACATAAATTGCACCAGGGTACATAATTCCGCCACTCTGGAAAGATACGTCCAAACAGATCTCCAACCCAACGTCCCCCAGTATAATGCACTCCTGTACAATTATATATCTATACTGTGCATACCTGGGGGGTGCTGCACTAGAGATCTCTCAAACCCACTGTTTTTCAAAGTGGCAGATTTATGTGACCCACCTAATTAATGATAATGGAGGTTACATACTGGTAAGGCTGATTTCAAACAATTTTCAACAAAAACAGCAACAACATCTTATTCCAGAGTTCTACTTAAATCTAATAGTCATTATCTGTGGAAGTTCAGGAGAACCCTCTGCTAATCTCCTCTCTTCAGCTTTCGGCATTTTTGACCAGTCGAACATAGAATACTGCATGACGGCACGACTAACGCTGCGTAGCGCCACGGCGTGGTTTGGGTTCTCGTACGGAGGCATGTCGAAGTTGTTGGCAACTACGTCCTTCTCTGTAGAGGGAAAAACTATTTGTGTTAATTCATTCAAAACACTAGTATAGCTATTGACTTCTGAATTTTAGATTTACAGAAACATTGAATGAAGGATGTTAAATTTATACTCATCATGGAGAAATTTAATTCAGCATCTTCCTAGATCTAATTACAAGAAAAGTGTGTTACCAGGTATTGTTGAAGGTCGTTTGTGCCTGTCCTGTGACCTTGTCCTCGGGGGAAGTCCCTCGGCCCTGCGCCCGAAGGCGATGGTTTCCCGTAACAAGTACTGCTCCTGTTCATACATCCGCCAGGCGCGGTCACGCTCGGACTGAAGAACTTCTGTTTGGGAGGAGGTACAGGGAAAGTCAGTGGATTATTGTTCAGTGTAGAGTTCCTGTCATCAGGAATTTAGAGCTCAAACTTTTAAGAAAACAGCAGAGATTTAAGTACCAGGGAAACCAGTTCGGAGACCTATCTCTATGAAATATTCTGATTATGCAAATTACTTCCACGTTAACATAATCTTAATGCTTGGCCATGTACACCTTTAACTAACTTACACAGGTCAGAATGTTGACAGTCCAATCATTTACCATTTAGAAGAATTGAATGTATGACACTAATGGAAAACACTGCAAATACAGATTCCCCTCATTAATTCTCCTTGGAAGATTTTGACAAAAATGCCCCTGCAGTTCCAGAGCAAGCTGATAGGGGACCAAAACTTACACCACTTTTTTCTTAAATCGCAAGCTATCTGCCACCAAAAATCATGACCATAGAATGTCCAGGCCAAAAGATACAAAACACGGAAGTTCTGCTGCAGTACCAAGGTCACATACCACGGGATCCAAAATTGACCTCGACCTTTGTCTTCCCAAAGACAAACTTAAAGACAGACATTCACTAATAAGAAAAAAGTAAGGGGGAAAGACATCTAATGAAGAACACATCATTTAACTCTTTACCTTTTCTGTCCAACAGTTCCACAGAGGGCAGATGGTGGATGACATAAGATCTGTACTCATTTTCCTGGGCCAGGGGATTGTTGAATAGATCTGGGGAAGTATCAAATAAAAAATGTCGTTTAGATAATACAGGTCCATCACATGATAATAAATCTCAAGTCACTTGCACACATTTTTTTTCTTTTAACGAGCATTAGAATTAAAATAAATGTGTTGAAATAGATGTGTCAAGTTCCAGAACAATCTGACATGTTTCATCATCACTGTATGACATTTTTGAGCAATAAAGACAAAACTTTCAAAGCACATTGTTTGACATTCTAGAACACAACATTATTTTAAGTATCAGGGAAAAGTGAAACAACCAATTGCAAGGATTGATGTGTTTAAAAATTTGTATTTTCTGAGAACCATAGTACAAGGTAGAATGGAACTCGTTGTCATCATGCTGTAGAAAAATCCTCACTGAATAGCTTAAATGAATCATAGGTTACAGTCAGATATGCAAAGGTTAAACTGTGACAGCAAAGCTGGTGTGTTATGCTGAAGGGCAGTTATACCGGCTATACAGATTATAATACAGTCTGATGCTGTGTTTTTGCACTTACTGAGCACCCTGAGTGCCTGCATGGGTCTGAGTTCCCTCACCACCTCCTCGAGCTTAGTCAGCTGGTTGTTGTGTAACATCAACACCTGGGGAGAACATGGTACACAGTGAGTTTAGCAGACAATACAGAGAGGGAATCTATGCCACCTTGTCACCGAGCCAAAATTCAATATGAACCATACTTTAGAGGGATCTCCTACTTATGACCACATCTCTTACTTTGTCCATGCTTAGTGCAGTTCTGTAAAAAAAGAATTACAATACAAATTCCAGGATTAGTAAAATATATTCAGAAGCAAACAATCAAAATATGATGATTGAGTTTATCTCAAACTCATGCCAGTAGGCTAATTGCAATTTAAATCCTAATACTGAATAAAACCCATTGAACCATTGAAGTGAACAACAGTGTTGATGGGTTTGCGGATTCGATGGGGTGGTCTACAGGGGTGGGCTAGTGGGGTGGGCTACCTCAGCATCTACCCTTTCTGGACCTCAAGGCTGTGCATGGGGGTTTAGCATTGAATGGAATTTCCTTGAGGAAAAGATGGGTCACTCTGTGCGAGGGCCGGAAAGAATGCTTTATTTTGCTGAAGGATCATATTGCTTTGGGGATGCTACAGTGGGGGGTGGAGGTGGGCAATGAGCATACTGCATACATTTACATCGTGCAGGAGTTTGTTATCCCCAGTTTTAGATTTTTAAACATGGAGGACTATGTTCCCTGTTCCTTTATATACTGCTCAGTCAGGCCAACAGGACAGTAGCATTGTGGCTACAAGAAAGAAATGAGCAACAAAAGCAACACTATACATTGTACTAACACACACACTTAAAACATTCCAACCCACGCTCATGCACACTGACACACATAACCACAAATACATTGTACATCGAATGCAAGCACATGCATTCAGGTACATTCTAGTCTAAATGTGAGACATATGTTTTGAATTTTGTCAAACAAAGGCTCTCTCATTCCCTAGCTGTCCTATGCAACTTCCAGTTTATTTCCCCTTGTACCTCTTCCCTAAAATCCTAATTGTATACTGAGTACTTAGAAGTTTGTTTATGATAAGTGGCTTTTCTACCAGTCTTGGTGCACCTACATGTACCCCCCCCCCCCCCACCTGACATATGATCAGCTGTTACCTTCCCTCTAGCCCACCCACAGCTTGACCCAGATCCTCTTCAAGGAAATTCCATAAGAGGCCAAACCCCCATGCACAGCCTTGAGGTCCAGAAAGGGTAGATGCTGAGGTAGCCCACCCCACTAGCCCACCCCTGTAGACCACCCCATCGAATCCGCAAACCCCAGTGTTGATAATAGTGTACATTTCACTGTACAAGCATAAAGTGAGTTAATGTACAATGCGAAACCTCCTTGGTGAAACAGACAGTGAAGATTAAACTATGTTACTAGTCTAAAATAAGCTTGGACAAGCTTAACTAGTACTGCATACTAATGTAGGGTTTGACGTCTTTTTTCCAAACAAGGGTTCGTAAAAAAAAACATGTTTTGAATGGTTGGTGGTTGGCTGATTTCACGAGGAAGATAATTTAATCTTATGTGATTCAATTACAATTGACTTTTTCAATGTGTGTTACAATAGCATTATGGTACAACAATGGCACCTGCTAATAGTAACAAATTGGTAATACAAAAGGTGTTTGTGCAAGAGCAAAGGTGTTCTAGAACAAAGGTAACCACACCTGTAGGCAGGTGAGATGTCCCAGAGCTCCACCAATGTCGATCAGCTCATTGTTCTCCAGGTACAGCTCCGACAGGCGGAAGTTGTTCAGGATACAGTCGATTCTCCGCAGCTTTGGAAGAAATAAGATTATTCGTTGAATACAGTTGTTGCATAAGTCCAAAGAACTCCTGATATGTTAAAACGCAAATATCACTACATTACAATACTTGTATGTCAATCTACCATTCCACTCATATTCCTGTAGTCCTTAAGTTTTTAGAATATCATTGTTTTGATTGCTTTGTTATTCTTGCCATATATTGTACCTTGTACAAGTGTCAAACAATATAATCAATTCACTAATATTATAATCTTTATACCATAGAAGGCTCAAAGTATTTCAAATATACTTTGCATTGTTATTATGATCTTATATCAAGGAAAATTAAAGTTATTGTAAGTTTATCAGAAAGCTTTGAATTCTTACCTTGTTGCCATTGAGCCACAGATACCTCAGGATCTTAAATCTTCCCAAGTCACAAACTTCCTTAAGATTTCTGCAAGAGAACAAAACATACTTTTATGGACATACAATTACAGAAGCATCAAAGACTTTAAGATGTCTGATGATAAACCTTTAGATCAAAAACTTTTAATGCCATTCTTTACCAATGCTTATGCTGAGCTTTGGGACCATATCTTATGTGCTTGTACAAAAAAAGGTATTTCTTAAATTCTAAAATGACCTTCACCTTTCAGACAGGTACAGCAGAGTGACATCAATATCTTTCCTTATCCCTCTCTCTTCAAGCTGGGCCTCTATTATCTGTAGACAAAGAGACATCAAAGTCATTATAAATCCTGTAAACTGTCGCTTCTACAATTAGTTTAGACTCAGTTGACTAGTGATAGGGATTCTACAATGGCCACAGTAGGAATCTACTATCTAGTAAAAAGGTAAAGCAGGCATCCTCAATTGAGGTGCCTGCTTTACCTTTTTGATGTTTTTTTAAGTAGCTCAATGCACATTCGCTGCGGCTTGCGTTTTTGGCCAAGCAAGAGACAAAAGCGATTCATATTAGTCGAGCGGCTGAGCTGAAAATGCATGCTGTTCATTATTCAAATTATTTTAAAAATTCTAGAATTTTGTTTCCTGGTAAAATCGTGTCGAAATATCAACAAAACGAACCTAAATCACAATGTAGCCATGGCAACTCTGGAAGGGCGTATTTGCTTGTATATCATACATTGTATATAGTATTCCCCCGAGTATGTTACTATAGTATGAGGGCATAATAATAACAATAAGTTTATTGCAAGTTCTTGCCCGTAGGCTAATTGCAAGTACATGTAACATGAAAGGACGGACAGACAATTGATAACAATATAGCATGTGACTTTTCTAGTCTAAATACTAACACTAAATTCTATCTTATTTGGGTTTGACTTCTTTTTCCGAGACAGTGGAAGACGAATGATCCCACTTTTTCTATGTTGTGTGGGTTTTGTGAGTGTTGTTAAGAGGAGAGTAGTTTTCTTTTTGTCTGTTAACTTGGAGAAATTTGGATGGAATTTGGTGGCCTCTTGAAACAGCGCCTTTCTTTCTTGATCGCAGAAGGGGCAACTTGAAATAAAATGTGTTTCGTCTTCCACCGTGCTTGACATGCAGTATTTACAAGTTCTTTTGCACACAGGTAGCTTTTTGTAATAATACGCCATCCCAGAGTCACCACGCACGACTATCTTACAAAGTTTCTGCTGTACGATTTAAACTCTAGAAACAGCGCAGTTGACAACTTCTTTATTAAAGAGACGAATTTTTTTTTTTTACTGCAGGATACATGGAAGACGTTGAAAAAAGGGAGAATCCTTTAGAATAATGCAATCTTGTTTGTTATCATGTGTCAAACTCAATTTTACCCTCACAAAAGACCACAGACGCAACAAGTGTCAAGTTACATAAACATTTTGACAAACTTTTTCCCGCCGGACGACACAATTTCAGGACCTGTCCAAACAATATTTGATACCACAAGTTTCTTAAGCATCCTTGAAAAGATTCTGAGCACTCTAAGACGCTAAGAAAAGGTTCTTAAAGGACGAAACCTTAAGACACACCTGTAGAGCTTCTTGCTCCCCTCCCGCCATAGTTGTTGTAGCAACCTGTTGCTATCCAAGGTTGACCCCGGGTCAACAGAAGATTCTACTTTGTGACTAGGGGATAAAACATATTTTATTACTATTAATTAAGATAATATTTTTATATTCAAAACATTGAAAATGAATCTTTAAAATGTTGTAAGAAAATTTTAGCTATAAAATATGGTATTTTGTGATCTTGATTATATGTATAGAAAAATGCTTAAGCTACAGACGCCCCTTATTTTTAATGGTATGAGCCTCCTGCCATGCATGGTGGGAAGCATTCCAGAACGCCCCCCTCCCAGAAAAGTCAGGTACGGAAAACTTCATTATATTTATTCATATTACGGCAAAATTCAGCCATTGTTATTCTTTGCGAGTTAATATTTCGATAGAGAAACTTACAAGGATCATTTAGTGGTAGAAATTAGGTGTCTTGATTCTTTCCAATGCTGCAAAATTTGGCAAAACGTCTGGAACTTATCACGTGCTGAAGTCCAAGATACGAGTTTCATCATATTTCGTCATCATTGGTGATTTCTAAGCTTGTTTTGATATTATTAAGTAAGGCTTGATAAGACTATCTATTCTTGTTCTTAGTTAAGCCATAATGTTGAGAAGGGGGGAAGGTATAGGTGACAAGATTCAGATCAGGAAACACACAGTCTGTATGCTTTAGGAAATTTATTTATAGTTGCGCTGTTGTCAGCTAAAATTATTTGTGCTCACGAAATATTATGATCGTGCCTGTCATAGTTTGACACTGAGTATAAATTATTTTCCACAGTCTGGCGGAATTCTTGGTTATGTGTTGTTCACATTAACACCACCCATTGTTTGATACCAGCTAATACACAAGTGTTGCTATATACATGTAGGTAAAAATGATAATCATGAAAAAAATTGTCAACTACTTCTAGCTTTGCTAACTAATGACAATATCATGACAATAACCTCCATCAATATTAATATCAATCTGCCAGGTTGCATAAATTTGCCACTTTGAAAAAAAAAGAGGGTTTGAGAGATCTCTAGTGCAGCATCCCCCAGGTATATGCAAATGTTTAGATATACAGGAGTACATTATACTGGGGGACGTTGGGTTGGAGATCTGTTTCGACGTATCTTTTCTGGGTGGCGGAACTATGTACCTGATATTATTTTGTAAGCACACTAAAGCAGATGTTAGTCTTCAGGCTTTGTGGATTCATCTAGGACATAGAATATCAACATAACAAGACATCTATGGGACATGATTTCATAAGATTTCATGATATGAATAACCAACAGGGCACTGATCATCTGATGTGTGTGTGTGTGTGCATGATTTTTTCTTGCCAACAATTGGATAATTCAAGACATAAGGATGATCAGCAACATGATGGTGATTTTCTGCATTCGACCGTCTTCAGTACCGTGTCTACAGGAAGCATGCGCCTAATATATGCTGAACATTAACTAACTGGAAAACGCATGACAAAAGAGCTTGGCTTGATGTGCTGTTGATTGTGGATTGGAAGCCTCATCCATGTGAGTGAAATGCCCTCTTTCTGTTGTCTGTAGAACTGCAGGCAGCCAACAAGAACCTCAGCTGCATGTGACTACTGTCAAGTTTCTTCTGTTGGAGGACAACCAAAGCATGGTCAGCATGTTCCACCTAGGATGGCTTGGTGGTACCGTTTTAAATCGTTCTGTGTCGACCGTGGGCGCGGTTCTCACCGACGTCCGCAGGTATCTCGGCATACTAACCTTCACCGAGCGTATGAAAGAACAGTGGCGGAAGGAACAAGTTACGCTAAAAGAAAAACTGCTCGAACAAGACACCGAAGAATGGCAGCACGCTGAAAATGATGCTACGCTGTTCCATGGGCTTAAGTATGTTGCAGGTCTGGATCTAAGCTATGCTAAAGACGATCCGGAGAAAGCTTGCGCTTCCCTTGTCGTGATGTCATATCCAGATCTTAAGGTGGTGTACTCGGACTGTACTCCAGTCAAGGTGACTGCGCCGTATGTACCCGGCTTCTTGTGCGCTCGCGAAGTAGGCTTCCACGTCCAAATGGTCGAGAGATTACAGCAATCCGCTTCAGAATACATGCCACAGGTCATACTCGTAGACGGGAACGGGAAATTGCATCCATCCGAATTCGGGATCGCCTGCCATCTTGGCGTCCTTACCGACCTCCCCACCGTAGGTGTCGCCAAAAATCCCTTCACTGGGTTTGACGGGATGACCAAAGAAAAGCACAAAAACGTTTCGGTTGAACAGTTGAAGAAAGGCGGGGACACGTTTCTGGTTGTTGGAACGTCCGGGAAGGTTTACGGTAGAGCACTGCTTAGTAAGGACGGGACAACGTCGCCTGTATACGTATCTGTCGGACACAGAGTAACGCTGGATACGGCGGTAAAGCTGGTATATGCTTGCTGCCAGTACAGGATACCCGAGCCGATACGACAGGCGGATATCAGGTCTAGGGAATATATCCGACTACATTTTGGCAGTGACAGCACAACATAAAGACAGAGGAGTTTTAGATTAACATGTTACTGAGCAGCTAACAAAAATGACTAAATCGAAATTGGATAATGAATTTTTCATTATGAATCCAAACATAAATACTGCATATACATTTGTGTGTTTGTAAATCTCTGAATTTTCAGTTATATTGAAATGATAAATGAATGATAAATAGATGTTTATTCTTCAAGATTCTAATAACTACCTGTTGCAAAATTATCTGATTTTAGAACCTCAGGTACTTTATTAATAAAACTTAAAAGGGATTTTTAAATGTTTATTAGAGTCCAGCTGGAGAAATATGATTTATGCAGAAATTTGATTTATGCAGAAATATCAGAAAATATAATTTATTGCTGATATAAGCCAACTCTGTTTCAATGTTTTGATAGACTGAACATGAGATTTCTCTTCCCCAAATTAAATCCTCTTGCAATGACTTGAATGCTATGTGACCACTGACACTGACTAGTCCTGATGTATATCTGTCTTATAAAAATGTTGCAAAATTTCCAAATAAATGTACCCGATACAGTTAACTGGAACGATACGTGTTTGGTCATATACTTGTGTAACTATGCAACTTAAAGTAGATACATGTACATGTACCTTAAACATTGATACATAATGCATATAATACATGTATATACATGTACAAAAGAAAAACACATTATCATGAACTGGGCTTCAATTTTTATCAAAGTTAACCAAAAATTGAAAAGGGAAACATGGCAAACATTCTTGCAGGATAAGCAGTTTGAAAACTAAATTTCCAACCATAAGCAAATGAGACACTTGGGTTCACAACAACAGAGTGTATCAATACTACACTGGCTCTTGTCCATGGCCACATAGTTTCCCTTGCCTTCCTGCTGAGAAATGAGTCAATGACTCTACTGATGGTTCTATTTTGTACCAATGAATAGTCCCTGTCGGCTCATACAAACCTTCATGATTTATTATAGCCTCATATGGCGATGCGGTCAAGTTGGCAAGGGCTCGCATACCTCATGACAAAGTGGGGTTGGATTCCTGGTCATATTTGGGCCTGGAGCTAGTCTAGTTTGGCTCATATTCTAGTCACACAGTCGCTGACATGGATAGAAAAATAAGTCTACAGTGCTTAGTAAGGCGTCATACTGATCAATGTTTACTTCACAATATACGTGAGGGTCCCAATGTCTGTACATGTACGTGATTTGGACTGCATATGTTTCTTATGTCAGAGTGATTGATGAAATTAAGTGAAAGGTTTGGCAAAGTGTATTTTGACACACCTAGACCCATACAACTTCAGAGGTAAAAGGGTGTACGTTTAGTTTGTACTTTACCAGTGAGTACAAGAGTAATACTGTAATACAGTAACTGTAGGATCACTTCAAGAGTAAGGGATGTTGGTATACATGTAAGTCTTAGAGTGATACTGTTGCATTCTTAATTGGATCACGCCATAATTATACATGCTGTCCAGGTTTATGTATTAATAAGTCAAGAGTATACTGGAAAAAAATAGTTTACTATAAGTATAATACATGTATATCCATCTACCATATTTTCTGCTTCAGAATTGATAGAATTAAAGCCTCATAATCATACCAAAGTTTTGTATAGTTTCTAGATAGAAATGCAGCAAGAAGGGAAATACAAATTTCAACAAGAAGTGAAGACACAATTGAAAATAGATGACAGGGAACTTTTGCAGAAAGTTGTGTGAAACTGTTCTTGTCTCTTCCCCCTCTCCTAAAAATCTCTCGTGGTTAAAAACAACATGTTTATCCCTGTTATATGGGCTGACTACTTGTGTGGTTCCAGCCAGTCAAAACTGGATTTAGCCTGTGAGAATGATTAATCATTTGCTGACAGAAGGTTGCAGAATGTTGCAGACAGACATGAACAGTGTCTATTTTTGTCCTCCTATGGTGGTAACAACAGTTCAATAACACTCCTTCAACCCTACACTGTCTTGTAGAATACATCAAAGGCCTATAAGGCTGCCTGAGTTCAGTAATTAAGAGCTCATCTAGTACACAAGGTAAAGATCATATTGTAGAAATCTAAAAAGTTGTTCAAGGGAAGTTCAGTCAAGATCTCAAAGAAAGGGGATCTCAAATTCAGTGAAGATCTCAAAGAAAGAAGATCTGAAATTCAGTCAAGATGTCAAAGAAAGAGGATCTGAAATTCAGCCAAGATCTCAAACAAAGAAGATCTTAAGGACAGAAGATCTCAAATTCAGGCAAGATCTCAAAGAAAAGATCTCAAATTCAGTCAAGATCTCAAAGACAGACGTTGAGATTGTAAGGTTGTAGCTCCAGAACAAATGCGTAGACATTAATTAAACCTATAAAGAGCTTAGCCACCAAACAGTTGCTGCAGTAACTGTAAATGTATGATTATTTTTACAGTAGGGAGTATTTTCACAGTGGCTTTAAGTTTGCAATTGAAACAAGGTGGTATTATAGGCGGATAGAAGACAAAATAAGCATTTTTGCAGTGGTTTTAAGTTTGCAGTGAAGAGGTTACCGCAGATCAGGAACATTAAACCAGCGTAGATCTTTTAAAATGCAATACCATTGAAGAGATTGTCACCATTTGACGAGCCTGGAGTTGATAACAAATTGTCAGCAGGGCGCTTAACGTGCCAGTGACACCCGTCAGCATTGATTGAAGACCGTCCTTACGTCCATACCAGAGATTCCCTTTTGCCAAACGTGACAGAGCGAACGTCCAGCAATGCTCCTTTACATACCACAGAGCCCTGCAGTGGGAAGCTCAGGTTCTCTAGATCTCTCACTGGGAATATTCCACTTGATGACTTCATAGGGCCATGTAATGATGTTGGGTTGATTATATGGATGACATCACCTGGAAACCCCAAAATTGATGCGAGTGTGTGGAAAAAAATGTTTTGCAAAATAAAGTATTTGCCTTCATTATGAAATCTAAGTGGTCAGTAAGGATGAATGAATGACGAAACACATAGTATGGCAAACAATATTTCAATTTTTTTGCTCTTGCACATGTTTTTCTTAATAAGAATTGACTTTGGCATTGTATGACATCATTAGCATCCAATTTCTGATTTCATTTTGCAATTTTCGGTACATATTTGTTCATTTTGCAGCTGCCTTTTCTGATGGTTGAAATTTTTATTTATTTTTGGAAACAGACAAAAATTGATGCCCGCGCGGATGTCATCCATATAGTCAAATCAACATGGCCTTATAGCAGCCCGCCCAACAACTCCGCAGGGAGGGGCTGTTGCAGCCTTGGACAGCAGAGCTTGTGTTGCACAGACTACCCCAGAACCCTAGCTGAAATCTGAAGCTCAAATTCTCTCTCACTGGGAAAATTCCACTTAGTCACGTTAGTGGCTTTATAACAGGCAAGGGCAGACTGGCTATGTCAACAAGGTCACGGCATTGACCTTTGCAGTAATCCATATGACGCAATTCTGAGTGGATGTTGGCTATTTTTTCTCCTGGATCGGTTTCCATCAGGGACACTGACGTATTTTCTGGAGAATCTTTAAGGTTACAAAAATATCAGTCCCAATTTAGTCACTTGAATTTATAAAAATGTGAGTCCCAATTTTGGTTTCCTATGTCACTTGAATTTTTTGTTGTACATTTTAAGTTTAATAAGATGCAAAATAAGTCATGATATAAAAGAACCCAACACACTTATTGAGAAGAGAAGGGGTGAACCAGTGTACATGTGCTTGGCCAAAAATACGCAAGCTGTAGCAAAGCCGCATTGCACTAATAGGTACTAGCTAATAAAAAAGCGTCATGTTTCGTCCTCAGTCTCAGGTTCGACCGCTATACACTATATACTAAGTCTTTTATTAGGTGCTACAGACAAAATCTATTTTGTTTTGGAAATGAAATTTGAACGTTAAAAAGAGAGACTTACTTTACAATACCATACTGTTACTGTACTGCATCATGTAAGTAGGAAACAAAAACCTTCCACTCAAGAAAACTTGAAGTTCAATATCCTCTACAGTGACATTGGCAAAGTTGCGATATCTCAAGGGCAGTGTTGGAAATGACATTGACATTTGACCTTGCAGTTGTTCTTTATTTATCCTCCCGGAATGCGGTCAATGTCCGATTGATAAAAACGTTGCTTCAGGCTGTTTTTCTCCCCTCTTCTTTCCTCATGGAATTTTCCTGTACTGTTCTATATTTAAGGACTAGTCTGTATAAGAAGCTGAATGGACTGGTCCACTTTGCTTACGGGGATGAAATGAACATGGTACTCCAAGTAAATGTAGTCCATACACTTTGGATGCATTTTAGAAAATGTCTTTAAACATGAACAAAACAGAAACTGTCTAAGTTTAGAAATAGCATTTGCAATCCTAGATTTGTATAACATAGATAGATCTGAATATAAAATGATAAACCACCCCTACTGGATTTTCCAAAATGGACTGACCCAGATAATATTATCAACGAGCCCCCAGTTACATCCCGCCTGCCTCGTGATGGCCTGTCATCATGTTGCCTTGGCGATACCCAACAGCCAATCAGAAGCCAGGCAGGGATTCTCACGGCACACTGTTTACACCCTTACTCCACATACATTGCACATCCCTTATCACACTATACCAGTTGCATCCAGCATTCAGCTACGGTATTAGAGAGCGAGCCAGGGTCTTTACTCACACTTAACTGAGAGGTTTCTTCGTTCTACTGTCGACTTGTTTGGCTTGACTTGTTTGTAAGGAGGAAAGTGTTAAGAGGCAGACATCATGGGGCAGGTTGCGACTAAGGTTTTGAAGCCGTTCCTTCCAACAGGATGCTTTCTTGGTGAGTGTTACTATAAGACAGTTACTTTATTCAGTACTTGAAGGGGGTTGTACTGTTAAGAATTTGTATACGAAGACCTTGAAAAAAACGTGAAAGCTTTGGAAGATATTATGATGTTAGATACAATATTCAGTTTTCCTCTTCTTTTTCACAATTTTGCACCACAATTCTGTTATTAGTGAAATGCTTAGTTTTTATGGCATTTTCTTTCTTTTCTTTGATTGTTGCCAATTGAACCAGCCAATTGTATTATTTCACATCCTGACACTTTAATTTGATTTTATGTATTCCTCCTTATCTAACTCGAACTGCATATAGAAATGACTGTCAGTCTGTTTTGTATAGCCAATATTGTGGACTTTGGGGTAAAATTAATTGCGAGTTGATTAATTTTATAGTTCAGGGATCATAAAGAATCTGATAAATCTTTCAGGACCATAAATTCAAATTATTTTGCTGCATGCACAATCTTCTCTTTCTTGTGTTAGGAACCTATTTCACTACATAATGTCCAAAAGGGATTTAAAATACAGACTCCTGAGCTATATTTATGTTTTTGCACATCTTATGGTTTCTCTGTATGAATGAGATTCATATATTTTACCCAAGGAAGTTAATCCTTAAGCATCTAGAAGTCTTTCAGGACCATAAATTCAAACTGTTTTTTTCTGCATTATACAATATCTTCTCTTTCTTGTGTAGGGACCTATTTCACTACATAATGTCCAAAAGGGATTTAAAATACAAACTTTTGTGCTAGATATGTTTTTGCACATCTTATAATTATGGTTTCTCTGTATGAATGAGAATCATATATTTTACCCAAGGAAGTTGATCCTAAAGCATTTAGAAGTCTACTCTCTTCAAGAAATTCTTCTTTATTTGGAGGAAGGGCTGTCTACAGCTGTGCTCCTTGGTTTAGTGTAGATCCTAGACATGCCTTCTTGCTGACTCACTCTGCTATAGGGCTTATAGTTATACCTACCACAATGTTGTGCAAATTTGATATCCTTATGAAGAACTATGGCAAGTATTTTAGGCCATACTGACTTAATTATACTGATGACATCCACTTGAGCATCATTTTTTGTCCTTTTTCAAAAGAAATTTACTAGGCTTTGTGACTATACTGTAAATCATACAAAGAAACTGCAAGTTGAGCAAATATATGCCATAAATTGCAAAATAAAATATCGGAAAACAGATACTTATGTCGTAGAATGCCTATCATTATGCAGTGAGAATCCCTGTTCCTATCAATTTTATTTTTGCCATATGTATCAGTTCAACTAAGCTGAAAATGTATTTTGGAGCTAGCTGTGAGCTATGTCTTTCAAAGGCAAGAAAGAACATGAGTGAACAAGCTAAGAATCTAAAATCTACATGTTGTATTGTTCAATACGTTTACTTTTACGTAATATTTTTTTGTCAAAGTATTATTCTTGCACGCTCCCATCAGTTTTGGCATGACCAGATGATGTCATCCATTTAATCAAATTATTATGGCCTTATTGAAAACTTTGGACACTCCCCATAAGCACAACACTTTAACAGCAAACTAGACACCTGGTGACCGTGAACGCTCCAGTTTGTAGAGTTGTCCAACTACGTACACGAAAATTCATATAAGAGAACAATATCTCACTTCTTGTCCTTGAAATGAGCAAAAAGGTCTTACCTTGAATCTTTGGCATTTACCTTTTGAAAAAGACTATATATTACAGTGCTCTGTCCTATGATTAAGCCCTTCCTATCTGTATAGAGTGATCAGTTTCATCCTATTACCTGATAACCATAGTCGTAAATATTTGATGGGGTTGTCTGTATCCCAGCGGTGTAAGGTGAGTGGGTTCTGCAGGTCAGCAACAGTGGGAAATACCAGCTGAGACACGGTGAACAACATCATATATCATACCGTATCTATGTACGGGGTTTCTGAGGCAGGTGCAACTAGGTTTAAGCTGTGACAAATGCACCATTAAGGATGTAGACATCTAAGGATACAAGGGAGATGCTAGGTCACTTGGTTTTATTCTAGTAACTCTCAGACATATCTTAGAAAAAATTCAGAAAAAAAGTTCAGAAAAGGTAAGGATGAAAACAGAGGGCCTGGGGCAAAAGCAGCATTGATTGTAACCAAAATTACAATGTGAAACAGTAACTGATTGTACTGTACATCATTCTATAGATAAATTCAAATACATTCTAGAAGGAGACAACCCTTACTGTGTACAAATAGGTAAATATATCAGAGAATGTTTAGATCTTAGAACTAGTAGTGTAAGTGATAGTTTAAACTCGACATGTTAAAGTATTCATATACTTGTTATACTTGTACTAAGGTGAATTATTTGTATCCCATTGTTGTTGTTTGCATGTTTAGTTGTAGAAGACCTTACGGAAGTCGCTGTACTTTTGTTGTGTCAATAAAGATTTCATATGTATTTTCAAGTTCAGTATCATTTCTGTTATTTCAGACAACCAACAAATTAAATTGCTGTGGCCGTATCAGATACAGGTTTTATCTTAGTTTGTGCATTTATCAAAAACCATTAAAAAGGGTATTATCTTTGCTACTGAGACAATTGCAATGAGGGATGATTTCTTAAAGAACACCATAAAGCTAAGATGTATGATGCATGCATGAAATTCATAAAGGATTTTGCAGATTTCAAAGATGGAGATACAAAAGGCTCATAATCTTAGTGTGCATCTATTAGTATTAGACGGATTATTTGCAGGTGAGGGGAAGGAGATTATGCAACAGATTGGTGTAAAATTGATGTGAGAATACTGTAAATGCAGAAATGTTTGCGGTGGTTTTATGTTCACGGTTTTCGCGGTGAACTCTTTACCACGAACTTAAAACCACCAGGAAAAGCCATTCCATTGTGTGACTGTAGCGCTACTATCGTTTCAAACGCGAACTCAAAACCATTGCGAAAATTCCATTTTCTACCGTGAAGTTCTTCATTTCTGCATTTACAGTAAGCTCCAAGTATTACAATAGGCATGTCGTGGGTTGCCTTTGTCAATTTGTTCGGAATGTTACGTCTAGGCGGAACAATGAGAGAGGGTGCCAAAGGGCAGGTATCAGGTGGACGAAGAGATAAAGGAAGTTATTAAAAATTCATGGAACATATGTCCGTCATTGAGTTACACAGACTCCAGGGACATACATTATATACAGGTGGGAAATACAGGGTTGAACTTTGTTAAGATATCACAGCAGCAAGTAATGAATGAAAGACTGAATAATGCCTGGAGACTTCAAAGATCAGACTCTGAGGTAAAAGAAACAAGCGCTTACTCCGCTACAGTCACACAATGGAACGGCTTTTCGTGGTGGGTTTAAGTTCGTCATAAAGAGTTTACCGCGAAAATGAGGAACATAAAACCACCGCGAACATCCGCAGTTACAGTACTCTATAGACTTTATTGATTCCGGATGGGAAAATTGGGTTAAGCCTGGCAGAAGCTTTATATAATCAATGTCCATGTGGTCAGCAGAGCTTTACTTAAACCCTTATAGTCCACTGTGGAAGTAATGTCTAACTTCTGGATGCGCTTTCCGTCTGTTTGATGTCCTAATTGATTTGAGTTTGTGGGAACTTAATTTGGTAGGAGGAGGAACGGACTCAATTTGAAGATATTTATAGATACACTGTAATTGTATGGTCATCGTTAATACAATCTGTATCATACTTTGTAAGATCGTTTCTTTGAATATTTACTTCGGATGGATCTTAAGAAAAAGAAGATTTTTGGTAGTGTAATTTTCTGATTTTGAAACATAACGTTTCCATTCCTCAACCGCTAGAAAGCGCCTTCAAAAACACCCATTATATAGATCCTGAAGAGAATCCCAGTTGTAAGTGCAGAGATGCATGGCCCAAATCACCTGAGACCCGTAGAAGCCCAAAGATCAATGGCCTCTTGCTCCCTATATGATCACCAGTGCCCTGAGCACCAGGCTTAGGAATCAATACTAAGAACAAAAGGAAGGTGCACAATTTGAAGGTCGGGCAAATTTCAGTAAGACTCAGTTTTCATAGTCTTCTTTTGTGATACATTGTGTACTTTCTAGACTTAAACTTAAAGTTATACATGAATTATAAAAGATTGGTACTAAATTTAAAAATTACACCCCACATTTTTCTAAAGTAAGATTTGCATTGCATACAAGTCCACCATCATTAGTAGCCACCCCTACACATATTTTGTGTTAGGTGAATGGCATTGTCAATTCCTCAAGTACCTATTAGGAAAAAAAACTAATTTCAGTGATACATCTTATTAGTATAATTATATACCAAGATGTTGAACCTTCATTTGACATAATTTCAATGATGTTTGTTTTTCATCTTCCAGACATAAAATGCTTTTCTGTCCTAAATATTTAAGTTAACAATTTGGGAACCCTTTGCAATGCGGTCAGTTATAACACACATAAGACACATAATAATCAGTATTCAGACTAAATTGTAAATATAAAGAACTGTTACACTGGTGTCTGGTGATGAAAGTCAGTGCTGCATACTGAAACATATTTCTACTGCTTGTCTTTGAAGTTGGATATTAGGATGAGGAGGTACATGTACATTGTACATGTACATGCCTGGAAGTGTCCAGAGACTCGTTTACTGAAGTCAGGGTTCATGCCCTCCATTTCACACACTATTTGCAAGCACTTCAACCCGTGCCCAGTCTCTTTCAAGCTATAGTTTCTGATGGAGTACAGTCATGGTCACATGTACGTGCTCTTGGCAAATTAAGCGGCAGGCCAGATCTTGCTAAGTCAAGGCTGTTGTTTGGTTTGGTTTATTTTTGGTGATGAAAGCCACAGTTTTCCCGTGGTTATGTTGCTCTCTCGTCCTGTCTCAGACCACCAGTGATATGTTGCACATACTTGTATGTTGACATTCAATGACTAACTGGTTCATACAGGCATTTAACACTGGGTTGTAACTAAGTACTGTAACAGAGGTTGCCCTAAATTCGCCACAGTAACCTAAATTCGCCACTTTGAGTTTCCTTAATTTTTGACGTGTTAAGCTACAATGTTAAGGTTACTTTTACTTTTCTTCCAGGCCTAACATGTTAAAGTTTAATATGCATACAATACTTTGTTCATGTTACTGTTCAGGTTCAAGTCCAGAGGTTCAAGTTCAGGTCACGTGCATATGTGTGCCAGAAATACATTTTTTGTTGTTGTAAAATTCCAAGTTTGAAAAATGTGCCTGCAAAATTATATTCAATAGGGTATAGTAAACACAAAAGCTCAGTAATAAACACAAAAACAGCAAATACTACATGACTTGTACAAAAAGGAGAATATAATAAGCAAGAGGCAGTTTTTTGCAATTCCGGAACTGGTCAAGGTGACAGTGTGTTTTTAACCTGAACCTAAATGTTTTTACAAGACAGTCCAATTCAGGTCCAGTGTTTAGGTATACAGCACTATTTGTAACCTCTTCACTGTCACGCTGTGAATAACTCAATGGGGTTTGCTAAAGCCCTGCAAAGGATTTGAAATTGAAGATACCAATTTCTTTTGTTCATCACCTATCCTGGTAACAGTCAGATATTCTATAGACTGAAAAAAAACTACTTGATTTTAACTCATAGTTTAAAATATCTCGGGGCATGGCCGTCCTTAAAAATAGCCCGGTAGCCACACTGTGTCAACTATTATCACAGTGTAACTTGACATTTCTATTATAATTATTTTCATAACAATTAATGTATGTACTTGTTTAGTCCCGGCCGATGGCCGATAGATAGATAGATTTATTTATTTTATTTATTTATTAATCTTTAGGGTGGTCCCTTGAGTTAACATTGTAACTGGTTTCCAAGGGAGCCCTTACATTACATGACAAAATAACAAATCAGGATACTCTGTTTTTATCTGTCAGATTTGTATCCTCATAAAGCATCCCAACTGTTCCCAAGGTTAAAGATCAACAAGGGGGTAGAGTTACGACAAGGTCACTTAGTAAGATAAACAAGGTCAATAAGGTCAAGTTCAAAGGATTCTTAAGCTGATGCCTGAAATAGTGTTCTACCACCATATAAGACAAACAAATTATTATGGCAGTCACTATAGCTAGTTTAACATCTACTAACATAACTCCACCAGAGTACATAATTCCGCCGCCCTGAAAAGATTCGTCCAAACAGATCTCCAACCCAACGTCCCCCAGTACAATGCACTCCTGTATATCTAAACTGTGCATACCTGGGGGTGCTGCACTAGAGATCTCTCAAACCCACTGTTAAAAGTGGCAGATTTATGTAACCCGGCGGATTAATGTTAATGGAGGTACTTCTTTCTGAATGACGCTTTTGCCCTTGAATTGATCCTAAAATCTGGATGTAGCTGTAAGAGGTCTCTTGTGATTGGTCAATGTTAGCAAATAGATGTCCCAGATTAGCCTTGAAGGCCATGAATATGTGCATGACATATGAGGTATGGACCATGCCCTTGGACTTGAGACCTCCCTCAGGACACTGTGGTATCGCTTGAATTCAAGTCCATGGTCTGTTTGGATTACCATATTTGGGTCCTAAATCGGTGTGTTGATGCAATGGTTACATCATGTTTGTGTAATATCATTCTAGCGCCTTCAATTTTGTGTTTCAGGGTATAAAACTTATTAATTCTCAAAAATAGGTTAGAAAAAAGTTTTAACATCATTACAAAGTTAACTTTTGAGACTAATTGTTGCTTCAGACCTGTTTTATCTCATTATGAGTTGATAATCTGCATACTAATCAGCTAGAGTAAGAAGAACGCTTACATGTATAGGCTGAGCATTATTTGATTATACGAATATGATATGCAATATTTGAAGCTCAACTGTTTTGATCATTTGCACAGAGACTGTCATATCATATTATGATGTCAACAAATAATGAAGTATTTCCAGAAGAATGTGTCCCTTTCGTGTAAAGATTTTATAGAATTTTTAATTTATCTATTTTTGATGTTTGTTGAAGCTTCAAAGCACATCCCACATTGCTGCAAAAGTTGACATTGCATTGCTGTTGACTCCTGAGTGCTTAGTCAGTTTACCACTGTGACATAAGGGAACTTTAAACTTAGGTACCAAGAATGCAACTTACTATGGTCACACTCACTTGATTACATGGATGACATCCACGCATGCATCAATCTTTTGTCTGTTTTCCAAAAAAAGTGACCATACTGTAAATTGTATAAAGGAAACTAAAATTCATGGCATAAATTGCTAAAAAAACATTGGGAAACAAATACTAGGGGTCTTCTAAAATCATAGAAAAAGTTATGAAAGAAAAGAAATTTGCTCAACCTTAGATGTCATTTCATTATGAAGGCAACTTATTTTTGTAAAAGTAATAACCAACTCAGTATAGCCTAAGTTTATAAGACAGTTGTGTAATGCTGCTATGTTTTATTGAAGCTTTCAAGCTGCACTGTGTATGGCCTGCTTGCCTCTTACCAGTTGGAAGGCAGTACCTCAGATACATATCTGTTCCCTCATCAGGTCTGCATGTTAACACTTTGCCACAGGGCTGATTATGACCCTGACTTCACACTGTGCATGCCATTCCTCCCCAGTATAATCACACATCATGCAGGTTTGGTATTCCACTCACACATCAGCACCAGGGACAGCACCCTCAGGAAAAGTACAGACTTCCAGATGTGTTGTCTGGAATGGTCTCCTGCATACAAGTAGCTGATTAGTTCTCGCACTGAATTCCAGCTGAAACGTGAACTCTGTAACTTAACAGGTCACTGCTGATGCCTCAATTCTGAACATACTAGTATGCAGGAGTTTTTCTAGGAGAAAATTGCAAGGGGGAGCATTGTGAGTGGAGCACCCAAGTTGGGGTATGGTGTGGAAGGGGGGAGTTTTAAAAAACTTTCAAGTTAGAATTAAAGGGCTTTCTAAGGCTTCCTGAGGGGGAAATAACTGTCACACAGGTCACAGTAACTGTTTAAGACTGGTCACATGTGACCTACTAGCATCCCTGGTCAATGTGAATTTTATGGGGCCATGGTCACATCACCCCTATCCTCCTCCTAGTCCCATCCTCCTCCCACCTCTATAACCCTCTGAAAAAAAGCCCCAGTATTGCAAGCCATTTTAAGCCAGAATTTGATTTTAATATTTTAATTCTGTAAACTCCTGGGGACAGGATTATTCCTAATTAGTTCTTTTAAGTATCAAATAATCCTACTTGTCATATACAATGTACATTAACTTGATATGAATCCTTCTAAGAGTGTTACTTGTAATTTCTAAACAAACCTACATATCTTGTTTTGTGGACAAGGTTTATTCATTTATACAGATAAACCACAATCCAATATATGTAAGATTAATATAGAAAATGTCTTTACTTGGGTCGGCAGTTTTTGGCGCCTCTAGACTTCTGACACACTATACAGAAATGCACACAAAAATATACAGCAGGGGTTCATCTAAATCAGGAAAGAGGGGCGCTGCACCCTCTTGTTTCAGCCCAGCGCCCCTTTGTGAATTCAGATTTTAGCTTAATGCCCGGCATAAAGCCTTCCCTCAGCGATCGATTCTCCCACGTAAATACAAAGAATTCGCTCCCTTGCTTGTGTGTGCTCCCTCTTGTTTAATTTTTCTAGAAAAACCCCTGTACAGTCATGCTTCGTGCTTGGAAACCTATTTCCTTATCTCCACAAAACACCTTGCCTTAGAGTGGATCACACTTACAATGCTCAAGGAGTTACTATGATTATGAATTTGCATGTACAATGTATTATCTCAGGAAGGATGAAGATGTGCCATCAAAGGATGTATAATCTTTAACCTGATCTGACAGCTTAATGGATACATAGTCTAATTGCTGTGATCTATCTGTGTTGACTTTTTAAGTAGGGATAACCCTTTGTAATAGCCACTGGCTAGTAGGGCAGCCATGTCTGTATGCCCCAAACAGCTGAATCAAAACAGTAATGAATAAAGTAAAAGAATGATATATTATGCATTTATTTCACTGTGTTCATTTAATTACCACATACATGCACATGTAGGTACGTGACATATAGCGAGTTTGACGTCTTTTAATGTTGATTTTAATGAAATTATTTGGGAACAGATGCTAATGTCATAGAATCCCAAAGTCAATTCCAAAGTCAAAGAAGATGTGAAAGAACACCAATGAAGAATATATTATTTGGTATACCATACTCGGTATGTTAAGTAATTTTTTCAAGGTTCCTGGCCACTTAGATTTCATAATGAAGGCATTGCCAATTCCTTTTGCCAAACTATTTTCGCATCTATGCAGTTTTGGCATTTCTAGAGGATGACATGCAATAATCAAATCAACATGGCCTTACTATCAAAGATGAGTTTTCATTTTGATAAGAATATTGTTTCTTCTTACACTCTTTCTTTTTTGTACACAGGCATGGAGGAAGATTATGAAGACTGCATCCCTAAGACATTTTCAGTGTCTCAGATGAAGGATGTGCTGTTCGCGTACAGTCATGGCCAGTACGTGGTGCCCTCCAAGGCTTACAACGAGGTGTACAAGAACATCTTTGTTGGAGACGAGTAAGTCTACCTCGAACTTTCTCAATTATTTTTTCTCCATACAATCTTAAACCTTCTCTCTGTATTGCACTGTTATTTTCTTCTTCCTTTATTCTTTATGCTTATTATATTACAAATCAGCCTATGATAATGTACTGTTACCATAATATATATTACTAAACTATTACATGAAAACAAAAGGGGAGAATTCCCTCGGGGGAATTCTAGGGAATTTCCGTCCGGACTTCCGCTTCCCAGCATTCCCCCGGCTTCCGCCACTCAACAGAGACGCGCCGCTAGAGAAGTCAAAACAGCATTGACTGAGAGCCTCTAGACTGCACAAGGCATATGCAGCAGAAAGATGACAGTTTGGGATCTCTGCAAAGAAACTGAGTTTGAACAACACCTCTCTGCAAGACTTACAAGACATCACAGAATTTTCTTGCTGACAAGTTGAAAATTCTGTTATTACTTCTATGAGATACATGTATCTCCACATTTATTTCTAATGCAAGATTATAATTCATTTAAACATGTGCTAGTACAGATGTCCCTGAGGCAAGCTACTGTTATTAGATTTTCTGAGCTTTCATGTCAAGATCTGAAAATTGTTCACAGACCTTTCAGACCTTTGTGTGCATCTGACAAGGTTGATGCTTCATCAATGATGGTTAGACATCCAGGTCATAAGATCGGCAAAGTAACAATTCTCAAGCAACTGGATAGATTTTGGAAACAGTCAGAAGTTTCAGGTACATGTAGCATCCACTGTCTTTCATCAGTGACACTGAGCAAAATTTGTAATCCAATACTTTTTTAACCAAAAACTAAAAATTGATATGTAAGTGAGGTGAAGTCAAATTTTAGATAGTCCAACAGGAAACAAAAATAAGACAAAGTCAAGGCAAGGTTGATGCTAATGAGCAATCACCTCCTGTTCTCTGAGTCCAGGAGCTAATGTTGTCACAGGGTGATAGGGCAGGGACCGGTTGCTTGTCAATGAGTACTTAGTGTAGTAACTGTTTTCTTGCATATCATATTGAACCAAAAACTATGTGAATAAGGTGAAGACAATTTTTAGACATTCCAAAGAGAGGGTTGATGCTTATTCTAGTCATCCGCATGCAAGAATGTCTTCTCACCCCAAAAACTATGAATTGATATGTGAATAAGGTGAAGACAATAGATATTCCAAAAAGAAGGTTGATGCTTATTCTATTCATCCGCATGCCACGATGTCTTCTCACCCCAAAAACTATGAATTGATATTTGAATATGGTGAAGACAATTTTTAGATATTCCAAAAAGAAGGTTGATGCTTATTCTGCTCATCCGCATGCTCTAAGGTCTTCTCACCTTACCCTCTCCTGGGCATTAGCCTTTGATTGAATCTGATGGGGAAAAGATACAGCTGACCTCTGGGGTTCCCTCACTAAACCCACAGTAATGAAAGCGTGATGGGTGTGTGGATAGGATAGGATGGGTAAGCTGATAGGTTGTGATGGGTAAGCTGATAGGATGATGTATAATAGGAGTTTTGTAAGGTCAGGGATCCTGGAATGTCAAAGGCCAGGATAAAGATTACAATAGACAGGTGGATTATTTCAACTCATGTAATCATTTGCACCAGCACCTTTGCACTATTTGTGTGATTTCTTCATGCAATGTTATTTGTCATTTTGGCAGTAGCTTGCAAAACATGGCCCAGTGAAAAGCAGAGATTTTACCGTGCAAAGTCTGTTTTGTTGGTTGATGATATGTCAATCTTTCACTGTCATTTTGTTTTGAAGTATTGTCATGATTATACTGAAAGTTGTCAGATACTTTTTGAAAATCTACAATCGTTTATTCTTACATTGTTTTCTTTCACATATGAACTTTGAATCTATTTGTTTTTCCTTTCCTTGGCCTTCCAGTTAAATAATTTCTCTTCAGCATTGTGAAAGGTTCAATCTGATTTATTTTCTGCCAGCTTTTTTTTCTAGATTTTTCTTGATGAACGTAGTGTAGAATTTTACTTCAATTACAATCCCACCACCCAAGTTTTCCTGGTTCCTCCCTAACCAGTCTTGTAGAAACTATGACATGACAATAGGACCACTGCCAAGCCAAGCAGTCAAAATGCAGCAGCTTCAATTGGTGTGGAGTTTTACAGCATTTGAAGCTAAAATGCATCATTCTAAGGCTTCCTGATGGGAGAAATTACTGTCAGACAGGTCAAAGTTGAAGACTGTGGCCATATGTGACTAAGTAGCATCCCTGGTCAAACAGAATTTTATTATTGTCAGAGGATCTGTTCCCCAGGGTGAGGGGGCACATGGTCAGTGCATGGGAGTGCAGCAACATTGTACTTAAAGAGAATTCAGACTCTACAACTGGATAAGAATTCAGAGATTTATTTCTGGACGATTCGAGTGACATCCATCTCTCTTCTTCAGCGTCACTAAAATGAATTAGCAGAACTAACCAGTACTTCTATACAATTATAACTACTGGTTAGTTTTAATAGTTGATTTTAGTGACGCTGAAAACGAGTGATGGATTTACATGTAAACGTCCGGAAATAAATCTCAGAATTCTTATCCAGTTGTAGAGTCTGAATTCTCTTTATATGTTGTTTACCTGGATGTCTTACTTTCACAAACGTACCTGGTGCTTCTTTAGAAAAAAGTCCTCAGGTTCTCCTATGCCTCATCAGCATTCTGTAAGGTGCAGACATATCATGTAACATTGAGACTGATGGGGTCATTGGCATCTTAAGTGGCGCGTCTAGAAAGGGTACAAAGAAGCCGAACATCATTTGTCTCACTTTCCCACACCTCACTATCGTTTACCCAAAGATGTGCTGTCACTTCATGGTTGTAAAGGAGGCTATTAGCTAGCAGGATGTCAGGGTGTCTTCTTGATGCCCTATATTAAGAAAACAAACTTAGATATTAGATGTCCTCCTTTTGCAGGGGATGCCCAGGGGAAGCCCTGCTCCCTTGGTACACTGTCACAGTTGTTGTCAATGTTCCCTCATACCAGGGAAAAATCATTTTTTAAGGGACCACCAAAAAAGGGGTCAAATTGGCCAGGTGGTCCCGGTTTTGCTGTATTCTGTAAGGAAACATCAAACTGTAAACTTTCGTTTTATCGTTTCAAGGCATCCTCATTTTAGGTGAAGCATGATGCTTTTTCAAGTAGCTAATGGTAGTGCAATGTGGCTTCGCTATGGCTCGCGTTTTTAGCCAAGCACACCGGGTCACCTCTACTCTTCTCGATAAGTGTGTTGGGTTCTTTTTAAAGTAGAGGTTTGACGCTTGAGGCTTATTCCCGAAGCTCCCTCATGGGGCCGCCGGCTTTATGTCACCATCCAAAATGACGAATGCAATCCCTTACAACATGTACGAGCTGGAGTCAACCCCTAGGATAGAACTTGGGCCCAAGGGTCCACAGAAGTTGATCCAGATGGCAAAGCAGCGGGGTTACGTTACTGCTTGCGCCATAGGGACTGTATTTCATCACTTGTTATAATGCTTGGGACTTACAAATGTTGGGGATTTTAGTGCCTTCTATATTGTTTCATTCATCCTGTGTTTGGGGGAAAGTATTAAAAGAAGACTTTAGTTTAGATTTCTTTTTTTTTTCCATACTGTCTGTTCCAATGTTTTAGTTTTTGTGAAAATTACACAATATTCTTTATCAAAGCAGTGTAAAAATCATACAATCAAAGGTATATTGTTAAGAAGAGAAACTCACGTCAATGATCTCATGAGATAATAACAATTAAATTATGATGCTAATGACATAGCAAATATCTAAAGTGTCGAGAATGATAAAAATCTGTCAGTGCCATTGTGCATCATCACCAATTGATGAGCATGTCTTGCTAGAATGATTGATACATGTCATTAACTGTGAGATAACGACATCAGTCCATCAACCTGCTGTTAATGTGCGTTGAGCAGTAATTGGAGCACTTGTGTTAGTCAGATTCAAATGGCCAATCTGTGTTGTCAATGAGGTGGAGACTAAATAATAAATGGATGAAGGTAGAATGCCCTACTTTCTCCATAAGAAATCTTTTACAGGTCTGCAAAGATGTACTGTACACAAGATGTGACTTGTGAAATATTGAAACTGATTACTAACATGAAAATTGACAGATCAACCTTAACAATTTTTTATATGCATACATGTCAGTGCAGCATTCTTAATTTGATTTAATATGCTGCATAACAATCATTATGTGCATTTAGTTAGATGTAAGTTTGAAAGTGTTACACAACAGTTAAATGTGCTGTGATTTAGAAATTTAAGAATGAAATCATAAGGAAAATTCACATTTTGTAGCAGAGACAGTCACTTTTTGTTTCTTTAGAAAATTTTGTCCCAGAAGACTGACAATATTACTATGATAGATGAATCATTACAAAATAATAGATTAATATCAGGACTTGATATATTTTGTCTGATTCTTTAACCTCTTCCATCATGAACTCAATAAAAAGAGTTTTATGAATGAATAGAGGCTTCAAAAATAACCTTCTTTTGCCACTAGCAATACAAAAGCATGATATATCACTACAGTCAAAACCTCTGATTCACCATAATCCCAAAACCAATCGGCATGTCGGTCTGGTAACAAAGATTTCTCTCTTGTGGTGAATTCCTCTTTATTCATTTCCACACAAACCCCCGGCGAGGTTGGAATAATCAATAGAAATAATAATTTCTGCTTACGGCTGCAACTGGTTTAGTCATGCTGTGGGAGCGTGTGCCAAAATGATTATAGTTTGTCTGAACAATTCTGATCCTGTAATTTGGAGACTGGCGAGAAAGATAATTAGATTTAGAACACCAGAGGAATTGCTGATGGTGCAATTACAGCTTGTAGGTTGACCGATTTAAAGTGAACAGGCCTCAAAACAAGTTATTCTTACCTCCGTGAAAAATTGAGGCATGGTATTTGGCATCGTTTTTACTGACATGGAGGTAATAGTTTTTGGCCTGTCAGTGTGTACATGTGTGCCTGTCTGTGTGTGTTTGTGTTTCCGGATTTTGTAGTCAGCATAACTCAAGAATCTCTGGGTGGATTATGATGATATTTGATATGTGGGTAGGTCATGGGAAGACAAAGGCCAAGCTTGATTTTGGGCCCCTCGTATGTGACATTGGTACTGCAGCAGAACTTCCAGTTTTGGCATCTTTTGTTCTGTACATGCTTTGGTTTGGATTTTTTGGTGGCAGCTTGTGATATAAGGAAGAAGTAGTGCAGGTTTTGGCCCCCTAGCAGCGTGCTCTGGAACTGCAGTTTTTGTATTTTTGTTTGTCGGCAGTAATGGTTTAAGAACCTCTGGATGGATTGAGGTGATATTTGATGTGTGGGTGCATTTTGTAGATGTTGTGAACACTTTTTAGTGTATCTAAATCATATGAATGATAAAACTGTTATAATCATAAAGGATGAAAAGGTAATTAAACCTCTTGCACTAATGTTTGCTTTGTAGTTACAGCACAATGTATTTTAATGAAAACAATGTCAGAGAATCCTGGCACAATCAAAAGCAAGCAAGTTGCAACTTTCAAGTTAATATCGTTTATTGAATATTATGCCTTATGTCCCCTATGAGAAAATTTTTCTCAATGAATAAAACTATTATAATAGAGTCCATTCCAAGTCACCAAGAGAGTTGTTATTGTCATAATTTACAAATGTTTTCAATCTATTGTAATTATTTGTGTGAGAGATTTTATACTTCAGAAATATTTTGAATGTAATTTCTACTTTATAGATATTCCTCTGGTTTTCTAAAACTTTATAAATATTCCTCATGTGGAATATGATATTTCTAACAGTTTCTAAATAATGGTAACAGCATTCTACTATTATTTACAATTCTTTACAATTTCTAACCGTTTTCTACCATTATTTGTAACATCTTTATAAATAGGTCAGAGTGCTGTGAAGAAAGCAATTCACACATCATTGCGAAGTATAGGGAAGAATGCTCTCCACAAAGGACCCAACAGTGTCCTGCAGTAAAATCTAAAGATATTACTGAAAATGTGATATAAATATAGGATAGTACTTATTGTAAATATAGGATGATACTGTAGGTCTGATATATTGTAGATATAGTGTAGTACTGTATAATTGTAAATATAGGATTATAGTACATAAGTCATGAGAAACTGGCTTTAATTAACTTTGCGTTAGAAACTCTACCAAAGACTGCAAAAGACTAAGTCTAATCCCATACTGCACAGTCTTTTATACTTTTGTCCACTAAGTTGTTATTAAGTAATAGAAGTTGCCATACATTGTATGTTAGAAAACTGCTATTCAATAAAGTTCGTTTTTACTTGTATTTATTCCTAACTAACAATTATGATATCATAGACCAAAGAGGTATCAAAGTCAACCAAAGCAATATTAGGTCCCAGGAAATGGAAATGAAAAAAATGCTGACATCTTTATGGTAGTGACATTTACTAACACTAGTTAGCAACTTTGCGTAATAACTTCATACTTTGAGCATTTTAAAACCGTGCAAAAATGTGCCGTTCGGTGATCCCCTTAGTTTCGCGAGCCTACAAAAACTCCGGCAATGATTTTCAGTGACTTTTCACATCACAACGACGTCATATTTTTGTATTATAGACATCGCTATACATTGTGATAAGTGTTGTTTGAACTAATCATATATGGAAATGACTCAAATAAATTGACTTTCAAAATCAGATTTTTGGGACCTAATATTGCTTGGGTTTCCTTTAACGTGCCGGTACAGTAGAAAACACTAAAAACCTGGTTTCCATTATATTTTCGAATAAGCAACGATTTACAGCAGTTGTTTTTTTTGTGCTAAAAATTCCAAGATCCTTGTCAGAGATTCTTTCATTTATGTCTGTGGTGCTTTGTAGTGTTTGATCTTGTGATGTGTAAACCGCCATTCCGCATACCGGGTACTCATAATTAGTTCCATTACGCCATACACCATGTGTTGTAACCTTAAAGTTTGTACAAGCTTAGATATTATAGGCATTGTCAGACAATGATATTACGTATATGCTATTTGTTGCCTGCATACATTTGATTGGACATTCTTCACATCCTTACTTGTGTGGTTTGAGTTGATACTATGAGACACACATCCGTTAATAGAGACTGTTCTTAGTATCTCGTTCTTTTCATAGAATTTTGCTTGATGGTGTGACGAGATGTTTACATTGTTTGTGTTAGACTAATGTTCCGTTTTCATCTGCAGGAGGCTTAGATTGTGGTTGAAGGATTATAATTCTAGTTCCTTTTTGTGTCGCTGTAGGTTTGCAAGAGCGCCCCTTACATGTTAGGTGGTTCAAAAAACTCAAAGGTTGGTGCTGCATTCGGACCAATGTTCGGATCTCCGTTGGGATCGATCGGCGTTCGCACAAGCTTGCCGGCCCATACTTTCAGTGACTTCATCATGCCCATGCAACACCCCATTCGATCAGTGTGTCCGTTGAACGACTCATTGAGGCATATCAGTAGATCCGAGTACACTTTAGTAAAGATGTCAGAGTATCGTCGGGCCTTGGTGTCAGGTGGATACATGTCGCTTCTCGGATTGGAAACGGTGGGCCATACGTGATTCTGATAAAATGGTATTATCGGACCTACAAAGTGAAAGCTTGTGCTGCACTTAGCATCTTCTTTACATGGACGAAACCTAACGTGGTCGTCGAACATGGTCGGTTTGGTTGTGCGATAACATTTGCTACTAGATATCTTCTGACTACTTGGATGATCGGTGGCAGTTTCCGATTTCAGAGTCATGGGGCTTGGGCATGCGTTGTTGTCCGTTCTCACCAGCCTCCTTCCGTGCGCAATTTCCGCAAACTTGAAATAATGGGACAGTTCACCGTACTGGTCAAAGGGATTGCAAGGGTCACTTCCCTCACCTTCCATCACTATGTACGCTATGGCCTTGATTGCAGTCGTGATATCTGTTACTGCAAAGGGTACATCGCTAGCGCTGCCATACCACTGCTTCCTTGTAAGTTGCTTACTGTGATTTCCAACGAATATGGTAGCCCCCATTTTGTTGGTGTGGAGTTCCAGTATCAGCATGGGGCACAAAATTTGATGGATGTAAATCGCACCAATGGTCTGAGGATTGTATTGCGAGCGGGATTCTTTGCATTTGTCCTTCAATTTTTTCAAGCCCTCGTCGTCAAAGACACCGTCGGAGTTGAATTTTCTGTGACGAAACAGTTCCGTCACTGGACTAGTTGACAGGCTACACTCCGGCGTTTCGATTTTTTGAAACACGTTTTGGATGCGGTCAAGGGAACATCTTCCCAGGGTGACTGTCAGGTCGGGGTTTGCTCCACCTGGAAGTGACGACGGATAGGAGGGTACGACATTCTGCGTGTTAACCACGGGGGTTCCGCCAATTGCGTTCAGGAGGTTTGCCACCAGTGTCAGGTGCTGCATTTCTTCCACCACAATTCCCTGGATCAACGCAGCGACCTCTTCATTGCATCCTTCCTTTATGGAGAAAAGTGCACTGAGATAGGGAGGAATGGTTGCCAGCTCCAATTGTATGGCCGTCTGTAATGCAGTTTTTAAGTCGTTTAAGTTATTGATGTTTACCCTGCCCAGAGGAGGTCGACCTTCGTCGTTATCGTTGTCATCGAGCCAGAATAGGATCATGTCTCTCTTCTTCGGCGACAGATCCCGGGTCACGGGCATATAGTTCGGATCTTCGATCGGTAGCTCCAACGCATACTTCAGCATTCGATGGTTTGGCTCTTTTGTAACATCTTCATAGCTTGCGAGGTCGACTATGGGCTTCATGACTGGATAGAGGTTGGCATATTGTTGGAAGATAGGGTAGATGTCTTTGTACCATGTAGGCTTTCCCGAAAGCTTATAATCAGAGTAAAGATGAACTGAGATCATCAAGTCCCCGACAGGGAAAGGATCCATACCTGGTGTTACCGTGACATTCAGACCGTAAATGTAAACCTGTCCATCCAGTTGCTGATCGGCCCTCGGTTCACCGGGGTCTTGAGAGATAAAGTTGATTTGAGCAGTGCCGTTAGCATCTGTCAATGCCGGGGAGGCAGCTACAGCATCCTCTGGAACTCCTGTACCCTTTAAAGGAAGAAGGTCTGGTTCAAGAAGAGCTCCCGCAATGGGTTTGCCAAACTGAAATGTACGAAGTGTCACCGTCCAGCTTTCTCCCGGCTCTTTCCGAAATACGGGTTCGTCAACCGAACTAACAAACACCCCGTCAAGTCTCTCTTGCAGCAGGACTTCACAAGTGGTCTCATTGATTTTCTCCATGACTGCCAAAGGTGTAGAAAGAACGTCTTCCGCCACCCCGTCTGCCAGTGAAAACTCAATCACACCCGCGGTTTGATGTAACCAGCTTTTCGAGAGGGAGCTGATTTCTCCTATGTTCAATCTGGCTGACTCCAACACCTCGCAGTTGCTGCATTGGGTGCGGTTGCACTGGATCAGATAGAGATGTCCAGGTATATTGATGACGTTTCCATGGGCGTCGGTATCCACGCTGTTAGCAAAATCCACAACAACTTTCTTTCTCTGTTCATCAACGTAAAAAGGTGCATCAAAGAGTTTTTTACCGTTGTTGTCGCCCCAAAGCATCCTCTTGTATGGGCCTTGCGGAACAGGGGGATCTACCACTGCAGCAAATATGGTACCGAATACTCTTCCGAACGGAAAGTTTGAAGAGGACTGGTTTATGTTCATTAAGCGCATGTTAAGTTTTACATACAGTTGAAATCCTGTCTTACAACGCAAGGCCATCACGTCCTTGAGAAAGGTGGAGTTTTTCAGGAGCTGTTCTTCTTTGAACCAGTTAACGTTTATGAGCCTTGAAATGTAGTAAGCTGAGTCCTTTCTATCCGATTTGCACTGAGTACATGCTGTTTGACGACCGCCATTAAAGGACCTGGGCACGAAGTCCCCTTGGAATGATCCGTTGACCCCGACAACAAGTCCCCAAAGCTGAGACTGAAATTGCTGGTATGGATCGAGGTCAACCAACTTGGCTGCTACAGAACCATCAGATCCTACAGGACATATAGAACCGAAAATTATTTTGAATGGCTTTCGATCTGGGTTAGGCCATGTTGATTTGGTTATATTGATAAATGATCCTCTAGGAACCCCAAAACTTTTGCAAACGTGCGAATAAAACGGAAAATCCAATCTCTTTCGTTTTGGATACATAGTTTTGGGCAACATTAAGAAAGTGTGTGAAGAATGAGACATTATATGTATAAATGAGTTGTCTGCATTGTTAGATTTGGGGTTCTAAAGATCCAAATCTACAGACCAATGAAGAACAGCAGACGAATGCTGAAGATAAACTCACCTGTGATTGACTGGTTAACAATTGAATCATCATCCAAACACGTTCCGTCTGCAAGGCAGACTCGTGTAACGGCACATTCAAACAGCCTGAAGGCACCACTGCCGAGGGTGTTCCATCGAGGATCCCAGTCAGGCTTAAATGTCGTGATGTTCCAATTTTCTGGGTTGTTGTTAAACGTTGACTGGTCGGCTAGAAACCAACCGGCAAAGTGCAAACGAGGGATATCTGCAAAAGAGTGACAGAGGACTTGTAGCACCAAATACCCAATGTATGTCGTTAAAGCTATATATAAAAAAAGCATTGTAAATTATCTAGATGGGAATCCTACATTCCAATTTGTTGTTTTGGGTAATACAATCATGTTGAGTCAGTGTGTTGACTTGCTGTGGCCTTGATTAAAACCAAGGCCACAGCAGGTAAACTCTATGGATGGCGAAAAAAAACAAGATGGGTAAAAAAACAGGAAGCCTACATTCTCAGAGACCATACACCTCGTAACAAGAATGATTATTGACATGATAAGACATGGTATCACAAGCAACAAGACTTTTATTCCTGTTTTCAATGAGACACTAACCTGGTAACACTGGTGTCAACACTAGATTCATTAAACAGAATAAGATTAGCATTTCTATGACAAAGAAAACTAATAATACCAGGGGCATGCAAACCGGTCATTCCCTGACTACCATGAAAAAGTGCCTTTAACCCTTTTCGGACCAGGGGGTAGGGTTGAGGCCAACTTAGCTTTCAATAATTATGTCTCATAATGGCAGAACTGCTCACGTTGGAGCCACCAAAGTTGGTAACTTTTTTAGAATCTACCTTAACACAGAACAATTTCAGAATATTTGTATAAGTTCATTCATGTACATGTAGCTTTTCATGTTGCCACATCATGGGTAAATTGTGCGATATTTGCGAAACAATGTCATGTATACATCGGTGCAGATAGGTTGCAGACGTCATGTACATGTACCTTCTTGTCAGGAAACAAACAAGTGCTTTTGAAAAAGCTGGCATTGCAGCGGCACAGTTGTTACAGAAATTAAGATGGTGTTAAGGCCATACCAATTCTATTTGTTGCTTCTCGGAATAGCCGCTCCTACTCTTCCCAATTTGAATAAGTGTGGCAATTGAAAATCATTGCCATGGCGAAGGTGTCTGGATTGATCTTAGTTCACTGTAAGGAAAGTACTAATGTAGCACTCTTATTTCTGCCATAATATTTGTTCAAAAAGCACCTAGAAATCAGTAAGGCAGCTGCCAAGCAGATATAGAAAGGCACCATAACTCGAGGAGTTCCATGCAAGCAGATATCGAAAGGCCGGAGCACTCTCCCGGTGTAGACTGTAGTGTTCTTTCTCTGCCATTTTTGGATAGGGATAGGTGGAAACAACTGGAGGGTCTTTGCCGAGAGCAGACCAGCCTGGCAAGCCCTATACATGTCTGCAGCCGCCATGCATCAGACACTGATGCCAGCGAATGATTGATTGATTGATAGGTGGAGTGAGAATCTCAGGCCAGAAGTTTAGAAATTCTGTATGCTGGAGCTCCTAGGATCATTTTGGTTGTTATTCTGGCCCTGTTTTTGAGGAGTTACTGTTGACAAAAGTCTTCATGAGAAATAGTCTGTTCTCTAAAATAACAGCTACATAAATTATCTAACCTTCATTGACAAAATATCTTTTTAAAACATAGGCCGATCAATGAATGTAAATATATCTTTAACAAACAAGACTGTATTTTGGCAATTATTTGATATTTTCCAACCGATCTAACTGCAGACAAGTTTACAGAAGACTTGTTGGAGTAATGATGATCTCTAAACAGGAGATAATGCATGATGGATGACCTGTCAGCAAGCAGACCGGGTGTCTGTTGGCACGGGGTGGCACCGGAGGTTCATTGCAAATGTCACTTGTGACGACTACATCGAGGCCCCCCTCCCACTATTCAGCACTATTGCATCATTTTTTCATATCGGTAAAGCGGCCATCGCAGGCCATCGCGGGCAAGAACAACTAAACTATAGGCTCTCGTTCGTCCCTCGCACCATCAAAGAGTGGAACGAACTTGAGCCTGGTGTGGCGGAGGCGGGGTCCCTCTCCCAGTTCAAAACTGAGCTGGGGAGGACCTTGCTGCATTGAGCCACCCCTGCACGTCCTTGTATGTATGTAAATAAAATGTATCACTAACTCACTAAATTCACTTGTCCTGTCCTCTGCACACACAAATTCAGTTGTTTATGTTCCGTAGCGCCTTTCCTTTATTTCCCCTTTGTTTTATTTGTACCGGGCACTTGCATGCACAGGTACGTATACTGTTGTTGTAGTTGTGCCTTTACCTGATTCGTCCCAGACACATACAACTTGCCAAAACATAGATACATGTACATGTACATGTAATACAGAATGAATATAGCCCACGGTTAGCAAGCGAATTCTATTGAGCCAGCGGTCACTACGGAGGTTGGTACTCAGGCTAGAATGAATAGGCACAGCTGAGAAACGAAAAAAAACATGTACTATTTGTTTACTTTACAATCAACTATGCCTCTACTCTATGTAGAGTGCACAACATAGTGACCATGTATCATATATATGTGCAAAGTTCAATTTCTAAGGGAAGGCAACAATATGGCAAGCTGATATAAAAAGGAACTATAACTCGAGGAGTTTCAAGCAAATATAGAAAGGCCAGAGCACTCTCCCGGTGTAGTGTCCTTTTTCTGCCATTGGGTGGAGTAAGAATCTAGGCCAGAAGATTAGAAATTTGGTTTGCTGGAGCTCCTAGGGTCGTTTTAGTTGTTTTTCTGGCTCTGTAGGCTGTATTTTCGAGGAGTTGTTTTTCTGACACCGCACCCCTCCACGTCAAGTGTTCAATGTAGACAATGTAGACTGCCCAAGCAGTAACCAAGTTCTTTATTGTTCCGTTGGAAAAACTCTTTTATATATGCTTGGAGCTCCTCAAGTTTTGGTGTCCACAGGTTTTTTGGCGGTAGGCATGATGTTCAGCACGTTCTTGTGATGATAGATCAACTGGGGTGGGTTGAAAACCCTTTTCAAAGCTAGAATACTAGATTCGGTGTGCCGAGAACTCCCTGACACACTCCCACCAGTACAGAGTTGTACTCCCACCATTACATTGATTATCTAACCTTCATTGATGAAATATCTACATACGCCAAAAATTTTCAAAATCTTATCCAGTTGCTTGAGTAATTATTTTTGGCGTATCTTATTACCTGGATGTCTAACCTTCATCAACGTAAATATCTACATACTTTTTTAAAACATATGTAGGTCCATCGATTAATGTAAATATACCTTTAACTTAACAAACAATACTTTTTTTTGGCAATTATTTGATATAATTCCACCCGATCTAACTACAGACAAGTTTACAGAAGACTTGTTGGAGTAATGATGATCTCTAAACAGGAGATAATGCATGATGGATGACCTGTCAGCAAGCAGATGGGGGTCTGTTGGCACCGGGTGGCACCGGAGGTTCATTGCAAATGTCACTTGTGACGACTACATCGAGGCCCCCCTCCCACAAAAAGTCCCACTATTGGTATCATGTTTTTATATCGGTAAAGCGGGTAGTATCTCAATTACCATTGGACTTACGTCACGTATGTTGGCGAGATCAATAATGCTTGGCTCCAGATCTAGAGGCAAGATCATGATAATGATGCGTTGATGAAGGTTAGACATCCAGGTAATAAGATACGCCAAAAATAATTACTCAAGCAACTGGATAAGATTTTGAAACAGTCAGACGTTTCAGACAGTATCCACTGTCTTTCGTCAGTGACTAACGATAGGACTGAGAACACCAGCTTTATACCAAAACTCTGAATAGATATGTTAATGAGGTAAAGACAATTTAGGATGTCTTGAAGTAGTCTTCAAAAAGAAGATTAACTCAAGACAAAGTTATGCCAATAGTTCAATTAGCTACTGTTGTTCTAGTACAGTAACTAAATGTTGCTTTGACCATATTAACTAGGTAGATGACAACATCAAGTTCACACAGGAGTCGTGTCAAAACAACATGCTCCCCTTCTTAGACACCAAAACCATCATAGAGAAGGATGGCAACCTTCAGTTCGAAGTGTACAGGAAACCGACCCACACTGATCAATATCTGGCCTTTGATTCCCATCACCCTTTGGAACACAAACTAGCAGTGATTAAAACTCTCTTCCATCGAGCAGACAATGTCATTACCTCAGACGAAGCAAAAACAGAAGAACACAGACATCTCCGTGTGGCTTTAGCCAAGTGTGGCTACCAAAATTGGACCTTCAACAAGGCCCTCAAACCTTCTGACCAGTCTAAGAAAACACTCAAGTGCAGACCATTGACCAACAGAAACAAGGTCAACATTACCATTCCCTACGTCCAAGGAGTATCGGAAAAACTCAGACGTATCTTCCAAAACTTCAACATTGCCACTAACTTCAAACCTCACTCAACTCTCAGGCAGAAACTAGTCCATCCAAAAGACAGGCCTGAAAAAGGCATCAAAGCCAATGTCATCTACAAACTGAAATGTGAGGAACCGAACTGCAATAACATGTACATTGGGGAGACAAGTCGACCACTAAAAGAACGGTACAAGGAACATTGCAGAAAGAGCGCTAACCGCTACTCCTCTGCCATTTACCACCATCTAAAACACAACCAGGGACACTCATTCAATTTCGAATCCACGGACATCCTAGATCGTGAAGAACGCTGGTTCGAACGGGGAATTAGAGAAGCAATATATGAGAGGATGTACAACCCCGCCCTCAACAGGAAAGGCGGTCTACGCGTTCAACTTTCAGGCACCTGGGATAATGCACTGCCCACCATGATAATGATGGTTCCTCTGTTTCAATTTCACTGCCATTTTGAAAAGGCAAAACAGGTGCAAAGTGGCACAGAACAAGGCAAACTCTTGCATGCACGGGTACTTTTGTTGTAGTTGTGCCTTTACCCGATGCATCCCATACACATACAGCTTGCCAAAACAGGGGACACTTTAAATCCGGAACAACACTCTAAATCCGGAAAAGTTTCATTAGTGTCATAGTTTGAGAAGGAAACTTAATGCAGTGTATTGGACAATATGACATGTATATATTTGGTAAAATCGATAAGTTCCAGGGGTCTTGTTCAGTTCTGCAACACTTGCACAGTATTCTGCATTTCAGTGCAGAATTCAGTGCAGAATTCTGAAGTCATCTGCAGAATTCTGCACCCAAAATGCAGAATTGTCCAGCCAAATGCAAAAGATGGAACATTATGCAATGCTACGTACATTTCATATGTCATAAATACACATGTAGCTAAAGTTAATTCCAGTACTTGTAGCAATTGTAATGGAATGATATTGTAGCAATCGTAATGGAATGATATACACTCACACACACACACACACACATACATACATGCACACACATATATACATCCACACACACATCCACACACACACACACAGAAACAAACACACACACACACACACACATACATGCACACACATACATACATCTACACACACATACACACACACAAACACAGACACACACAAACACATAAATAAATACACACATACACACAGACAGACAAACACGCACAGACACACAGACAAACACACACACATGCAGACATGCACGCACAAATGCAAACACACACAAACAGATACACACACACACACACACACACATACGCACAGGCGCAAACACGCACACACACACACACACACACACACAGATACACAGTCACATGGATTGCCCCAAGCACTGTCCTTCAACAGTTGCATTGTTATTCAAGCGTAAGGCACGACGCACCTTATCTAATTGTTACATCCATTTATCAAAAGTTGTCAAGATGTGACACAAAGGTTATCACACAACACAAGAAAAGGTAGCCGACCTGTAAGTTTGACTTGGTTGTTCCACGGGACATCTTGATCGGTTAGGCAGAAATCTTCAGAAGTATCTGAAATCCAGATATCGTATAAATTTTGTGTATTATATTAAGTAACATTGTACAAAATCACTCAACAATCAAAATAATATGCAAATAAGGTTGATATTCAGGTGTTAAATTCAGGTACAGTGCACTGACGCAACCTTTAAACAGTTACACCCATTTTAAAGGGCAAGTATGGCCCTGTCGTGGTGTAGGGAGGTCTAAGCTTGTTTACCTTTTAAGTTTCATACTCTGCATAAAAAGTACCAGCAAAAGGACAAGTAAAGTTACAAATCGAACATTTGACAAGCTGCATGCCGATTGGGTAGATGCAAACAAATGCAATTGTGTATCTCATGAATTGAACTTGGACGATATCCTGTCCAGAGATTAAATGATGTGCCTTTACAAATTGATAACAAATTCGGAACATTCATGAATTGCATACTGTAACAACAGTATTTCAGCCCAACATTTTTCTCCATTCTCAATGAGGGAAAACTATCAACTAAACTGGGCCACTGACAAAATATGTAGAGAATACAACACGGTGTATTCCGTATCACCCGAGGTAACAGCCCGACCGCGGGTGGGATCGCCTGACGGCCGTCTGCCATAAGGCAACCCAACCCGTGGGATGGCGTGGACCGAGGGTGATGCGGAATACCCCGTGTTGTATTTTTTCTATTTCATACCAACCCGAAAAAAACACACATTTCAATGCAAAATGCGCCTTAAGTTGAGAGAGTTTTGTGTCCTCGAGCAAAGACATTGTAACAACGTTGATTCCAACCTTCGAATCCGGCATTCATCAGTCTGTGGCACAACCGGCGCACTCGAAATGCATTCTAAATATTCTATAGAAGCCTGTGTGATACAACTTAGAACCCCATGTGATACGGAAAATTATCAGCCGGTCTGGAACACCTGTATCAAAGTTACGCGGCCCAGTTATGATATAAATATATACATCACACATACCGTTCATAACTACGTTTTGATAATGAATGAGGGGAGAGTTTTTAAGACACCCAACAACTGCACTTTAAGAGAGTCGACAAAGCCAATGTTCATTATCGTGGTAACAATGATAAATGTGCAGTTCATATTCGTCGCACAATTATTTTGGCTGTACAATATTCAGAGCAGCTATGGGATCTATGTCACAAGACAAGCTGAAATTTGTACAATACATCCACGACTGTCCCCAAGAATGGCCTATCGAGACCCAATAAAAACAAGTTAAAGAATAAAAACTTGTACGGTTCTTGGTGGCAAATGTGGCATACTTTTGGACAGATTAGCCGAATAGGCTCGGTGGGCGTCAGTCCACCACCAGGGAAGATCGTGTAATGTGCCTTTCCCAAGGGCACAACGTTTGACCATGGTGAGCATCGAACCCGGGACCAATTGGTTCCAACGCTCCAACCGTAGACCTAAGGTCCTACCTGGAGTTGCTGTTCCATCTTGGCCGTCGACAGTTCCAACAAGAGCGGTCAGAATAAGTCCAAGAGTAACAATACGACAAATAGACATTGTGTACCGATCAGTAGTTCGATCGCGATAAGCCATTTTGGACGAACAGACCAGCGATTTACCCCGTATATATATATATTCCAGTCTGGTAAAACTGGTTAGGCATGATATGGCTATTTTAGTAACAAGCTTCAATCATAATAGCTAGCAGCTATAAATTTGGCGGATTGCAAGCAACTTACAAAGATGAAACTGTGTCATTGTCTATGATTTGTTGATGTTGCTGCCGTTGATCTTACACCCATTGATGACTTTCTTCCTCATTTTTTTCTTTCGAATGTATGTTTTTTGTTGATCTGTTGCTTTCAAGGACAAGCAGCTACCTTTCAAAGGTCAAGCACCTATGGGCCATTTTGCTCTAAATGGGATATGCTTACACACACATATAGCCTGTCACTTGAGTTGTAAGAGTATTTATCCGTGACCCCTGAAGTCGACAGCAGTTACCTTTGCCAAGATTAGGTTATGTTTTTGGGAACGTTTGCCTGTGTGAACACGATAACTCAAGACTTTGGGTGAAGGTCAGGGTTTGTTGAACTCTAGTGATACATGTAGATGTTTTCCCTCCTAGAAAATCTCCATTATCTTTGCCTTCTTCACATTCAGTTTATATATAAAGTAGCGCCATATTATAACCAGGGAAGCTGTTAGCTAACATCAGTTGCTTGCTGCATTTCCAATTTTGGTTTGGTGAAACAACCTGCGGATACTTGGAATTTCTGAAAGTAATCCATCACACCAAAGTTGCAAGCAACGGTGGAAACTCAATCCTTTCCCTCCAACTTTCATTGCTGCAAATAAATTGGCCAATTATCCCGGTCTGTCTGTCCTGTATTACTTTTACCTTCAGTGATGCCCCGGTACTTAACCTAATTACGTTTGAAAGGCAGGGTAATTCTCCTGACTGGGTAGGGCTGAAAGGCTCTGTAATTACCAAGCAGTTAGGGGAGTGCAGGGAATGATGGCACTCAGGTTTTTCTAGGAAAAATATGCAAGGGGGAGCATTGCAAGGGAGTGGAGGGAGCAAGCAGGGGGATGCAAACCTCTGAACACCATCTACAGTCAAAACATACCTTTTCTTGATGCTGAACACAACCCATGCAGTCAAAATACCTGTCCTTGGTGCTGGACTGTCTGATTCATTCATTTGGAGAATTCATAAATGGCACATTTGTATGCAAAAAGACTTACTACGACTAGTCTTCCTGTTTTCCATACAATATACATCAGGCACTTTATGTGCAGCCCATAAATTTTAACCTAGTACCTTTTGTTACTAATTGTGTGTTCAAAGTAACAATTTTGTCTTTCCCTCAGGGTTAGCCCTAAAAAATAGCATCTGGCTAGTTGGGTAACACTGGCATGTAAGTACAATGTACATGCTGTACCAATAAACAGATAAATAAAATGTGCAACCCATGTATATTTAGGCACAGTAGGATAAGGATTAACTGTTTCAAATCTTCTTTCCCATGTACAGGAGCAGTGCTCGCAATGTCCACCGCCTCCGTGCTCTGGGCGTCACGCACGTGCTGAACGCGGCCGAGGGGAAGTCTCCTTTCATGCACGTGCAAACGGGGCCGGAGTTCTACGAGGGCGTCGGGATCGACTACCACGGCGTACGCGCCAGCGACTTCGAGCAGTACAACCTGATGCAGCACTTCGAGGAAGCTGCGAAATACATCCACAAGGCAATTGACGAGGAAGGAGGTTAGACTTGCATATACTGTATTATCAGTGTGGTCTCGGGGCTAGGGTTGTTGACTTAAGATCTGATAGCCAAGATCTTTAGTTTTACCTCCCTAACCAAAGCTAAGTATTCATTAATTTTTCACCTGAGTCAAGTGTGGAAATATGTACTATGAAGAGCCTTTCCTAAGGGCACAACATTGGGACCTGGCAGGGGTTTAACACCAGAACTTTTAGATTTTAGCTTGGTATCCGAACCTATCATACAATGTTGCTCCCGCGAGTCTCTTCTGTCAAAATAGTGCAGATAGGACAGAAGAGACTTGGGAGCTACAATGGGTTCGGATACCAGGCTAAAATCTAAAGGTTCTGGTGTTAAACCCCTGCCAGGCCCCAATGTTATGCCCTTAGGAAAGGCTCTTCATAGTACATATTTACCTACCTGAAAAATTAATGAATACTTAGCTTTGGTTAGGAAGGTAAAACTAAAGATCTTGGTTTGGGTAGAACCACACTTTGAGCACATTAAAGATTCCTCTATACTCATGTCAAACAAAGTAAGGGTGATTCCTGGTGTGAGTGGATCAAACATTTTAGTCTGGTCTTATACAGGTATACATTTGCGGTAGGAAGGTATGCATTGCTTGACTTTCTTCAACTTCAACTTGGGTTTACCCCCAGACAACCCAGTCCGGAGTAAAGTAGGGGGAGGGGGGAGGTCTTGGGCTAAGCTGGGCAGGTCTTCAGCCTGGCCCGGAAAGTCTCAACTGTGGGAGACAACACGACCGGTCTCAAGAGTTGTATTGTGGAATTCGACTTTCTTGATTATCACTTAATCATAAGAGTAACAATCCTTTTCATGGCATCTTTGCAGGAAAGATCCTAGTCCACTGCCGCGAGGGTTACTCCCGTTCCCCGTCCCTCGTCATGGCCTACCTCATGATCTACAAGGAACACAACGTGGAGGATGCCCTGATCGCAATCAGGCAGAAGCGCGAGATCGGCCCAAACACCGGCTTCCTCAAACAGCTCTGTCTCTTCAACGACAAACTCGAGGCCGAGAAACAGCGGAGGATGGCGGAAGAATGGCAGGTTGAGATGGAGGGAAGGGATGAGAAAGAGGAGGAGGAAAACAGAACGCAAGAAGAAACCAAAGAGTCCAAGACAGAAGATACAACAGAAACAAAAGAAGAATCAAAGGCAGAAACAAACGAAGAGAGTCGGGAAGAAGTGCAGGAAAAAGATGAGCATGTGTTAGTGTCCTAGTTGATAATCAAATACAAAGTGTACTGAGATATGTCTATCATAAGGCCAATATTGTATGTACCATATATACAGCTCTGTATACCGAAAGGGCCAGTATATGTACATACATACACTAAGGGTGGTCATATGGGAAGGGGGTCCCAATCCCAGAGTCGGGCCCGGGGCTTCTGCTTGAGTCACCTACATCTTCAGTGTTGAGATTCTCCTAAATGCTCTGTAAAGAGTTAGCCTCCTTTGCAGACTTTTGGAGCGGCGGTGTTTATCTTTTTAAGGAAGGGCTGATACGGAATTTTTTTACTCGGGCTAAGGTTCTCTAACAGAAGAGTTTTGCTGCCTAGGAAGTTTATGCCACAGAGGAAGTTACGTAGAAATGGTGTATCATTGCTCCCCAAAAGATTAAAACTTCCACTCCAAAAATCTGCAAAGGAGGCTAGTAAAGAGTCCACAGTGTAACTGGAAGATGCCAGGAGTCCCGTGGCCTGAGGGTTTAACTCTGAACCCAGAACTAAACGTATTCTGAAGATCTGACAATTGTTTCTTTTTGAAGATGGAAGTCGGTGACGGTTTCACCTTTTAAATGAAAAACGATCCTTATGATGATGATGATGATGATGATGATGATGATGAAGATGTTGATGGTGAAGGAAAACTGAGAGTAGGAAGAGTCTTGTGTTTCAGGTTTTCAACTGTCAATCATAATTCAGAGATAGAAACATTTTTCTACACACGTGTGCAGCTAAGTAACAAGCAAAATTACCTGTACCAGACAAATTATACCTTAATTATTATATTTGTATATTTTCAAAAAAATATACAATGTAGATCTCCAAATGGTTTTAAAAAGCAATTCTTTATTCTAAGCACATTACAAGTGTATAGGTAACATGCAAAATTATCTGCAACAAACAAATTATTCCTTAATCACAGTAGATTTTATGAAATATACATCATATCTGCAAACAGATAAAAACAATTCTATATTTTAAGCACTTTACAGGTGGTTAGAAACAGTACATAAAACAAAAATCCACATACACTAGATATTGCCTGTAACTAAAAATGTAGACCAGTGCAGCTTAGGTGCGGGTAGAGAACTGAAAGACCTGCACAGCTCCAATTTTATCTGCACTCTCCTGCTGCATATGCAAGTTGTATTTCAAACCCTGTAATCAAATGTTAAATCATAATATGACAGAAGACAGCTTTGAGGAAAATCAAGAGAAACGACAATGAATCTGCTATAATGTGAAAGATGTGAGATGATTTTAATAAAGACAAATCAAAATTTAGTGGCAGATTTACAAACCATAACTTAATAATTGCACTCGATATTGATATGCAATCTGATTGTTCTTGCAATGGACATTTATTTTATGTGAGATATCGGTCTTGTACATCTTTTTTTAAACAATGTATAAAGCAATGTTATAATACTGCTGTTCTGTATTGACTGATTGTTTCAAATGCAAACTCAAAACCACCGCAAACACTCCATTATCTCTATACTACGACACCAAATCCCTGCAAACATTTCTGCATTTACAGTGTTGCCTGGATGTCTAACCTTCATCAATGTGATTTGTCCTCATTTTCTGCAGGCAGGACCTTTGCAAACTAAGACAATTTGTAAGGTTTTACAGAAGTGTAACCTTTGGTGACATTCAATTTAGGTGGATTTGTGTGCAAAAGTCTAGACAAATCCTGTTGAAGCCCAGATTCTCCTTGTAGATGAGTCCCTAAGATAGAGCCATTTGCTGGATGATGTGACCGGCCAATTCTCGCTCAACCATGGAATCACTGTCCATTACAACCCTACTTTCTTCTTTTATCTTTTCGGCCTCTAATGTTGTGTACTATGTTATGATAAAAACGATAAACACAATTGCATATATTTTTGCTCAACCACCAAATCACTGTCCATTAGGACCCTACTTTCTTCTTTTATCTTTTTTTGCCTGTGATGTTATGTTTGTTTAGATACAAACGATGCAATGTATGTTTCATTACCAACCCTGCAATTTTCAGTGTGCTTTTTGAGTGTGATTGGGATTAAATTTGTAATAATTATTATTATATAACTGTTTCTGACAGTGTATATGCAACATTCCAGGATGAAGCATACTTTAACACATCAGAGACATATTTTTGTTTTTATGTTGATCTCTCAGTTCAGGGTTCAGTATTGACCATTGCTGTTGTTTTTTGTATTGTTTTTTTAATTATTTTTATATCAAGTATGGACAAATTAGATTATTGTGACTTAAAATTGCTCACCCCAGGGGTGTTTGACTGTTTACAAATCTTGCTTTTGGTTCTGCTTGTAGCAATAAAAAAGTGTAAAGTCAAAATTAATGTAACTTTAATATAGATATGTACGGTCATGTACATGGATATGTTGTCATAGTCTAACAAGGTTGTTACTACACTACTGTAATAGCAGTAAGTATGAATGTTCTTTTGTTTGTTTTGTGTCTGCAACTGAATATCACACACTTTACACTTTGTGGCTAGCTAGAACATCAAATCTTGAACAACCATATGAATTATTTAATTCTGTGTGTGACAATTGCTGTGTCCTTGGCTTTTTGTGTGTCATTATTTTGTATTTCTAAGATGAATACCTTCAATAAAATGTGTTCAAAATCTATTCATGTCAAAGTTGTGTGTTCTCCATATTGCTTGTCAAGATTAAAGATGCCCTAAGCGATTTCAGGGGGTAAAACTTGAAATATTCTGGGGAAAGCAATTCTGTTTGGTGAAATTGAAATTGACATTTACTTCCCCTTAGCCCATGGCTACTTCCCCTCAGCCAATGGGAAGCCCCCATTTTCTGTGGTTATATCCACATAGTGTGGGATATCAGAAAAGTGTGAGTGATATCTGTGGGTGATATAGAAAAACTGTGGGTGATATAGAAAAACTGTGGGTGATATAACCATGTGACCTATTCTGACCAATCCCTGCTCTGATTTCTAATTGCCCGGGGATTTGGGACTCTCCCCATATGTTTTACAGACCTGGTCTGTGCTAGCCTTGCAGCTGTTTCTTGTTTGTCAGCATGTCCAGCAAAAAGAGAGATTTCTGGACTTTCAGGACAAAATAAAGTAACATTTAGTAGAGCTGCTGAACTAGGGAAGCTTCGGGGAAGTATGCCATGGGCTAAATTAGATAGCTGATGGTATTGGCCTCGATATCTGGATATAACAGCAGTCCCGCCACCTTGGGGTTTCTAGTCTCCACTCGGGCTTCGCCCTCGGGGAGACTAGAAACCCCTCGGTGGGCGGGACTGCTGTTATATCCAGATATCTTGGCCACTCCCATCAGCTATCTATTACATATCAGCTCATTTGCATCATTATTTCATACTTTGGGCGTTTAAAAGGAGCACAGAAACAAGCCGCAAAAGGAGTATTTCATTTATTGGTACCACCCAATAATCAGCCCAGAATCCAGTCGTAACCGTTTTCTGTCGACAATTTACGGTAACCTCCGGCTGCTTGTCGTCACAATGCCCAAGCACATTGAGCCATGACCACGTGATTATTTCTCCGGAAGCGTTCAGGACTTATCGTTCAGAATGTCTTATGTTCGGAAGATTTGAAATGATAGCTGGCCTCCAAGTGCTCAGATTTTCAATGAGTTCACATGCACACACCACACAACGACATCGCATTTTTGCTCCATGATGGTCGATATACAATGGGATAGTGTTATTCAAACTTTCTATGGATAGAAATCACACAAAAATTGATTTTGAAAATATGACTTTGAACGGCCTAATATAGCTTATGTAGGTTGCCTTTAACGCTCGTTCTCATTTAAATGTACACATGTTGTAATCTCCGTTACCGTTAGAAGTTCCTGGCATTAAGATATGCCACATATAAGGTACCAAACTGTCGTTTTTATAGGCTAGAAAAGTTTTAAGTCGTCATAAAAACTACAGTTTGACATCTTATATGTGGCATATCCTAATGCCAGGAACGTCTTATTTCAATCGGTAACGGAGATTACAAAATGTGTACATTTAAATGAGAACGAGCGTTAAATGTTGTGCTGCAAGAGTAAACGAATCGCACAATGACACTGTAAGTTTTTTGAACCCATATATACATTCAACACTGTCCTGAAAATGGGTATAAAATACATGACTTGGTGAAGGGAGTAAAGAAAGTTATCTACATCAGTGTCCGCCAACCTCGATCAACAGGCTTACACATCTGTCGCTGGTGCTTAACTTCATCCACACACAGAAAAACATACCTGTCCTTGATGCTGAACATCATCTACACACAATCGAACATACCTGCCCTTGGTGCTGAACAACATCCACACACAAACACACCAGCCCTATGTGCAAAACACTATTCACACAGAGTCAAACATACCTGTCCTTGGTACTGAACACCACTCACACACAAACAAATTGATGTTTCCCGGCTGCAATCATGACTTTTTGCCAGATATTACTTCCTTCCGCGATACCCAGCCGCGCCAATACGGTCTTCTTCACGTCAAAGAACAATGTATTCTGCAGTCTGAAAAATATTCAGTAGGCGGCGCTTATGTCACGTCACAAGGGCTTTTTCACTCGCGAACTTTTTCAACAAGAGTAACGCAATCATCTCGTTCATGTTTATAGTTTTTAACATGCGTTTGAAGTATGTAGCAAAAACAGGAAGGAAAGCTTAGATTGTAGACATTAACTCGTTGCTCAGTTCTTGTCTGTAGTTCTTCTTGATTTTTAGATTTATTAAGTAATAAAAAGACTAAAGTCAGCTATAACGTCAGTTTCATAAGAAAAGCATTTTTTCTTTTACTCTATTTGGGGCATGAATATTGTACGGGAGCAGCGCTCGCAATGTCCACCGCCTCCGTGCTCTGGGCGTCACGCACGTGATGAACGCGACGGAGGAAAAGTCTCCTTTCATGCACGTGCAGACGGGGCCGGAGTTCTACGAGGACGTCGGGATAGACTACCGCGGCGTACGCGCCAGCGAGCAATATAACCTGATGCAGCACTTCGAGGAAGCAGCCTGTTGGCTGAATTGCATGTTTTTGACATATTGTTTAATACACATGGAGTTAGTTAAGTTACATTACAATTGTTGATTTACAATTGATTAGGTTAGGTATCTATACAAACTTACAATAGCCGGCATATATTGCACATAGAACATGGCACATTTAACATAGGCGACGGGGAATCTGTCATGCCCGGTTTTCAAAGAAATAACAAATGGTAAACAGATGAAGATTATAGATTTGAAAGAAGCTATGAACGGCACACCAAAACCTGCCGGAAATGACTCATATGTGCTTAGAGTGGTCACTATAGACAGCTTTGACTGCATCGTGTGTATCTCTGTCCTTGGTGCTGAACGAATGTTCTTAAAGGCAACCAAAGCAATATTTGTGCCAAAAAATGGAAATAAAATAATGCTGAAATCTTTATGGTAGTGACATTTACCAACAGTTTAACACATTTGCGTAGTAACTTCATACTTTGAGCATTTTAAAACCCCGCAAAAACGTGTCGTATGATGATCCCCTTAGTTTCGCGAGCCTACGAAAACCCCGGTGACGATTTTCAGTGAGTTCTCACATCGCAACGACAGCGTATTTTGCATCATGAACGTCGCTATACATTGTGATAGTGTTGTTTGAACTAATCATGTGTAGATATGACTAAATAAATAGACTTTAGACCTAATATCGCTCGGGTTTCCTTTAAGGCTGTCGCGTTGTGCAGTATGTATACTGTGACCAGTTTCTTAAGTACCATGAGGCCACACCAATTCAATTTCTTGGTTAACGGATTTTTAGAAACATTTTAGCCCCAAAAAAATCATGAAAACGGAAGGCTGGGGTGAAAACTTGCACCCGACCCTGTTCACTCTCTGAAACTGTGTGCACCAAAGTACAAACTTTCCTCTGAGATTCTGTTTTCCTGTTGATTTTCCAATCTAGCATTTTTTTTAAATTCCGTTAACCAAGAAATTAAAATGGTGTGGCCTGAGTGAGAGGTTTGACTGTTCTGAACTTCACTACCAGTCAAATTCCTTTCGAGTTAGGAATATGTTGTTTCTTGTATATTAGTTAAAGTAGCACTAGTAATGTGAAGACAAGAGTTGAACACAATGAATGCGACTGTACCAAAACATCTTTCACACATATTGTTTTATTATCACTAACCTTACCACAATTGTGCTGAAATATCACAAACCAGATCCACTTAATTCTTCCACTCATTTCCTTCTCTCTTCATTAAGCTACAGCTCCTACTAAGGAATGCAGAATGTCTTAAGAATTTTGCAGAATTTGCAGAGTTAGATATATGTTCAAGTCATACATGGGTGCCCAAGAAGAACCAAATAAATCTGTGTTAAAATCATTGTGGGCTAAAAAGTTCAAAACCAGGCAAAACCAATTCCATCTAACACACATGTGGAACTGTGGAACTAATCTAAAAGTGCCTTTTGACTTTTTTCCACGCCGCCTTCACTTTCTTGTTAATCAATTTCATTTTAGTACAGCCTTCAACAGGACTGAAAATCAGATTTAAAAAAGATCTGGACTGAATGTCTTCTTTTTAGTCAGATATTGCAGCAAAATCAACTTGTATAGCCTCCAGGTCATACGTCAGGTTAAAAAATGTGGGTCATTCCTCTTTACAAAGGCTGAAGATTAGCTAAAAATTTAGATAGTCTTTTAGTATTCTATTATGAAATAGAGATTTAGTTCCTAACCATTCTCTGTGTATTTTCCAATCCAAAGTCTTTGTGAATCAGCTCTAGAAACTAATTATAGACTCCAAGCAGATATTGGGCTGAACATCTTATTGTTTCTGACTGCCTAGCTTCTCTTCTACTTGTTCTAACCAACAATCTCTTGTTGTCAGAAAATGTTACAATCTTTCACCTCGACATCTGCTTGGAGAACATCTAGAGTTAACCCTGTCTACTAACACACACCTTCACTGATACCTGTCTTTCTATCTCATCTTTGTTTACTTAAGTACAATGTTTTTCACAACAAACCTTCATGTTCAGAAACACAAAATAGCCTCATAATGTAAGGTGCATGCATAATGTTTACAATATAACATAAGATGATAGCTTGGCACTGCACAAAGACAATTAATTACGGTAAGGTTTACATATTGAGTGCACCACAATTCTTTTGCTTACAATAGAATACTGACGTTCTGAAGGACGTGGCCACTTTTGTCATGGACTACTGTGAAATAAAATTAAACAACAAAGCTGACATAAAATCATGGAAAGCGTGACAAAATTTCACAACATTGTGCAACATAAGACTTTGTCCGAATCATTTTAGCAATATACATAATTAATGTAATTGTGAACATTTATGATCTAATATTTCAGTAATGAATTTCTTAAATTCCCTTTATTGAATTTCACATCAGGAAATCATAAGGTCTCACTTCAAAGTTCAGTACCTAGCACAACAAACACACAAATATCATTTAGATATAGGTCCTAACTGAACTAAAGTAACACTTCTATGACACACTACATGTTTAGGCTACCAAAAGGCAGAATAACTAGTACTGTGATGAAAGTGACTCTATTTTAGTGTATAATTAGATAGAAGGCTATGATTAAATACAACTACATGACACAAATTTGTTCATAGCATTACATGATGCTACAGGAATCATAACTTCTAAATATTATGATTAGACATCAGTACCAGGGTGATATAACAACTTGATAAATAAATCTAAAAAGTAAACACAGATTGACTATTACTGTTTATTTATTTGCAGTCTATGTGATTTGTATTGTCTTGTGTGTGGGCCACGACACCAGCAACAGCTGCCTGTGGCCCACGTGTATTGTATCGTTCACAATTTGAATAAATCACAAATCACAAATCACATAGTCTTCATGTCAACTGTTATACATGGTTAATTGATTTACATTTGATAAGCGTCACTTTGATTATTTCTTAAAAGAGTATAGTTAGTGTATGATCAATGGCTGCGCACCTTTGAGGTTATATTCATGTTCTCTTCCTTGGTGCTCACTTGCAAAAGTAAATTCTTCTTTCCTACTACATGAACAATTCTTGTTTTAATAAACATGCCATATTTGTACAACTATTTTAATTTCTGTTCTTTCTTTGGTATAAGAGTGAGAAGTTTAATGACTACTTTCTGGCACATTGGCTGCTATTTTGATATATACGTTCTTGTATATCCTAAAATATCTTTTATAATTCTATTGTCATGATTATGCTAAAAATAGACAAATTCTGTGTTTCTCTATTCCTAAAAATACAATGTTTCTTTTCTACCTTTCAACCTCCGATCAGTCGTTAATGCTATTTGTAGAGATATGGCGGACACAAATAGTGTACATGTTATTGGTTATACAGTTCTGGTTTCAGTAACTTCAGATTTATCTATACATGTCACCTTTGCCATCTTTATCAAACAACTGATCACCTCACAGTTATCAAATCCATGTAAAAATATGGTGATCATGATGTTTTAAACCTTTCAGGTGCACCAGTTATTCAGCAAGGCCTAGGGTGCAATTTGGAACAGAATAATCATTCAATTTGAATTGATTCTTGGTAGTTTATTTTCTTTACATTAGTCACTTCTGTGAGGCTATCATATATATGATGATAATAAATTTCAATTTTAGATTGTATGTGTTGAATTCTCACTGCTTTCACTTAGACCTAAAGTAAACCATATGCTTACTTTCTCAAACCATTTAAAGTGTGTTCCCACAATTGACCTTTGACTTTTCATAGTTTTAAAAATGATTTGATACTCTTATACCACTGTGCATTTCTTTCTAATTCGTTCATTAGAGGTGGAACCTTGCTGTGGCTATAAGAGATGATCAATTCCCATATTGATTGCTTTTTTATAACAGGTGTCATAAGTCAAGGGTGACAGGTCATAGGTTAAAGTTCATTGACACTGAAAGGTTGGAAAGGTTTATTTGTCAAATCCAGATGAAAGGATTTTTCTACCACTTTTTCTTAGCTTAGACACATGAAGAACTCCAATGTGGATCACCAGGATTTTTATACATGTCATAGTTCACAGGTGAGGTTCTGTTGTTATTCAAGTTGTTAACACTGAAAAGTTAGGTCTACAATCCTGATGGTATAGGATTTATAAGGTTTAGCTCACGATTCCATTTACGCATGTGCAAAGTTAAAGGTAAAGTCCACTGACTTCTCCACAGTTCTCATCTTGAATGTTGTCTCGATTTGCATAGCAATGTCCAGACCTGTTTTGGCTATGTCTGAGGGACACAATACAATCATGTGACTGTGCGTACTTGGAATCGTGAACAACCTTATTAACAGCTGAACTTGACCTCTAACTCAGCGCCCGTTGTACGGACGGATCCGCCCCTCCGCCAGCAGCTTGTTGTTGAAGTCGGCCAGCTGGCGAAGGAATCCTCGGTTGGGGCCTATCATACGCTTGGCGCGGATGGTTTTCAGCGCCTCCCGTGCGCTCATGCGGTGGTACAGCATGAGATACGCCACCACCAGGGTGGGGGAACGGCTGAACCCGACGGCACAGTGGACCAGTACCTTACCTGGAGGGAAACAGACAAGATGGAAGAGACAGATTTAATGGTAGGATTCAACTCCGTTGTTAACAAAATTTAAGGACACTTTTATAGAGAAATATTTCACTAAGTCTAGCAATTGGAACCAAGTTAACAACAGATAGATAACACAAATCTGAAAGCCAAGTTTCTTGCAAAGTACTCTGCTAAAGCCAGCATGCAAATTTCTGAGATAGATATATAAACTATTGTGACTAACTTAAAGATGAGTACTAGATAATTTCTAGAGAAATATTCTGCCAAGGCAAAATTTCTAGAGAAATAACAAGTCACAGTTTCTGGAGACAAATTTTGTAAAAGCCATCATATTAAAGTAAAGATAAATCAATAAACATGTACAAATTTATCATGGATAAGTACATACTGTAAATAACAGTACTATAATAGTACAATCAAGCTACAAGAATCTCAGGAAATATGATTACTGAACATGGAGCAAAAATTTGACATGATGATACTAGAAAGTGTACATATTTCACTGTTTGACATATTGCTGAGGATTTTGCCCAGAATCACTAATAAAAATGAGTATAGTACCTGCCTTCCTAGATTTTGTAGCTTGATATCAAAGAGACAAAATATATCACTCCTCTAGAATTGAAATGTTCTCAGAATACAAGTTACATGATCACAAAGTACAATGCATGAAGCTCGTGAAACAAACACATCCAAATAATCAAGCAACAAGCAAATACTACCATAGTCAAATAAGGCCATATTGATTTGATTATATAGATGACATCCTCTGGGAATCAAAATAACTGATGCGAGGGTGCGAACAATAAAAAAGTTTGGCGAAAAGAAGTTGCCTTCATCATGAAAATTAATCTATGTGGTCAGGAAGGTTTTTTGTTGAAAAGGACGAAAATTGATGTGCGCGGATGTCATCCATATAACCAGAGTCAACATAGTCTAGTAAGACTGCCTCTGCCATCCTTCTGGAGTGACATGCCATCTGTAAGATAACCAGCCATGCTGCTTGTTGCATTATTTAAGGTGCCAACACAACATACATATACATGCAATCTGTCAAAATGCAGCATATCCCACAAACATATCACCATCAGGCTATTGCAGCAGCACACAAAAAAGTGCATTCTGTTAGAAAATATAACCCAATTTTCCAATAGTTTGATCTAGTACTAGCTGGGGCTAGTTTTCTAAGCTCTTCCACACTTGTTTTGACCAGGAAGAAGATGTAATTTCAGATGGGATGCAGTTTTAAACAGTTTAAATGATTGAAATGTGCTAATTCTGTATTGAGAATGGAATTATTTTACTCAGTTGGAGCTAATTTTCTAGAAACAGGATAAATTAGTGAGTTACTCTGCCAACTTTTGTCAATGTACCAGAACAGCCTGAAGTTATAAAAATATTGTGGAAACTTAAGATGAGTTCGCTGAATGAAATAGATTCTCTTACCTAGACATCCTAAATTTAAGTCATTTCAGTTATCAAAATACAATTTATGTTTGATTGTACGGTATAGCTAATATTTTGAGGGTGCTATGAGTAATAGTTTCAATTGACAGTAGGGCTGTTAACCAGCATGGTCTATTCAATATGAAATGCTGTGAACAACATGTCAGAGCCAGTTTGGCACTCTACCAGGACATGTTCAACTGCTGCCTGCCTCTTTGACCCTGTACTACTGGCACAGTACACTAGCTGCCAGTTTGGCATAGCTCTATGGCTATTTTAGATACTTCGCAGACAGGAAGGATTTAAGAGCTCAAACAGCTGGAGGAGAGATAAGGATGTATTTAAATAGCTTAACCAGACGGAGTTAGATGTCTGAACGTGAACTTGGTCAGGCAGTCGATCACCACTATTGACATCAGGTCTTTTTCTGATCATGAAGAGGAGAACAAGGGTGCTACATCCCGTGCCCTTACCATGCACTGCCTTAAGCCGGTGTCACAATTCATGCGAGCGTCGGCCAACTTTGTAGATCGCCCGAAGCTTGCCGTTGACCGTATTTTTCAATGAAAATCTCGGGTGACGTCCGTTGAACACTAAAAACTAAAAATCCCCCATGAATTCGAAATGGTACCATCTCTTGGACATGAACGAAGTTAGCATCAACTAACCTGGTAAAAGGCCAAAATTTGGATCAAATTTTATTTCTAAAAATCACAAGAAGCCCGCGTAATCGACAGGACGTCGGCCGTACTTCGGCCGAAAATGCACATTTGAAGCTCGCCAACACATCGGCCAAGCTGAATTTCTTATTTGTGACGGGGGCTTAACCCAGGAGAGCAGATCCTCTGACAAGCATGAAATCATCATTGACCAGGGAGGCTACTACTACATGTGGCCAGGGTCTTTAACTGTGACCTGTCTGGCAGTAATGTTCCCCCTTAAGCCTTAATTCATCCCATTTCAACTTGAGATTCCCTAAAAATCAACACCCTGTAAGGAGGAAGATCCACACCACGAGTTCAAAACTGTGGTGTTTTGGGTTTTTATTTTGTTGTTGTTGTATGATCATGAGTCTTGCCACACATTTCTGATGACTTACATCTTGTTTCACTCAGTCTTAATATTGCTCAATACTTTGTCAGTGATACTATAGGTCACATATCCACTGGCATTTGAAAAAAAATTTCTTAGATAAGTTTTCAGACTAAAATAGCAAGTGAGTCTATTAAAATTAGATCTGTCCTCATCTCAAGCTGTCTTGGTAAGTTTGAAAAATATGTAGCAATGTTAAGGCCGCATACTGTGATTATAATCTTATCAATATAAATTCTAAATGTAATAGTGGCCAGCATAATCTTACTATGAACAGGAAATCCCTTTATAAAGGCTATAAATTAGAATTCATTGCCTGTTTAAGATTCAAACGGACTGAGTTTGAAGCTAAGAACAGTATACACCACAAGCTGCAAATAAGGCTAAGCCAACATGACTTCCTGTCAGTCAGTAACTGTACTGTGAACAGTACATACTGTCCCTAAGACTATAATTTAAAATTTGTTGCCTATCTAGGATGTAGTATTCAAATGGACTGAGCTAAGTTGGTATCTTGAAGTTGGAATCCTTACTTTCCCACCAGAGTTTACAGTAAGTTAAGACCATTCCCTGCTGACTATTCTTTCCCGAAACACTTGGGTTGTGTCTGAGGTGCGCCATTTGCAATTCTAAGTCTTGAAGCACTGTCTACCACATGCATTGTCTATTTGATGTCCATAGCGCCATACTATACTACTGCAAACAAGTGCCCATCCAAACTCATGAAATTCCAGCTATCTGGGTGCCATTATTATGTGCTACCAGCAACATCTTCTTGACAGCAACACAACAACAACAAATTTGAATAGCTTGCCTACAACATTAAAGCAAGAGACTTGGACATTTAGCCACCTGAAAAGCTATGTTTAGAATGCTTTCAGAATACAGACTCTGAGATAGTTTGGCTTTATTCAGTCAAAATCTTGGTAGCAATTTTCAGCCAAAAGCATGCCAGTATTCAGCCAAATTAAGGTTCAACAGGCAGCATTCAACCCAAAACCTGCATGGTGCCAACTATTCAGCCCAAAGCCTGGCCATACAATGTACATGTAGTCTAAGCCAATTCAAGCAAAGACATAGTTTGCCAGTATTCGGTCAATATAGACATAGTTTGGCAGTATTCAGTATTGGTACTATTTGGCCAAAATCCTACCAGTATTCAGCCGAAAGCTTCAGTATTCAGCCATTAAGCTTGGCAGTATTCAGCCAAAAGCTTGGCAGTATTCCGCCGAAAGCTTAACCTTTCCCTGCTGCTTAACCCTACAACCAATACAAATTTGGTGCAAAAAGGCTACTTCAGCAGGGAGAAGGACAAGATTGGCAGTATTCAGAAGACCAATAATTTACCAAGCTTCCTGGCTTGTTTTATGAACTCTGCCGACTTGTCAAAGAACTTGGAGATGTCAAAGTGCGGAGAATCGTCGGCGTCTACCCCGAGATAGTGAATCCCCATGCCGCCATACTCCCACTCGTTATCGATGAAGCCGTGCGCCGCGTTCAGCACGTGGGTGACGCCGTACCGATTTAACATCTCATAGTTTTCTGCAGCTTTGCTAGAATTCAAGGTTAAAGATCATGTAAGAAGTCGGTGTCAGCAGCTAGAGTCTGACGAGAGGACAAAGAAAAGAAAAGTATCTGGCTGGCATTGTGGAAGAACACAGTACAGCGGTAGGGAGTCAGGGGATGGTATTGAAATAGCAAAAATTGCTAAATAATAAGGCTTAGCACTGTAAAGCCATTGCTGGTTGAAGCCAACAAATTATTGATAAGTAAAATGATGTTCCATACATGAACATTTGAAGCATGATACACCATATAGCTTCATAACTGCCCCAAAATAGCAAGGAATGTCATTGTTATGGATTCTGCCAATTCCATTCAAAAACTGGTCCTAAACACTATTATCTACCTTCAGTGCACCCAGTATGTATGAAATCTGCTGCCATACTGAAGTATGGGAACATTTCAAAGCTTTCACAGTCATCTGCCTCCACTCCCAGATACTTAACGCCCAAGTCCTTATACTCCTGCACGGTTTTCTTACACCAGAATCCGTACGCAGCATTCAGCACATGTGTGATGCCCAGGATATTATTCAGTCGGTAACAATTCTCACTGATCTTCCTATAAGGAATATGGCATGTTATTAGTGAAGGATTTTTATTGAATTGTTTCTAAGATGTAATTTATGATTCAATGAGAGAATTGGATCATGTTCCAAAATTTGAGATATCAACTATATATTTTCCCAATTAATAATCATTAATTGCTTGATCATTTATTTAAAAATAGTTTGTCATTATTCAGTCATGTTAAGTTTTTCATATTATGTATGTTATCATCTAAACATTTTCAATAATCTGTTTCAACCTCAAATTATCACTTTTTGTAGAATTCTACTTCACTACCTACCTGCTTTTAATTAGTTTTCATTATCAAAATCAGGAAGACTCTAGGACTAAAGAATCCTTTGAATGTATATGTTTATCCCAAGACCAAATCTTAAATCTAAAGTTACAGAACTCAAACTAACATTACCATGATTATTTTCATACCTGCCGAAGAAAATTTCTGTGTTTAAAGATGTTGCACTTCCCTTAATATAAGGACAAAAACATTTTTTTGTGTGCACATATTCATACTAAATCAGTTGTTTATGTTCCTTAGTGTCTTCTCTTTATTTTCATTTGCTTTATTTTTGTACTGGGCACTTGTGTTGTACATGTAACTAACCCATGCACAACTGCCATTAATCTCATAGTCTTAGATATGAGGCTGGGCAGTAAGAAAGAAGAAGAAATCATTGCATCTCCATGCAGCTGTCATGCAAGTCAATGCCATGTTTTTCATTGAGAATTTGGATATGCTGCAATTGGGTACAACCTAGTGTTGTAAAGTACCTTGGGTACACCCTGTTTCAATGAAATCTGCCGCCTTATGAAAGTATGGGTGCATCTGGTAACTTTCGCAGTCGTCAGCCTCGATACCGAGGAACCGTATCCCCATATCTTTATACTCCTCGACAGTTCGCCTGCACCAGGACCCATACGCAGCGTTCAGCACGTGTCTGATACCGAGGCTTCTCAGACGGGAACAGTTCTCGCTGCTGTCTCTGTGTGGAACATGTGTGAGCTGGATTTTGGACGGGCTCTTTTAGACTGAAGATTGTAAAATACTGTTTGTCCTATGGTTCAGGTGCTGAAGTCAAGTCAAGTCAAAGTTTATTGCACAATGGTCGTAACAGGTACAATGTAAGGCAAAATACATTGTATAGCGGCTACTTATATCAACTAGTGCAAACAACAGAATGCAGAGAAAATTTAAAGCTTGAGAGAATGGGGATCACATATTTATGCAAATCTTAGACCAACCAGCATGGCTCTGGGAAATTTGCTGGTAATTTGTAGAATTGTTCTGAATTTTCCACTTTATGTGACAATGATTGGCTTTTGAAGGTCACACTTAAGAGGAATAATAATCTAACTTTAAAGAAGTTTTTAGTCACTTGTGGTATCAAATCTTAGGCTATAGCTAATTCTATAGAGTTTTAGAAATTATTCTGTATCAAGTTACAGCCTAGACTACAGGTACATAACATCTACTGATATGAAGAAAAATGAGTTTTAATTCTAACTTTTGCTTACACTTTCATCTACAATGTAACAAGAATTTCTTTTTCAAAATCAATTTTTAAGCTGCACTTTCTACAATGACAATAACACACCCAAAGGGTGTATGCATACTCACAACATTGTGCGACAGTCACTGTTTCATGCTTGAAGGCTCAAAATACCACTCTTTTACACACCTTTATCAGACCTCACAGAGTACTTAAAGTACCCCTACCTTCCTCTAACCGTTGGTGAATAAAGTCAGCTGATTGGCTAAAGTATGGGCTCATGTCAAACTCCACATTGTCCCTGCCAGGGACCCCATGGTACACAATCCCCAACTTCTCATACAGGGGAGCAAGACTCTCGGCCTTGAGGGGCCAGTGAGCTGCATTCAGCAGATGTGAGATGCCTTCTGTACTCAGGGTTTGCGAGTTTTCAGCTACAAACCTAGAGGCAATAGAATACATAGAGGGGCTTTATAAAGCTAAACAGCAAAATAAGAAGTGTTTCTGTTGATGAAGTAAGTCTTTTCTGAGAAAACTATCAAAAAGAAGGTTCTGTCACAATCCTTATAAATGATCATGACTGCAATTCCATTGTGCCATTAGCAGAATGCATAAGATAATCTGTCACAAAACATTCTTTATTTCATGCTCATACGGGTTAAAAGTTAGATGCAACAAAGCTCATCCTCCACTATTGGAAAAGGTTTGTTTAAGCACCCCTATGTTCCAACGCCCCTATGTTTTGACATTGCTATGTTCTAACAGTCCCCTTTGTTCCGACACCCTTTAGAACATAGTGGTATCAGTACATAGTGGTGTTGGAACCTAGGAGTGTTGGAACATAGGGGTGTCGGAACATAGTCAGGTATCAAAACTTAGGGGTATTGGAACGTAGGGGTGTCGGAACATAGGAGTATCAGAACAAAGGGGTGTCGGAACATAGGGGTGTCGGAACATAGGGGTGTCAGAACATAGGGGTGTCGGAACATAGAGGTGTTGGAACATAGGGGTGTCAGAACATAGGGATGTTGGAAGATAGGGGTGTCAGAACATAGGGGTGTTGGAACATAGAGGCGTCAGAACATAGAGGTGCAACCATTGGTTAATGCCTACCTTCCTGAACTCCTTTGCTGATAAAATCTGCCCCTTCTCTGAAATACCGACTCATGTCAAACTGGTCGTTATCCCGCCCGGGTATCCCATTATACTCCACTCCCAGTCGCTCGTAAACGTCCGCAACCTTCTCATAAAGCAGGTCCACATGTGCAACATTCAGCACGTGAGAGATTCCCTCAGACCTTAGGATATGTTCATCTCTAGCTGCAATTCTGGTATATATAGTAGAGGGAAGGGAAAGCAAAAAAGAAACAAGCCAACTATGTAAAATAGGCCTACAATTTTAACATGTAGCACACTGAAGTAGCTGTTCGGCACCCAATTCCCTATTGGTTACAGAGTTAGGCAGCAAGGAGAAGGTTAACAATCTCCAAGCAGATGTTGGGGTGAGAGAAGCATTTTCTGATTTGGCCTGGGTTCTCTGACAGTGGTGCTAGGGAGAAGCCCAGTCTTCAGAAAATGTCCAACATCTGCTTGGAGATTTATATTCTAACTCTTCTCCCTGTTGAGGTAGCCTACTGAAACCCAAAGTGTGCAATTTGGTTCTGGGGCTAGAGAGTAGAGAGAGGGTTGCAATTTTTATAGCAAGCTTGTTAAAAATCTGGATGTCTAAATCAATACACAGGCTTTTTCAGTTTGTGTGTTAAATCATTTATTATTATTTATTCATTTATTCAAACCACAAACTAAATGATAAATGTGTTAATATTGTATTAATAAATGGCAAGTAGTAAAATAAGCTGTTTGTTGAAAAATTATTTGCAATGCCTCAAATGATACTACAACCCTTATCAGCTGGCTGACAATAACAGCTTTGTGGGAAAAGTACTGAAAATCTTTGAAATATAAACACACACATTTTCTATCCCTGCATCATTCCTTCTCTCCTATAGCATATAGCATAGCATATGTGAGGATAGCATATACACAAAGTAACAAACTAAATGCATTACATGTATTTCACAGCCACCTAAAACTATTCGTTCAGCACCAAGGACAGATAAGCAACCATACCCGCCTCCGTTCAGCACCAAGGACAGCAACACTTCACATTTGAAACTACAATAAAACCTGCTTATAGTGACCACTCAATGGTGACAACAGTAAATTTCTACAGTGATCAGTGGCAACTAGACATAGAAATCTTCAAGCTTGGGTCGATTGGAAAATAATCTGACGGAACAGGAAAAAGAAGAGGTGGTCATTAGTAAAGATTTGACTGCATATATTTTTAATACTAAAACCATGACAGGTATGTTATATTTCCCCACCTGTCTTCACAGCCTGGTATATAAAGTCCGCTCCCTCCTTAAAGAACCGACTCAGGTCAAACTGTTCGTTATCCATCCCAGGTATTCCATGATACTTCACTCCAAGCTGCTTGTACAGAACTAAGACTCGCTTGTACTTGTCAGGACAGTGTGCAGCATTGAGCACATGGGTTATTCCTCCCTTCCCAATGCCATACTCATCCTCTGCATCATTTCTGGAGGAAGGAATAAGGAAGGAAGGGAGGAAGGCACAGAAAGTCAAACAAAGCAGTTTTTACAGGTCCTGAAGTCTATAGTCTGAAAGATACCACAGTTGTTCAGTGCTTTAAGAATTATCAGTCATTCCAAGAAGCCAGTGTCTGTGTGAGCTTAAAAGCAAAGAAAAAACACTTGCCTCAGTGTCCAAGACAAAGCAGTTAAAAGTACATGAAACAATCTGAAGGTTCAAGCAGACTTATGTAAGGGACCTCTCTAATACCCACACCACAGAAATAAAAAGCTTGCGTTCATCTTGCTGATACTTGTGCGAGAGACTTTCTAAAACACTTAAGGAGGCTTATGCAGGAACCCTTTGAGTCTACAACTCAAGAAGACTAACGTACTAAGGAATCTTCCAAATGTGAAGGAGACTTGGCAGGAAATCTTTAAAACCCACAAGATACGAACAGCAGACTTGTGCCCTTCTAAGAAATCTAAGGGGCTTCCAAAGGAAATCTTGTATAACTCAAGACTAACCTAAAGGACACCTTAAGAACGTATGAAGGAAGTCTTCTTAAGCCCACAGATCTAAACAGAACCTTTGCTACTTTCCCAAGGCATACACAGGAGGCCTTCTAAAGCTTAAGGAGCTAAGCCTTATCCGTATACAAGGGATATTTTCTATAAGTTCTTATTCCTATAGCTAATAAAGACGACAATCTTCCTGTTATTGAAGACCTTCAAATTAGACCTTTGGCAAAAGAAATTGTAAGAGTATTAAGTCCCATTCATAAAGGACGAAATGTATGGAATGGAGCCAATAAGGTTAGACTATAGACCCACACAAAATTAATATCCAAGGTTTGATACTGATTATCATGAAAAAAATCAAGCTAACTTAACTAAAGATATTATTCACTTCACACCATCATGTTTTGGTAAGTGTTTAGATTATAATCATGATAATTTGTTTTATACTATTAGTTGTATGGATAAAATGGATTGCACAATGCTCATTCATTTGTATAAACCGCAATAATACCATGATATAGACGAATTTGAACCACACAGACTGCTTTCGTCATAGGGGCATTTTGCTCAGAAACTGTCTACAAATCATGTATGTCATCCTGCAAGTCTGTAAAAAATAAGACCGTGTTCAAACAACATTCTCAGAACTTGGGCGAAGCAGGTGTTTGATTGCAATCCGACTGATTTACGACAGATAAGTACAAAATGAGCCGTTTTTATCAATATTTCATGCAAACGAGGAAAGGGAAAATACATTGTGTAGCCTTCGACTTTGTATAGCAATATACGGAAGCGTTTGACGGCATGTGTGCGGCCGGCCGCGGGAAGTGAATACTTGCAAGACGCCAGGCCCTGTGACACCTGTGGGGGTTCGGGGAATGTCGTTCAAAGCGTTCTCTTCTTTACCAACGTGCGTAATGACATACAACGTTATAGACAGTTTGTGAGCAAAATCCCCCTATATTATATATGACCACACCCGTTCCTGTGGTTCAAATTCATCTGTTGCAACAGACCAGCTAACCTGACAGGTAGCCACTATGTACAAACTCAGCCGCTTCTGTGAAAAACCTGGCCATGTCAAACTCCTCCCTGTCTCTTCCCGGCACCCCTAAGTACTGGATCTGTAGATGTTCGTACATGTCTTCTACACGGGCAAAGTACCGGCCGTGCGCCGCGTTTAACACATGGGTCAACCCCTCTCGGCGCAGCAAAGCTCCTTTTTCAGCAAAGGTTCTAAACAGGGTACAGCACACATACATACATGCATAAAGTATACAACACGGTGTATTCTGAGGGCAATATGCCCTATGAGAGGGCTTGAACTGAGGGTGATACGGAATACACAGTATGGTATTCTTAACCCATCCGAAAAATCACAAATTTCAGTGCGAAATGCGACAGAACTTTTGGTGTCAACAAGCATTCACTATACATGACAACTGACAAGCATTCCAATACAGTTGCTACAACTGCTAATAAAACAGCATTGTGCTTGAAACTTTAAAAAATTCATAAAATGTTTAGAATTAGATGGACAGTGTAGTCTTTTATGTTGACTATGATGTGAAGTGATGTGAAACCTTAATAATTGTACTAGTAGTAGTATGTGACAGCAAGATATAGAATTGAATGCACTTTTCAGTTTTAGGTGAGTAATGAAGAAGTATTTTGCCAGGCCAGGGTAACAATTAACACCTGTTAGATTGTCAGGTTGGATTGGAATACATGTTAATTACATGTAAGCTGTAATCAAAAACACATTGTTTTCACACTGTTTTCCCAAATGCACACTTAGGATTACCATAAGGCTGTCATTATGTAATAATGTAGCCAGCATTTATGTCAGAATTACTGTTCCATCCGCAAATTACCCCTTTATTTCCTAGTAGTCATAATGCCATTAGCTTAGAATTATCATATCTTCTTCCTATTACATGTCACGTAAACTATACCTTTCAGTCATAGGGTCTGAGACTCCCTTTATAACTAGCTTAAATTTATGAATCAAATTGTCTTTCCAAGAGCGTCATTCTCGACAAATCCTGATTATTCAAAACATCTTTGATGGTTCAAAACTTTTAAAATTGACACTGAACTTCAAAACTCATGTTATACTTCACTTGTGCAAGTTAATGATATCAATGAGAAAATCTTACACGTATACAATGTCTGGAAATAGAATTGTCCTTGTTTAAGTTTGCACTTTGCAGACAATCAGACAAGCCAGAAATTCCTTCCCTTCTTTATCATGTCAATGTGTACAGGTTTTTCCTGTAATTTGATAACCAAGAATTACATGTAGAGTGATTTGATTCATGTGACCCTGTAGAGATGAAGACGATAGCTGGATGAGTGATAGGCATCTTCTTCTTTTAGATGAGGACTTATCTTTAGCAAGAAAACATCTCTCAGTTCTCAGATGTCCTTCTAAGGAAAATGCCTTACTTGGTCGTCAGTTTGAGCATTCAGACAAACAAACCCAGTCTGAGAATGCACCAAGGTCTTTGGGCCTGTTAAGTTTGAGTGGATCCATGATGCTTCAAACTGTCTAACAAGACGAAAAGATCCAAAGAGACTGCAGCCTTAAACAACTGTTACAGCAATCCCTTTCAGTCATATAGGATGAATAAACTTGGTCATATTCAGTCATCATGCAAGTTGTAACTCAGACACACCTTGCCTGCATCCTTCATCGATAAATTTAACACACTTGGTGAAATGGGTCGTTATGTCGTAGGCTTCGCAATCGCTCGCCCGGATCCCCAGATACTCGATCCCGCCGGCCTTGTACGCGGCGGCGTAATTCCCGCCGCCCAAACCCTCCGCTGCGTTCAGTACATGAGTCACCCCAACGATGTGGAGATTCGATATTCCCGCTGCAGCGGACCTATTGTACGATATAAATGGGGTGGAACCTGAGGGCTGTCTCCACGACCCGTCCCTCCATCCTTGGACAGAAATTTGCTTGTTGAGACGGAAAAAATTTCACCCCTTCCATCAACATGTCATGGAAGTTAAGCCATGCTAAACGTGCATTGCGCTCTTGAGTGAACATGAAGCCATGCAATATGTAACAGTAAAGAGAATAACAGAAAGGCACTTACCAAATATAATATGATGATAAAGATCTGTGACTTTGGTATACAGTAACTGCTGGCTACACTGATTTTTATCGTTCATATATTATATTGCAATGTGTTCATGTCAATCTGTAAAACTTTATTTAAAATTATACTTACATGTACTAATAGGATCCAACTAATTGAACATCATTATCATCTCCATGAAAAATGGAGATATAGTTTTGGGTGTGTCTGTGTGTGTGTGTGTTTGTGTTTCCGGACTCTTGTAGTCAGCATAACTCAAGAACCTCTTGATGGATTACAATGATATTTGGTATGTGGGCGGGTGTTGTGAAGTCGAAGGTCAGGGTCATTTTTGGGCCCCCTGGTATGTGACCTTGGTACTGCAGCAGAACTTCAATTTTTGTATATTTTGACCTGGACGTGCTGTGGTCTTGATTTTTGGGTGGGAGATAGCTTGTGGTGTAATTAGCTTGTGGTGTAATTAAGAAGTGGTGTAGGTTTGGGCCCCCTAGCAGCTTGCTCTGGAACTGCAGGGGCGTTATTGTGAAAATCTTCTAAGGAGAATAACTGAACAAAGGAACAACGGATTTCCATGATATTTAGTATGCAGGTAGCTTAGACAGCGATATACACAATGAAGTGCAAATTATGTTAATTGGGACTTAATTTGCATAGATAATGAGGGAAATCTATATTTGCTGTGTTTTCCATTATAAGACTCAAATACATGTAACATATGTACTTTATGGAAAGTGGAGCATCAACAGATACCAATTATGCAAATAAATTCCTGATTTGCATAATTAATGCAAAAACACCGAAATTCATCAAATTTGAAAATTATAGGACTGTCAATATTGCAACATGTTTAAGTAAGATAAAGGTGTTTATGATAAAGCATATATTATGTAAATGTGTAAGTCATTTGCATAAATTGACTTGTTCATGGAGATATGAGGTCGCGGAACTCTTGTTTGGTATTGCATATTGTTGAAGTATCAATTTATCATGATCTATATCTAATGACATTTGTTTTATGTAATGCTATGTAATCTATACACAGACTTTGATCCCTTATGTCCCAGTCTCTTTTTACTTCAATCTGTTATTTGTTAATTGAAATAAATGTAGCTTATTAAAAAGATTTTAGTACATTCCTAATTGTTTGAAGTCACTTTGAAGAAAATTGAAAACTTTCCAACTGCCATTCGCTCCAAACTTCATGCTTCAGAAAATAAAAATTCAATTATCATTTCACAATGCAAATACCATTCTATTTTCAAATTCTTGCACAATTAATTTGGAACACACCTTTACCACACCCATCACTGATAAATTTTGCCGACTCCTCGAAATGAGGTGTTATGTTGTAAGACTCTTGATCGCTGGCCGTGACGCCCATAAAGTGAATCCCGTAAGCCCGGTACATAGACAGGTGGTCCCCGCCACCCTTGCCTTTGGCTGCGTTCAGTACATGCGTCACCCCTTGGACATGGAGGGTTAATACATCTGCTGCAGAGGACCTACATAAATGTACATGTAGGTGCAAGTCGAATCATACTAGCTAACATCACTAATTAAAAGAACTATAGTATCATGTATGTCATGTATTTCAGAAATAGAACCATGATCTTTAAGGGATGTTGGATGCTTTGGCCCTTTAACCTGAACTCGATCCAACACCCAAACTCCAAACCTAACCCTAAATTTTTATCCTAACCCTTAATGTTGGGCAGAGTTAAACTGGGCTGAGTTGGTAAAGGGCTGAATCGTCCTGATCCATGTAATCAACATTGACCTCTGAGGGGACCCGTGCAATGGCCATTTAAGAAAAGTATTTGCTTTGCATTTGGTAGATCATGAGTTTGATCCCCAACCAAGGCATAATCCAAGACCAATAAAAAATGGTACATACTGCTTAGCACTCAGCATTTGGAAAAGTCACCTTCAATCAATGTGCACATAATCTTACCAGTGAACGTAGCGATTGCAGAAAGTTGTGTGGCCCAAGGGTTACTGAAACAAAGATGGGCACGGCCCTATGCACCATCTAAACCAATTTACCTCTACGTTCACTAATGGCATGATGCATGAACAACGCTGCGTCATCAAAGAACGGAGACATGTCAAAACTTTCGCAGTCCTGAGCGGCGACCCCCAGGAACTTGATCCCCATTCTCTCGTACATTTCCTCGTTGCGCTGGTCCCACCTCCCGTGGGCGGCGTTAACAACGTGGGTCACGCCCATAGCAACAATACTACTCCTGTCCTTTGCAGCATCCCTGGTAGAGAAATTTCTGCTGTGAGTTAGATGATATAGATCTAGATCTCCCTTTTCCTTCATTGCTGAAAATGGCTCTAGGACATTAAGAATTTATCATTATTCAGGCAAATCTTCCCCCCCTTCCTTTTTGTCAAACTTGAAGTATGAAGCGTAGTGCATAATGTATGCATTTTTGACCCATGTACTTTATATTAATGTCATGATTATGATTGTGTCTGTCATAAATGAAGGAAGTTTATTTCAAACCTTCAATTTGATGTGGACAGAAAAGAAGGCTGTGTCGGCATCAAAATGTAAGTTGTTCAGTTTTCAGTTTTTCGTTTACTTGAGGAATGAACCATTTTCAGCAGCGGAGGGTTCTTGTACACTACTTATAAGCAGGTATCTCACGGGACTTGCAGCACGTTGGCGACCTCTCTGCAACTGAGAAAATAGACGGAGTGCTCAACAAATTTCATCGATGAAAAACGGATCTTTTTACGTTTTGTGTGTTTTGTTGTCTTTTTGTCATACATGTAGTAAATTATGCATGATATTCCAATCATAAAGTCAAGGGTAACACAAAATCCTATTTAGGTTGCAGCGAGGTCGGCAACGTGCCATAGTCCGGTGAGATACTCGCTTTTATTAGTCTAGTTACATCAAGGAAGTTGAAAGGTGTGTCTGTGTGTGTGACCACCTACCGCCGTGTAACGCATGGTGTACATAATCTGCTGCCTCTTGGAAGAATGGCATGAGGTTGAAATTCTCGTGGTCCATGGCGCGGATACCCTTGTAGTGTATGCCTACGTCACGGTAGTGGTCGGCGCCCGTACCGCACCACGGCCCGTGACATGCGTTCAGAACATGCGTGATGCCGAAAGCCTTTAGGCGGTGCTTCTCACGTGCAAAGACTCTGAAGCAACATGCAATAAGCAGCGGGTTAGTCGGGAAAACTTGTCGTCCTTTTCACCACAATGAAAATGTTAATAACATGTAACATATTCTCTAAGTGTCCATTCACACATGTGCGTGTATTCAAGTCCATATGAGTTGCATCAGTTTTTTTACAACATTTTTTGAGGTTTATGTAAAGTTTGCAGGGAAGAAGTTATTTTCTAACTTTGACACTGACCCTTGGGCTGCAAACTTAACCTAAACCAAAGAAATGTCAATACGGAACTCATACGTGTACTTGAATATATGCACAAGTGTGAATGAGCCCTAAGCAGAGGTTTTGGTGTACTAGTATGTGTGTGTGTGCAGGGTGTGGCTAGTAGTCAGGCCACAATTTTTAAAACATTCTCCCAGCAGAGGTTTCATGTAACTCCTCAGTATTAGAAAGGGTAACTAACATAATTATGATTGTAGTCCTGAGCTTTACTTTTCCATTTGTTGTCTTTGATTGTCCTTGTGATGAAAAGGGTTGGAAACATGCAGTCAGTCTGGTAGACGGAATACAGGCAGCACAAAATTGCAGGTAACGTCCAAGATCAACAGGCACAAGCAGGCATGCTGTCAGTATCAATGCAAATGATGACATCTCCTACCATGTTGAGGGTGTAGCAAATGTTGGGCATACAAAAGACGTATAGACGCATAGTTAGCTAATACCCTGATTGTGTCCCTATCTGACATTTCAAATACCATATTGTGCAATGTTGTACACTGTTGAACTGTTTGTAAATACATGGTGTACATGTAAACCTCATACAGTTGCTGTATAATACATGAATGATGAAAACGGACATAATGACATATCAATTCATTTAATACAAAATGCTAAAAACTTATGTTAGAACAGAAAATTGTTTTGAATAATACACACATATTTCTATGTTAGTGAGTTTGATATATTGACAGCACAGTTCAACAGCATTGTACACTACAAGTATCACCCCGGCATACTACCAGCAGCTTGGTTTTCTCACTGCTTATTGCATCAATAGTAAGGCTCATTGACACAAGCAATTATGCAACATTACACCACATGTCACTCAAGTTTGGATCAATGCCAAAAGGAAATTGTTTCAATTGCATCAGCTGACAGCTGAAAATTTTTTCTTGTTACTGTTAAGATCAATGCAAGAATTTGGGGGCTTTTCAATGTTTCAATTCCCAAATCAATTACATGTAGAACAATGTTGTGCCACTCTACATACTGTAGTAATATTTACATGAACTCAGATGATTTTTGATTGTCATTAATTGTAACTGTAAGTTGTACTTCTTGTAGGCAGTCGGGGACAACACTACCTTAATCTTAGAACTTTTATTCGGCAAGTTGCCAAAAAGGTCTTCCCTGTCACTAAAAGGGTTTCAAAGCAATTTAAAAAAAACTGCCACTGTTTTGCTACGTGGAGAACTGTTAGAGCTAAGGTCCTTTTTGATTGTCAGTGTAAAGTTGTTACGTGGATTTCTATAGCCTTCTTATCTCAACTATTGACAAATGCCTGTTCTAGTTTGTACAATCCAGGCAACCATGCCCCAGTTACCATGCTCCGGTGAGTTAAAGTGCCGGGGTGGATTACCCGTTATCGGGATTGTTCGCTAACAGGCATTACTCTCTCGACAAGAGCATTCATCGCCATGGTAACCATTCACTGACACCTGTTGAGGACGCCGACTTGAGCATTGTTTGTGTGAAAATGAGCGGTTTTGAAATGTTGCTACCTGAGCTACGCGACACTTACAGCTATACCACAAGGCTTCAAGTGTGTCCAACAACCTGTTACCGGTACACATACTTTGTGCAAGCCATGCTGTCAGATTTCCCAATTTTCTCTATTTTGGCACATGAATTAAGAAACTCTAGAAACTCAAGAATGAGGCTAAAACTCAAAATAGTGGTCAGGCCGCATACTAGCACTACTTCATAACATGTAGCAATTGAAGAGGTGTTATATACTTTGTCCTCAGCCGAGGTCGGCCGCTTTGCCTTTTTTACTTGGTAAATACACTGTCTCGACCTTTGTTATTTTCTACAGAGGAGAACCAGTCAAATATTTGTGGAGAACAGTGAATATTGGAGTAACTGTGGCTTTTTGCCCATCCATTCAGAATTACATGTAGTCAGTGAGGCACTGTTAGGTCAAGAAGGTGATTTGTGGTTGTAGAGTGATGTGAACATGTGGAAAATGGACTCTTGTCATGAAGTGGGGCATTAATAATTCATTGAAACCTTTTAGGGACCCGGACAGAGTTGTCACGGTTCCCAGTGGAATGACGCACATATAGATATACAGTAACACTAGTATACAGGACTCGAAATACTGGGTACTTTTGTATGTGTCCCCAAAATTGGAGCTGTGCACCTAACTTTTGACCGTGGGTGCACCTAAATTTGTTTTTGTGGGCTACATGGTTAAGGTAAAGGCACTATTGTACAATAAAAGCACAGGAATATTCTAGAAATTTAAGAATCAGAAAAAGCAATGAAACCTTTGTTGAACTTTGATGTATTACTTGCTTGAAATTTTGGAGTTAGCTATAGAATTACTGATTGGAGATGTTATATAAGAGAGGCAGTATGGTAAAATGTAATTATTATGTTTGGCTGACATTCTATGTGATTTTATGTTGTGCACCCAAAATTCTTTCTGTGCAGCTACATTTTTTTGTTAGGTCACCAGTGTACCTAGTCCCAAAAAATGTATTTCGAGTCCTGGTAACACTATACTGGATCTGTGCGATGGTGTGCGTGTTAAGTGCCATTGGTAGTAGCCAGGGTGAACGAAGGTAGCTCAGCGTTTGTAAACATGTCGTGACATGAAAGACGAGGAAATAATTTGTTTCCTGAACGATGCAGAAGAATTTCCTGCCTTCGCTGATGGCAATTCGTGAGAAAATTCCTGTGGACACTGTTGCCAAGATTTTTTTGTGAATGAAAAGGAAGTATTCTTTCTGAGAGAATGCAAATATGCTCACATAGTGGTTAATGAATTCTCTTGGATGACAACCAAAAATATCAGAAGCACACAGCAGGGTGATGTTTTTGTGGTTCTTTTCACAGTTAAAACATGTTTAGAGAGTGGTTGTTGCAATGCTGTGAAGTGTGATATGTGGGAAATGTATTGTATTCCATTGAACACTCTAAGTAACAGTAAACCAATTGTGCTTAAAAACTGCCGACAAAATTTTGTCCTGAACAACAACAACAAGAAAGAAAAAAAGGCACATTTTATCTTCTAAACCTGTTTAAGAGGTCCTTTTTGGGAGGAAAAAGCTAACAATGGACAAGAGAAAAGTACATAGTGTGCGTTTCTTTCAGTTACTAATTAAGGGCACCTCTTTCTTTGGTCAGTCTTAATGCATTGACCAGTAATAGTAGAAAGTTTTGGTTGTATCAGGTGTCCATTGAAAACTCACACTCATTTGTCTAACCAAAACACTCTTTCAGACTTAAGTCAACATTGTACTTTGACACTGAACAAAAATTACTGGTGGTTGGAAAACTTCAACACATGGTATCTATTTGTTTGGTAGGTAGGCAAAATTGAACAAAAAAACAAACTTTTCAGGATAAAACTTTGTTGAAATGCCTATGAGAAAAGTTTCAAGTATTTCTGATCTTAAACCATTGTAATACTGTGATGATGAACAATAAGAAAAAAGGTACAAATTGTGACTTTGAAATGTCAGATTTTTAACAAACATCACGATAATACAACAGTAAGACTTCAGTTTTAACGTTCTTTATAAAAAGTGTTGTGTTTTTACTCACTGGTCTCCGATGTAGATGTTAGGAAAGACTTCGTTGTAACTTGTGTGAGAGATATAAGCCCCAACTCCGCCCCTCAAACACTCTGACAGGTCATCCGCTGTGCAGTAACCCCCTGAACTTGACTTTGTCGTCGCAGACGTGGAGGAATAGTCCCCAGAATATCTTCCGTACGAACTTGAACTTGAAGTGTTCGTTGTGGGGTGGTGGTTCGAAGAGGAAGAAAGTCTGGAGGAATATTTAGAGGAGTCATAGTCTCTATCGTGGTGGCGGTAACCGTAGCTGTCTCGATAAGTTGACGTTGAGCTCAGCAAAGTTCCAACGTTGGATCTGTAGCTGCTGAGGGGCGCACTTGAACTTGTATACCGGTCACTGGAGGTGTAACGATCCGAGTAAGACATGTCTTTCCCTCGAGTTCCTGGAGCGAAGGTGACAGTCTTGGTGGACGTCTTGGTAGGAGTTAGTCCGATCGTCTTTAAGGCGCTTGTGGTACCGGAGGTGGTGGTGCCGTAGCTTCGGTCTAACGCGCCCGTAGAGCCGCCCAGGCGCCCGTAAGCGCTCCCGATGTAGTTGTAGCGGCTGAAGCGATCGAAGCTGGCCATGGTTTGCGGCCTGTAGCCCGGATTGGCTATGTTTGTCGTCATCATGACTGCAAATATAGGTTTTGGATCGCCGCCGGCCGACTCAGCTGATCAGCTGATCCGCAAATATTTTTATGGTGCCAAGGTGATTTAAATTGCTGCAACACGCAAAAAATAGAATAAAACGTATCTTAATTGTGCACCTCAGTTTTTCCAAAATACTTTACAAATTTCAGATGATAAAATACTTATTCTTAGACTTAAGACAAAATGGTGAATGAAATATAGATTGTTGCACGCAAAATATCTGGAACAATAAAATGACCTTTCAGATTGTTTTGCTTGGATGCTGTGTGACGTCAGTAATTGACCTTTGACCCACATAGATTTTAAAGTGCAGAACGCGGGTAAGTGGAGTTTTCCCGTCTTTTTACTCGAAAAATTGTGATTTTCTTCATTATTTACCGCGGTGTTGTCAAAACAAATGAAGCCGCAGGAAATTTGAGCTGTTGTTTTCGTCCTAGTTTGATATTTTTGGCCAAAAGTCAAGTTTTTGGTCCGGGTTTGGCCGGGTTTACGTTTAGTGTGTCCAGATGTTGAAGGTGTTGTGGGTGTTGGAATCTCTCTTCGCTGTCTTGGGTCTTCTTTTATTCGCAAGACTTGTCATAATCGCCACCCAACTGCTCAACAGACCGACTTCAGTACTACCCAGAGGTAATCTTAAGGGTTTGAAGGGGTTTCCCGCGAGGTATGGTGTAGAATTAAGGTCAGTTTGTCTCCGCAAGATGAGTTGTCGTCTGCATTCTGGCCATTCCAATGGCGGCCTGCCACTGTGTTGTCCGCATAAGTAGCTAAGAATAGACGTAGTTTATATGTGGTTAAAATCGGCCATAAAGAGAAGTTAGATCTTTAAGAAACAGTATAAGCAGTAAGGAATCTTTGGAGCAGTTTGCAAGGTTACTAGTTTTACGGGTGCAATGTTAGAAGTACCCCAGAAGTTGCACAAATTGGGAGTAAATGACCATGATGACAAAAATGGACTGTGTAACGTTATCCCATAGTGTTGTATTGGGTTTCGTTGATGGTCGTATCGGTTTTGGGCCTTGACACATTTAAACAGCTGTTGTTATTTGTCATATCAATAACTGCTTGAGAAATAGAAAAAAATAAAAGAAGATTTCATATTCAACATCTTTCAATAAGAATATTCGAGTTGCTCATATTCAAATCATTGAAAATAGCAATGGCAAAAAGAGATTAATTTTTTTGATCTCATGACTTTTTCTTTGTTGAAGAGGTTCAATATTCGTGTAACTATGACTTTTTCTGTGTAAAAAATAAAAGAATGACTTCTAATTCTACATAAAAGAAAGTTGCCAATTCATGTATGTGAAATATAAATTAAATATTATAAGTAAAAACTCTTTGCAAATCACAAGAAATTGATGACTTGATAACTGTGTCATGAAACTATGTCAAGGTCCCAAATGGCTGTCTGTCACCTGATGCCACAAACAGACTTTTGTTGACCTTGTATATGTCCACTGATATGGGTTCTATCATGTCTATTGGTTATTCGCAGCAGGCAATTATTCATGTGCAACTCCAGGAATTTGTAATATTAGAATCTAACTTTGATTTCATAGAACTCTGAAGGGATTAGCTCTACATAAGTTATATGTGCTAGTAGTATAGACATGTTCGCTTTTATTCAAATTTTCCCTCTCTACAGCTGAAAGGACAATCTTGATGTAAATGTGGTTGCCTTGTTCTTGGGACAAAACAAATTTTATTGATTAGCATCACGTGAACTTCTCTTTTCAGTACAATGTACATTTGTAGTTGTGAATCATTCTGAATCAGAGCTTTCAGCCCACATCCAGTGTTTGCAACTTTGCATGTTCTATTATTGTTTTACTGACAACTGCATGACCAGGTACAATGGCTATAATACTCAGGGACTCTACTGTTTCCTTGTCCCTATCCTGGTAGGGTGGATAGCCTGGCTCCTGGGCCAGGTGACGGACCTGTTATACGTCATTGCAGTGACTGTCTGTGGCTGTGTTATATTCGTCAGTGTGGTTATCACATCCACGGAATGTAAGCATGTTGTAGTAGTCTCCACCAGACTACTGAGCAGGCTGAACAAATTGTGGAAGTTGGCCAAATAGTAGGGCTGTCTTCAGGACCCGTCCCTCTGTCAACGGGACCGAAAATTGCTTGTTGGGACTGACGAAAAAATTTCACCCCGGCATCCAAAAAGATCTGAACTTCATCACATGAAATTGATGAAAACGTTCCCGGCATTTTTGTAAGGTTAGAATGACATTTTTAACAATGAAAATTAACAACATGGGCTCCAAACAATGAGTGGGACTGAGAAAGATTCAAAACAGGAGATTTTACCTGGGGACTTTTACACAGGCCAACTCCTTTGGTAATGATAAAAGTGTTCTCCCCATGCATGTGTCAAATATTTAGTATTTTTTCAGCCTGCTCATAAGTCTGGTGAAGACTTAGCATGACATCATGTTTGTCACAGCTACTTAGTATAAAAAGCCTCTAGCCACCAGCCACTCAACGTATTAAGGGATTTGTATGAGACCAAACTCATGATCAGATTTGCAGGGGATTGACAACTTCAAAATGGAATTAAGGATTTGATTTTCAAGGAATCCCATCTGTACAGTAATCAAATGAGGTACCCTGTTCTGGCAATTTTCAAAGCAAGTTTCAACAGTTACTGTCAGTTTCATCAACATTTAAAATGTTGTCAGTCATCTTTAAAAATTCCTATCAGTACTAGTACATCTTAGTCATTGCATGGCATTGTACTTTCTTCCTAGGTACACGGTGGAAAAGATTTGTGTATGCTGTAAAGCGTGAATGGCACTTTCCATACCAGACATGCTCAGTACTAGACTTGAAGAGAGCGTTGGCTTGGTCTGGCTCCGTATTTTACATCCGAAATTCCTTTGACAAAGTCGACCACAACATCTTGCTGGGAAACAAGTGAGTCCATATGAAGTGCACAAAGAAAGAATGATAGCTGGCAAGAATGGTAGATTCAGAGGATGATGTTGGTTCACTTCCCTGCAAAGCATCTTATTTTAAACCACAAATTATGTCACAGTAAAATTCTAGATGAAAAGCTCTTTACTCTTCTGTACCCATATGGATGCTTCAACATTTGGCACTCCAGAGCCCGTGCAACATTTCCTTTCCAGGCTTTCAGAAAACTTTGTATGAGCTGATTTTCATGTCTTGACGATGCCGTTTGATGAATGAATATTTACAATCATTTTGATAGATATCAGCTATGGGTGGCATTATGCACAGTTTGGTGGCTTTTATGGCAAGACTTGTTCAGTGAAAGAGCTGAGTCATGCCCTGCTAGGAGAGTCTGGGTGTCCGGGATGGTTTGGGGACCGATACAATGAGGTTTTTCTCAGTATCTACCTGGGTGACCAGTGAGTACTCTGTACTCAAATCTTATGATAAAATGCACAAATATTTGTAGGAAATGGTGAAATGTCCGAGGAGTGAATGAAAAAAAAGCAAGTACAATGTATTAACATAGATTAAAACAATAGTACCAGTGAGCTTTTTCAAAGCAGGGGAACATTAGGGCATTGCGCCCCCATCCTCTAACCACAGACTACCGGTAGTCAAATACATGTAGGTCTATGCAAAATGTTTATCAGTTGTATAGACTATAAAATTTTCTTTGAAATTTGCCACTTTACTTTTGGAGATGTGCAGTTGGTACTCTTATTGGAAGAAGTGTCGTGAGTTCCAAGGGAAGACCTGCTCTGTACCTCAACTCAATGAGATTGTCTGCAACGTCACCAAAAACTGGTGTGGCACCTGGGACAGCTACAATGTCGTGTACCCTAACGTCTTTCTGGGAGACAGGTGATCACAGCAGGAATATGTTGGCTTGGATGTGATTGGGTGTTAAGCTGTTGACAAAGAGTGGGGGCAAAGACTGGTAGCTTGCATCGAAGTATGCTAAAAAGTGGCAGCTATGGTGAATCGATTGGGAAGCTTGAATGTTCAAGGAGTCATTGAAGGTGACAGATTTCAAATAAGATATAATCATTGACCAATCCAGCACTACCCTAACCAACTCCTAATTATGCATATGCCTTACAGACTTTTGCATTTAAATCCCAGAGTACAGAAGTCCTGGCGGTTTGGGCTACAAAGACTAATCAGGTCTAAACAAATTGTTCATTAGTTGAGTAGACTATAATGAAAGTTCCCTCCTTCTGTATTTTTTGGCGATGCCTCAGGGGCGAAGGCATTTATTCTAGAGATGTCAAGCTGGTACTGGGACCGGTGGGCTGCTTACCGCGGGAAAACCTGCTCGGTCCCCGAGTTACGGGACATCTGTGATGACGTCAGAGGATGTGAGAACTTGTGGAATCCGTGTGACCTTGTCTATCGTGATGTTTATCTCGGAGACTCGTGAGTAACGAAGACGTAAACCGCAGGTGGCATCCTCGATGAGTAGAGGAGTTAAACGTGCTCATTGTATGTGCTAGTAATTCTTTTCCAACCTTCCTTCGACAGGATTCTGCTCCAAACCAATAGAAGTGTGATGAGTGAACTACATGTATTAGTAGCTGGTACAAAATATGTAAACCTGAAGAGTGAATCATAGTAAAAAGTCTTTGATATCAAACCAATCACCTGTTCTGTAAGTCAGGCTTTTTCATTTCATTTTCAGGTTATTAATCTATTTGTTTATTTATTTTACCAGGGGAGTACACTCAGGCCATTTCACCTTTTTTTTCAGCTAGCCCTTGTTTTTTTTTCTTCTATTTTATACCAGGCAATCTTCTTTGTCATTTTAGTCATCATCATGATGTTTAAATGTGATTTTATACACATTCTTTGACTAGCTACTTAGAGCTTCCATTATCCATAGTTCTAGATTTCCCTTCCATTGAACACAGAATTTTTGACCATTATCATTGTAATGTGATTTTATACATGTCATGTTCCTTGACTAGCCACCTGGTGCTCCATAGTTCTGGATGTCCCATCCATTCTACACGACTTGTTCTCATTGGTGCACTCTTTGTCATTTGTAACGGTACCATTTTTTAACCATTCTTTTAGCCATCCATCCAGTGCTCCATAATTCTGGATGTCCCTTCCCTGGTACACACACCACTCCCCCTACACAACAGGCAGCTTCGGTAGCTACAGAGGCAGGACCTGTTCAGTGGAGGAGCTGAACAACATTCTGGGCAACGGGAGTGGTTGGGGGGAGTACAACCAAGTCTTTCCCAGAATTTTCCTGGGCAACTCGTAAGAACTAAATGTAGACTGACTAACACAGTAAATTAGACAGGCAGGAAAACTTGAGGAAGCTGAAGGTACTAATAGCTTTGATATAAAGGTTAAGACCAAACAGTTTAACTCCACATCATCCAAACATGGAAATTATTAGATATAAAGGAATGATATCTTGTAGACATAGCTAAAAGGATAAAACAATCTTTCATAAGGATGAAAGAAATCAAGATTAGCAAATCTGCTGTCAAAGAATATTTCAGACGAAATCTACATGTAGTCTAAGAGCTAGGAACTTTTAGTTAGCAACAAGGCAGAATTGCAATTGTAGCACAGTTCATGATCACTTATTATGAAAATGAAAACAATTGTTATGATGACATTGATATCAAGAATAAGAGAAGATTTTAACATTGAATAATCAAAGTCCACACCCCTTTACAACCATCAGATGAGTGAGGGTGTACTACCACCAGGTGTCCCTGCGCGCAGGCCCGTGTCCCTCTGCAAGACCTGCTCCGTTCTGCAGCTAGTTTACCTCCTACGGGAGGCCAGTCCAGATAAGTCCACCTCCGCGCTACTGTGGCCTAGACTGGAGAAGTACACAGAAGTCTTCCCCAACATTCTTCTCGGTGATCGGTAAGGGTCTGTCAGGTCTTACGCAGAGAACACAAAAGTGTTAGAGGCGCATTCTCAGGAAAACTTAAAGATGCACACTCAAGGAGAGAAATGCGATGCATTATCTTTGTTGCCTGAGCTGAAATAAACTCACAACAGTTTTTCTTCATTGCACGATAAAACAAAAGAATGATTGGGTGTCTGGTTGCTGTCCTGAAAAGTGTTCTGCATCAAAACTGCACGGTTTGGAACTGGTTATGTTGCATTTATATTGTTAACATTGTCTCATAGAAGCAGGTAAACACTAGAAGGATAGTGAATCTTTCCCCTAGGCCTCCTCTAGTCCCTTGTGTCCATTGTACAATGTTGTACATTTAGTCTACATGTATAAAGCTGAGGCAAACAAGATTATGACACATTGTGAATGTACATCATGTAGTTAAGCCAGTGGTTGGTGTGAAAAGTCACTGCCGATGGGTGAGAAAGAAAATTTGGTCTTCAATCTGACTGTTATCCATTACTACACTGTCTACGGGGTTCAGGTTTGGGATAGCTAGGGAGCTACAAGTACAGTAAAGATAGTTTATTGTATGATGCCCTGTTGACACTATAATGAAGAGTGGCCAAAACTGAAATTCTACTAACAGTTCCTACCTTGGTCATTTATGATTGTCCAGGTTATTCTTATAGTTATTTAGACTTACAAACATCTATAGAGCTTGCATGATCACCTTTAGGATTGGTTATTTTCTTTTTTGTCAAGTTTTCTGTTGTAACAACATTCAATTTTCAATACATCCAGTGTTTGGGGCCTCACTACCCTAGGATGTTTCTTTGATACATAAAGAATTATCTGTTCCTCTGCTTTATGTCAAGATGAACTTCAACTCTAAGAAGACCTTCTATGCCCGAATAAGTCGGACATATGAGGGAAAGACATGTTCAGTTGCAGCTCTAAAGAAGGCTTTAGGGCAAGACAGCACCTGCACTCCTACAGGACCTTACAAACTGCCCGGTGGTCAGCATGAAGTATACCCTGGTGTACTGCTGGGTACTAGGTATGGGTACAAATCTGTGGTGCTCAGTGGCATAATAGAGAAGGCAGGAGATCTTGGATTTGTCAACTGGCCTCGATCTGGAACTGTTGAGTTAAACATTTTTCAAAGACTTGTTCTGCAGAATAAGACACCAATCGGAGAAAAATTTGGACAATATTCTAAACAACAGATACTCATATGATTAAAAGGTTAACATATTCTACCTGAATGAATTATCATCCATACATTAACTGATGGTTTTGTGCCATAATTCAAATAACAATTGTAAACTTTGTAGTGAAAATTTTTAGAAGGTGATATGGAACACTTGCATTTATTGGGGACTTCAAATTCGAGAGAGATCTCAACACTATATAAAAATCAATATCATGGGAATGAAAGTTGACGCATTTGCGTCTTTGGAAGTCACCTAGTTTACTACTTTAGCTATTGGTCCATTTTATTGGTTTCTTTTTTGATAACAGGCTCTGTTGTATGCTTTGTAGATGAATTACGGTGAATTTGGAGCCATTTACCACCGACAATGTGGGAAGTTTGTTGGTAAGACCTGTTCTGTGGAAGAACTGAGAAAAGTGGGGAGAGACAGCGTGACAGCTCCAGAGTGTTCGGCGCAATGGCCATACAAACTCTGGGATGACTATAATGAAGTCTTTCAGGACATTTTCTTGGGAAATAGGTACAGAAAGCAACATAACCAGTACTTTATGGCAGGAAAACTTGAAAAATCTTAAGTTTCTAAGTCTTGCTCATGTTTTTCATTGTCATTTAAAAACCTAAAAAATTACAATAAATCCACAATAAAGGTTATTCCATTATAAGTACCAACTAATGTGTTATCTAGGACATAACAATCAAAATATCAAAGGTTTAAACACTTTTATAGCTATATTAGCAAGTCATATTTTACCCTTATATTTTAATTACATGTATACTATGTTCTATTGGCTTGATTGCCTTCTTGTCTTTTTTATGTCAAGCTCTTTGTTATATACATTGTATGCCTCCTAGATGAATTTCGGTGAATTTGGAGCCATTTACCACCGACAATGTGGGAAGTACCTTGGTAAGACCTTTTCTGTGGAAGAACTGAGGAAGGCGGGGAGAGGCAGATCTCCAAAGTGTGTGTCAACCTGGCCATACCAACTATGGGATGATTATGATGAAGTCTTCAGAGACATTTTCTTGGGAAATAGGTACAGAAGCTTAACAATCAACAAAACAAGTGCTTTATGGCAGGAATACTTGAAGAATCCAAAGTTTTCAAACCCCCGTTCATATTTTTTGCCATCCTGTTTATCTGAGGGATCGTCAAAATTTTAGATGTCAGATCCTTTGCCACAGTAGAGGGAATGTTGTTATGAGCACATGATGTGTTTTGTAAGGACACAATTGGGATGTCCCTGTAGCTCAACAAGTGGCAGGCTCACAGTTGAGCTCCTGGTTCCAATAAGTTGGTAACTTGGGAAGGGCATCTTGGTTGGGACTGCACCCATCTTTCAGAAGGGACGTAAAGTGGGGGTCTTGTGTTGGAGGAGGTGCCTCAAGCAGGAGAGGGGCTAGCAAAAATATACCCTGCTACTGGAAAAGCAAGGAAACTTGCTGCCCCATGTGCCACTAGGCACTACAAGGATCGGAATGAAGGAATGCATGATACAATATATATATCAAAATGACAAACTACATTTTCACATTTGTCTCAGGCACTAATGAGCCTTGACTGGGAAGACTTTCTAAGTGGTTGCCGCAACAGACAGTCGATCACTCCTCTCGGCATCCGTTTGGCCAGATACACAGGAAAGACCTGTAGTGTTCCTCAACTGAACCAAGCACTAAGGTCCGCAGATGGGTTTAAACTGGCTGCAGACAGCTACAATGAGGTGTTTCCAAGGATACTGTTAGGGAACAAGTAGGTTTTTCATTATGCCAGAGAGGCTTGTAGCTATGACAAGGTGTCCAAATTTGGTCTGATTTCTTTTCTTAGTGAAAGGGCATCCTGAAGACACCCTGACACCCTGCTAGCTAATAGCCTGTGCCAGAGGTTTGTCTTGAAGAGGGAGGAGTGAAACTGTCAAACAAAATTTCAAACTGATCTTCAGATAACATTTAGCTATGCAATGGGTTACACATGTTTAAAACTCTTTTCAAATCGGTAAAACTAATATGAGAGTCAGGCTTAGGTCTAGATTTTTGTTCAGTAAGTTTTGTCAATTTACAACAAAGAGTTTCAAGTCATTAGAAGCTTTTTGATTATCCCAATTTAAGTTTTTTTGGAGGTTACAATAAAAATTTAGAACAATCCTACTAGAATGAGCAAGTTTTCACTCACTGAACTCCAACCCTTAGATATGGTGATGCTCAACTGCTCTTTAGAGTTGTAGTAACAGATTTTATTGTTACCCTTTGCCCTAAGATGAACTATGCTCAACGCCGTGTGTACCAAGAGAAGTGCCGTGAGTTTGTAGGGAACACCTGTTCGGTACCAGAGCTGAGAGAACGCACCAGACCCACCACCAGGACCTGGTACTGCCCCTATGACACATATGATGAAGTCTTTACAAAGGTTCTACTGGGCAATGGGTAAAGATCTTGCCTAATCCTGTATGAAAGAGTTTATTGCTTTAAAGAGGCTTTGGAAAACTTGAAGACTATAGATCTGATCTGAACTCAAAACAAATTTTCAATGGTTTGCTTGTGAGAGGTTGGCAGAATACACTCTGCCAGCCATTGTTAGAGTGATTACCTTGAAATTAACCGTTGTTAGAATGATTACCTTGAAATTAAACATCAACTTGAAAACATATCCACTTCTTCACAAAATAAAGTTAAAGATGATGGTACAAGGAAGGACAGCAAACTTGATGTGGCCATGTTTTGTCAGATATAGCGGTGAAATCAGCTACAGGGTCAGAATGTGCACTTGTCCTTGGTGCTGAATTTCTGGTTATTTAGATAGATTCAGCTTGTGAAAGTCTCATGGCCGCAATTTCAAATGTTTGATTTTGTAACTAAAAATTTAGACCCTCTGAGTATTTACAGAATGATGGCCCTCAGGCTCATCTTACTAAATATGTTTGATAAAGAGTGTTGAAGGTACAGGCAAAAACTCTATCCGAAACTTTAGCGAGACAATGTGAATGTTGACAGGATTTGATACCTTTTGAAATGTTCATCTTTTCAACACATCTTTCTCCAAATATGTTATTGTCTGGCAAGCAGAAGATACAGCTGTGAACAATGTCAAAATGTACTATATCTTTATAGATGGCTAATATGAAAATAGCGCGGAAAGTGTATTACTGGGAGAAGTGTCGTGTGTTCCAAGGGAAGACCTGCTCAGTACCAGAACTCAATGAGATTATCTGCAACGTCACCAAAAACTGGTGCGGCACCTGGGACAGCTACAATGTTGTGTACCCTAACATTCTTCTGGGAGACAGGTGATCAGAGTGCATAATGTTAACTTGGTAATAATGAGGTTAAACTGTCAAGCTGTTGACAAATAGTAGACTGCATCAGAGTATGCTGAAACGTGGCAGCTATGGTGAATTGGTACACACGCGTACGGGTGGGAAACTTGAAGGTGCAAGGAGTCAATGAAGGTGGCACATTTCAAATGATTTCAATGTGTCAGTCAGTCTTGGAAGACTAGGTCATTTAACTGTGCTAGGAAAAATACAGTTCAAGATAGGAAGATGGTTCAGAATATTCAGAAAATAGTTTTACGGTGTGAGGGGTCCTTAGAATAATCACTGACCTATCCAAGACTACTCTTGCCAATACCTAATTGCACATTACAGACTCTTACATCTAAATTCCATAGGATGCCTACAAAGTCTTAGAACAACAGGACTATAGTGATGTTAGTTTTTTCAACAAAGTCTTAAAAACAAACTGGTCAAGCAATGCACTCTTGTGAGGTAAGTCCTCTGCTTGCTTGGCTTGACATAGGAAATGTATGAGGTCTGAACTTCCTGCACTTAGTACAAGGTTCACCAGAAGAAACCAAGAGTTACAAAATTCAACTTGTTCCAAGATGTTTCTTACTTTATCTGGAAACAGAAATGAAAACATCCACTGGAAAACATGCTTCCTGTGACACTGGGTAAATCCAAATGCCACCACAATTTAATGAATTAGGCTGTTTAACACTTCAAACAATGAAGTTTGAAATTTTGATGCATAGATAGTAAGGCCATGTTGATTTGATTATATGGATGACATCCGCGTACGCATCAATTTTTGTTCATTTTAAAAGAAAAAAAGTTTTAGGCCATACTGTAGATCGTGCAAAGCAGCTGTAAAATAAGAAAATTTATGCTGTAAATCACACACAAAACGAATACTACAGTTGTAGAATACTAAAAGGCAATTCCACAGTCAGAGAAGAAGATGTGAAAGAACAAAAATGATGACACTGTTTTGCAGTATACCAGACTCTGCATATGTGTGTTTAGTTTTGTTCATCCTTAAGCTTCCTTACCACATAGATTTCATAATGAAGGCAACTTTTTTTTTTTTTTATTTGCACGCTTGCATCAGTCTTGGGGTCCCCAGAGGATGTCATCCATATAATCAACCAACATGGCCTAAAAATAAAATAATTAGTAAGACAAGGACTTTCTCCAAGTGTTGGAGCATTTTTTGGGTTGATTTCATATCCTGAATGTTTTAACCAGAAACTGAAATGAAACAAGTCCACTGGACTTGCTTTGGAGCTAAGCGTTCTAGCTGCCACCGGAGCGCGGTCACCAACCAACCAGCAAGCTTTGCTCCCCGCCAAGTCACAGGGACCCGTTTCACTTTCGTTTCGCACCTACGCCAAAAATTCCTTCCAGATGCGGATTCAAAGTAGCTTGAGTTACCCCGATGAACTCCTTGTACCTCCACGGATGGATCAAGGACTACAGCGCGTTCTGCGGACGGACCTGCTCCGTTCCACAACTCCGCACCATTCTCGAGGGTCTACCCGGGCCGCTCTGGGTCGGGTGGTATAACTGTAACGAAGTCTTCCAAAATGTCATGGTTGGAGATGAGTAAGTAACAACACAAGTGAAAAACCAATGGACTGGAGTGGAACTGCTGGCCTTGTGACATGTTGGGCCTGGCAAATGCCTAGAACATACGGTACATTGTTCCTGGTTTGTCAATCAGAAGAAAGTAATGTGAGCACGTTTCTTGATTCAAAATTTCCATCAGAATGCGTAGGTCGAACATTTGTCAGATATACTGTAGAAAGGGCCTTTTCTGTTTCGTGTTGCACTGACATTGGACCTTCTATAAGCTCTTTTCAGTGTGCGGTATTTGTTCTAATCCTACCAGTGTGTGTTTCAATAGATACATGGGGGTATGCAACAGTAATCCTCAAGCCAACTGATGTACTTTCCATTGCATTCCCACTTCAGTAAGACAGCTGGAGCTACATAGTTACTATTCTATTCAGTTGCAGACTTGATATAAATTTTCCGAATGGAAACTATGTGGCTCAACAGTTGACAACAAGAGAGACTGCAGTGCGAGCATGTCAGTTAACTTGAAGACTACCCACCCCATGTATCCAAATGTGTGTTTCAGTACTAAAAGACTGGTGACGCTACCTGTGGCAGCTAAAACAAAAGCTTCGTAAATTATAATAAATGGGCCTGATAATTGCTTAACCCTCCTAGTGCTGGGACTGATCACCACTAGGCTTTATAGTCAGCCCATGGCACTTGAAGGGTTAAACCTTACTACTATTTTAGCAGCACTAATCATAATTATAAGTAGGGTGGATTCTAATCAACCAACAGTGTGTTTGATTATCCTGAGGTCGAGCTGTGTTAGCTTTGCATGCTCTTCAACAATGCTTGCTGCCTTGGTATATGTACGTAGAAAGCAATGTTGGAGAGAGCGTTAAGCAGACACGACTAGAATTCAGGATAGTGTTCAAGTCCTTAACTTCCACTAGTGGTAACAAAATTAGAAATTGAACATTTACAAGATTTGAGTCATGCTTCTTCCACTTGCTGGTATAAATTATAATCTTTTATATTTGGATAGATTCAATAGTGTGCCTGGACACAACTGGACAGTGGTATTTTTCTAGTCTTTTATATCACCCTATAGTTTCAGATGAGTTATGTGTGGCCAATGCCTGATTACGTCTTGCTACAAGAGTTCCGAAGTGAAACATGTTCTGTGCGTGAGCTGAGTACAATACTACGGGCCGGGGGTGCGGAGCCAGGAGGATCACAGGTTTTTTTAGAATGCTTACACAGGGATCGTTCAAGATGTCTTACTTGGGGACAGGTACTAGGCAATCTTTAACTTTGTAGTGCACTGGACTGGAAAACTGGAGGGTTGTACATTAGGTAGAATATCATTGGTTCATTTTCAAATGAAATAAAACATGAAAACTGGACAAAAACACATTTAGTAATGACCAGTTTTGTTAGGGAAGGTTATCGGAAGAGCATATTTATTGAAAAACTAGCTTTCCAAAATGTGGATGGACTACAATGGAAGAGTTCCGGGTTCAATTTTTCATTCCCAATCAGTGTAGGATTTGGTTTGTCTTTTCAAAGACGTAGTGTAGTACAGAAATCTAATTCTGTTGATAACGCTGATCACTATAATGGAAAAAAGATTTGCAGGCTTATGTGTTTCACCTAGACCATCTTATGGCAGACCGTGATGCCTGGAAGGAGAGAGCAACCCTAGCCTGGGCAAGCCGCCCGATTTGATGATAATGATGTGTTTCACCCTTTTACAGCTTTTTAAGATTTTACCCTTAAAGACAGGCAAATGCTTTACTCATAAACAAACAGTGGCTTTGTTCCAAACCTTTATCATATTGTAATACCTTGAGGAAATAAAGAGTCTTGAAGAATTGAACATCAAGGGAACAACTGGAATGTCACGTTGTAGGTGTTAAATGCTTCAATGTCAGGCTCTAACTTGAGGTGTTATATTGTGGTATGAGATTTGGAATAAACCCATTGACAACATTAAGCCTAATCATAACATAGTAGCAGATAACCAAAAGCAATAAAGCTATTTGTATACCATCCATGCATAACCTGTGATAGATCCCCCCATATTCTTACATGCTATTTAAATTTTGTTATGCTTTGATAAACTGTTTGTGGCTGTTTTGCCACTGTTCATCATATGTAGTCAATGTTTTAAGATTGTCCTCCACAATTTGTTCTGTAGCCCAGTTCTTAAAACCATGTTCAAAGAAATTCCAAACAATTCCATATTTCAATCAAACAATACTCCTAAGTTACTTTTGGTGAGCTTGAATATGTTTTTCCTTATGGTTTAAGATGAGTTGGCTATACGGGGGAGGCTGCTACAAGGACTTTGGTGGCTACAAGGGGAAGACATGTTCAGCGCCTGAGCTGCATAGGATACTGCTGAGTGGGGGTGGAGCCGTGGGAGGGCGTGTGTGGGAGGTGTTCAACGAAGTCTTACCAGAAATCTTGTTGGGAAACGTGTAAGTTAGAGTGGTCCTCGTCACCACTGTGGTACAGGGAGTTGGCAGCGGAGGGGACAATTTTACCAAGAGGCTGCGTTCTGTCTTAAAGTTTGTTGAAAAGACATGAAGGACTATATGTGTACATCATGCAACATTACAGTGATCCTGTCTTCTTGCAAAACTGCATAGAATAGACTCACCTTCTTAAAAACATACTTTTACCCTCTAATACTCAGTACACAATAAACAACTTAATGTACTAATAGGTAACCACCTACATGTAGTCTTTTGATTCACAGCTTCAAAGCTGTTGTGCAAATAAGTGTGGACAGGCCAGACCAATTGACGGATTATATACGTTCAGAAAAGTGTGGGAGGTATCTGAGCAAACTTTGATCTTATGTTGTACGAGTTCGGTTCGACTTCTGGAGCCATTCGCGCTCCGTGAAAAGGGAAGCCGTTTCACTCCTCTGTCATCTTCAAGTTTTCCTGCCAGCTCGGTGTGCAGTACAGCGGCTAACTGCCTGGCGGCGTTTGGCAGCTGCTCGGCGGCGCTTCATAACCCTACTGTGATTGTTCCTTAGATCCCCTGGCATAAGAGATGGCCACAGGGACTCAGACTACCAACTGCTACAAAACATGCCCAATCGAGGAATTGTACCGTGGCCTGAGAGGCAGTCCCTTTGCCAAACGGGAAATGACGGATTTCAGCGAAATCTGCCGGAATCTGCTCCTAGGGAATGAGTAAGTAGGCTGCCTCCACGCAGGGTTTTACTTTTTTCTGTGTTGACAAAGGGCAGTTGAAAAGCTTTTTGTGATCGATGAAAAATAAGATTTTTTTCAACAAAGTAACTTACTTTGAAAGGGTTCATTGCCTTTACGACTTGGAGGCAATTCTGACTATCTCACTATATACACAAACAGGATACAGTACAGTTATATTGATTTTTAAATTTGGCATTGATGACCAGTGAGAAAGTCTTTTACCACAATGATGAAAAAAAAGCTTTACGAAAGCTTGTGCCTTTTTATCAACAATTTTGTGGCAAATGTGCAGCCGATACAACCAAAATTGTTTTGAAACTCCTTCTTGGCTTCAGATGGTCACAAGCAAGACCTACAACAAATTGTGTCCAACCAGAATAGTTTGAACTATTTTGGTTGCCATGGGAATAACTGTCAGATGACTGTTAGATTGACATTGACTGTGGTTCCCCTGTGGTCGTCTCCTGTGTGCAGGAATACCCATGATACTTAATACTGTACTGACAGGATATTGACAATGTATGCTGTATACTGTAGAACGAAAGCTCACGAGTGCTGGTACACTACATACTTTTTACTATCATCCAACACATGTGAAAAACCCAACAAATTTTGGTCTTAATCAGGAATTTGACCCACTTTCCTGACATGCACTGATGATTGAAGCATGTGATGTCAGGAGTGGGGTCAAAGACGCCTAGAAGTCTGTTTCTTTATTCCATATCATTACTTGAAGTCAAGGTACCGTTGTGGTAACAACTAATGGTCAGTGTCAAGATGGTTCTTTTGAAAATGTACCGATCAAGCGTCAGGATTCAAGAGTGGTTTGTTGAAATCATGCAGTGATAAAGGGACACAGGATTAGGATTAGAGTTGAATTGAATTAGGATCAATTTACAATGGTTAGAATTTGATGGCTAAGATTTCCAATATTGCAATTGTTGTATATTGCCCATTAAATGTCTTATTGACATAATTGAGCATCTACAAGCTAACTGTAGTAATGCTCAAAATACGTTCAGGAACTAATTATAGTCAAACCTGTACCACCTCTACATAAGGACCACCTGGCTTAAGTTGCTTTTTGGTGGTCCATAAGATAATTTTTCCAATGACACAAGCATTAAGAACGTCAGTACCACTAGTCCACATAAACCAGATTGTATCAGTCTTCTTACCGGTAGGCAGTTTTGACTGTAAATTACTCTAACTGACTTGACTTACTTGACAAAGCTGTGACTTTAAACCAAACATAACAGAAGCCATCTTGACACTGACAACCTGACATAATCATCACACACTGTCATTCCATCCTGTGTCCAGTATAAGTATCACATGTATTCAGCAATCTCTTGTGTTTATTACTGCCTGAATGTGGACCATGTTCCGCCCGTCCCACCGGTGTTTGCCTGCTTCCCTACATAGAGGGGTGCATGACATGACTTTGTGCTTGCCAGAAGATTTGCCCCAAGCCGGCCAGGTGAGGGCGTGGTTATGCTAGCTGGTGTGTTGTGATTGGACGTTGATGCCGTGATTGACAGGTCAGGAAATTGCTTGATGTCTTTGTTTGTACCTGTATTGAAAAAAAATTCTTAGAATACCTCATCTAGTTGTGAGAGTTGTGCTTGCAAAAAAATGTGGCTATGTTTAGGTTGATCATAATTATGACAATCCTTTAATTTAATGTAATTGATTTGTCCTCAAAAGATGCAAGGATGTAAGTGATGTTTCATTTTCTGATTATCATATATAATATTGATTTCATAATACATGATTGGACTTGTTACATGTGTTAAGAGATAACTTAAAAGATGTATTTGTAAGCTTTTGGAACTGATGACTTTTATCATTCATTCCGGATTTAGATTTGCTTTCAACAACAGCACATCAACAGATTTCCTTTTGATAAACCTATATCTATAGTTGATCAGCCAGCTTACATAAAGTCGTCATTGAGTAAAGTACTACATTTTGTACTTATGCAACTACATCCTTGCAGCAGGTTCACAATACAAAGATAGAATGATCTTTTTCACTTCACTCCCACCAGGTCCATTGCACAGGATGTGTCCAAGCTGAAGAGTCTGGGAGTCACACATGTGCTGAACGCTGCGCACGGAGCCATCGATGTGTCAAAGGTCACAATCCCTTTCTTAAAATTTCAATTCTTTCATTACTGATACCAGCTTGCTAGTACATGTACATTAAGCCCCTGTCACACATAGTCGACCATGGTCTTCCAGCCTTCTCCAGACTATGGCTGGGAGTTAGCTGTGAGCAAGGTTATCTGTGATTGAGAGTTGATGGCTAGGTTGCCTTCTAAGTCTTCAAAAATTGTTTGTGCCAGCTGACTATAACTTTTGATATATCAAAGTCAGGAAAGTCATATTGCTGCTTGGATACAATCAGAGGAGCAAACTGGAGCATGAATAGGATGGATTCCGGACTACTTTCAACCCAGCGCCAACCTTGGTTGGGGAGTGGTCAGGAGCAAAGTTTTGTTAATTAGGACATGGATGTGTGACAGGGACTAAATGTATTCTTCTCTTAAAAGTACTGACAGAAAATGACGTAAACATTTCAAGCATGTAAGAACTATACACACTGCCTTGTTTTATTTCCAAATACAGGAGTATGAGAAAGTAGGTATTGAGTACCTAGGAGTCCCTGCTGATGATGTCCCCACATACAACCTCAAGCAACACTTTGAACCTGCTGCAGCCTTCATCAATAATGCAGTAAAGAAAGGTACGTCTCAGACTGTTTCTCTCAAACTGCTCAAACCTCAATGCATTTACATGTGTTAATTGAACATGTATGTGCCTGATTTTAAGGGAGTCTGTTCACCATTTATGCTTATGTCCCAATTGTTTTGGTGCCTATAGGGGGGTGTAGTCCCAAAGCCACAAATCTGTCCCAGTGGACTGCCGGGTACTGGGGGTTACTTCTTGGTGTTTGTACGATTATCTCACAGTGTCTATTTGATTCTGGGTGACTTGATTTAAGTCCAAGTTAAAATGATTCGGGTCCTGGCCGAGTCCAAAAATAAGCCGGTGACTGCAGGGTGTCCCATGGGGCCATGTAGGAGTCACTTTCGAAAGTGCAAAAAAAAACAGCCTGTCAACTAATTGGGTTCTAAGCATTGCTCACACACCATCAACAAAACAAGTATCAAAGAAAGGAATAAGTTAAGTTTATTATCGCCCTCTAACTTTAAACTGGGCGGTGTCCCTGTGGTGTAGTAGTCTGCTCTTCTGTTACTTATCTGGTTCTGATTACTTGGAACCCGAAGGCCCGAGTTCAACTCCCAGGTAGGACACCTCTGGACAAGAGGCGCATTGAGTCATACCAAAGACTTCATAAAAATGGTACATACTTATGAAACACTATGGAAGTTAAACTGTTACACACACTCCACTGCCAGTGGACTAGCCCCCTGCTGCAGTGATTGCACCACAGTTTGGCCCAGGGCTATGAAACGGGGATGGGCACCGCCCTATACACCTTATGGTGTGGAAGGATTTTAACTTTTTAACCAACTAACTTTAAACTCAATGTGTAAGATGATGTTTTCCAAAAATCATTATACATTCTGTTCTGTTCACCATACAGCTCTTTACATTAGGTACAGATTTCTGGTTTTGTATCTACAACTCCTTTCCACACATTAGGTAAAGTGTTGGTTCACTGTCACGTGGGGTATAGCCGTTCCCCCACCCTGGTCGCTGCCTACCTGATGTTGTACCAGGAGCTGACGGCCCAGGAGTCCATCACACTCATCCGCGGGAAGAGGTAACGATCACCAGACTGGAACTCGAGGGACGGACTATGAGCCATCACAGGAGTGTGTGCAATAGTACTGAGTCAGCTCAAGGTGTCACTTTTGTGGCAGAGACTGTCATTTACAAATAGAACTGTTAAGCCGTAGCCAATGCTGTAGGGCTGATGTGAATTAGGTGTTTTATTGGCAAACATATCGGTTCAAAATGTTTTCTTGGAAAATCACACCAAATTTTAAGTTGAATTGGGACCAGTGCCTTTCTTTAATCAACCCACGGCAGTAAAAAGCAATGCTATTTTAGCACACCCTCTGATTGTTCCTAGTTTGTCCGTAAAGCGGGTATCTCACTAGACTGCGGCACGTTGTCGACCTCACTGCGACTTCAAAATGGATTCGTGTTACCCTTGACTTTATATCACCAAATCAAGTCGATCCAAGGGATCCCATCACAAAGGGAATATCATGCAAAATGTATGTCGACTAAGTAGGACTAAAAAGACAACACGCAAAGTGTGAAAAGTTTTTTTTATGTATGAAATTTGTTGAGCGCTCTCGTATTGCTCGATGGCAGCAAGGTTGCCAATGTCCGGTGAGATACCTGCTTAATGGTACCTATGGTAATTTCTACATGTGTGTGTGTGTGTGTGTGTATTAACAGGTAAAGTGCTGGTGCACTGTCAGATTGGGTACAGTCGCTCCCCCACCCTGGTGGCAGCCTACCTCATGCTCTACCACGAGCTCACAGCCCAGGAGGCTATCAGGCTCATACGGGGGAAGAGGTACATATAGAATACAACATGGGGTATTCCGTATCACCCAAGGTACCAGCCTGAAGCAGAAATTGTAACAGTCGCACAGTAGCTCTTCTTTTACTAAATGTACCATAGAATTATCCCATTGACTCATACATTTAGCTGTAGTGTCAGTAGGTTCTTATCCGCTGTGTCTATATCATGGCATTGGAAGGCAGAACCCATCCCTCTCCTTCCATGACTTTTTACAAAGTGTATCTCTCCCCAACCAAAGTCAGGTAGTCATTTTACACCTAGCCAAATTTCAAACAGTCGACTGGCCTCCAGGACAACTGCCAAGAGGAATGGTCCAAACTTTGGAGAGTCCAATCCCTTTGTTGGAAAATGGTTATGGTAAACTCTAACCATTATAATGTATAGGTAGACTGTATACCAACACTTTCATGCTCATATTAGTCAGTCTGAGACTTTGTGCTGTTGTGCTGTCTTTCATTTATTTAGCCCCTACAAAAAGTTATTGATTTGAGGGGTGCCCAGAGCCATCACCTTTCACAATCATACAATACAAAACTTTGTACTGATCAAGTTTTCCTGTTTTTATAGATTTATTGGTCCAAACGACGGCTTCCTTCGTCAACTGTGCGAGTTTAATGACCAACTAGTGGAAGAGGGAAGACTTGAACTGCCCTGAAGTCTCTACAACAACTGCCATCACTGACCACTGTGGTTTGAATCTCAACAATCCCTACATGTGGTCCTTTGTACCAATAACTCTTTCACTTCATCTGTGATCTGTACATGTATCATAATGATTATGTTGTCAACAAAACTTAGCTTTTCTTTTCATATATTTCATTTCATTTGATATCATTACAAACTCAAACTTTCTTTTTGTTTGCTCAATTATAAGTAATGGTAATATTTATAGCATATACATGTACATGTACATTTAGTTTTAGGCTGTAGTTTAGTATGTAAAGCTGTAGTATATTTCATCTGATACAATTGGTATTGTTGTAGTCTCTAAAATCACTGGGTATGTTTTTACATGGATGTGGTTTGTGAGGTATTGACAGATATTGTTTGCCATCAATCACCGACATTTCAAAGCCTTTAGTTACATTTTACCTTAAATGTTACATTTCTGAATCTTTAAAGCTTATTCTTAATGTACATTCTTGACGGCTAACACATGGTCTTTTAAATGTTACTACCATGAGCAAGAATTCATTTTACTAGTTTTCACAACAAATGTTCAATTTGGTGTAAGATAATAGATCTAACATCCTTGTTTAAATTTCCTTGGTAAGATAGATACTGTTGCTGTCCTTAATGAGGTAATCATCAAATTCGCCACATCACATTTCAAAGTCATTTGTCCCTTTTAACCCTTTATGAGGCACTTAAAGGAAACAAAGTGTTGTAATTGCTCTTTAGATCAGATCTGGCTACCAGTCCAAATGTTATAACAGAAGTACTGAGCTTTAAATGTTTTGTGGAATAAAATATTTTGGCGTTGAAAGTGTTTGTCTGTCAACAGTGTGTATACATGAACACATTTAAGCTAGACTGGGCTAGGAATAAGAAAACTGTTAATTTAGATGTAGGGTCCAGTTTGCTGGTCACTGCCTTCGGGCAAGTGAGGAGATTATCTCCTCACTCATTCTGTGGAGGCCCCGGGGAAAAACACGATCCAGAAGGCTGACTTTCCCGAGGGTTCTATCTAGAGACACCTCAATTCACATGGAAGACCTAAGTGCGGCCATGGCAGATAGACTGGTGTGGTAGAAAGTCGTGCATGGACTTGCCCCGTCCCCCCCGGGGGTCGACCAATGATGATGATGAGATGTAGTACAATATACAACGTATTCCTAACTGGGAATGACTTCAACTGTTAGTGAAGTTTAGTATAGTCAAACCTCTCACTCACACACTTACAAAGACAATGGTCATAATGTCACATGAGTAACAAACTGCATGCCTACACGACTTTAAAGTGCATGTGTCACCAATAACACTTAAGGTAACGGTTCCTGACTACAAGCAACCAGGGATCATTCAATAAACATAGACGTTTGAACAGAATACACACCCTTCTGATGTTATTCAACAACGAATCTTACAAATCATACATGTACTTCCAGCCGTTGATTCATGTCGCCAGGTAATCAAGCTGATTTCCAGCTCGTGACGTCATAGTAAACACGGCAGTCGGTTCGAAACCTGGTAGTGCGATTCGCAAACATTCTTTTGAGAAACAGAAAAAAAAATGGAGACCCGCAATTGTATGAAATTTACGATGATTCTGCACAGCGTATTTTGATTTTTTGCGTTTCAAAAGAACGTTGTTCGCGAGTCGCGGTACCAAGTTCCGACCTAGGACCTATGATCAGATTATCTGTTCAGTACCAAGGACAGGTTAATGATAACTGCAGTGATCTTTTATTCCGCTGTGGGGAGCCCTTGTCTGGCAGCTGGAAAGGGCCACCCAGCTGTCTAGGAAATACGAAATTCAATCTTTGTAAAAGCACAGATTCGGAAGTTCTATTCAACTTTCTTGATATAAAAAGTGCTTTTAGAAATGTAGTCACTGTAGAAGTAACCCGAAACAGCCTTTAGTCGGATCGAAATTATCCAGAAGTCAATATCTAGGTCGTTTCTTTACGCTTAATTAATTAAGTTGAAATACGTCATCCACCTTGTCAGTTTTGGCGCCAAAAGTTACCCATAGTCCATTGCGCCCGGACTGCATCTTGTGAAGAAGACGACATGGCGGTGCGGCGGCGGAGGGAGGAATATCTCGTCGGAAATCCGTGCTTGGAGCCGCGGAACGTCAATGTTTTAGGGTGAGACATATTTCACCGTATTGTTTATATGTCTGTGATCGTGTTTTGTGGAGATTAAGTGAAAATTGGATGTTATTTCGGGGAACAGTGAGGATGATATTCCGACGCGGCCTCCGGTGTAGAAATTTATCCTTCAGGCAGTCTTGTCTTCCTCGAAAAACTATCGAACACGTGCACATTTTTATGTACCATCGGCCTCGTTCTATTCTGTAATATTTTACAGAGTAGTTGGTAAAACAATGACCTTTTTTCAGTTACATGAAGATGAAACATTTTCAGGCCGTTAATTTCGCCTTTTTCTTATTCCGTTGTCTCGTTTTTCCCTGGCCTGAAATTCGCGCCACGTGCGCCACGCTGGACTCCATTGTTCACCAAACCTCCCTCACTAACAAACTTCATTTCAATAAAAGAAATGCTACAGGAGATTACTCGTGTTGACCAGTTCTTTTGTCAAATACTTATGAAATTTTATTACAGAAGAAATATACACATAAAATACTTAGTAAACTTTTACCGATAGAAAACTTCTAATGCCGCCGCCAGGCTACCGGAGTAAGCCGCCGCTAGGCAACCGTCGAAGCCGCGGGCGCCGCCCCACGTGCCCTGTCGGCAGCACAAAGGCCCCGCCTGGGCCGTAGGCAAATATGTCACCCCTTCAAATTCACTAAAAGGGGGACGGGGGTGTAGTTCATGTTAAAGCTTGTTGTGTTGTTTTTCCTGTTAAATTGCACATTTCAGATAACCTTTGCATTGTTTTCCTGCTATATTTATTTTAAATGATGTCACTGGTTCATTTTTATTACTTATTTTGGCCACTAATCTTATCTATTATCTTGTCAGTTCTAAAACTATAGCCACCAATTTGAAAGACTGCTAAGTGACATTGATCATAAGTTTGCTACTGAAATTATACTTACAAGAAAAGCCTGAATAATTCTTCATGTTGATATCTACTACTAGACCTTTTTTTTGTAACTAAATTGCTGTGGCCTAATGTCGTTTCGAACTTAATTATAGACTTGAACTAATGGCCCTGTCATTGTGACATTCATACGCAGAAAATTTCTTATAAGGGAAAAAAAGGACATTTGTAATTCTATCATTATTACTGATTTATCTAGTTATATTACACTAAAGCAACATTTTATAATAGACAAGCAGCAAGATAAATCCGATATCAAGATCGGAACATTTTTTATGTCTGCAGGTTTTATATAACACTGCAATTTATTCGCAGCTTCGTGTTGTCTTGATATTCTTACGATGACGTATGCAATATTAGGGCCCGGAAATTGGATTTTTAACGTCAATTGATTTCTATACATAAGTCCAAACTACACTATAACAATGTATAGCAACACCCATTATGCAAAAATACTACATCGTTCGTTGTGATGTGAGAACTTACTAAAGATAGTTGACAGGGTTTTTGTAGGCTTGCGAAACTAAGGGATCATCAAGCGGCATGTTTCTGTGTGGTTTTAAAAGCCCAAAGGTATTACGGAAATATGCTTAACAGTATTAATAAATGTCAGTAGCAAACAAAATTCAGCATTCTTGTTATATTTCCTTTTTTTGGCCCTATATTGCTTTAGTTGCCTTCAAATTTTTAGGGGAAGTTGTTCAGATGTGACAATGTTGTCTCTGTGTTCCATTTTCTTCAAACTTTCTCTGGTCTTGTTGCAGATTGTCGTCCAACACAGCATTGCTGCCAACTCCAGCGCAAGGAATAGTCTCTTCCTGGAAGATAGGAGTTAAACAGTTAAGTTGTTCATTGTTCTGGCTATATCTTCTTGAAATGTATGCTTTTTAAAGTTCCCTGTATGCAAAAATAAAGCTGTTCGCCAACTGAAATAATTGGACTTGCTTTTCCAAGTTGATTGTACAGAATTTCTGTTATCGAAGAGTAAGAGAGCTGAAATCGACTCACTACTGCTTTTTTTAAATCTTAGATTGAATTGTTCCTTTGTAAACTAAGATAGTTTAAAGGAAAAAAGTTTTGCAATGGTTTTAAATTCACCGCGATATCTGCATTTACAGTAATTCTTGAAAAAGACAAAGAAACCGGTCGAATACACTGTCATTTTCCCAAGAACATTTGATGCATTTACAGTAATTGTACCCGTTTGTAAATTTATTAATATGTTGAGGTATGACACTTTTCTCTTTTCATTTAGTGAAATGTATCCAGACAGGTGACAACTGACAGCCGATGGGATGCAGAGAAGATTTTCTTCGACAGTTAAGTTGTTTTATGTTGTTGACTGTACACTTACTCTCTAAGCAATTACCTTCGGAGTTTCAGGGCTCGAAATACTGGGTGCACGTGCACCTGATTTTTGAACTCTAGATTAGCTTTCGTTGCAGTCCTTCCCACTAGCGGGTCCGGTTCTTAGGTTGGGGGAAAGTATCTGCTTGGGATCCTGTGACCGAAAGTCACACATTCTTTTTTTGTCCTTTTATATCATTTCATTGTGCATGATTTTTTGGGCTATGTATCAATGTACAGGGCTCCAAATACTGGGTGCATGTGTAGCCTCTGTAAGTCCATTGCAGGCTTCTCTGACGGCGATTTTTCAACTTATCAGGGACAGATTCTTTAGGTGGCCTTATCTGCCTGGGATCCTGTAACTGCCGCGTGGAAAGCCTGCGCTTTGTCAGCTTCAGCAAAGTCTTTCAAAGGGCCAATAATGTTACCGCAAGAAGCAATTCAAATGTTACATTGCGCAAAGCGAGGCATGCTTCCTGGCAAATGATTATCATGTTGTCTTCAAAGTCGTCTTACAAATTTTCTCAAATGTGGCCTAATTTTTCTTACTATTGCTGATATCTTGTGAATTCAGCTGTCGTAGCTTAGAGATCTTAGAGGTGGGATTTTTTATTACAGAAAAGGGTTAGATTATGATCAGCCATTGTTTAGCGCAGCGAAAGTATTGCAGCTTTCTCACGCTTTTGTGAGACATGTTTCTTTGCACAAAAAGCCTAGGATCATTATAGGAAAACTTGTGAAAGGTGTGTTATTTAGGTGTTCGCAAGTCTGTCATGTTTTGAAAAGACATCCCGGCAACCGTTTATATAGAATGTTACGAGTCGCTGCTCAAAAGGGCGTGAAGATTTTCCTGGGCTGGTCGTTGTTTATTACGGGAAGTTCGCACATCCATGCCAAATGATGATAAGTGTTTTTTGATAGGCTTTTGCTGAAAGCGACAAAACACAGTCGTTCCACACAGCGGTCACAAGATCCCAAGCAGATACGGTCCCCCAGCCAAAGATAAATTGCTTTGTTGAAATCTGGATAGAATTACAATTTGAAGTTCTTAAGAGAGGCAATCATGTGAAAGTAGAGTTTTGCTGACATTGAACTTTATTTTATGTGGTTCACCCAAATTTTTTTGGGGTTGGGTGCCTTCATAAAGAAGGTTATATTCTGTTGCTGTTAGTAGTTTGAAAGCAGGCTTCTTGTCTTGCTTGACTGTTAACTGTTGTACCAGGCCAATTTTTTTTACTGTCATGTAAATTTCGTTTAACAAAGGTGCAACAATCCTAGAAAATTTTGAGCTTCATTTTGGTGGTACACTAAGCTTAGTTTAATGACATTTCTTTAAATTACAAAAAGGTTTCAGGCTAGGCATGGGCCTAAGGCTGCACCAAGTAATTTTTATGGATGATGTCCTTTGGAGACCCTCAATCTAATGCGAGAGCGCGAAAAAAACAAGATGCCTAGATTTGAAATATGATAGTCGACGACACATGTTAGGACGAAAATTGAATGAGAGAACACAGTGTAACAACTAACAATTCTTTGATCCATCATGAAAAAAAGCAATAATTTGAAAAAATCAGTAGAAGTTGAACAGCAGTTGTTGTCCTGTCCTGTTTCTTTCCATATCCCATTGATTTTGCAGGCCTAGCGCCTGCAGAAACATATTAAATGAAAAAGGAACTATTTGGCCATAGTTACAGGAAGCGCAATTTCTTGGTTTTTTTCTTCGAACAGACCAAGATCAATGCGCGCGCGGACGTCATCCATAAAAATTACTTGGTGTAGCCTAATATTCACTCACAAGCTACACTTGTGTATACAATCAATCTAGCACAACAAAACACAGAATAAGTCAGCATGTCATATACGCAGTCTGTACTGAAAATAATGAGGATTTAGGCATCCCTACTTTTAGGCAGAAGTCCATGCAACTCGGCCTGGTTGCTACTTTCACAATGTTTACAGAAAGTCTGCTTTATATATAGGGGTATTTGTAAGGCTGATATTATGGAGATCTTTGCTGGAATCTAAGCTCTGTCTATATCTTTACATGCACATCATAATGTATTTATGCATTTGTTCAGATGGTGTTAATTGAATTGTAAGGCTGATTTTATTGATTGATTGTAGCTAAACTAGTGTTGTGTCATTTTCCATTGCCTATGTAATGTATTGTAGCATTTGACAAAAAATGCTGCTCGGAACTGGTGAACTTTCCGACTTGTTGTAAAACCCGTTATGTCCTACCAATACACGTCAGCATCAAAGTTCACAAGAAAAAAGGGAGGCACAGTTGTACGAGAGAACCGCGAGTTTCTGTCACACGCAAATTCGGAATCAATGTCTATTTGTTGTACCCTTGAATAAGTTCTCTACGCACACAATGACTTGTGGTTCTGTTACTGACTTTTCCCTGCTGTTTGTGTTTCAGGAAATGCAAGGTGTAAGATGGACGTCGTGCAAACTGTTCAGAGACACATGCCGTATCTTCAGAAAAGACGCTGTAGCAGCATACATATTAAGGACCTCTAGAAGATAGATTTTAATCGGACAATTTTCAGTACTTCATAATGAATGTTTGTATCACATAAGGGTTTGCCGTAAAACCACAAAATACGTTAGCATTATCTCACTGTACTTGTCGGAATTTCGTTGTAATGGTTCGAACGCGTGTTCACTTTGCATAGATTATATAATTCATTCTTCGTAACCAATATAGTCACATTTGTACGGACATATTAAGTAAAACTGCAAAGAAATGTGGACTTTGTCGGAATTTAGTTGTAATGTATGAATCCTATAATTTATGTGGTAAATGTAAAAAAGCTTGCAATTTGGTACTGAATGTAAAGACGGCTAGAAGTTGTTTGTACTTGTTGAAATAAAGAGTTTTGATTGATAAATGAACTAGGCTGGTTTCTATGTTTATAGGAATTGCTATTCCTGTAAACATGACCAGTGTAGTTCATGTTAAAGCTTGTTGGGTTGTTTTTTTCCTGTTAAATGGCACATTTTAGATGACCTTCACTACCAAAAATGCGTTATTTTTTCTCTTCATATAATCCATGAAAGAGGAGAGAAAAAAACAATTTAATAAAAACAAGAAATTTAGACTTGGTAGAAAAACTTGCCAAGAAAGTTTCTTAATAGAATTTGGAAAGTGTTGCAATTTTTCTTTAATATAAGAAAGTTTAAAAAAAAGTATTCTTGGTAGTGTTTGTTTTCCTGGTATATGTATTTTAAATGATTTCACTGGTTCATTTTATTACACATAAGGTCACGCCAATTTATTATCTTGTCAGTTGTAAAAGTAGCCACCAATTTATAAGATTACTGGCATTCTTTATAAGTTTAGTACTGAAATTATAGTTAAAGAAAGGTGAATAATTTTTCATGTTAATATGTAGACCTTCTTTTATGAAACGATTAAACTGGTGTGGCCAAATGTCGTTTAAAACTTAATTATAGACTTGTCACAGTTGTGCAGAAACATCTTTATTTGGTTGCAAACCTAAGCCAATTCTAAGCGGCATTAGAAGTTTTCTATCGGTAAAAGTTTACTAAGTATTTTATGTGTATATTTCTTCTGTAATAAAATTTCATAAGTATTTGACAAAAGAACTGGTCAACACGAGTAATCTCCTGTAGCATTTCTTTTATTGAAATGAAGTTTGTTAGTGAGGAGGGGTTGGGGAGTGGAGTGAGGGGTTGGGGAGTGGAGTGAGGGGTTGGGGAGTGGAGTGAGGGGTTGGGGAGTGGAGTGAGGGGTTGGGGAGTGGAGTGAGGGGTTGGGGAGTGGAGTGAGGGGTTGGGGAGTGGAGTGAGGGGTTGGGGAGTGGAGTGAGGGGTTGGGGAGTGGAGTGAGGGGTTGGGGAGTGGAGTGAGGGGTTGGGGAGTGGAGTGAGGGGTTGGGGAGTGGAGTGAGGGGTTGGGGAGTGGAGAGAGGGGTTGGGGAGTGGAGAGAGGGGTTGGGGAGTGGAGAGAGGGGTTGGGGAGTGGAGAGAGGGGTTGGGGAGTGGAGAGAGGGGTTGGGGAGTGGAGAGAGGGGTTGGGGAGTGGAGAGAGGGGTTGGGGAGTGGAGAGAGGGGTTGGGGAGTGGAGAGAGGGGTTGGGGAGTGGAGTGAGGGGTTGGGGAGTGGAGTGAGGGGTTGGGGAGTGGAGTGAGGGGTTGGGGAGTGGAGTGAGGGGTTGGGGAGTGGAGTGAGGGGTTGGGGAGTGGAGTGAGGGGTTGGGGAGTGGAGTGAGGGGTTGGGGAGTGGAGTGAGGGGTTGGGGAGTGGAGTGAGGGGTTGGGGAGTGGAGTGAGGGGTTGGGGTGTGGAGTGAGGGGTTGGGGTGTGGAGTGAGGGGTTGGGGTGTGGAGTGAGGGGTTGGGGTGTGGAGTGAGGGGTTGGGGTGTGGAGTGAGGGGTTGGGGTGTGGAGTGAGGGGTTGGGGTGTGGAGTGAGGGGTTGGGGTGTGGAGTGAGGGGTTGGGGTGTGGAGTGAGGGGTTGGGGTGTGGAGTGAGGGGTTGGGGTGTGGAGTGAGGGGTTGGATGGATGGAGGGAGGGGTGGATGGATGGAGGGAGGGGTGGATGGATGGATGGAGGGAGGGGGTGGGGTCTGGATGGATGGAGGGAGGGGGTGGGGTCTGGATGGATGGAGGGAGGGGGTGGGGTCTGGATGGATGGAGGGAGGGGGTGGGGTCTGGAGTGAGGGGGGAGGGGTTGGATGGATGGAGGGAGGGTGGGGTGGATGGATGGATGGAGGGTGGGTGGGGTGGATGTTAATGAAAGACTCGACACACTTTAACATGAACTAAGCTGGTCCAAGTATGTTTACAGGAATAACTTCAAAGTAAAACCCAAAAATCCTCCTAAATCATCTCCTTCTGATATAACACAAGAGTTTATGATCCAGTCTTAAGATTTAAATGACACTTTCTGTCTAGTCAAAAACCGATCCAAAGTCTAGTGCCATATAGTTTCTGAACATTAACTTAGTAAGTATCCTTGCTCAAACTATGCGCCACCGTTGACATTGTTTGGGGATGGTTGATGGTTTTGACAGAAGTGTTATTTAGTCTTCACACTTGATCAAGTACTCTCATATTACAGCAGAAGGACACAATTCAGATGAATTCCTGGCTTCTACACATTCCTACAAGCATATGCTTACCAGCCTAGCTCATTTATCGTCATTTAACCTTAACTTTTTGGCATTTTCTTCTTCATGTAAAATCTTCACAAATAAACAATATTATACAGTCTCGGTACACACCATCAGCTTAGTCTAACAATATTGCTGAATATAATACTTTTCAATTGCTACATGGTTTGTCGTGTGCATTCGTAGTACAAACATCAAAGATTCTAACACAACAGTTCTTCTACATTACAGAAAGTTGACAGTCTCGGTAAACAACATCAGCGTAGCCCAACAATATCGAGAACAATACTTTCGAAATTACTACAAAGTTCGTCGTGTGCATTCGTAGCACAAATAGCAAAGATTCTAGCACAACAGTTCAACATTACAGAAAGTTGACAGTCTCGGTAAACAACATCAGCGTAGCCCAACAATATCGAGAACAATACTTTCGAAATTACTACAAAGTTCGTCGTGTGCATTCGTAGCAAAATAGCAAAGATTCTAGCACAACAGTTCAACATTACACAAAGTTGACAGTCTCGGTAAACAACATCAGCGTAGTCCAACAATATCGAGAACAATACTTTCGAAATTACTACAAAGTTCGTCGTGTGCATTTCGAGCACAAATAGCAAAGATTCTAGCACAACAGTTCTTCAACATTACACAAAGTTAACGGTCTCGGTACACAAAATCAACTTAATCTAGAAAAACAATCTTTGCTCCTTAATTATACCTGTACAGTTATATAATACCACCATGTGAAACATGTACTCTACAATAGCGGATACTTCTTTATCTGGAACGTCAACAATCTCGATCTAGACATACATGTACAGCATTTTGAACATTGCTAAGAAAAAGGATGACCGACATATATATTCAAAGTTTTCATTACAAATTATCTATCGATGACTGTAACATTTTATATAGAGATCTTTATTGACAGAAACGTCAAAACAGAATACTCAATGGCAAACGTATATCTCCAACAAAGATTTGGACCAACAGTCAGCTGTGTGTAAGATACAATAAGCGCACACCCACTAGATATAACAAGCTGCCTGCTCACGAGAAAATGTGTTTACTAAGTTTTGTACAATGAACGCAGTGGAAAATGAAATACATTTTATCTTCTAAGGTCCTCTATATGATGCCGAACGAAGCAAATTATATAAAACAGCTTCTATACATTCTCCTACCTTTCACCATTTGAATAATTTACACAAATCCATCTTTCTACTAGAATCAATCAACCCACTTACGATAAAAAACGTGGGTCACTTCATTTTCCACTGCCTTCAAACCCAACCATAGTCAACCATAGAACTTTCACAGTAGACTAGATAACTTCTTCGATTTCCATGTATCTCCATGTACCTTTGAGCATGAACTTGCAATAAAAATATTATCATGTGAATGATAAAAACACTTCGAATGTAAATAAAGGCCTTGACTTGACATGACTTGTATCCCGTGTCGCAGCAAATTTTCAGACTGGAGTCAGGTCTTTCCCGGCCAGAAGAAACTCTTCTCTACATCCCATCGGCTGGAGTCTGTTGCTGTCGCCCGTCTAGATACATTTGACTAAATGAAAAGAAGAAAAAAGTGTCATACCTCAACATATTGATAAATTTAAAAACGGTTACAATTATAACATGGGGTCCCATAACTTCAACAGTACCACAACTTTGAACGAGTTTTGCTTTGTCTTATTATGCAGAAGAGAGACATGTTTGTTTCTATCCACTAGTGTGCTGAATAAAAATGCTGAGAACCCAACTTTCTGCATATAGCAGTCGTCTGAATGAAACACAGATTTCTGTACACGGATTTTTGCGCCACCAGGAAAATAAAACAATGGCTTCGTTCGATGCAAGGTCATTGCGTAATGGCAACTCTTACATAAAGAACTGTAAACAATCTTTACACAAACTTTCCTGTTTTACACATGAGGCATAAAGCTCCACAAAACACACAAGAAATGTCGGTGCTTGTTAGTTTATGTCGCGATTAAACTTGTCTTAAATAACGAAATAACGGCGGCTTTGAATGCCCTCCCCCCCTTTACGTCGCGGCCATTCCTTTGACCACGATTCGAATGTGATGCAGCTACAGTGTTGACATTTCACGGTCTCCTTGTCTAAATCAAGTACTAGTTAGTGCGACTCCAAAACGGCAAATCTTATTAATCTAGCTTGAAACACGTCAGGTAAACTTGCATTTGATAAGTTCCCGTCGGCAGGCTTGCACATGGTTCCACAAGTACAAAATGTAAACGCATTGTTGTTGCAAACATGTATTACTAACCTAACCCATACCCTGTATCAGAAACACGAAGTTTATTGAATGTAAATGGCGAGTTCTCATTGCTTGCTTAAAAAAAAATCATGAATAGCAAGCTCTAAAAACAATTGATGATGTTTGAAATATGTCAGAACTTTGCACTGGAAAAACAAGATTTGCCGCATACTTTCTGGTCGCATGTGGTGCCGTGCCGAATGCAAATGTAACCATTCAGTTTCCGGTGTAACAATGCGGCATACCAAAGAACGGATCGTCAACGTTGACATGGCTTGGAACGCAACAAGTGGCGTAAACAGTTGCTAAGTCACAGCGGTGGCGACTTACGAACGGTCAAAAATTATTTACTACAGGGAAGCTGAAGTTAGTTGACACAAAATTATTCCATCTGTTTACTTTGTGCCGACAAATTAAAGAGAGACAAAGGTATTTGTATGCTAAATTTGTAGTACCCTAATTAGAATGGAACAATATGGAACGCTATATTCATAACATTTTTCTGGTTTTACCGATTGTAGATCATGCATGGACGATGTAAAATCAAGTCGACAACAGAAAATCCTTAAACACCGCCACTCTAATTTATCATTTGTCAAAACGCAACACTTTTCAGTCAACCGACACTGGTGCGATGCGATGTCAAACTTATAAAAATACGTTTGAAGTTATGGGGGACCCCCCCGTTAAGTTAAGCAAGACTCAAAATAATCTATCTTAGTTTACAAAGGAACGATTCAATCTAAGTTAAAAAAAGCAGTAGTGAGTAAAGTTGATTCCAGCACTCTTACTCTTTGATAAAAACAATTCTGTACAGTCAACTTGGAAAAGCAAGTCCAATTACTTCAGTTGATGAACAGTACTATTTCTGCATACAACTTTAAAAAGCACAAATTTCAAGAAGATATGGTCAGAACAATGAACAACTTAACTGCTAAACACGCGTCTTCCAGGAAGAGACTCTTCCTTGCACTGGTGTTAACTGCAGGCTGGAGTTGGCAGCAATGCTGTGTTGCATGACAATCTGCAATAAGACCAGAGAAAGTTTGAAGAAAATGCAACACAGAGACAACATTGTCACACCAGTGAACCAGCTATCATCATTTGATTGGGTCAAATGCTGGTCACATAAAAATTTTTGCTCTGACATCTAGGAAGGCATGGTACAATAGCGACCCCTAGCGCACTGATGTTACAAAATTTGACTATATTAAAAAACGCGGCCGAAATCCGATCAACAGGTATTACTAAGAACTTTCACTCTTTCCCACACTAAAGCAAAAGTGATGCCGCGAACTATGACCTCATGTACGTCGTCATAACAATCGATGTGAACCGGTTCCGTAACAGACTACCTCGCAAGAGGGTTCCGAAAAAAAAGGAACAAAACCGTTGAGGAACATTTCATGTTTACAAGAAAAAAGGCTCACTTTGCTGAAACGGTTCAAACCGTTTTCATTTTCTTTTTGTCGCGAACAGGGCTTAAGTGATTCAACTTTGAAACATAATCTACTTTAGGCAAATAGTCATGCAAATTTTCTTAGACTTCCAATGTTTCACTCTTAACAGATTAAAGGAACATTCCACACCAGAAGCGGGTATCATATTCATCAGAGACTAAATTGTTATGCTTGAATCCAGCTTGTCTTGTCAAATTTACCATACGTTGAAGCCTGAACTCAGGGCAAACATTAGTGTAATAAATAGCGATCAACTTCTTGAATTCCCCAAAAGACCTTTCCAACAATGCCAAGATTTCAATGCTTCTTACAGTACTTCAGGAAAGGTCGATGGTACTTCAGCGACTGTTTCTTTTTCATACAAAAAACCTCTAAGATCTCTAAGCTACGACAGCTGAATTCACTGAAGATATCAGCAATAGAAAGAAAAATCAGGCCACATTTGAGAAATTTGCAACATGACTTTGAAGACAACAATTTGAAGAAAACAACAGCTAAATTCACAGAAGATATCAGCAATTGAAAGAAACATCAGGCCAAATTTGTAGCATGCGTCACTTCACGTGGGCTTTGTGCAACGCAACCTTTGAATTGCTTCTCGCATTACTGTGAATTACTTCTCGCGGTAAAATTAACTGGCCCTCGAAAAACTTTCTTCATCACCACAGGCCCTTATAATTATATATATAAGTTGAAAAATCGCTGTGGGAGAAGCCTGCAACGGAGGCTACACATGCACACAGTATTTAGAGCCCTGTACATTGATGCGTAGGCCAAACAAATATGCACAATGCAATGATATAAAATGTATAAAAAAGAATGTGTTACTGATCTAAGGTAGCACCCACGACCACCCACGACCACCCCCCCTATTTGTATCATTGTGTGAATAGTGCAGCGCATCTTAACCACGGACCTGATCCTGACTGGACCTAACGTTTCGGTTCAAGTCCAAAAAAAACTGAATGTCTGGAAATAAGTCCGGACTTAAAAAATCTCTCACTTATACTCTCCTTTTTGTCTTAAACCCTCCTGAGATGGTGAAATTTAAACTGGAAAGATATGAAAACATTGCTGTTTTTGTGTTTACCACTGACTGTATATAATTTCACATATCAAATTGTATGTAAAATATATGCCAATTTTAAATATCAAAAAATATTTCTAGCAGACATATGCCATGGGTTCAGGTCCAGACCTGGACCTCTGGATCTAAATCCAAACCTTAACCTGAACATGGGTTTAGGTACACAGCACTATGAACAAACAAACATTTTGTACTGAAACAAAGTTCAGCTGCATTAGCGAGAAACCATGGCAGGGGCTCCAAAATCTGATAATGACTTAAATAGGTAAAGACCGAATCACACAACGAAGTTCACATCAATCCATTCATAGCTTTTTGAGTTCTAAAGAACTTGTAGATACTGCATGTCAAACACGAAGACGAAACACATTTTATTTCCCTTTCTACGATCAAGAAAGAAAGAAAGAAAAGCGTTGTTTAAAGAGCCCACCAAATTCCATCCAAACTTCTCCATGTTTACAGACCAAAAGAAAACTATGTCTCCTCTTAACATCATGAAACCCGCACATTACAGAAAAAGTGGGATTTTTAGTCTTCCACTGTCTCGGAAAAGAAGTCAAACCCAAATAAGATAGAGCTAGTATTGAGACTAGAATAGTCACATGCTATATATTGTTACCCATTGTCTGTCCGTCCTTTCATGTTACATGTACTTGCAATTAGCCTACGGGCAAGAACTTGCAATAAACTTGTTTCAACAATGATGTTCAAGGTAGCAAAGCACAGTTTCCAGCCTATGGGCTACAAAGTGACCGACATCGACGTGGATGAAACTATAGTAACGTTAGGCCTTAGGGTACTCAAGAGAAGCACATTTATACACTGAATGGGCAAAATTCCAAATCTCATTCGTACAATCTAAAAGCAGACTTATTTATATCATAAAAACGTACTATCCTACAGTAAACTTTGTGCCTTGCTGGCTTTCACAAAACATTTTAACATGTGGTTCAAGATTTAGGCCGCACTATTTCTTTACTGCTTGATCACGGATTCCGGGAGTGGCATTTAAATACTGTGTGCTCCTACCTTGACACTACCAAACACTGTTACTATTTAATTTTTGAAAAAAAATTCAATTCAATCTTGATCGGAACAAACATGAAAGTCTGAATTGTGATGTTCCCACAAAATATACGCAAATCATCAAATAAGTAAAGAGGTCAAGTATACATTAAAACATATTCATGTTCCTTTGCATTCTCGTCACATCATAAAGTCAATGTATACGAGGAATAGTCTAAATGTTGCTGTACAATATACGGTACCCGATAAGTGAAATTGAACAATATACGGTACACAATAAGTATCACCGAAAACATCAACGTACTGATTAAGTATTGTTTAACAGTTCAACAAGGTAATTGGCAAAGATATTGCTACTGAAAATATGATCTCGACAAAGAAATTGTGAAACACTCACCGGGACGTCTCTTCTAAGTGCAGGTTTTCTTCAATGTTCCTCCCTGTGGCAATAAAACGGTCACAGTAAGTAACAAGTATCAGTTGTAAAGTCATTTCAAATGTTACCCTTTGTGATGTTATGTATCGAAGCAGAATTTTAACAGCTATTTCTAGAACAATAATAACCCCCCTTTATCATTTTTTATGGAACACATTACTTGTACCTCGGCAACCAAGCAATATTAGGGCCCCCGAAAATGGAAATAACAAAATGCTGATATCTTCATAGTAGTGACATCTACTCACTGTTTCGCATATTTGCATACTAACTTCATAAAATACATCAAAAACAACATTGTTTTACTTCTCACTGCTAACAACTTCAAACTTTGATTTTAAGCGCAACAGCACTCAACTTCTTCACCTCAGAGCACAACCTTACAGCAACTTAAAGACATCTCTCAAATACGCATGGAAGGCCATACGTTTTTCCCTGCCCACGTGCGCGTTCATACAGGTGGCGGTACAGCCGGACCGCGCCACGTGGACATATTATAAAACAAAGTTTTGTCGCATTTTTTCTGCCACATATATCATATCAACTCATACCATTCCTACATGACTCGCCACATTAATATAAACGTTATTTACGCACGGAATAAAGTGCAAAATATCCTAACCAAACCGGGAAGAAATAGACATTTGTAAAGCCTGCCTTCCCTTGGAGTTGCCGCTCAATAATAAAAGGCGAAAATAGCAACGCTTACCCACGAATTTCGGCCTTGTTTTCTATGAAAAATGACACTAAATCATAAGGAATTCTATGAATCTATCGACGAAACAGAATTTGTTTTACCTCCATTAAAGAGTTTTCCAGCAATAGGCCGTCCGACGTTCCCTCCAACATTTCCGCCAGTTCGTCAGCTTCCCCGAGGCTGCAATTGCACAAAAAAGGGCCAATTTCTTCGTCCCAAACTATGAGAAACGGTCGTTAAATCCGCAAGACTAAAACACAAGCCCCGCTCTCCCCTCCACGCCGCGTTTTGGCGGGAAAACTGAGGAGTGACGTCACGTACATTCCAACAGGTGTGACGGCCACGTGGAGGGAAACAAAAGACACTTTTCTTTGAGCTTTTCTGCGACTAATATCAACTCATACTTCCTATAATTTTCACACAACTCTCCAAATATATCCAACGTTATGTACGCACATAATAAAGAGCAAAATAGTCAGCCAAATACGAAAGAAATAGACATTTGTAAAGGTTATCGTAAAGACCGCATTTTCCGCTCAGGATTCAGAGAAATACCTTAGGACGTCTTGAAATACACCAAATGACACCAAATTTCACATTCTTAACCTTATGTGGAGGAAACAGTTTGTTGGCTTACCTTGTAAGAACGAGAGTCTTCACCACGCCGTCTGTTCACCACGCCACCTATGTAAAAATTTGCCCGTACGGGACCAGTCCGTACCGGTTCGGACGGGCAGTTCGAACGTCTAAGAGTTCGGGAGATGGACGGGTCGGTCGGTCGGGGCGTACGTTCTTGAACCGTCCGAACGCGTTCGGACGGCCTGAAGTGGTTCAGATTGGCGGTCCGAACTAGTTCGGACTACGTCCGGAACGGCATGGTTCGGACCGGTTCGGTAGCGCTGCCAGCTGCGGGTGGTTCGAACCGGTTCGGCTCCGCCCGGACCGGCGTCGCGGGACCTCCGAACCGGCGTCGCGGGACCCCCGAACTGGCGGTTCCCATAGCAACAAATCACCCCGACCCGTCTGAGGACGCGCATTACGCCGCGGGGAGCCGGTTCGTACGTCTGCGGACTACCACGAACCACCCATTTTTATGGTAACGGAACGCCCCCGAACGCCCGTGGAATGCGTAAATTGGAGCTGTTATGAGGTCGAGATCGCTGTCTACAGAGTTCGGACCGTCTGAACCGCCGGACGGCCGTTGCAAAATTGAAAGAATCTGAATACAGATCTCTTTGCGGCGGCTATAGATCAACTATCAAGGAGGGTTTGAAGTGACGTGATTTGCGAAACCCAATGAAGCATTTGATCGCCAGCACAAGCTAAAATTCGCTGGATTTTTGTTGACATTTTTAAAACGTAATTGTGGTTGCTTTGTGCATTTGGGGGAAAGACTTATATATAGATTTACAGTAAGTTCATCATCCAGCAGATTAAACATTGTTGAATGTAGCAACCTCTTCATATCTCCTAACAGACCGACGGAAAAGAGCAAGCGAACATTATTCATGCCGACATTGGCACGTAATCCCAGCGGCGGCGAGAGTTCATTGACCCCATAAGAAGGCGAATCCATAGAGAAACGGCAAATATTTTATTGATGACACGTATTGCTCTTCATCGTATGAAAGAATCATGTTTAAATTGTTATACTGTATCGGTAAATCAAGTATCATAAAAGATAACTCCAGGAGATCTAAAGTAACATAAACTTTGATGTGTGCTGTCCCCCCTATGTATGAATTTAACTGTCCCTGGTTGATTGAAGTCTCCCGGTCCTTTGGGGTAGCCGTCAACTAGTCCGCTCCACATACAAGTAAGTTAAGTTATTGTTTATTTAGCACGTTCCACATGTGTTATTTTTTGGCACAGTTTGCACATACATTGCCAGGACTACTACTGAGAATAATGTCCTCACACTACTAGTACTTTCTTGATGTGGCTCTCGCCATTTCCCCACAAGCAAGTTGTAAAAATTCCGGGGAAAACAAGAAAATCAAACCATGAGATCGCGAGCATGTGGCCACGCCCAGCGCGCGCGGGCCTACTTTTGAATATCAAAGGCGCGCGACTGTCCATCACTGTCACTCGACTCTGTAGCGTTACCGACAACCACATCACCACTGGGGGCCATACTGTCTTTGTGTAGTTGCGTTTCTATATACCACTTGCATATACACATGTACAGGGAATTTTACGCTCTGGCGACTATTGACAAGAGTGACCCGGGTGTTCTCATGGCACGATCCAAAAAGATAAACAGACTGATGAATGGCAAATCACTTCGTTGTCGGCATACTGCGGCCGTGCCATACCACGCATGTACATGCGATCGTCAACCCGCCAGTCGGGCAAAAGGTTTTCCCTCCCAACCCCGATATCGGGGGCAACCGAGTCCCTTTTCAGCGGAAGTGACCTGACACTGTCGTCACCCCAAGTCACTTCCCAATGAGACAGGCAGACTGTTTACGGTAGGTTGGGGATCGACATGTCGCACTTTGGTTTTTGGAGGGGATGGGAGAATGCGCTATAAATCACATGAGTCTGCTACCTTTGAGCTGACAAGGGCGTGCTAGAATTACTGAATCTCTACTAGATTTTTTTCAGCAGCGCAAAGATGGTGTAAAAATCTGCTAAAAAAGAATCCCTATGGGAAGACATATTGTAGACCTCCGGTGGCGTCAGATTTCTATGTCAGTTAAAGTACGAAGTTAACGAACATCTCGCGAAATAGGTTACGGAATAGATGAACATACAAATGGTTTTGGACATGTTGCGGGAACCAAATAACCATTTTTGTTGGGGCGAAATTTCATTTTACGGGGTGGAGGAAATTATACTATTTACTAGTATCTCACTATCTGTTTTTTTTTTTTAGATGTAACGGAACGTTAATGTTTGCTCAGTGGTTCATTTGAATTGTATAAAGCGTGGACAAGAATTGATTTGGTTCATGCTTTGTTCTATGTACCTGTTCATTGGTGTATATGGATATGTTTGGTACGATCGTTGTAGAGTTGCGTCGTTTACAATATAATTGCAGTGATGAGGTAACATTGCCTGCAATATGTTTTCTGTTGCATTTACATTTATGTGGTCTGTAATAATCTGTAAGTCATTCATTCCAATAGTAGGCCAAGTGTAAGGGTCACAGTAAGGACATCGTTTCAGCTTTCTTTTACTCAGCTTTTCTGTACTTCACAAGCACAGATGGTCGATTTTACACATACGTAAATATATTTCTTGTACAGTATTTCAAAACGTATTTTCTCGACGAGTATGTCCTTATGGAATTACAATTCTACTGTTTTCAGCAACCAACGGAATCTCGAGGGCGATTGCTGACGACAAAAATGTGCCACATGTTCAAGGACGTACAAAAACGTGCCGAAACATACATCTGCTTGGTGATAAGAAGGAAAGCCCCAAGTCATGAGATTGATGATGAGAAGATGGCTTCACAGCAGGGGAACATCCCGGGTCAAAACGGTCTGCCGACTATAGATCGGCGGTGATTTGGCAAGAAACTGCATACTTTGGTGGAATGTCAGGTTGTTGAAAATAATCAGTTTTGACCACGGAAGGTACCGTTGATTTCTTTTATGATTGTATTCAAAATCAAACACCCGAAAGGGACAACAACAGAAAATTATTATGGAAGAGCAACGTTCTCTTCGATTGACGATTTTTTTCTTCTTATTGAGGTTGTATTTCTGGCATCGGCACACCCAACACATTATGAGATTTCCTTGGCCAACGATAACGAACAAAATCTTTCTGCAATCATCGTCTCTTCACGAAACCAAGGAGGTTAAAATACCACCTTGACGAAACTTATGGGCGCCAAAACATGTGCATAACACAACTCCCTCCCCGTGTCCCCTTCCCCGAAGTAGGCCAAAATGTAAATTCTACAGTATCCAGGAAACTGTGATTTTGTTTCATATCCAAATTGAAGACATCCAACTATCATTTCATACTCGGTAGGACTCTTTCACAATATAAAACAGAGTTTCTTACCAGTTTATCCAACAGGAAGGAATCTTGGTAGTTCACTGGACCTTCGGCAAGATGGGTGGGACGGCGTCACAACATTCCACACAAACCTTTGTGTTTCCAGACTGTTTCCATCTCCTAATATCACCTTGACGTATCCTGAGCCACAATGACGGGGTCCAAACTCTCCTATGACACGTCTTATCCATGATACTGTTAGCCTCAGTACTGTTAGCCTCAGTGCAAAGCTAAAAACGCAGCGAAAATCAGACAGGACAGCACGAAACGGTTTACAAGATACAGTTTTGAATTGAAAAGACCGCGACGCACGCGCAATGCAGTTAGTGCAAGTGCTGGAATTCCACATGGTTTCCTCAGGGGAGACAGGCCAATCTCTCCTGCTTCACACCCGCCGAAAATTAGAATAATTGCCGGTCCCGAACTAGCAGTCCGGACGGTTCGGGGAGCACCGTGGCGTGACCTGAGATCGCCATCACCCTGCCGGCCACTGCGCCCGGGCGTAATGTCAAGTAAATCAGTTTTCAGTGTCCTCGGCTGGGCCTTAAGATCTAACTGCAGTACTCTCAGTTAGATATTTGATGCTGAGGGCATGCGGCTAGTTTGCTTCATTTTAAATTCATAACCTTTTGCCTTTGCCTTTTCCGACCATTTTCAATGTCTAATGATTGTTTATTTCGTATCTATCTACTTTCAACATTTTTTAGTTTTGATCTGACTACTTAAGCCCCGAGTATGACAAAAATGTTCAGTGAAGGTCTTGATTCATTTTTCTGACTTTGATCAGGTTTTTTAGAAGTCCGTGCCAAGCCGTATGGCATTACGAAAGAAACAGCGCGCCCGTACAGTAGTAAACAGAAAAAACTTGCTCGTGTGTACGGGAAACTGTCGAGTGTCGTGAAGTTGCTCGGACGTTCATTTCCGCTCAGAACTTGAAAGACTAGCTATTCATTCAGACATTTACTATCATTCCAAGATTCTAAGTCATGGAGATGAATGATATTTCCATTTTCCTCTATAAGTTGTTTGGTGAAAAATCACCGGCTATGTTGTCGCCTCATATCTTAGCATGTTTGTGTACGCGTGTACTCTCGGTGCCTTTACAGTCAGTAAAACTAAATACGCAGCCTTATGATTTGCAATGAACTCCTTGAATAATGAAGTAAAATGTTTGAAGACACATACAGCTGCCACCATCATGGTTTGTGTTTGGCATGTACGATCCAAATATCCTTACTGGAAAACACCATTCCAGACAATTCGATCAATCGAAAGGAGTTTGGATGTACAAGAACTTTGGTATTACCAAGGACATAGGTGTCACTTAATCCATCTGGCCATTGCTTTGATCCTGACTTTGTGTAGCTCTGAAAATTACGAATGGAATAAATACTCTAAGAAAATTTTGCAATATTTGCAATAAACTGTTATGATCTTGTTTAAAATGTTTATAGTAGGTTCAGACTCCACAAGATCGCGCACGCAAGAGCCCCGGTAACCGGACACCCTTGGACCTTAAAATGGTAAGTCGACTATCAATAGGAGAGAGCACAGGATTCTCCTTTCAGCGACGCGTGTAGCGGATATGGACATCTCAATGAACACCCAAGTGTCAAAGACACTCATTTGCGGTGTTCTCCCTTTGTCATCACGGCCCGGCGATGACGGCTTCGTGTGGACGAGAAGGTCAGATCAGGTTAGTGTGGAGTGACTCCGATATCAGCGACGGAGGATGATTTTAAAACGATATAAATGAAGCGAAAGAAAATAGCTGGGGCGATTAAGTAGACGGTAAGAAAATTTGCCTCGTACATATGGTTCGTTCTCAAAATTCTACCCTTAGTCTTAATGACATGATGATTTTCGAAAAATGCACAACATCGGTTGGTGGCTTGGAAGAAACCTTAGCCATGGGGGTATTGCACCCCCTAAAAGCGTCTGTCCGGAGGACATGAATAAAGAAAACGGCCTAAAACCAAGGAGGTTAACCTCCTTGCTAAAACGCAACAACGTAGTTCCGAAAATGTTTAAGTTGGTTGGTGAAGTCAGCTACTCAGATCGTCCAACAGATAAAGTCATATCGCTCCAGTTCTTGTTCGCTAAGGTGGCCAAATTTAGAAACATCCGTTACCGTTCAAGTGTACATTCAAGTAAGACACGGCCGTGACGTTTATTAGATTATATACAAGAAATGAAATAGCCGTTCTAGCTACGTTTTTTTTTTCTGGCTTTCTGATAGAACATGAAATACAAATAAACCACATCGCCGAACAAAATATTTTACATTAATGACTGTATTCTACCTTCTCTCAGCATTTCGATAGTGACCAGATAAAACGTTTCAGTGCAGCAGGACCTAAAGGACTACACAAAAAACAATAACTTTTTTTAGCTGAGAAGAGTTTCATAATTTTCTTATAACTACATGAAACTACATTGAATACATATTTATATTCCTATCGTTAGAAAACTGAAACAAAGGTAGCCGTAAACTAAAGTTTGTCAACCGTACAGTGAAGGAATCTAAGTCATCTATTGTAAGTAGAGGAACAAATATCTACAGGACGTCATTTGTCCTCCAGCCGAGGATGACGTCTACCTAACCCAGTCGAGTGTTCTAAATATGGGAATTGTCGGAAATCTGAGGCACATCGGTCCAGGCCGACTTGTGCTCGGGGGAAATCGGAGCTTGCTACGTCATGTCTTGGCTCATTTGCATACTTGAGAAGCCGATGGAAGCCCGCGGCGAAATTCCTGATCAAAGGCGCGGCGCTCCTCCCTGGCTTTCAGACCGCGGGGGATTATAAACGGGGAGGAACTAATCTCCAAGCAGATCCACACCGGGCGCGAAAATCGTAGTATGCTAGCCAGAGAAGGTCCAGTCAGCCAGAGAGGGTCCAATAGCCCGGTAGGGATCTGCCCTTAGACGGACCTGAACAAGGTTATTAACACGCAATTGTTACCTAATCTCCCCGCAGTCAAACTGCGCTTAGAAAGAAGGTGCGAATTGTGCCGGCGTTCGAAGCCCGGCGCCCGTCATGGGTCAGCTGCGCGCCGTCTCACAGTTACCCGGCAGGTTTGAATTCCAGATAACAATGGAAGCAAGCAGGCGCTGGTGGACGGAAAGAGTCCGCCGTAATTTCCGTGCTATCTGGGAGTTTGAAATTAGGGAGACTCAACTAGATGCCATTCTAGCATGTCTGGAGAGTAAAGATGTATTTGTTGGGATTGCGACGGGCAAGGGGAAATCCCTGTGCTACCAAATTACATTTCGCTGTGTCTGCCGTGAAACAAAACTTGTTTCGATCGTCTCACCGTTACGAGCGCTAATCAGCGACCAAGTAAGGACGTTATGTAGAGACTTCTCGATCCACCGGACGACGCCATGGCTTCTGCCATAACTGAAGACATGACAAACGACAAGACTCGGGTTTTACTGAACTGAATATAGACGCGAGAAAAAGATACAAAGACACTGAAAGATGGCGGTGTTTCGGCGTGGTTTTGCACCGCATCCAAGCGTGAAAGAATGGCCAAAAACAGATTCCAAGTTGGGGTTAAAAAAAGACACACCAAGCATTCACATAAATAAAACGACATTTTAATCAATTATGGTTTAACATTAAGCTAGAAACTAATGGTGCAAATTTGTCTAACGGAAAAGTCTGTATGTCGATACCTTTGCTTTGATGCGTTGTGATCCGGTGTGTTCCCGCACTATTGTATCTGAGGGGAAACTCCCGCTGTGAAATGGCGCGGCCGGCCGGGTTCGTCCCAGATTCGGGGTTGTAAAACGATAATCCCTGCCAATTTTCACGTTGGAGTTAAGCAGGCACGAGGAGGAGTAGAGGCACCTTTCTCAATAGGCTGCCCCTCCTCGTGCGTGTTAATAACCTTGTTCAGGTCCGTCTAAGGGCAGATCCCTACCGGGCTATTGGACCCTCTCTGGCTGACTGGACCTTCTCTGGCTAGCATACTACGATTTTCGCGCCCGGTGTGGATCTGCTTGGAGATTAGGAGGAACAACCTCTTCCTTTTGATTGGGAACCGACGGCCGTGAATATATTTTGCAATTCTGGACCCTCTCTACATTCTGCACTCACAGCATTCGTTTTATTTTGTTGTGCTGTGGGGCAGATCGCAGAGAACGTAACTCACAGACACTGACAGGCCGTGCGTGTGTTTTCAGCGGGTTGACGACTGGTCTTTTGGCTCCCATCGGTTGAACCAAGGAGGTTGAACGGAGAGATAAAATATGCTCGCCTCTCTGCTACGCCTGGGCACAGACTCAGTGACAAATGACAGCAATTTCCACCTAATTTGCAGTCGGTTTTATCCGGAAAGTGAACTTTGTGGTGACAAATAATGTGATAACGACGGGGCGGGGCTTGGCTGGCGCCTTGTCACAGCGGTTCCACTGATTGCAGGACGTGATCGCGGCGTAGCAGATTCTTCAAACGGCAACTCAAAACAGCTCCAAAGCGGGAAATTGAACAGCATTTTAAAGATAAAGCCGGTTATACGTAGAAGACGGGTCAGTTTCTTTTCTTCTACCCTACCCTACTCTGCTATTTAGTTGATTTAGGATAGAGAAATGTTTTCGATTAGCAGATCCCGCGGGGAATTGCCACAGGGTGATTGAGTGCCAGTTGATGTTTATGTTCGCCCGCTCTGCTTGTCGCTCTGTTGAGTTGCACGTAACGGTATCCAGAGTAGATCGGTCACGTTTGGAAGACATGAAATATCTCGACAAAATGTAGAAAACGAAGGTCCTGAGCGATATCTTGAAATAGTTGCCCGCAGCACTAAAATAATTTTTGACTTTTCTGCGAGTCACACAGCGATCTCGACTGCTTGTAGCAACCTGCCGACTTGACCTCTTGTTGTTCTTGTCGCTGCGCTTTGCGTACGGAAGGGGGCGCTGCCGCGCGGCTAGCCTCTCATTTAGGGACTTAGAAAAAATTGGCCAGGCGCCGCCAATTATTTTCTAAGTGTTTACGGTGCCCAAAACGTCCGGGCGGTCCTGAACTACCTAACGCGCCGAACCACTTAATGACGGTTCACCGCGTGGGCGTCCGAACTGGGAGGCTCACGGCCCGGACTGGGTGGGCGTGGGTGTGCGGTCTGGACTGCTTCCGAACCGGTCCGGACCGTCCCGGGCGGATTCATTTTTACATAGGCAGTCTCGCCATTTTGTCGTCTCTCCGAAACGCAACAAGTAACAGAAGGGCCCCCTTTCCTCTCGAAACTCCTTGAAACCTACCGCAAACGGCTCCGACAATATTCCAGCAGTTACCACGCACATTAAAGGAACAGACTTGAGTAGAAAAGGATTGGAATTGTCCCGAAAAAATCCATCCGAAACATTTCCGCACATGCAGCATCCATGCACACACGCCTGAGCTGAACGAGCTGAAGCGGACTGTGCCAACTGTGATATCCACACGGGGGGTGCAAAACTGCCTATTTTGGTTGGTTGGTTGTTTGTTGGTATGTTTTCTCCTCGACTAACCCGGACCGCCACCATCTAATCAGCAGGAAAAGGCCCCACCTCAAAAATGACGACGCTCGCCCCCACGAATACGGACTTGTTCTGCCATGGGAAACCCAGCGATTACATGCAATAGCGTCTCACACAGCCAAGTCTCAAGTGAGTCCAACCAGAATCAACGTTCGAATGCTGGCGGGCCGGAACTAGCCTCACCTAGTTTCCATCAGTTTCTGTGGGGACTGTGGCGCCACGACCGTGACGACACACGAGCACGTCGGTACAAATGACGAGAGACACACACCGCTATATATGCCACGGTCTTTCCTTGTAAACAACGTCTGTGGTTTGGACACGTTCACACTTTAAAAACGTTATAAACGGTGAAAGAAAGTTTCTATGAGTTTCTCACTCAAGGTGTATACTTCAGGGTGCCTGCACACTTTTTTTTCCTTTGGACCTAGCTTGACTAATTAAAATTTCAACTACTTTTACAAGAGTTTACAAGAACATTTGTTTCAAGAGGAGAATAACAGATTTCAAGACATGCATTGTGGGAAAAGGTTGGGGGTCAAGCGCTAGTTAAGTAATTAATCAGAAGCTGCAAATTTAATTACCTACAATGTCAGTCAACAACGGCTTATGGACACTGTAAGGTTAGTTAGCTACTCGTCAGTTCGTTCCTCGAGGTGATTTGAATTGGGAAAATTGTTCCCTCTTTGGGATCGTTAAGATTATATTTTCCTTGGACCTTATTGATGAGTTAAGTAAGGAATACCTCAGACATTCTCACCGTCCTTCACAATAGACCGGTCCTGACTGTCAATCACAATTAGCAGTTCAACCAATGAGAAATTGGCAATTAGCTATTCGAACAATGAGATCTTGACAATTAGCTGCTCGACCAATGAGTAGCTGCAAATCCGTAGAATATTTGCATCTTTACTCAACTTTTTATTTTGCTTTTGGCCATGTTGATTTGATTAATATATAGATGACATCATCTTTGACTTTTGTATTCTATGATATTAGTATCCGTTTTCTGACATATTTTTTGCAGTTGATGTATTTTTTCATTTTGCAGCTTCTTTGTACGGTATCCATATAATCAAATCAACTTGGCCTTTCTTTGCTTTGATGGAGGTGGGTAGGTGCGGCTAATGTGATCATCAATGACTAAATCATGTGTCACAAGCGTGCTCACAGACATAGTACAAATACAGTCTGATCAGACACAATATTGTACAACCTCAGTTCAGTCATCAGACCAAAGTTGCAAAGATCTGTTTTCCACAGTTTATACATGGCAGGACATACGTGCAAGTAATTTAGCGTTTGTGGCTTTCTGTGATCTTCCCATATCTTCTGCTTTGTAGTGAAGTCCCAATTGCACGTTCAGACAGTTTCTCTAAGTAACCAGGCTAATTTGCAGTGATAAATATGACGCATAAACCTACACATTCTTTCATCGACAGTTCAAAGCCCTCGTTTGTAAACAGAGTGCGCGATAAAGAAAGTCTGTTTTGAACTCAGATGGCAGGCCTAACATTTTATGTCCGTTGCTAACGGACAACAACAAAAGTAGGGTCAGCAGGATTATGCAAGGGTCGGTCGGGAAAGTGGAAAGACAACATTTTTTCCTAAGCCTAGGGCTAAGCTCGCGTTGCGGCCATCTCAAGTTGCAACCTTAACACGTCAAAGCTTCGGGCTGCCTGTAGTATCTCACTGCCATTGAATAATACACTAGTTACGTGAAGAGGGACCGAGCAAATAGTTCTTTTCAACTTCACCGAAAACGCCTTGGACAAATCTTGACAGAGGCCAGGTACGCACAAACACTGTCTGCTTAGTATTGCATCGAAGAGCTGATAGACTTTCAGGACTTGACTAGTATAACAACAAGTGTATTCTTTAGATTATATTTTTCAATCACAACCTAAACGATATACATAGGACAAGCGAATACAAGTCATGCTTGAAAGCTGAGGCACTTCGGTTCTACAAGATTCCGACTTGGATCACAAAAGCTGACTGACAAGCAGGTACCGCACAATCTGAGGTATGTGTATATTTCTAATCATAAGATTTATGCAACGTATTTTCGCTATTAGTATTGTAAATTTTGCCATCAATGTCCTTGCTTGTGCACATTCATGGTTAGATCGAAGAGCCCCAGGCCAAGGGACCAAGTCACGTGTATATGTAATCGAACTGTAGCTATGAAGAACAGAACTTTTGCATTTCTCTGGCGCCTAAGCTACAAGTGCATGGCTTCCTACACTTGCATAGCTTTTCACCATTGTGAACAGACTATTACCTCTGCAAGTTATATCTGAACTAGTCTCTTCTTTGCTCAATTAAGACAAGTTACAATGTGTGGGCATTTGTGAGGCATGCATCGACTGTGTTTCGCCATCATTCTTTTGACATGCTTGTCGCCTTACGTCACCCATGTACTTGTTGTAAGTAGCTACATGTACAGTGTGCACAAGCTTAAGTACAAAATCAAACAGTGCAAGCCACGGGTTAGGGGATGACTCAACAGAAAAAGTAGCAATCAATCAATCAATCAATCGATCAATCGACAAATCAATCGATCGATTGACCAATCGACAAGATACTCCGCCAGCAGTCAGAAAAAACTTTACAAGCCCCAAATTTTGTGAGTCCCAATTCTTGTCTTGAAGTAAAGTTAAATCCTAGCTTTTCTAAACACTACCAACACAGTCTTCGATATAATACAGACGGTTTGTTTGGATATACAGGGTGCACACTTAAGATGCAAGGGAACGAGGGCGTTTAAGGTCAACTGAATATAGCCAGAGCCACGCCCAAATTCTAAACAAACGCAACGTAACTATAGAAACAGATAAGCCCCAATAGAGTCGTAAAAGAACCACTTCAACTAGTTAACTCAACTCCTGTGCCTTCGTCTATTTCTGCGCAAGGTAAACCCTTAATATTACTATGTTTGAGGCTTAAATACCGTCTGTACTACGTAACGGTTAAGCATGTATGGTAACAAACCGGCAGTTAAGATTTCATTCTTGTCCTCTACCGCCACATTCTATCCAAATTTACCATTTCTTTCCCAGAGCTGCCCTTTCCGAAGCGAAGAATTCTCATTTACCGACCTTCTAGACTTCTATATGAGTTGTATCGCAACATACGTTTGAGTTTTATCCTGGTGAACATGTAAGTTAACTTCATATATTCTCGAGCCTTCGCTTTAAGTGTAGTATTTCTATATCCAAGCAAAAACATATGATTTATATACAGCGTTACAAGTGTTTAGATCTCTGTTTACAGAACCTCATATATTTTGCGGAGCAGGCTATAAAAAGGTAGTTTGAAAAAATTAAGTCCTACTGTGGATGTATTCGCTACAAATTGAAATCCTGGGGTTCACACCCACCAACAGTTTTCATAACTTTGTCCAATCTCAATTAAAATCCTAGAGATTTATGGGGGCCATTCTGATTAATAAATAATCTTCCCTCGCGTTGCACACGTTAAGGTGGAGGTCACTAGGACCAGACATAAGTTGACAGGGATGAATCTCTCCCAAACCGTGTGCATCGTCATATGGTAAGATCGAAGAACCCTGAACCACAAGGAACAAAATCACTTACATGTCGATCAAGTGTAGAACATGAATTATGAAGAACAGATCTCTTACAATAATTAATCGACCTGTTGGCACACAAGAACAGGTGTATGGCTTCCCACATTGCATAAGTACAAAGAGACTGTCAGCTTTGTGATTCTTATATTAGTGAAGGCTTTTCCGTCCTCACATCACAAAGGACGTACGGTGTACATTTGTGGAGCCTGTAGTAACTGTGTATTTATTAGCAGATGGCCAGTTCTTCGATGTACGCTGCGTTTACGATGCTAACTGCTGTCGTGATTATCCTAACGGTATTTTTTTGCTTTACTGTTACCATTTCCAGACCAATGCCTATTGCAAAAATGTCACCGAACGCCATTATGTTTTATTATGATCGAATAAATGTCGAGGCACAACACAACATAAACTTATTGGGGTATTTATACATGTATGGTAAGGACCTGTGCCTTATTTGTTGTACCCGTACCTGTACCTGTACCTGCATTTGGACATAAGTGACATTAAAGTGTTGTTCTTGTGTCCTGCAGACGTGGTGGTTTCCTTATCAACGATTAATGATCTGGAACAAGTACAAGACTCACCATCAGGATGATCTGGATCCGCTGTTGTCGAAACTTCGCCTCATGGAGCCACCAGTTAAACCTTGCCTCCTCAACCAGTCTCTACTCTTCGACCAAGTCACGTACCCAAATTACACGACTATCGTCTTGAACAGAGACCATCTATATCACCAAGGAGACGTTCTTACCGTGAGGGTGGTGGCAAGAGACAAAGAAGGAAGGCCGAAGACGTACGGAGGAGACTTCTTCCGGGCCAGACTCATCAGCAGTGACCGTTCGCTGCAGGCCAGTAGCGCCGGTCACGTCACTGACCACTGTAACGGCACCTACACCGTGCTGTTCCCGCTGTACTGGGCAGGGAACGTTTCGGTGAGTACAAATTTTGTTCGGAACCAGGTATAACAATCCCGCACAAGCGGTCCTGTTGTATTTTGTTGTTGACAACGCCTTTGCTGTCCACAGTTACTACATGTTTTGTCTTTGTCCGTTTTCCCCTGTCTAATACCTCCTGAAATTTGTAGCGACACTCGCTGCTTTTGTTTTGAAAAAGACATAACTTTCTTTACAAACTTTCGTATCTCCTGCATCAGATAAAGATCCAGCTTGTCCATCCAAGCGAAGCAGTGAAGGTTCTACAGAGCGTACGAGAAACTACGAACAAGAGAGTTTTCCACTGCACTTTCGTCGACGTGAAAACGCAGGCTACACAAACACGGCAATGCTTCAGCTCTGCCAACCCCAGCCTGCCGCAACACCAACAGTGCGATTTCTCCAAACGGGAGGTGAACGGAACATGGATTTGTCAAAAACCGGACAAACTTCCGTGTTCCACCATCTCAAAGTGCCGATGGGAAAAAGGCACGAGCAGGGTGAAGACACTGGGCTTTGTATCTCAAGAGGAAAGGAAACTTTTCCAAAAGTAAGTCCCCCCCTTTTCTAAAAGTAAGACCTTCAACAGTTAGCTTGCACTGACAGCCACATAACAATGTATTCTATGACATACATTATCTTCATAGTGCTCTTAATAAATTCACACATAGCATCATGCTACGAATGTAGCTATGCATAGACTTTGACACATATTTGCATAACTTATTATTTACCTTTCGGCATAAAATGTTATAGTCAACAGGAATCACTTTCCATACACTGGAGTTATCGAAAATGTATGGAAGTTTTATCGATACATTGTTCATTTTCATTACCCGTGCCATACAGGCCATATCTTGAGGAGGAACTTGAAGTAGACTCCAAGGAGCCCATACGTGTCCTTGAGACAGAACTGCCCACACCTCAACACCTTCCAGCGTGTACCGGGAACGCCCGTGAGTCTGGAGCTTCACTGGGACATTGGTCAGGCAAGGTCTGGAGGTCATCGGTCTGCAATGTCCGAGTGTTCACTAAGGAGGACATCCAACGGTGCCTGGCTAACAAGACAGTGTACATGCAAGGTACGTAATATGCATCATTAATAGACTAGTGGTTGATGACTATGCTTCTGGTCGATTTAGCAAGTCCCGACTTCAGATGTTTTTAATTTCTTTCTATTCCTTCAATCTAGGTGACTCCACCATCAGACAATGGAGCCAGCGTTTGCAGAAGGTGGTACCGTTGTACTACAATGATGCAATCATGGATTCTTCAGGTTTGTCAAAGTTTTTTTGCACTTGGTCAAACTGCTGTCTTCCATACATAATCAAATATGTTGCTTTTCAAAATCTGAATTTTTTTGATCAACATGCAGATAGCATTCCAAACAGTCTGCGACAACAAACCCTCAACTGGTCCATTTTTCTTGGCAGCTCGTTTCGGAGGAGACAACAGCCAGTGGAACATCTCTGTTCGCTACCGGTTCCACCACTTTCCCGCACAACTTGGCGCTTGGAATAGCTTTCACGATTTCAGTTACACTGCCGACATGCTCGACAGCATTCCAGGAGGCGCAGACACGATAATAGTTCTAGGTCTGTGGGCTCACTTTACGGCAGAGCCGCTAGAAATGTTCCGGTCGCGACTGTACGCCATACGGGGCGCCATACATCGTCTCATGCGCAGGAGTCCCGGCACGCGGGTTTTCGTGAGAACCGGAACAACGCGAGAACACAGTAAAGGAAAGTTGGAGTTCTACCTGCTAGGGAGCGACTGGCTGGCTTACCAGATCACGGAGGTGATACGAGAGATGTTCCGGGCGGATCCAGACGTGGTCGTGTTGGACACGTGGGACATGAGCGTGTGTCAGCCCGGCAAAGACCACGTTCACCCAGATCAAACTATGGTGGACAGTCAACTTAACAGGCTGTTTTCTCATATCTGCCCGAACTAGACAGGTTCAGAAGCAGATAAATATGATTTAACAAGAGAATCAGAGATGACAGACTTCAGCCCCCCTTCGCACCACTCTAAACTGTGTACACGGGGAATCGCAAAATCAAATATGCAAAACAGGACAGGTTTTAAATATCGAAATATATTTCGAATGTTATGTGACGTTGACTATCATATGACTTGATGATAGCAAGCCTGAGTAGGGGGGGGGGGGGGAACGAGACTGTTAATGTGTTGATAGAATCTGTGTTAACATATTCCTGACTGTGTGTAACCTATGAAAATCCGACGAATGACCTTCACTCAGAAGCAAGCTGTGAACTTTAACACCATAGCCTCACGCACAATAAACTTAAGTGACCAGACAGGTTCTTTTCATGCAGATGTAATTCGGTGACGGATCAGCACTAGAATATCTCTAACATTGGCGTCCGAGTTGTGCCTCAAAGGTAGGAATATTTTCATTGCACACATTTTAGATTTCTGAAGAAGGCTTGTGTGGCTACTTAGAAAGTTCTTGCACAAAGTGTTTTTTTCATATTGGAAAGCGTGTGCTGTCGAGGCTGGTATCTTTGTTTGAGAGTTCTTTCACTAAATACTTCTTCTGGTTTTCAACTACAATGCGTTACACTCAGAGGGTACTAAATCTTATGTTCAAAAAGTAGTTTATTTGGGTTGAAAAAATACATATGACGTCGACAGTAACCTTTTTCCTCCGATGTAAAACAAATTTGCCATTGCCCCCCTGGACGCTACTTTACATATTAAGCTACCCATATAAATGAACGGCCGCGGGGTAAGTGCCTTATGCCAAATCAAGTGCAATAGCTATACAGTGCATGCCAACAGGTTAATGGTTAACTGAAAGACTGGGATTACAGAGACTCTTGCAGCAAGAAACGTCACTGGTCGACGTTTCGGTGAGTCCCTATCCTTGTGTTGGAGTAAAATTGTTTTGGCTATCTTACGTATCAACACAGATGAAAGCTCACAACAATACAGACGATTTATTCGGATATCCACGGTGCGCACTTTAGATCGAGGTACGCAACGGGTGCGTTTATGATCAAGTGGCTATTAGCCCATTGCCCGCATAGACTAAACAGACGCAGGTAATTACAAGTGCTTCAACTCAACTCCTATGCTTTCGTTCATGTCTACATAAGGTAAAACCTCAATGGCACTATGTTTTAGGCTTAAAATCTGTCTCTACGCTAGTATCTGAATTAGGGTTAACTGACGCTAAGTTTATATTCTTGGCCTCTACCAGCACATCCTAGCCAAATTGTATCCTTTCATTTTCAGAGCTGTCTTTTCTGGGGCGAAACCGAGATTATAAGACGACCTTCTAGACATCGGTAAGGGGTTATTTCGCAACATACTAAATCTATATGTAGTACCTTTGATTCCAGGCTTTGTGAACAAATGAGTTGACCTTGTGTTTTTATCATTTCCCACCTGACTACAGTATTTATTGTCATACAGCACCACCGAGAAATCCGTAACAGTGTTTACCGTCCGAGCGCGCAGGCTATGGAAGTCAAACCTATCAAAGCAAACTTTATTGCACCACAACTGTAGCAGGTACGATGTATACCTACTAAACATTAGGACTGATATCTACGACTTTGCTTATGACATGAAGACTAAACACTGCGCTATCTAAATGGTAGATAACCATGATAATTTAGCGGAAACATGGATCACAATATTGATTTACGGATCACAACCCCTGCACCTCAACCACCACCCCCCGTCCTTCCAACCACTTAAACCTTTGAGTATGGACTTTGTTCAAACCCTATGTATCAAAATGTCTTTGTTCAAACCCTATTAAAATTTCTTTGTGCAAACCCTGTCTAAATCCTAGTAATGAATGAGAGTCATTCTGAATTAATCTCGTCTCACGCGGCGCCGCGTACACGTTGCCCGGATACTGTGAGTCGTACATGTCGGTAGCTAGGATCGGACCTAAGCTGGAAAGAATACATCTCTCCAAAAACGTGCGCACCCTCAAAATAAGATCGAAGAGCCCTGGACTAAGGAACCTAAATGACTCAAATGTAACCCAAGTGTAGAACATACACTTTGAAGAACAGAACAGTTCTTATAGTCGAACTGTTGGCGCAAGAAGAACAGGCTTCCATGTTCCCACACATGCGTAACATTTAACCGGTGTGAATAGACTATTATTTCTGTAAGTTATTCATTAAACAGTCTTTTCTTTGGCAGCTCACGGCAGAAAGGCCACACTGTGTACATCTATGGGGCTTGTTTTAATTAATTGTGTATTTGTTAGCATAGCACGTGATGGCCCGTGCCTGGATGTATGCTGCATTTGCGGTGCTAGCTGCTGTCGTGATTATTCTTACGGTACGTTTTTATTTTGCTGTTACCATTGCCAGATCAATCTGATTTTATAGGGGTATTACCTCGAAGGCTACTGCAAAAACGCAAACATATTAGGTTTTATTATGATGGAATACAGGTTGTGCTACAAATCAACACTAAAAAGGGAGGGTGTTCATATCCAGGTAGGACCTTAAGGCACGTTTTACTTTTAATTGGGGATAGAAACAGAATAAATCTAATCATATTTGCACAATTAAATTTGTATAAAACATTTAACATTGTAAAGGTAAAGGAAAAGTATGGTTTTCAAATTAATACTCTTAATCTTTTCCTGTCACACAGACTTTAGAGTTAGTGATTCTGCCTTGGCGGAATGTCGGAATCCCGAAACCACTACTTCCACACCGCCCCCTTCGGGCGATCAAAACGACAAATCATGAAAAAGTCACAATCCAAAGCTGCCAAGAACAGGTCACGTGCCCAAACAATACAGACATAGTCGTTTTGAACAGAGACCGCCTGTATCACCAAGGAGACGTTCTTACCGTGAGGGTGGTGGCAAGGGACAAAGAAGGAAGGACGAAGACGTACGGAGGAGACTTTTTCCGTGCCAGACTCATTAGCAGTGACCGTTCGCTGCAGGCCAGTAGCGCCGGTCACGTCACTGACCACTGTAACGGCACCTACACCGTGCTGTTCCCGCTGTACTGGGCGGGGAACGTTTCGGTGAGTTTAGTAGAAGTGGCCTGAGTGCCATCCTCCGTAGTAGCCGCTTGCTCAATCTTTTTGCTTGCTTAACATGGCTACAGTGAAAGACGACTCGAAGCCGCACTGCATTGCTAGCTGATGAAAAAAGCCATGCTTTGTCCTCAGTTGGATTCGTCCGCTTTACCTTTTAGACAAAGTGAACCTTTCGGACAAACAACAGTACTTTTATTAATGCTCACAACTCTTCCTGCGGCTGTTCACAGTTACTGTATATTCATTCGTCATTGGACATCCCTATTCCCGGTTAGTATCCGCGAATGTCTTTTGATTGTGCTTGAGCGAAATTTGTGTGGTAACTAAGACTAAACCTCCTCGCCTTGAAAGAGTCACCGTCCAGAACATTAAACAGAGTAATCTTGCATCCAAGAATACAAATAAAGTTGTGTTAAACTAGCTAGTAAAAAAAGATAGGACATACAGTCAAACCTGTATTAGCGGTCACCTTTGCAGAGCGGCCATCTGTCCATAGTGGTCATGTGCATGTATCAAGGAGTTGACTAATAACAAAATTTTAGTGTACAAACTTGAGACGTAGCTTTCTTACATGCCGTTAAATTCTTGGTCCCTTCCTTTTTTATACATCAGATAAAGATCCAGCTTGTCCATACAAGCGAAGCATTGAAGGTTCTACAACGAGTGCGAGAAGTTCCAAACAAGAGAGTCTTCTATTGCAGCTTTGTCAACGTAAAGATGAATGCTACACAAACACGGCAATGCTTCAGCTCTGCCAACTCCAGCCTGCCTCCCCATCAACTGTGCGATTTGTCCAAACAAGAGGTGAACGGAACCTGGATTTGTGAGAGACCGGACAAACTTCCATGTTCCGCCATCTCAAAGTGCCGATGGGACGCAGGCAAGAGCAGGGCAAAGACACTGGGTCTTGTGTCTCCTGAGGAAGCGAAACTTTTCCAAAAGTAAGTCCTTAAAGAAGTTGGATTTACTGACAGCTGCATAAAAACATCCTGGTTTTTTTTTGTATTACAGACAGTCGCTCCCTCGTCCTCTTTCTAATCAAAATATGACAGAATGTTACTATGAACGTGTAAGTATGCATATGTTTGGACCTATGTCTGCAATGCAGCAGTATTTGCATGTAGATATGAAATGTGGCAGTCAGGAGGCTTCATTTTCTATACAACTGGGGTTTTAGAAATGGTACGAAAGTTTTAGCGATATATTGCTCACACACAGGCCGTATCTTGAGGAGGAACTTGAAGTAGGCCCCAAGGAGCCCATACGTGTCCTTGAGACAGAACTGCCCACACCTCAACACCTTCCAGCGTGTACCGGGAACGCCCGTGAGTCTGGAGCTTCACTGGGACATTGGTCAGGCAAGGTCTGGAGGTCATCGGTCTGCAATGTCCGAGTGTTCACTAAGGTGGACATCCAACGGTGCCTGGCTAACAAGACCGTGTTCATGCAAGGTACGTTATATGCATAATTAATAGACTTAGTCTAGTGGTTGATGATTGTGCTTCTGGTTGATGGAGCAAGTCCCTACTTCAGATGTTGCTCATTTTTCTTCTATTCCGATCCTACAATCCAGGTGATTCTACCATTAGACAATGGAGCCAGCGTTTGCAGAAGGTAGTGCCATTATACTACAATAATGCAACCATGGATTCTTCAGGTTTGTCAAACTGTCTTCAATACATGATCAAATATGTTATTTTCCAAAAGCTGAATGATCTTTATCACCATACAAGTAGCATTCCAAAAAGTCTTCAACAACTAACCCTGAAGTGGTCCATTTTTGTTTGCAGCTCGTTTAGGAGGCGACAACAGCCAGTGGACCGTCTCTGTTCGCTACCGGTTTCACCATTTCCCCGTACAAGGCAGCGTTTGGAATTTCTTTCACGATTTCAGCTACACTGCTGACGTGCTCGATACCATTCCAGGAGGCCCAGACACGGTAATAGTCCTGAGTCTGTGGGCTCACTTTACAGCAGAACCGTTGGAAATGATCCGGTCGCGACTGTACGCCATACGGGGCGCCATACATCGTCTCATGCGCAGGAGTCCCGGCACGCGGGTTTTCGTGAGAACGGGAACAACGCGAGAACACAGGGGAGGAAAGTTGGAGTTCTACCTGCTTGCAAGCGACTGGCTGGCTTACCAGATCATGGAGGTGATACGAGAGATGTTCCGGGCGGATCCAGACGTGGTCGTGTTGGACACGTGGGACATGAGCGTGTGTCAGCCGGGCAAAGACAACGTGCACCCAGATCAAACGATGGTGGACAGTCAACTAAACAGGCTGTTGTCTCATATCTGCCCAAATTAGACGGGCCTAGAGACAGGAAAAACAATGATTTTACAAGAAAGTTAAGATTTGCAAGCAAACACATAACGTTTATCTTTCCATGGTACCGGTCTAGCGTTAAAAAAAAAAACACTGCCTGCTTCACAATTGCAAAGTCCAAGTATTTCTTTCACTCCGCTTCAAACTATGACATGATGATAGTAATACAAAGTCGGAAACCGAGACTTAATTGATAAAAGTCTATTTCATCTATGTTATCCATAACACAACACACACATGGCACTGTGTACATAAGTACGCATGCGCCGTCTAGCATACATAAGTACTTAGGTCATAGTATAGGACGCATACTACAGATTCTGGTACGTTATCAAGCTTGTGGCACCGAAAGCCTCTCGAATGAAAAATCAACGGTGCCTTTACCTTCAATATCAAAACAAATATTTCGTACTAATATCATACAAATGAGGTATCTTGTTTATAAAGATGAAGGTTACGTTAATCGTTTAAAAAAGTAGCAAGAATCGCAAATTTTACATGCAAGCGAACTAGCACCTTTGAGTTTCGAAATCACCAAAACAATACAATGCACTAGTAATCTGTATATGTTATATGGAATCGTCCTGCTGCTTTGGCTTTCATAAAGTCGTGAACTGACAAATATGTCATAGATGAAATTGTGTAACAACGTAGTGTGATTTTCGTATCAAAATTATAGTTTTAGGCTAATTTTCTTCCTATTGATCAAGAACGACTCGTTGACTAGCTACCACAGCTCTCTATAGTTCTCCATTTTGAAGCTCCTCGGATAAACTAACTAGAATGCCACCCGGCTGCAGGCTATTCTGTACCCGCCTAACGCTGAATTTCCACTGAAAAGATCTTGATGTATTACTATAGTTATTACGGATCGGACAGGACGACAGTGAGCGCGCCAAAGCTACCGGTGACCAGGTCGTCCAACCGTCCTTTTCTGCAGGTGAGCTGCAGGTAGACCCTGGCGTTTTTCTGTACATTGAAGGTCCCGACGAGCTGTAGGCCTTCGTAGGCCGCCTGTGTGTTCCCGATGACAGTCTGCATAACCGGCGTGTGTTTCTGCGGAATCCCGGCAATGTAGAACACCGTGACTTTCAGGTAGTCACAGGAATGAACCAGCTTCTGACTGTAGGTGAGGCTGACCCGTCCCTCCTTTTTAAAGAGGAGGAACCCGCTGCTGAAGGCCTTGATGGCGTCAGAATCGGTGTTAAGGACCTCGCCGAACTGTAGGATGCGTGTCCCCGCGCCGGACCACCGCACGCCCCGCTGCAGTTCCGCCAGCATCAGACAGGCGTAGTCCGTGGGCAGCCACATGATGTTGAGCGCGCTGACGGGCGTGTTGTCCCCGTATCTCGTCTGACACTGCGGATCCGTCTCGATGTCGAATATCAGGCTGTCGCCCTGGTTCACCAACATGGCCCCCGACGCCCGAAGTAAGATGTCGGTGTGAGGTTGACCGCGTTTAAATTGGCGCGAAACGGTGCGGAGAAGACCGGAGTTTTTCATGAGTTTCACGTTGATGGTGTACCCCTTGGTACGGCACGGCTCTCCAGCCGAAAACGTCGCCTGAGCCAACGAGAACTTCACGATCCCCTCATCCTGGAACAGAACACTGTCCAGCCTTGGCAACGAGATGACGTAACCGTCAGACGACAGTCTCGGCTGTTCGTACTCCACTCTGTACTTTCCCGCGTTCGTGTTCTGTCGCGTCCTCGCTCGCCACACCACTGCGCCTGCGTCGTACGACGCGTACAGGATGCTCAGCGGCCCTGCAAGTTCGAGGTTCGCGATTTCGGTCAACTTCGGCGCTGGGTCGTCGGGAATGTCCGGACGGCCGAAGTAAGAGACACTAGACGGACAATACGCGCTGCTAAGCGCTAGTACCATCTCTTGCCCTGCCTCTACCAAAGCTGCGCCACTTAAACTAGCGGCGCTGTAGATATCCCGTTTCGTTGCTTCAAACCGCGTAGAACCAACGAGTTTATCCTGTACCTTGGCGCTGATTTGTAGATACGTCGGACACGTGTGTTTTATCGCCATATTGTAATCCACCCAGATCATTCCGTCTCTCTTGAATATGATCCTATCGCCGTCTCCCGCCGCGAAAAAAGTATCGGTAGGGATCGTGATCTCATCGATGGGCAGGCGGCTGGGGTCCATGGTGACAGGCGACCGCGTCGTCCGCGCCTCGACCATGTTTGTCTTGACGTGTCCCCTCCAGAAGTCTGTGGCATGTTTGATAAGCGAGGGCGAGCAGACAGCGTCCTCGAACGTCGTGCATGGTTTGAGCACGTGGCTTGCCTCCATACACCGAGAGCACGGCTCACACTGCATGTTCAGCACGTTATGATAATATCCGGACCCGCAGGAACCGACTTCTTTGATGCAGAAATATCCACCAGCGGTGTTGATGCAGTTCCCGGGCGCGTTACAGGGGGCGTTGTTCATCTCACACTCGTTCACATCCATGCATTGAACGTCTTTCGTTCGAGAGCAAATCGTTGTGGCCATGAAACCTGTGAGGAAAACAAAATAAAATAAGTAATAAACAACAAAAATAAACAACTTTCCCTAAATCCCGAAAAAGGACTTTTGAAATTTCTCGTCACGGCGCAGCCGGAGTCAATTTGCCAAATCCTGCGGGAGTCCCAATCACAGCGGAGGAGAGGGCGGGAGGGTGATCCTCGCGGGAGATCTTATCTGACCTCCCATGGAATCTCAGGCTGGCCACTACTGCGCGTGCGAGTAACATTCCACAAATACCAACCTGCATAGCTGGGATGTACGGAATTCTCTGCAACTAAATACATAATATAACTGTTTGGCGCGCTCCTGAAGCGTCTCCAAAAATCTCCATAATATCTTGTCATAGCGATCCAAAAAGTCCATACTTGATTAAGTTCATATATGGCCCATATTAAGTGCAAGTTTATTCGTTGGAAATATTGTGTGGAGTCAAATACGGTAGACCAGTCGTCCTCTGAAATGTACTTAGATACGTTTGATAGCATTTATTGCTCCGAACATATTCTGGCGTTCTTACAAAGACAATAATTACCAAATCACAACAGCCTATCTTTGTGAAATTGAAAGTAATCTCGAACCAGTTAAGCTGAATGAAACCAACTAACAGCTGAGATAATCTTCCACTGGTCGTGACAGAAAAGACAGACTCTATGTACGGTATTTACAGGTTCATTGTACCGGGGAAATTCTTCTAGCTCCGCTTTTCGACAAGTACAATGAACAGTGGACCACGGTTTAACGTCCAGTAGCGTTCATGTCAGGTGAGCAATACCGCCGGTATTCTAATACACGGATTTTGGGTCGAGAGGCAGGCTAACTAACCACTGGACTACGCATTATTCAAACTCCCGGAACAGATTCCCCGTACCCCCTCAGTATAATTGTATTAAAGGGCTTGGTTCGTGTAGGGGTCAAAGTTCAAGGGCAGATAGCTGGGTCAAAGCTACTACCCTGCGACGGCTATTATGTCAAAATATATACCTCAGATACCTTACTTTTTGAAAATCATAAGGAAAATTTGCCACCTCAGGTGGTACTGATAGGTAAAATTTTGAGGTCTGGCCCATGGACTACAGACAATACACAAGCCCCACCTGGCGGACAGATGGTGCACGGCAGGCAGATTGGCGGCTCCACGTCCGTGGCACAGTACTCGTTCTGGAAGCAGGTCTGACACACATCCAGGCTGTACATGCGGTCCAACATGTGCACCAGCTCCGACTGTTTGCGGTCAATGCTCTTCTGACGCGCCTCCAAGCGGACCTGGTGGGTATGACAGAAGGGAAATTGTTAGGAGCGAGCCAAAAATTAATCTCTATCAGACTCCGTTGGTTGCTGAAAAATGGTAGAAATTTGTCAAATAGGCTTAATATTTTGTCAAATAAGCTTAACCGTTAGCTCAATGACGTAGCCGTTTGGCACCCAATGAAAGCTTCTTTCCTAGAACTACATCGCTATTGGAACAAGCTTTTCTCGCGATTGCTTCCCTGATGGGTACAACCTTAAACCTTTCAAGTCAAAGGTAAACAAACATCTGTCATTACAACCCAGTACAGTAACCCAAAACATGCGAGTGGCTCTTTTGATCCTTGTTTTGTTGTGAATTTGAATTAAAAAAAATATTTGGATACTGGACTACTCCCAGCCCTTTCTCACCTGTTGTAAGTTGAGAGTCTTCTGTTGTTCGATGAGTTTCTCCTGATGCTTGACCATCATCTTCTGCATGTGCTGATAGTCGCCCTGCGCGCTCTGGGGAAGCTCGAGCTGCACTTTCGGCATGTCCCGCATGGCGCGCTCCATCCCTGGGCAATAGGAAATGTGTTTTTTTTTAATGCATGAAAGTTGCAAAAAGACATCAATATGAACAATTCCCAAGCTGTTAACACGGAGGGATTCAAACTTGTTCGGACTTACTTGTTTATTTTGAATGTGAATTTTGTGTTTTAGAAGCTGGGTTTCTGATAGCTGGTGGATAGTTTGGAAAAATGCACGATCTTTCCTCCAAAACTCTTCTGAGAGATTTGCCCCCACTTCCCAATTGACGAAAACGCCGCCTAGCTAGCTCAATTCTGACCCCCCCCCCCAAAAAAAAAAAGATCTGTGGGGAGATTGCCCCCTCTACACCATCTTATAAGAGCACCGCCTAGTGGAATCATTGTTCAAAGCAAACGGGTTGCCGATGGTTTAGGAGTGTCGTTTAACGCCGACTGCCGTAACTAAAGAATGCAAAGGACAGTCTGACGAAAGCGTCATCTAGCGGAATCGCTGTGAAAATCAACCGGGTTGCCGCTCGTTCAACACCGACTGTACGTGACATAAGATTAAGAATGCAGAGGGCCGTCTAGAGGGCTGGCACACGCTATTGACATTGACGCTCTGTTGAACTGTAATTTGTCCCAGATTGTCTAGCAGTCAGCAAAAACATCTAAGACATTTCCACAGCTCCTTAGAGCTGTTCCTTAAACTGATAAGAACAGGCCGTGCGTTTCCTCTAACCGGTAGCAACAGTCAGATGTGTTACAATAGGGGAGGCTATGTACATTGTCTTGTGATAACGGATACAGTGCGCAGGTGTAGAAACAATGAAATACGTGAAGCTTCTTACTATGGCTACATAACTGGATGCGTACCGAGATCAACAACAGCATAAAGAGCGAATTCACTCTCAGTCACTCAGTCACTCAGTCACTCAGTCACTCAGTCACTCAGTCACTCAGTCACTCACTCACTCACTCACTCACTCACTCACTCACTCACTCACTCACTCACTCACTCATGCACTCGTTCACCCACTCACTCCCTTAGTCACTCAAACACAATCACTCACTCACTCACTCACTCACTCACTCACTCACTCACTCACACAGACGCTACCTGAATAACTGACTGACTGACTCATTCACACACACACACACACACACACACACACACACACACACACACACACACACACACACACACACTCACACTGAGTCACTGACTGACTGATTCACTCACAATATCACACTCAGTCACTCACTCACTCACTCACTCAATAAATCAATCAATCAATCAACCAATTAATAGATCACTAGATCAATCATATTTCACGGAGATATCATTTTCAACCATTTGCGGGCTATTCTCGAGTTCCCCAGCTCACCGGTCTTGTTCTTGGGTTTGACGTCACACTGCAGTACATAGTCGTCTTTCTTGTTACGCTTCGACTCTCTTGGCTTTGCACTGGAAGTCTGCAGTACCATGATAGCCGCCAGGAGGCACAACAGTCGCCGAGACCAGTTCATCTTGATCTGAAATAAAAGACAAATAAAGGAGGTTTAATCTGACTGTTGTTGTGAAAACAATTTAAACAGATGCCGACAAATTGCACAGTCACCTTGGCGAAATCCAATATGAAAGCGGGGGGGGGGGGGTACAGGATTGAACAAGCGAATAATTGAGAAAAGATACGTTATACATAGTTATATATAGTGATACATATAACAACATTATAGGGTATATCGTCAACCTTATGCGACAACACCATCAATCTGCAGTGTCACCTAATCATCATCATCTTAACGGGCGTCACCCATTGCACCTTATAGAGCTGATGTATATATCAGATATGACAGATGCACACTAGAATATAGATGGTTCCAGCAAACAATCGTGTCATGTTTTCGTATCAAGTTTTACTCCGCGTGAAGAGAGGACAAAGTTTTGCTCATGGTTCGCATTATCAATGAGGATGTGAACTTGCCAATACTGTGATGTAGGTAGCCTCTACCAGGCCCCCGTCCTATCGCTGGCAAAATAGTAGAAATCGGCCTAGGTGCTCCGCTATACAGGGTAGTTCACTATACAGTTAAGCTCCATTATCAATAATGGAGCTTCACTGTATAGCGAACTACCCTGTATAGCGGAGTACCTCGGCCGAATTCTACTATTTTGCCAGCGATAGGACGGGGGCCTGTTAGAGGCTATGATTTAGGTAAGATTGAGGATGACTGTCATTTTGTTGTTGATTGTACACTATTCAACTATGAGAGGAATATCCTCTTTAAATGTATACAAGATAAGTTTCCTAGTTTTCGTTATTTAGATAGCTTAGAAAAAATTGCATTCCTTATGAAACTAGACAACCCTATCTCATAAACCCTGTGTGCTCATACATCTACAATTGCCTTAAGAAGCGAGAAGAAATTGAACATGTACATAGCGGTGTTAATTAGTATTAAGATATACTTAGATATCACATTTTCGTTATAACTGTAACTATACTTCTACTTCTACCATGACCTGTACTTAGCTCATCAGAGTATAAACGTGCAATAAAGGTCTTTCATTCATTCATTGTTTGATGTACATACGTTATTTCACACATGCCGTGTTTATACTAAATACACCCCTTTCCAAATTCCGGCGCCATTTTGAGAACTTTTCTCGCGAGAGCATATACTGACGGGCTCCACGCGTGTGATTTGGTAAACGGAAGGTATGGAATTGTTGTAGTAGCCCTGTTACAATGGCGTCCCTATAGCGATCATCAAATCACGCGCTTGAAACGCCTGTTTGTCAAAAGAAACAGAAATGTAATAAAAAATGCCCACTTACTCAGACGATGTCTAGCTGTTCGGAGTCTAATTCGTGCTCAGCACCCCGCCTGTACTGTACCGCGCCCTGTTTTAATCACGAACTAGACCGTGAGAAGTAGAACGGACGTCGGCCAACTTTGCACACATTTTGGACTTGATGTTGGGTTTTCCCCGCAAGTAACCTTGTCAAGGAATGTGGGCGAAGAATTGATTTATCTGGAACCGAAGAAATTGGTAAGTAGGACGCTCCCAGGACGTCTTGGAGACTGGCCGAGGCAAGGCCAAGTTAAACCCCAGTTACACGTAGCCGACCATGGCCTCCCGACAACTCCCAACCTTCCCCAACCATGCATGGTTGAGAGTCAATGGACCGGTCCATTTCTGTCCAACTAGCGCTGTTCTTGACGGATGTGTTCCAAATAGAACAGGGGGCTCTATATGTTCGATATGGTGTTCGACTGGATCGGTCCATTTAGAACCAGTAAGGTGGGACTCGTCAATCTGTTGCTAGATGGTTGGGAGTAGGTTAGAAAGCATTCTGAGCTCGGTCGGGAGTATGTCATGTACTAGTTAGAAAATGGCCGAGAAAAGCATCCGTCGCAGACTCTTTCCGGCTGTTTTCTTTTTGTCATATTATTACATATTTCTCTTATTGCTGTCAGAGAAAGACGTTAAACATGGTGAGGGTTTGAATTCTGGATCTCCTTAGCTGGTATAATGAGTCCTCTGCATAAGCTTGCGTTTTTCTGTTAGACACAATTTTACCCTTTATCACAAAGTAAAGACGTCCACAACACGTCCAGGGCAAAAGATACAGAAACCGGAAGTTCTGCTGCAGTACTTAGTTTAGCCACCAGGAGGTCTGAAAACGAACTTGACCTATGTGTTTACAACACCTGCCTATATACCAAATACCATCACAATCCATCCAGAACTTTCTTAAGTTTTTGCTTTGGACACACACACACACACACACACACACACACACACACACACACACACACACACACACACACACACACACACACAGTAGCGTCCGTTAAACAGCATAAAAAGTTGGTATGTCGGCCATGTCCTTACAGAGAACACCATGTGGGACTAGGAGACAGCGGTGCGGTCTAGTTAGGGGACGGGAACACTGCCAGGGTCTGTGTAACTGTGATCTCAACAAGAGGGCGTCGGCCTGACAACAGTCCAGTATCCAAAATATACAGGGGCATGGGGTCTGTAGGTTAGAGGCACAAGGAACAGGTGTGAGGATGGGATACACGGGAAAATAGAAGACGAAATCGACTCTTTTGATCCAAGACATTTCGGTGACTGTTTTTTTTCAAGACCCGAAGAATTTCCAAAACACAGTATTAACCTCCTTAATCTTTATTATTGATCACTTTTGCAACCTTCGTACTTTGTCACATCTCTTTTATTACCTTCAACGAGAAGATTATGTTTTTGAAAGCGTTTGTATAACTCATGAAGCTGTGGATGGATTGTGATAAAATTTGGTATGTGGTTCATGTCCTATCAAAGAAATGATTAGATTTTTGGTCCCCTATTGGTTTGCCTTAGTACTGCAGCAGAGCGTCCGGTTCTGAACAAGCTATGGTCACGATTTTTGGATGGTGAATGACTCTTGTTACCATAATGTTAAAAGTCTGCCGAAAGTATTGTAGCTCTGAAGATTCTCTGGGTATCTAATCTTGAAAAACTGAGTCGGAGCCAAGTTTGAAGCTGGTGGGGTACCCGAATTTATCATCATGTTGTTACGGATAAGAAACGTGTAGAGGGCATGAGAACTTCGTAAAAAGTCTTAAAAGGTCAGAACGTATCTGCCCACCGGGATATCTAACACAGCTATGGGCGGGGGAGATGTCTACTAAAAAGTATTAGAAAATTTTATCAGAGAGAAAAGGCAAAGATCCTCAACTCAGGTAAAGCATGGTACGTTTTCGTCTGGCTGATAGCAGTGCAGGATGCCATCGCCATGGCTTAGGTATTTCCAGTCAAGCACATCGGGTCATCCCTGCTCTCATCGATCAGTGTGTTGGGTTCTTTTACATGCAGATGTTTGACGCATGAAGCACGCTGGCTTTACGTCCCCATCCGAAATGACGTCTATCAGCAAAATAAACCGATTTTGGGAAAAGACGTCCTTCATATGTGTCTTTGAACATTTGTTTAAAATTCTAATATCATTATACCAATGATGAACTAGTACCCCTACATTTCGCAACAATACTATAGCATGTCGAGGACAAAAGATACAAAAACCGGAAGTTCTACTGCAGTGCCTAGGTCACAAACCAGGGAGCCCAAACTTGACCTCGACTCCTTTCTTTCCACGACCTATCCACATACCAAAAATCATCAAATTCTATCAAGCTTGTGCTGACAACAAATATCCGGAAGCACAAACACGCAAACGCAAGACAAGTCAAAAACAATACCTCCATTATTCATGGAGGTAACAAGTCTGGGTGAAAATCTCCCGGCAGGAGGACGGCACGGTTCTTGGCATCATAGTCCGTGAAATACCGTTCCGGCAATTAAAGATCAGGACCAAAGGTCTCCAAAAGAGTGTATCAACAATAAAAGTCTAACATATCAGCGCCCTGTCGTGACTAAACGAAGTTCAAACCGGTTAACGATGTAATATTTTGTGCCTTGGCAAGTGTCCTAGTGGCCTAGGGGAGAGGGGGGCATGTCCAGAACTGGGAATAAACAACGGGACAATATTCTCCCCAGTTATCAGCTTTTAACATATGACTACAGCGATCACAACGATTACTTAGTCGATTTCCCTTTGCAGTCTTTGGTAGGTCAACAACCACAAATATATATATAACGTTACTGTAGCAATCCAATAGGGAGACATTTTACTAAACGCCTGTCTACTCTAAGTTCGTATACAATTTATAGAACACTTATTGAATATAACATAATGTAATTTCAGTACCATTTGTCTTTAAAACGTCAAATTATAAGATACTTGTCCTATCTTAGATTTTGAGGAAAGTACTAAATGCCAAAAGGAAGGAAGGACGACACGTTGTTGAATAATATCATAGTTGTTGATAAAGAATCTTGACTTCGATACTAAAATCCATGGTTTTAAAATCTTTCTTCGTTTCCTTATCCCCCAGGTTCAGATGACCTGTGACTTCACCTGCCGTGCTCTTAAATCATTCACCACATGTTCATTTGATTGACAGGCGCATCGTACGATAACATGTTGTCACAGCAGGCCGTTCCTCCCACAAGATGCTGGTTTCCCTAGAAACCTATTTTGTTGAAGGAAGCTGAGACTCAGAGACTCTGTGCCACATTGCGAGTAGCGACCACTGTGTGGAACCAACCGCATTTTTGCAAAGGACTGCGTGAAGAATTGATTCAGATTACACGGAAAGGGCCAAAAGTTGGCGCTCAAGTTCACCCTAAATCCTCTCTAGCGGGAAATGGGGGGTAAGGAACAAGATCGCAATGTCACGGCTAAACAGCATGGTGGCATGGAAACGGTACATTGCGGGACCAAGTGTCGTCTGCTGCAGCTGTCAATCACTCTTCACGCTCCCTAGCTTGGAAGGGGGGGGGGGGGGCTGGGATCCTGCAACTCTTCGTTAGTTTCAATAATTTTTCATTCTTGTGGACTTTCAAATAATAGCTCTTTATTATCGCGTGTTCAAATAACTTAACCAAAACAAAAGACCAACACAGATTTCTAACACTCTTGAAGAGAACTCACGTTTTAACCAAACGTTTGCTTAGACTTTCAAGTAACCCACATTAACAATTATCGGAATGATTTTTTTTTCATACACACTGTGGAAGAAAGCAGTAAGTCCCACTGTGTCTGTTGCCTTATTCCAGGCTACAGGCAGAAATGCATCCTTACAGATTCAATCCGTTCTTACGAAGAGAAAAATACGGTAGACATAATGAGACTCGAGGGTTAGAATTTTCGAAGGATCTGTCTCTCCAAGGAGGTTATATAGACCTCCTTGGTCTCTCACTCACCTTTTTCAACTTGTCTCTCTACGAACTTAGGCTTCGGCACACGATTACATCACACCTTATATTGAAGTATTTCAACCGCAATCCTTGGAATAGATACTGCCAGCATTTGCCGTTACCAACTTCTGTTTAATAAGACTGCGCTGTCTTTGTAGGTCTAGAGCTCGGCCCCGTCTCCTGGTTTCGAACAGAAAGAGACTACTTTATTTTGGACAGAACAATATTGTGAAAGAACCCCAGGCGCACCTGACCTAGGCGAAACTCCCGCTGATGTTTCATATTGAAACTCCTTTATCTAATTTGCCGTTTAGCAGTACTTATAGCCTGTTACCTGATACCTAGCCTTCAAAACTACCCATAGTAAGCAGTGGTCTACTTTTCGGTCAACAACCCCACCAGACGATAGAAACCACAAAAGCACAATGAAGGCCACCTTCCGGTGAATTTCACGTCTGTCACGGATTGCTATAGAAACTGTCAACCACTGACAATACGCGCACTCCAAACTTGCCCCTCTATGTCATGAACTATGTCATACCCCAGTGAAAAACATGGTGGACAGTGGCCCTCCGGTGACCTTGTCCTTTAGGATAACTTATCAGCATTGTGTAAGTCAAGTTCATTGGCAATAAAGGACAAATAAGCATGTCCATTTAGCTCAACTGATAGCAGACTCACAGTTGAGATCCTGGTTCCAATTAGTTGGTTCAAATCCTGGGACATGACAGTTTGGTTGGGGCTCGGCACCCGTCTTTCAGAAAGGACAAAAAAACGGGGGTCACCTGTTCGAGTAGGTGCCTCAAGGGGAAGGGCTAGCAACCCCTCCCTGTAAAAATATACCCTGGTACAGAAACAGCAAGGAAACTTAGTGATCTATTTGCCAATAGGCACTAAAAGGTGAACAACAACAACAACTACAATAGCTTATCAAATAGCACAATGCTTTCAACAGCGTTTTTTGTTGTTATTGTGAGGGGGAGGAAGAAAGTAAACTGGAGGAATTTGTGGATTTGACGATATCCAGGCCTTGCCAAGAACAGCATAATATACATGTATTTTGTTGCTAGGGTAAATCTATTTCCTAGCAACGGTTGCTAAGAAATATGCTATTTGCAGAGACTGCAATATTTGATACATAGTTTTTGAACAACATAACAAGCTGCGTGCTTTTATAACTGACTGAGAAATTGTAGCTGTATTTCTCACCGATCGTCAAACAACAATCAAATCTGTACAAGTGACCACCTCTACATAAGGACCACCTGAACAATGTGACCACTATTGGCGGTCCGTTAGATAATTTTCCCCATTGACACAAGCATTAAGAATCCTGTCTACAGTGACCACCTGTCCATATAGACCAGATTATATCAGTCCTCTGAGTGGTGCTCTTGGGCAGGTTTGACTGTACACGAAACTTGAGTTGATGTTGCTGCCCCCCTCCCCCTTGGTGGGCATGACTCATTACCTTCGCCGAGAAGGTTATGCAGACGGGTAGCGATTGTGTGTGTAAAGAACAGCATAACTCGAGAAGGCCTGGATGGATTGTCTTGATGTTTGGTAGGTGGGTAGGTCTTGATGAGACCTGGGAATGACAAGATTTTGGGTGCCCTAGCGGCTTGTTACGGTACTGCCGCGGAACTTCCTGTTTTGATATCTCGTGTTCTGGACATGCTATGGTCCTGATTTTTGAGTGGTAGATAGCTCTTTGGACAGAGAGTAAGTGGCAACGTTATAGGTTTGGGCCCCCTAGTTCTGTATGTGTAGGAGGAAAGCGTGTGTTTGTATAGCCTAGCTCCGGGGTTCGCACGCGAACTTCATCAGCATACTCAAACAAACTGCGACGGTCAACTAGACAAATTGGCAGAACATTGGGCCCATATGCCGCCACGGCGGTTTAAGGCAGTCCAAAGGTCAAACTTTACTGTTCTTGACCTTGAAATGTCTAACACTGATAGACGTATTAGGGACGTTGATGAAGGTTAGACATCCAGATAATAAGATACGCCAAAAATAGTTACTCAAGCAACTGGATAAAATGTTTTGAAACAGTCAGACGTTTCAGACAGCATCCGCTATGATCTTTCGTCAGTGAAAGAAAGGAACTGGAATACCAGGTTTTATACCAAAACTCTGAATGGATATGTTAATGAGATAAAGACAATTTAGAATGGTTCAAAAGCAGACTAATCAAAACAAGGATGTATACTAATACGTCAATTATCGTATTAGGTAATGCTTAATGAGGGCTATCTTGGCAGTCTGCTACCAACTGCTATTTTTCATAATAACGTTAAGAAAAATAGCGCAACAAAATGATAGGAAATGATATGTATCATTCTCTCGAAATATTGCGTAGTGAATATATGATTCAAGACTGAAGATAATTCTATAACATTTGCGAGAAAAATACCTATTCGCTATGTCATTTATGTATCGTCAACGGACTTTCCAAACGCTGTTCCATTAAAATCGTCAGGTTGAAATGGCCACAAATACTCTCTACTGTGCAATTTGTACTATTTTCTTATAGTCGGTGTTTCAAAGGCTTGTATGTATAAACAGGTGGTAAGGATCAGTAAAAAGCGGTTGAGCTTCAGTTCACGACTGTAGTGTAAGTAAGTCAGGGGACACATTTTAAGTGTATAAAAATAGCCTTTATAAATAAGCAATGTTTTCATTGGCCTGGATGTCTTCAAATCGTTACTGGCAAGGTCACTTCCTTTGAAGACATTTCTGAAATACTTGAAAGTGACTTCCGAAGAAATTACAAGACGTCTTGAAGCGTATCCTCCCCATATCAAGACCCAAGACATGGCATGAAAAAGGTCGTGGTCCACGTGTAACAATACTGTTAATTACGTGTCACTGCAGGTGTATGTTACACCAATGGAAACACTACCTCGCTATTAAAGAATCGTTACTAGCCGAGTTCTGTTCTTGTATGGAAACAGTATTGACACATGCACACCCTATGTAGTCATTTGGCCTTCTAGGTATGCTTGCTTACTTGCTTACTAACTTACTTCTAGGTATAGTTAGTTTAAATGGATCTATAAAAAGGTGCAAAGCTAAAATCAACTCTTAAAATTTTACGGTCTCGTTCTCTCTTTCTGTCTCTTCTAATTTGGTCGCTATCAGCTATTCAATTCTTTGCTATGTTTCTTCAAAAGTTTACCAGTTTGTCAAAATATACTTCAAAGTTTCAAATTTTATCAACAAGGGCCGGGTTCTTTCGAATTCTTTTCGTTTTTCGCTGTGATTTCGAGCAAAAAGTACCATCCTGATGAATGGAGGTATATATTTCGGTCTGTTTGTGTATCTGTGCGTCTGTGTGTCCCTCCGTATTTTGTGGTCAACATAGCTCAAGAACCTCTGGATGGATTGTGATGATATTTGGTTTGTGGGTAGGTCTTGGGAAGACAAAGGTCAAGGTCAGGTTTGGCCCCCTGGTTTGTGATCTTGGTATTGCAGCAAAACGTCCGTTTTTTTGTATCTTTTGTCCTCGACGTGCAATGATCTTGATTTGTTTGTGTGGCAGGTAGCTTATGATGTAAGGAAGAAGTGGTGTAGGTTTGGAGCCCTAGCAGCTTGTTTGTCTTAGCTTTTTTATCCAGCCTGTTCACAAGAGCGAAAAGCCAACAGCTGGTCTTCTCTCCACAACATGCAATAAACTTTCACACAACAAGACACAACCCAGGCCCCGACCCGACCTTGTTACAGACAGGTAAAATTTATTGTTCCGGTGTGGCTTGTTTTTCTCTTTGAAGATTTACAACTAGCCTTCAACGCTTTAAGGTTCAGGTCTGGCCGATCTTAACTGTTTCTTTGTTTTCAGTACAAGGTCGTCGAAATGGGCACCGAGTTGCGAGTAAAGAGTGTAAAGGAGCATGCGTCCTTTCGGTAGCATACATACATGTACATGTATAAACATTGCTAAATGAATATGCGCTTCAGAACCGTTCTGCATGAGTTGCAATACATACAACTAGCAATCTACAGATAACGAGAATGAAATAATGTCGAATATCCTGTGGATGACAGTTATTATGGAGACCTTAGAGTTGGCGTGAACGTGCCTTTGTCTTCCAAATGCAACATTCATGCAGATTTTTCCACAACTTTATATATCACAACATATTCTCTCATTTTGTGATAGTTTTTCTTAACGACGGTTGAAAGTGACAACTGTTGTGTTTTCATATATCCTTGCCCATACAGTTGACATCTTATCTGTATTTGTTATTTATGTTGTTTGATAAAAAAAACAGTTGACTAGAGGAGTGAATATTCGTCTCAGGAAACCATTAAGAAGCTTAAATGAAATGTCACGAGAAAAAGAAAGACTGGTTGAAAAGACAAACAATTACTGAGTGAGAACCGACGAAAGAGCACTTAATCTGAGGTCGCTTCGATTCATAAGACAAATAAACAGTGGAAGACGGGGTCCTATTTGCGGTGGTGTCACCACAGAGACAGTGGCTAGCGGACACAAGATCAAGAGGTTCGATTCTTGGCATTCTTGGCTAGACGCAGTGTCATTGGGAAGAGCAAGTTACACGCCTTTCCTCACTGCACCCAGGTGTAAAAATAGGTACCTGATTTCGGTTAGGGACTCCAAGGTAAAATATGTTAGAAGGAGAAATGAGCTCCGCTTACAAAATCGAGCCTACGACACCGTAGATAACAAACTGCCCCTACGGCCTCAAGACCATGGGACAACCTATCAGCACAGAGACTGTTGCAGGACATTAGACAAAGGTCCACAAACAGTTGTGGCTACCCGTCAGGCCTTATCACTTGTTGTGCCATCATCGCACCTCAACCTTGGCCACCTCGGGTAGTCAACCCTTACACGAAACAGCTGTGTGCTGGGGTTGGGCGATGGGGAGTCAAACACAATTAGAGGGAGAGGGAGAGGGAGGGGGTAGAGAGAGCGGGAGAGGAAGAGAGGGATAGAGAGACAGAGCGAGATTGGGAAAGAGATAAGGGAGAGAGGAGAGAGGGGTAGTGAAAGATAGGGCGGAGAAGGAAAGAAAGAAAGAGGAGAGAGAAAGAGGACGAGAGAGAGACAGAGGGAGAGAAAGGGGAAGAGAGCAAGAGAGGGGGAGAGAATGAGAGGGCGAGAGAGAGGGTGAGGGAGAGGGAAAGAGAGAGGGAGAGAGAGAGGGAGACAGAGAGAGAGAGTGAGGGAGAAAGAGTGGGAGAGAGATAGGGTAGAGGAGAGGGAAGAAAGAAAGAGAGAGAGAGAGAGAGAGAGAGAGAGAGAAAGAAAGGGAGAAAGAGAGAGAGAGAGACGCTGACAATGATGCCATACAAAAACAATCTTACTTGCATGTATTTTTTTAAGGTTGAATAGTAACGGGGGCCGCCCGAACATCGCACACGCCCGAACATCGCACGGATTTTTTACTGATCTTATTTTGCATAAGTACGCCGTGTTTGTGTCCAATGACTATGCTGATAAGGAAGGTAAATAACCCAAGTTCATGCACATAATTGTCATTTACATTCAAAACATATGTGTACATTTTCATTTCTTGTTTTGTCGAAAAGTAGTATTTTGACAATAATGATGGCAACGCTGAGTAGAGGGTCACTGCGTAGCTAGACGGCCCGGCACCTAAATATACGACCTGTGCCAAGCAGATACATAAGTCACACAGCTGTCATACACATAAGAAAAATAATTTCATAAAACACTAAAAATTTTGGTCTTTTAGTGTTTGTTGAGAAGAAAACCGACCAAAGAAAAACAACGTAAACATTGCTGTCGTCTGACGACGTTGTTTTCCCGCCATCTTTTTGGGCCGCGATGGTGGCGGAACGATTCAACGCACAGTTTTGTTACGCTCTAACATGTGATTGGTACCGTCTATGAAAAGGAAACTGAATACAGAGATGGCGAATATGTTTCCCAATAAGTAGACGGAGTATTGTTGATGTAAGCGGTGTCGTTTTTTCGTAATAATTTCATAAGTCGGGCCGCATTCAATACGTACGTCGGGCCGCGTAGTAGCCTATTTCCCGTGGGAACATGAGCTGGGATGCGCTAGATATATAGCCCTTCTCACATGACGTTAGAAGTGCACACGGTCAAAATTTTCCGGTCAAAAGAAAGCTAGAATATAGCAGACTTCAAGCCTTATTTACATTTCCCTAACTTCATCACCAACTTCCGAAGAGAGCAAAATTACCAAAGCGTACTAAGTTAGGCACACTATCTGGCGTAGCACTAAATCAGAAGGTACATTCGTGAAAATGTCTCACAGCGTCTTCCGCATGTAACGCGGAGCATGAAGGGCCCATGAACAGTATGAATACATTTCTTGTCCAAGTATGGTCTTTAGATGAATGTGTTCAAAATTCATTCATTAAAACCTGACCACTCTCTGGCAACCAGCAATGGAGCGCCGTGAGTTCCAGCGCGTGAAAAAACGTCCGATGGTTGGGCACCCCCCGTTACATTATCCAAGAAGAGAAAGTTAGGAAAAATCATGAACACTATAGTCCAATACTTAAGGGTATGCGTCAGAGAATCAAGGTGCGCTATGCCCTCATTGTTCAATACATGAAGCTACACAGATGTTCAGTAGTCTGCTACCGGCCAGAGGTTTTCCTCAACATTTTTGTTTTTCCTGCTTTGGAAAATAAACGCAACGTCCACGCTGTCAGCCTTCCTGTCTTGAACTATACAAACCAGACAACCCGCCGTCTTTAAGATAAATAGGTCCAGAGACTCTCCTTCAAAACAATCTTATCATGTCGTCTTGTGTTGTACAAAAGTGACCTTACCGTTACGGGAAGAGCTTACTGTGTTCTTATCTAAGATTACTAGATAAGTATCCTTACGTTTACATGTAACAGCACCCTCCGAACGCCTTTGTAGTTACAAAAGGGCATTCAATAATAGCATGTCTCAGTGACTGTCATTGAAATGTCAAAACCTCGGTAGATTTAAAAGCATAATGGCAAGGTCACATTTCGACAACGGCTATCTTAGCAGTCTGTTAAGGTAGCCTTTGGCACAAGATTTGTATTGGTTACGGGGTTAGGCAGCAGGGAGAAGGTTAATCTACCGGTATGTATATATGCATTATTTTACATATCAGCCACTGCCTCCAAAGAAGAAGTCAAACCCTCCAGTAATGTTGTATGTAGAAACATTAGCTAGATGCATAGAATAGACACTTGTTACCATAGTTACCTTGCTACTGTTTGTACCCTTGCAATTAGCCTACGGGCATGAATTTGCAAATAAAGATTGTTATTGTTCCCTAACGTGACTTGGTTTCTCAAAGATAAGCGCATAGGTCTCCAAGCAAGGAATGGCATCTTACCATAAGATGCCACCCTAACGTCTTTAACCTATATAGACATACTTTAAGAAAGATAGACACCTCAAGTTATACGACAGCATGACTCTACATTTGGTTAAATTCCCTGGGTAATCGCAACGGTAAGTCTAGAAGTCGTAACAATTCAAACTTGGGTCAAAACATCTTTCCGGGGTTAGAGAAGAAATAGCGTCTTTGTCAATCGTGTTCAAGTTCAGTCGAGGAACAAAATCTTCAGGACAAAATATACAAAAAGCGGAGGTTCTACTGCAGTGCCAAGGTCATACAAAAGGGGGCCCAAAATCGACAATGACCTTCGTCTTCCCAACAGCCACATACTAGATATCATTAAAATCTACCGAAAGGTTCTTGAGTTACGGTGAACACAAATATCCTGAAATACAGACACACACACACACACACACACACACACACACACACACACACATACACGCACGCGCGCGCACTCACAAACAGACACACACACACGCACATGCACAGACACACACACACACAGAGAGAGAGAGAGAGAGAGAGAGAGAGAGAGAGAGAGAGAGAGAGAGAGAGACTCGCAAACAGACACACACACACACACACACAGGCGGAAAGCTTAAGACACGTCGAAAACAATGCCTCCATTCTTCATGGAGGTAACAAGACGCAGGGGTGGCAGTGTAGTCACCTTGTCAACTTGTCTCATCAATCATTTGATGTTTCCATTACTCTGTCTAATGGTTACCATCTGAGGTTATGTCTGCATATTAAACAACTTCGTCTGTAGTTTTTTATGTTTTTTGTTTTATCCTAGGCCTATTTCACTTACCTCTAAGTACAGACTAGAGCCAATCTATTGATAGTTAACTCATATTGATATTATACAAAATGTAACAGTGTGGCGAAGTGTTCTGTGGTCTATTCGTATATTTGGAACAGTTTTTATTAGATCTTCAATTTCTTACTCTGCCCAGTCCACCAAAAACGGAGACAAAGAAACTTGAAACCTTGTAATCAGGTCCAGAGAAATCTTAAAGACCCAAGGAAGTCGTTAACGTTTAACGGCCTGAACCCGCTTCCTTTAAGTCACCTTGAAGGTTTATGTAGGGAGCTAAATGATGTGTATAAAGATACAAGAGAAATCCCCCCAGAATTGTACAGTAGCCCTTAGATTATTCTGGAGCTTTAAATGGCACATTCTCAAAGACCTTTGACCTTGTTTCCTTGAGAAGAAGGAATCAAAGTTTTATGAAAAGACATGGAGTCTTAAAGTCAACGTTTTTGTATACATTTGCAATTCTATCAATGGTTTAAGACTGATGGACTAGGTTCTGCCATGTTATTGCTGAAATGATGACAGATGACCTTTGACAACCAGGTTCAAGATGGCGGAAGGTCAACCAAGGTCAGCCATTAAAAGTCAGTGGTATCAAGGTCATGGGTCACGGTCATGTAAACTTTACACTCCAAAAACATGAGCTGTTTGTGGACAGCAGCGTTACAGGAAAAAAAACTTGTAGTCAATGGTGTTTGAAAAGTAATAATGATGTCGCAGGAATAACTGCTCATAACAAATGCATTCATAAAGTAAAGGCTTTAATAGTTGCTTGTTACCATTTGTTGTTTATGCGGAACCGCTACTTTTACTGTGAGTCTCACAGGACTACGCTAAATTTTGAGTGCTCCCCCATTAGGTTTCTTTCAACATACAACTACACACTATAGATGGAATACAAATTCAGTAAAAAGACGAAAGCCAAGGTACTTTTTTTTCGCAACATATTTGTCACATTTTCTTATAAACGACTCCGTGAAATATTTAGAGCTTCTCGTATGACTTGTGTGATTGTAGCTAATTAATTAGGACACGTTAGACTTTGGTTGACATCATATGTGTTCATTGATCACTTCATGTCACCCTATTGGGAACGTGACTATCGTGTGGAAAATGATACAACTGCGAAAGCACACTGACAAATAAACAGACTTTTCCATGGACTAACCTGTCATGACTGATTTACGACTAATTCTACCAACTCTGAAACGGACTTCCTGCCACGCCGCCAAGTCTGACCTTTGTGGTCATCTTCCCATTCATTTCATGCCAATCTGCTGACTTTGTAATATTCAAATAACTACGGACACAGACCGCCACTGACACGGAGTCAATGATGAGTCCATTGTGGCAGTTTGACATTTGTGTACAGATTCAGGTCACAGGTCATCCATCAGACCATCCCCCTATCTCTCCACCGTTTCTTCATGTAAACACGGTTTTTCAGACCACCAGCAAATGTTTAGATTCTCTTTGACCACCCTGCGCACTGCACTGTCCATCACAACATGTGATATTCAATTTAAAATCATCTCAACTGTCCCATATTTAGCACCAGGGCATCAGGCAATACTAACTGGCGAGATAGACCAAGGTTATGGGGCCTTGGTGACGTCATGGAGAAAGCTAAAACTCGTGAGAAGCTGGTTCTTATTTATGATGTCATTTATGATGTTTGAAACAAGAATTTGGCTTCAGGCATTCTAATAAACCACGCTACCGCTTGCATGAAAACACAACGAAACTGGCCATGGATGGGCATATTTTCTGGAACAGCAAAGCCGTTTTGACTCCAGGGGAAAGTTTCTACAGCTGATGTTTTGTTGACGTATTAGGTTGATTTCGTCTACAAATAAGTTTGCAATGATAAGTCCTGCTTATATGTATTTTGCCGTCCTCATATTGGTTTTACGACGAATCATTGAAGATTTGGAATTTTAGAAAACGGGATGCAATGAAATGGACATAAACAGCAACCAAACAAAATTATAGACGAAAGTTTCAGTTACTATAATCATAAGTGAATGTAATGAGCATACATGTACGTAACGAATGTTTATTCTTCCGATTACCAGGACAACGAAAAACAAAACTTCACATCAAATCATTGTTTAGTTACATTGCCAGTGTTCCCATATACATCGGATACTTATGCCCCATCGTCCATATTGAATCAGGTAAACAATTGGTGTATATCATCAAGCGTTTAAATGGTGGGTTGATAGAGAATAACAGAGCTAACTCAAAGCACTTACCGCTACTATTTGTCACGTTCTTATCTTTAGTCCGTGACATGTCCATAATGGAGGTAAGCTGTAAGATAATCACGTAGCTGTCATATTGAGTCAGACCCCCAACTCTAGTGTTCTATCATGGTCGTTAGTGCTCCATAAGCTGGAGAAAAAGGACGTCTATTTACTTCATAGGACGTCTGCCCTTGAATTAAATATTGATTGATTTTTGTTTGTCGTGTGTGTGTGTGTGTGTGTGTGTGTGTGTGTGTGTGTGTGTGTGTGTGTGTGTGTGCGCGCGCTGTGTGTGTATGTATTTATGTGTATGTGTGTGTGTGTGCGCCAGTGCATATGTATGTGCGTGTGTCTGTGTGTGTGTCAGTGCGTGCGCGTGTGTGTGTGCGTCTGTGTGTGTCTGTGTGTATCAGTGCACGCGCGCCGTGCACGCGTATGTGTTTGTGTTTACGCATACTTCGCAGCATAACTAAAGAATCTATTTGTAGATTGTCATGCTATCTAGCATGTCTGTTAATCGTGTTGTTGCAGTGTTTAGCGTTCAAAGATTGACATCCCCGGCGACACAACAGGTGACCGAAATGAAATCAACATGCGGGAGGTTAAAGGGATTGCCCCCCTGTTTAAATGGTTTGGTCGGGTTTAACGTCTTTCTGTCAGTCCGGAAATTAAAACAGTCGGGAAACAGTTACGGTAGGCTAGTCTATATGTCTACCTTGTCCTACCAACGACGGTTAAGGTCAAGAGACTAAATACGTAGGGAGCAAGTAATAAGTAATCTTTCCACACCCTTTACTTTAGATTTATGTTCGCTTCACAGAATGGCAAACAGCAAACTACCTATAGATCCTTGCTAAACATACTATAGGTTACACTGAAAAGAATTCATAAAATCAAGCAAACTAAATACAACGTTTATTGCAAATACATGCCCGATGGCTAATTGCAAGGACAAACAACACAAATAAATGATGAAAAATTCAATGATGTTAAGGGCTACATCTAATGTTATGTTACATTCTAAAATGTACATGGTGCTAGTTTTGTTGGGTTTGACTTCTTCCTTTGGGGCAGTTGAAGACAAATTTACCCACTTCTGTTATAATTTGTGGGTTCTTTGATTTTAATAGTAGAATTGTTTTCTCATGGTCAGGAATAGTGGGGAAGCAAGTGTGCATAAAATAAAAGCTATACACGTAAACTTTAAAATTTGTTTTTGCCAGTTATCAATAACTGTACTTTAAAGGGCTGTGCAATATTCCTCATGGATACTCACATTGTGAAAACGAAACGCAATCCAGTACTGTATACATTGCGTACCATATGTGCAGCTATTTTTTGACAGATTTTGACAAAAAGTTGGAAGTTTGAAGATAGCTCTACATATGATAGACAGTCTTTAGTTAAAAGATTGATAAGCCCACACCTGATTTAAAGAACCTCCCATTGATTTTGCTTAGTAAAATGCATAGATAAACATTTAAAGCTTTCAGCCTGGTAACACAGGTTTCATTATTCTGTGTGATTTAAATCATTTCATTTGTACGTATGGCTCTAAGAAAATTGGCTAATTGCTTGATTTGTTTTAGATTGGTTGTGGATCAGACGAATTTCGTGCTTGTTTTGCTGGAGACAGTTTCTAGTGTCTGGAAATAACTCGAAGGAAATGAGTCGTCACCGTGGGCAGTGTCCCTAGTCTTTCTAGCTTGGCAGCTTTTTCCGTGTCGACTTGCTGACCTGTCTGGTTCTCCGGTGTGACGCCAAATTTCTGACCCGCCAGATTTCTGCTTCGCTGGGTAGTGCGCGTGCGTGAAGTTAGGGTTTGGGGAAATGTTTAGAGTTAGGGCTAGAGGTTAGGATTAGGGTCGAGCTAGGCTTAGAGTTAGCCTATACAGCGCGACCCTTTCTCCCAAATTCCTATCTGACATCTGCTTGAAAATTACAACGCCACACGAGTGTGTGACACCCTTCTCTCATCTCAGGTATACTGTAAACCCCCTAGCAGTGTAGGAGTATTCATTTGGTAGGGGCAGAAATCTGGCTTCACACCGGGCATTCCTCGTACAAAGTGCCAAGCCGCAATGTCGCTATCAACAGTGAACTCCAAGCAGATGTCGGGGGATTCTACCAGAACAGTTAGTACCGAAAGAACCCATCTAAGATGACTGCATAGTGAATAAAAATACTCTTTTTACACAACCAAGTTATTCATTCAACCGACGTTTCGGTGACAAGGGTCTGACAATCTTTCAACTTCATCAAGGCAATTCTGACTGCTTATAGATGTGAAACCTGTACGCAAACGCAAAGTATTTACATATATACACTGTTACAGAGAACGGCATCCACAATGCTGTCCCAACCGTACAGGAGCGTATCACATAGTATTACACAACTATCAAGCAATAAACAATGCAATGATTAACCCCCTGGCAGATGGTCACCGAAACGTCGGTTTGATAAATCACTTGGTTGTTTAAGAGTATTTTTATTCAGTGGCTAACCAACCTGATGAGACTATTCACGGAGCTAATCATGTATAGAAATGACTTAATCTATTGATTTTCAAAATCCAATTTTCGGGGCCTGATAAAAGGAAAGGGGGGATCTCGAACCAGTTTAGCTCAAATGAACTCAATGAACAGATGAGCTACTCTTCCACTGGTCGTGACAGAGAAGACAGACGCTATGTACAGTATTTACAGGTTCATTGTACCGGGGAAATTCCCCTAGCTCTTTTCGACAAGCACAATGAACAGTGGACCACAGCTTAACGTCCCGCCTGATATTGCTTGGGTTTCCTTTAATAATAAGTCTGTACAGTATCGAGGATTGTTTTGTGCTTTCCGTGTTGCCGACACCTTCTGTGTTATAGGACACTGCCCATGTGGGACCCGTCTGTAAATCTAGACCTGTAAACGCTTGTTCACACGGTAGAGGTGAGGAGCTGGCTTGTCAAATAACATTCGTGAGACAAGGCAGAATAGTTTCTGCTTAGTCAGGAGAGCAGTACTAGTTATTTGTCTAGACATACATAGATATACATAAATAGAATAACATGTACAGTCACGTATAGTGTAATGCTGCGCAGTGTTATTGTAGCGTCTAGTTGTGTTGTGTTCATAGTATTGTGTTGTGTTGTGTTGTGTCGTGTACTCTAATTTGTTCGAGAAAGTTTGTTAACGCCTGAAATATTATACTGCATTTTTGCAGCAACATACTCTAGGGAAATTATAAATGCCCGCCATTTCTATCTAACATATTAAGATACATAAACGAGAAGTTCTGCTGCGGTACCAGGGGCGGCCGCTAGGAGGCCAAAACTTGACCTTTGCCTCCGTCTTCCTATGACGTTACCAAATATATCAAAAAAACATTATAATCCATCCAGAGGTTCCTAAGTAATGCTGACCACTATTATCCGGAAATACACACACGCACACAGGTGTCACGCTAAACGCAATACCTCCATTTTTTATGGAGGTAATAAGCCGTGGACAGTATATACCATGCTCTATTGGGTCACGCCATTTTGAGAGTTACCAAGCCCCTATCTCCAAGCAGATGTTGGGTGAAATAAAGGTCGTAACGCTTTCTGGCAGCCGGGCCTCTCTAACAACCAGTCAAAAACGCTACTATCTTTCACCCCAACATCTGCTTGAAGATAAGCCAGGTTCTACCGACACAGAGAAAGACTGTGCTCGCATATTCGGCCACACAGAAGTAGCTTGTTGCGGCGTACTAATCCGCCAATGATGTATACAGTTATGCCTAATCAAACCCTGTATATGTGGGGGCCGCTAATGGTTGCTATTCCATGTTCTGACACTGTCCAGGCCACCTTGTATATTACCTATAGATAACAAGTAATAACAGCTCGGGATATCTGAGGACACAAAACTTAACAAGCCAACACACTCTTATCAACGCAGAGGGTTTGAGATATTGTCCTGTATACTAACAAAACATGTATTTCGCTAGCCTACAAAGTATGTTAACCCCCTGTGATAAGCGCTTTTGTTGTCTTTCTCTTTCAATTAGGATTTCAACTCCAAGGAAACGCCCTTTTTTACAGACATTTATATCCTCAAGTATAAGTGACGACCTCTAAATAAGGACCACCTAGCCAACGTGGACACTTTTTGGTGGTCCCTCAGATAATTTTTCGCATTGACACGAGCATTGAGAATCCTGTCCATATTGGAACACCTGTCCACATAGACCAGATTTTATCAGTCTACTGAGCGGTCTTCTTGGGCAGTGTTGACTGTACCTGCCCCGATAACACAGAAGTACAGACAGCCATGAAATCGCCCAATATCCGGCGGGTATCGTATGACCTTCAGGGGTCGCCCTTTCATGGCTCCTTCTCGAGGCTTTAACTGTTACTTTAAGACCCATATTCTCCGAATTCCCCGTTCCAGAAGTCTTGTATAGCCTTCTTCGCAGCCTTCTAGGAGCGGCCGGTGTTTGCGTTATAGGGGAGCGCTGATTCGCGATCTTCAACATATCAGGATAGGTTCTAATGTTCTAAGGAGAATGGGAATATGTTCTAAGGTTCTAATGCCAGGGCGGCAAATGGGATTCCCCCTTTTTTTTTTTTGTCACTTCGCTTTTTGACAGACAAGGACGACGTGGCACTGCACTCAAGTTGTTCATAACTTATTATAACAGTGCGGCGTACAGAGGACAAATATACCCATTTCTACACCAGGGTGGAGTAAGGAAAGGCACAACATTGGTGGCGTCAAAGGATTCGAACCTGGGACCGCTGGGTTCTGGGGCGAACACCCTGCCGTTACGCCACACGACCCCACGGTATCAGAACCTGATGTTGAAAATCGCGAATTAGCGCTCTTCTAAGAAATAAACACCGACAGTTTCTAGAAGAGGGCCTGCATGCTCTTTTCCGTTAGGCGTAAGCAGCCTGTTTGTATAAGTAAGTAGTAGGGAAAACTGTCTTATTCACATAATTTCGTAGCGAGGCGCCCAAATTCGACGTAATTGCCTTTCTGGTTTCAGCGTAATACGTACGGGGGGGTACTTCTGAATTCAGCGTAAAGCGTTGGACCCCCCCCCCCCCCCCCCCCCATGCAGATCCTCCTAGAAGTCTGCGAAGGAGGCAAGGTCTTGGAGTCGTTACAATCAATTTGGGGCGATTGCTAAGGGGAAAGGAACACCGGTTCCAATTATGGTGCAATAATTCTTTAAATGATCTCGGAGGAAAACAGTTACAAAGGGATCACGTTGGGAGGCAACAGGTTTAAATTGTAACCAGACAGAAAGTTACATTTCCTGTAAATGAACGTGATGGAATATATAGAAGAAATGTATAAGATGAAAGAAATTCGGCGCGTTCTCTTGAAGAATTGTCGAGACCAATCGTGTGAAATAGCACTCTAAACTACATTTGTTTTTCCTTTAAAACATGTTCATCAATATATATACTGTCAACATTTTCAAGTCTCATTTTAAGCAGCTAACGCAAAAAAAAGAAATTAAAAGAAACCTATCTGATATTGCCTTGATAGAGATCATTTTCAAACTATTGTTCCCTGAGAGAAAATTGTCAGAGAAAAATGTTAAGGATTTATCCTGAAATGAACATTAGACACGTTTCGTCATTTCGGAAGGTGACGTAAAGCCGGCGGCCTGTGTATGAGGGAGCTTCAGGTGTAAACCTCGTCAAAGCTCTGCACGTATATATAAAAGAACCCAACACAAGCCTCAAGGTTAAGCGTCAAAGCTCTGCACGTATAAAAGAACCCAATACACGTATCGAGAAGAGTATGTGTGCTTGGCTAAAAACGCGAACCGAATACGCAGCGAAGCCGTATTACAATATTCTAACTACATTTACTTGAAAAAGCAATATGCTTCACCGAGGCTCAGTTGAGGATGACTACTTTACCATACCTATGTACCGCGAAGTCTAGCTACATTCCTACGTAAATGGGTCAGAGAACCAGTGTGCTATAATTGAGACAAATCAGACCCAGTAGTCCCTGAAATCGTGTCGTACATTCTTCACGGGTGGCTGAACCATGGTCTGATTCTCCAACACATGGTGGACAACCGTTTGCCCTGAGGGTACCGTACCCTCTGCCACGTGTTTGGGTCAAAAGTATCAAAATAGCCCCCTCGGATATCACCTTGTCAACTTGTGTCAGAATTCCGACCTCTCTTAAAATCAGTGGACCGAGTTTCACTCAAAACACCTGAGAAAATAAGAGTCTTTCAGCCGTCTAATGTCGTCCGTATGAAGAGCTGCTGTTCTTGTATCGCATCCGGAAGTTTTAGTTTTCTACACAAGCTGTGTGCGCAAGATTCCTCTTGATAAGACTTCTAATGCGTCTTTAATAGAAGGCATTGATCCTGCCATTGTTATGCATGTAATGTTTGGAAAATGTGGGAATGCGCTCTATACGTATTAGGTATACTCTTCAATTTGCTTTGTTAGTCGGCTAAAACACTTATGACGTCATGTTTTGGTCAAGTCACGTGACAGAAGTAAGGTGTCAGTATTTCTGACGAAATCCGAAGATTCGGTCTGCTATTCGATGGTATAGCATGTGTCAAACTTGACATCTTCTTTGAAACGCCACTATTTTCCTTGTAATGCTTTCGACAAATCGTTGCGAAACTTTATTTCCAATCTAATTACGAACCAATCATGTAATGAAGCCTGACCGAAATACATATCCCAAACATTTACAAGAATACTAAGGCCCAACTTACACACGCGTTTTTGAGCGAGGAGAATCCCAGACCACTCAAGTGGCGTTTTCTAGTAGGAAAACTCCACTTGAGCAGCCCAAAGCTCCTCACACACAGCCCCGAGTCGACTCCGAAAACTTGGGTGTAAATCGGGCATCAGAAGTTACTAACGCCAAGAAGTGTGCATGGTCTGGCCGTCAGTTCCTGGGAGCTGTTGACAGACAGGCAACATGCCCGGTGCCTTGCGATCTTCAGTTTGACCAAAAACATCTCACCATCCGTGTAAACACCGCTAGGTCACTGTGCCAGGCGCGTTTGAGGTGTGTGTGGACGTGGGGTTGATATATGTAAGGAAGTAGATGGCCGACGAACTTTGGAACACATAGAGCTTCAAACAGAACCCCGGAACACATAGAGCTTTTAAACAGAACTCCGGAACACATACGTACAGCTTATAAACAGAAGGCAGGAACACTTAGAGCTTTTAAATGGAACTTCGAACGCATATAGCGTTTTAAATCTAACTTTGAGCTTTGAAGTACATAGAGTTTTACGGACGGTTAAGAAGTGTATCAAGCTTCAAAAATTCTTCATCGAGCAGTTAGCATCTGGATCTTTCCGTCTATTTTAGGATATACTTTGCGACTAGACAAGACCTTGGCAAACCCTACTAAGAACTTATAATTAGCTGAACCGTCTACTATATCTAAGTGACTCTACCAAACCGCTACCCGTTCACATAAGGTGTAAAATAAGATAACTGTCAGCCGAGAAAATGAGCACGTCTATGGCTTGAAAGTTTAACGCCCGTTCAATATATGATATATCTATTTCATATATGGTATCATTTTCTTCAAAGACTACCCGAGACAATTCTTATTTCCTTTAGTGACAATAACTATGATATTCAGTTTCAGGCATATCTAACATAACGTCGGTGTCGTGAACACACACAAATCAGAGCAAAGTTTCAACGTCTGCCGAAAGGTTGTGCAGCAAATAGTTGGACAGACCTAGATCTCAAGTATCAATATGGTTTTCACAAACATTCATTAACAAATCTCCTGGGTTAGATGGTATATTCCTACGCAAGTTAACAAACATTTTCATTCTGTATTCAGAATCTCTATGTTGAATTGTTTTAATGCCTCACTTTCACAATGCGTTTTTGTCCAATTACCTAAAAGCAAGGCCACATCTCTTTACTTTTGAAGGAGGCGAAATTTTTTTAGATAACTAGACACCCTTAACATTGCTCCGTCGTAATATTAGAATTCTTTCAAAATGTTTAGCCCTAAGAGTAAGAACAGTTTTAACTGATCTAACAGTTATTGCATAAGCGCAGATCATGAAAGGAATGATCCAAAGAATCTAATTATCTTAAAGATTTTTACCAGCTAGCTCAGAAGACGTTTCACAAAATGACCTAGATGTTGTTGTCTAATGATAACGTATTGTACAAATACAGAAAGTTAAAAGGACACCAAGCAGTCTAAGTATCTTTAAGATTTTTACTAGCTCACAAGACGTTTCACAAAATGACCTAGATATTATCTAATGATAACGTATTGTACAAATACAGAAAGTTACAAGGGGACCAAGCAATTTAATCATCTTTAAGATTTTTACCAGCTCACAAGACTTTTCACAAGATGACCTAGATATTGTCTAATGATAACGTCTTGTACAAATAAAGAAAGTTAAAATGACACCGGGCCATCCAAGTATTTTAAAATTTTACCAGCTCACAGGACGTTTCACAAAATGACCTACATGTTGTCTAATGATAACGTCTCGTACAAATACAGAAATCGTTATCCCAATGCGGTCATCATTAACCGCTCACATCAAACAATACTTCACATATCCTTGTGCCAGAGAGTCGTTAACACATTCCTGTATCCACCGTGCCGAGTCAACAATCATATATTACTACCCAGCCATCAACGGGATGACACGCGAGTGCAACATGCTTATAAACATCCCTTTCCTCCTTCATAGCCCACTGCCACCTTAACCTTTGCCCGCCAAGCACATGTTCTTGATAACGAGCCAACACTTAGCGGAGGAACTTTCTCGCTCGTTACGTCTTGGCAGAGTAAGAGAAAAGGAAATAAACCTATCTCTCGGGGGGAATTCAGGCAAAAATTTGAGACGTAAATATTGATAAACAGAGGTGGAGACCGTGAAAGTATATCAGAACGCCTTCGCGTGGATGGAATTGTACCGTTTATGGTAGTGGCGGTCTTCAAAAGCACAAATCTCTGATAAAACCACATTAGACAATAAGATATGATTGATTTTAGTCATATGTCGCAATTTGCTGTCACATTGAACCTGGGACCAACTTTCTATAGTTCTTTCTTGTAACTCACTAACTGACTAAGATATTGGAACAATTCATTAACTAAGGTATTGGAACAATTCGTTAACATTACTTTTAGCGCGAGGCACTTATATTTTCCCAAACGCTTGCGCTTAGGTATATGAGAAATGTTAGTATTTGAAAAAGCAAATAACGATTTCAACATCTCTTAGTGCTCATACTGTCGCATTTTCTGGGTAGGGATACTTATACGGTAAGGGCCTATACTAATATATCATTGTATATACCTCTGTAGAGATAATTTTTGTAACCGTATACGTACAGACCCCGGTGGTCTACAGTGCTACCGTAGTGGTACACAATACTGTAATTCACTTTATCTTCACGGTAGCAACATTTCACAGTGTAAGGAAAATTGACATTTTTCCTGAACTTTAACTTCACGGTGGCGGCAAGTTATTTACAGAATGGGTGTGAAGGAATCATGAATAACAACAACATGTTTTTCTTCACGGTAACGATAAGTTCACGGTACAGAGGTGACGTGAAAACAGGGAACATAAAGTTACAGTGAAAGGAACAGGAATTACAGTAAGTTAGATGCTTTACCGTCTCTTTGGACTGCTAGCAGGCGCGTGGCAGGACACAAAGCTGGGCTGCACCTGTGGCGCACCCCTATCACAGCCTGGGGACCATTACACTAAATACGCCGTTAAAAACCCCACAGCGCCCTTCAAGATATCGGTCCTCATTCGCTGATAATCTCTGCTCTACGTGTCTTAATTAGAAAAGGGCACATCTGCGTTTAAGGTCGGACGGGACCAATTAGGTGAATAAGTTACTACCATATATTCTGTGGACCCTGTAGATCGGTAGGAACACAATTAAACTACTGGCACAGAGGGGTGGCTCTCGATCGGACGGTTTGACTGGAAATTTACAACTGAAATAGCGACTTCAACTGAACCTCAGCCTTGGTGACGTGTGCTACCAGCATAACAAACTTTCCCTTCAGCGTTGGCGCTTCTAAACATCTCTTGACAGAAAGTACACTGTCAAGAAAAACGCAGTCATATCACTCTTCCTCGTGATATAGTAGTATGATATAGCTCTGTCCACAATCGATCAAAGCACTCTCTAAAGACTATACTATACAAGCGACATCTTATGCTTCATATTTAGCTTACTAACTAGTCTAACTTCACAGACAAAGACATACGGGTTAAAATAACACATACCTTTCAGCACCTGTAACGTTCACTGTTCGGCCAGCGCGCGCAGAGCCAGTCGTCCTGCTGGGGTAAGTACTGTGAGGAATTGGCGGGAGAAGAAACGACGCACCGCGCAGACGACACCAACAACTTCTGCACACAGCCGCATGGGACTCTGGGACCGAGAGAGGACTTTTCTGGCAGATAGACAAGACCCCATAGGTCACTCACACAAGTAGATCCTCTACCTGATGAGGAGATACGCAGGGTGACACGTGTTTAGTCTAGTGTTTCTACTTAAAATTTCTGAAGTGTATTCTTGTCACCTTTGTGGTTTGGGTGACAACGTAGAAGGTATAAGTGCCGTGTTCCACGCTGTTGGCTTTGGCGACATGCCTGCCTTGGTCAAAGTGGTGCACGAACGCCAGTGCCAACAGTGGTTCTGTATCTGTATCTATATAGCCGATATAACCGCCATTCTTCGTAACACACCAGCTTCGCAGGCACGCGGCGCGGCAGCAGCTGGTTATATTACACCGAACGACCTGTCACGTCTAACCTTCACATATCTAACTGCATGCATTGTTTAAAGCTATCTAATGAGGATGCTTCGACTGTACTTGGTTGTAACGGGTTCCACTCTACGATCGGTTCAAAGGCATGTCCGCATGTCTGATAGAAAACCAACTATATCGCTTATAGGGTATAGAGGTTCTTTATACAGTCGCTTATAGTGACGAACTTGAACTTGAATACAACATCTTAATACCCATGAGACCACGACAGTTAATAACATACACATGTAGTACCATTTTGAAAATCATATATCATATAATCAAATGCTGTGATTGTTGCTGTTTTGTTTGTTTTTTCTTTTTCTTTCGCCTTTGGACTGAGAAGGACGTTGGGCACTGCGCTCAAGTTCTTCATAACTTATTTCAACAGTGCCACGTACACAGAACAATGTACCCGTTTTTACAGCGTGGTGGAGTGAGGAAAGTCGTGATTAGTGCCTTTCCCAAGGGCACAACGGTGGCGACAGGGGATTCGAACCCGGGACCGCTAGGTTATGGGCCGAACACCCTGCCGTTACGCCACACGACACCACAAGTGTTATAGTTAAGATTTTTTATCAATGAATAACAATGATTTCATATGTCGCTCACAAAACGATTGCCGTTTGTAAGAATAAAACTTTAATCGACTAACGCCACTTTAACTAGCCTCGCAATTCAGCCTTCCACGCTACGGCTTTCAGGAGGCACGTAAATCATGCTGTTGTTGATATGAATGAAACCTCACCTCACCTCAACTATCCCTTGACCTCTTTTTGGGTCGTAGGGGCACCATGAATAGATCCTCCACCATCCTTCACCTCACTCTATCCTCTGCTGCTCTCACTGCTTCCGCTAAGCTTAATCCTGTCCACTCTTTAATGTTGTCCTCCGAACGTTTTCTTTGCCTTCCTCTCTTTCGGCTGCCAGGCACTGTCCCTTGTAGTATGGTTTTTGCAAGCCCTGACGATCTAACCACATGACCGAACCATCTTAGCTTGCGCTTCATTACAGTTGTGATACCCAGAATTTTTCAGTAGCATCTTGTTTCCATTGAAAGAATCCTTCTCTGTAGGTCAGCTGTAAGTGTCCAGGTTTCGCAACCAATAAAACCACGATTTGCATAACACTTTAACAGCGTCCAGACGTGCTTTGTTTACATCTCAGGGGCCTTCACCTTTGTCGCACATGCGTACTTGGAACTGTGAAAGCCCTCATTGAAAGAGAATTAAGATGGCGCCCGTCATCTTTCTTCAGTCGTATGTAAATGAAACCGGTCTAATTACGTCAATTGCATAATTACGGTCTAATTACGTCAATAGAGGGACCACAGAAATGATTGTGTAAACATTCAAAAAATGCCCACAAAAAGCAAGAATACATTTTCATGATCTTTCATAGAAAAAGGCCTAAAATACATGACAGATACAATGTAATGTAGAATGACAGGCTGATTAGCGAAGTGCTATACTATCCGTGGGCCAAAGAAGGGAGAGGTTCTGCATCTGTTTTGAAGCTTTCGTGATTCTGTCACAGAAAAATAAATGACAGGGGCGCACGCGACTGGTTACTAAGGTCACCGTTGGCGCCAAGAATGTGGTCGCCGTGGTAACGGAACGTGTTGTTCGTCATGTACAATGTCAAGGGCACAAAAATGTTTTGCTACAAGTGACCAAATAGATAATAATGGAACTAATAAACATACTAGGATTGTCTTTCAATTTCTCTTTGTGAAAGACTAAACCTTCATTTGTCAAATTTTGAGGAAAGGTGTGATAAGGAATGGGTGCCAAAATAGAGAGGGGAAAGTTGCCAAAAGATCGAAATTGGCCCCTACGAGGTTCGAACTCGTGACCTTCTGCGTGTAAAGCAGATGTGATAACCGCTACACCAAGGGACCAGGCATACGCGCTTGGTCGATTTCCCAATTCTCACCATGGTGTAAATTTGTCATGCTGTATTTTCCACAAGGGAGAGCAAGAACAACTTTATCAATACTTAATCTGCCCCCTGGCTACCCCTCGCCCCCCAATCTATTTCTACCCCAACACCACCCCTCGCCCCCCCCCCCCGCTACCCCTGATCTACCTCTGCCCTATCCCTGCCCTACCCCAGTTATACCCCCCCCCCCCCCCCCTGCTCACTGTCGACCTAGCTACCCTACACCTGCCCCTTGGATTCGTCTCTGGATACCCCTGGTCAACCCTTGCCCATTCCTCAAGTGACAGCGGCAGCTCACACTGGCCGAGGCGTAACTTGAACTTCCCTTAGCTCATGAGACAATCACGGAAGGCCTTAGTTCTGGATCAAATTGTCCTGAGATTACCTTACAATCAGAGTCGTTTGGGCCACCGCTGGGCCGGAACTGCAGTCTTCACCTGGACTACCCTCAGGTCCAGTAATCACCATGCCCAGGCCATGAGTCCCAACTGGAACCAAACGGGGAAGTACAAGAGAGGTGGTCAAACAATATGTGTTTGCCTGTACTTAGCCAGATAGGGCATGAATGTACAATGATATGGTTCATTCATTTTCATTCAGTCATTTCTTCGTTCGTCCATATATACATTCAATAGTTTAGAGGATGACAGTGGAGTGAGACCTTGTAGAGATGGGTTGTGGATGGGAGCGAGGACATCAGACTGGCAACAGACATTGGAAAACAAAGACAGCCTGCTTCAGTACGTATATTGACTGATATGCGGTAATGAAGAAGAAGAACATATTGAATCGCCAGCAGCATAAGAAGCTGCATATTATGAATCTACAGAGCGCAAAAATGTACATTTGAAGTGCGACGTACAGATTCGTTACTAATGAATCCATCCCAAACCGCACATTCTTCTGTAGGAAGTTATCTAATGACAGCCAGATATCAAGTTAACGGTCTACGTTGATAACGAAATGATGGAAACATTGACCGGAATGGACAACACGTGTGAGAGCGATAACACATCGGCAGCCATCACAAACAGCAAAACTGCCAAAATAAGTTGAGCTGGCCCCTACGAGGTTCGAACTCGTGGCCTTCTGCGTGTAAAGCAGATGTGATGCAATACAAATAACATTTATATGTGTGCATATTTTAATACGTTCTAACGACACAACAAAATCGCATTCATACTTTGTGAATATCCGTGTGCATTGTAATAAGCTAGATTCAATTAATAATGTGCGTGCGTGTGTGTGCGTGCGTGCTTTCTTGTGTGCGTGTGTGTGTGTGTGTGTGCGTGTGTGCGTGTGTGTGTGTGTATGTGCGCGTGCGTGCGTGCATGCGTGCGTGAGCGCGCTTGCGTGTGTGCTTTTGTGTGCACGCGCGTGTTTGTGTTTCCAGATATTTGTGGTCAGCATTACTTAAGAACCCCTCGATGGATTGTGATGATATTTGGTACGTGGGTATATGTAGGTGTTGGGAAGAAGGTCAAGGTCTAATTTTGGTCCCCATGGCGTGTCACCTTGTTTTACATGGAAACGACAGAAAGATTTGCAGTCTAACATGTCCGTAGGAAGAGACGATGTGCCGTATTTTATGTAGAACACTTGGCTTGTGACTAGGCCAAGGTTGCCACATGCTCAGCCTACAGCAAACACGGTTACGGAGTCTGAACACGACCTTCGTTTACAGTAAATATTGGACTCATAGAGTGTTGAAGAGTTCATGAAGAGACGGTTATAGAGCACTTGCTTTTAAACAGCGGGTGAAGAGACATCTACCTCAAAAAAGGGGAAATGTTCACGGGGATTTGTTTTCACGGTAGAGAGAAAATAGAGTGTTCGCGGTTATTTTGAGTTCGCGGTTGAAACCGAGCTTTTTGCATGGCATTGAACGCCATATAAAGAGGTATTAAAAGAAGGGTCTTAGCATAAACTTGTTGGGAGAGCAACGTGCGTGTTGTTTCCATGGTTTGGTTTGTAGCCTGGATGCCAGTCTTTTAGACGCTTCAGTACGTTCTCTCCGACGCTTACAGCTCGGGGAGCGGCCGAAAGAGCGTACTAAAGCTAAAGAGGCTGGCACCCAGGCTATTTTGTTGTCTTCAGAACTTTGAAACGTTTTTTCTTGATACCCTATAGTTAATCCTACTCAACTCAAGCCTGAAAAAGCCCCGCATGACTCCGCGTGAACATATGTCGTTGATATGCGGTCTCTACTGGACACCTGAACTTCTCACAACCCTCCGTATGTTTTGGGATTTCCGCTAAAACCACAAAAATCCTTTCTAAAGCGGCCTAATCCATGTAAACACCTGCTGTCAATCTCTGATACTTTGATCTTTCGATCAAGTGCGGCAGGAACAGGAACGTCAACTAGAGCGAGTCCAACAGCGATCTCTTCACATCATCACCCGAGCAGGCCGGCGTGATGTGCCTGAACTACCCACCCTCAAGTCTAAGCGCAAGGATGCCGCTGTCAAACTCTTCAAACAAATGCTCCAAGATGACCACCCCCTACATGATCTCGTCCCCCCCTGTAGATCCGCAGCCACTGGTCGGTCACTCAGGAACAAACACAACATCTCCACCCCCCAGGAAGAACCAAAAGATTACAAACTCTTTTCTACATTAGGCAATCAGTTTGTACAACAATCAGTAAAACCTAATGTGCAATAATGGGCACTTGTTATATCAGTGATGAACGTTTGGATGTATATATTGATATATTGTATATTGTATACAATGTATAGGCTCTATTTTATTGTAAATATCATCGCCATCCAGGCATGTTTTGTCTGTAAGTTTTTGATATTTGAATAAAGATAGAAAGAAGGTTCAAGTCTTTGCACCTTTACAGCACCGCTATCGGCGCTATGTGATGTATAGGCCTGGCGTGTGGACTTGACCCCACAGTAAGATTCAACAGTCTTTATCTTTACAATCGAGCCACACACCGCCAAGAGAAAGCAGACAAGGCTGTTGTCTTAGTGGTAAATAACTTAATGCACCTAAAACGACTACATAAGTCTGTTGTCTAAGTGTTAAGTTAAAGAACGATTCAGGCGGTAAATTCTCAAGGAAAGGTTTAAAGGTAGACTCCAATGCGAATCGTGTAAGATGTTGTAACGAATTGACTGCCTGTTTTACTCTTCCTTGCCAAAGTGGCGAGGCTCCAGATCTCGATGGGAGGTCCGCCACACACTGAGGCGGACGTCTTTCGTGACTACTCTCCAATCAGAGGAGGGGTTCCGGCAGGTTTTTGACGTGTTTTTAGGCGTTTTTGTCGGGATTTCTACTTTGTCATTTTTCTTGTATTGGCTATACAAAAAAAATGACAAAGTAGAAAGCCCGACAAAAACGCCTTAAAACATGTCAAAAACCTGCCGGAAGCCCTCCTCTGATTGGAGAGTATTTCGTAACAGAAATGTCGTTGCGTTGGAGTAAAAGGCTATAAAATGTGCCATTATGTGGTGTAACTGTTTGCGTTAGTATAGTATCACTACATTTACAGTAATACTGCAAATGCAGAAATGTTCGCGGGAATTTAATTTCGCGGTAGGGAGAAAATGGAGTGTTCGTGGTGGGTTTGAGTTTAAAACAATAGTAGCGCTACAGTCTCATAATGGAGCGGCTTTTCGCGGTGGTTTTAAGTTCGCGGTAAAGAGTTCACCGAGAAAACCGCAAAATAACTACATCTGCATTTACAGTAGATTCTTGTTTCTTGACAAGGTGAAACAAGGATCATTCCTGAATGAGGCATTGTTCTTCTTGGTCTGTCCGTCTGTCTGTCTCTGTCTCGTGTGTATGTGCCACGTCCTTATGTGTGTCTGTGTGAGTCTGTCCATGAGTGTGTTCGAATCTCTGCAATCGCTACAAGAAAGTGCAATATATTTCACTCCCCATACATGCCCGTGCTCCTAAAATGGACACCCCACGTCTCTCCCTTCTGCCGCGACAAGAGCAGAGTTAACGGAGGGACACGGCACTAAACGATGTTGCGTCATTATCAACCTGCAGTCTGCAATCAATTTAACAGGCGGCGCTTTTGTCATGTCAGATGCTGCTGCATTCGAGTTTAGTATTTGTGCTACATATACTTCAGATTTGCTATGTTAGTATATCGATTACGGGGTCTTTTTATAAGTATGAATCGGTATTGTTTTTCTTTTTATTTGACTTGAATGTGTAATGGTTGTGTGCCGATTTGTTAAAAAAAAAGAGAACGCTAGCGACCCCAAAAAACACTCCTCCTGATAAAATGGTATAGCGACCCTGTGACGTCACAATTCAAAATGGCGGCCACCTCTCATGCCAACAGGTCCAACAAAGGTTTTGCCACGCAAACCTGTAATTCTGACACGGAAACGACACAGAACATCAGCATCACCCTGGGTTCGTTGTTAAATTGATATATCTATCAGATATTGGTCTCTTTGTGAACTTATGAAGGCTAAAGCAAGACGAGTCACATAGAACATGAATAGACACATTGTTGTGTTTTTTTAATGATTCTGAAATTGAAGGAATTTCGGTTTAAGTATTACGGTTTTCACAAGCAATAGCGGTTTTGTTTTTCACTTTTGTACGTGGTTATTAGTGTTTATTGGTGTATTCGTCTATCCTCTAGGTATCTAGTGACTACTTATCTTGCACAAGAGAACATGCATACAAAACAATACATAGATAACATACAATGCATTCGATGTAGCGTTGCATGAAGGGGGTGAAGTCTGCCATCTCTGATCATATTGTTTTTGCTCCGTTTCTTACTCTTCTTCCTTCGAAGCAAATAAGGTCAATCACCTGGACTATACGGCGATCACCATGGTTACTGGTAAAGAAGCAGGCACCATGTGGTGTTCAATTACATTATGTAGTAAGTGGCAGGACAGAACTCGAGGGGCTGGTGACTATGCATTAGAATGTGTTTGAGTAAAAATAAACAGAGCAGTAGTTTGTAAGGCTAGACCATGGACAGGTAGACGTTCTGTATTGGCCTGCAAAATTAAACTTTCTAGTTAAATCACTGTTTTTCCTGTTTTTGAGTCCGTCTAGTTCGGGCAGATATGAGACAACAGCCTGTTTAGTTGACTGCCCACCATCGTTTGATCTGGGTGAATGTAGTCACTTCCCGACTGACACACGCTCATGTCCCACGTGTCCAACACGACCACGTCTGGATCCGCCCGGAACACCTCTCGTATCACCTCCGTGATCTGGTAAGCCAGCCAATCGCTCCCTAGCAGGTAGTACTCCAACTTTCCTCCCGTGTGTTCTCGAGTTGTTCCGGTTCTCACGAAAACCTGCGTGCCGGGACTCCTGCGCATGAGACGATGTATGGCGCCCCGTATGGCGTGCAGTCGCGACCGGATCATTTCCAGCGGCTCTGCTGTAAAGTGAGACCACAGACTCAGTCCAATAACAGTGTCTGGGCCTCCTGGAATGCTGTCCAGCATGTCGGCAGTGTAAATGTATTTGTAAAAGAAATTCCAATTGTGTAGTTGTGCGGGAAACCCGTGGAACCGTTTGCGAACAGAGATGTTCCACTGGCTGTTGTCTCCTCCTGAACGAGCTGCAAACAAATTAAAACAAAAATTGGCCAGTTCAGGTTTAGCTCTTGTGACAGACTGTTTGGAATGCTACCTGATGAGCAATTACAATTATCCAGAGCACGGGCGTGATGCATATTGAATTATGTATGAAAGACAGTTGTTACATCAAGTGCAGTCTCAGAAGTACCATTTAGGAAACATTGACCAACCTGTAAAATCCATGGTCCTATTGTCGTAGACTAAAGGTACATTTTCCTGTAAATATTCACTCCATTGTCTAATGGTAGAGTCACCTGGGTTAAAGGAACAGAAAAGCGATTCGATTTTAGCTTACATCATGGCACTCTACTACTAGTATTAGTAGTAGACTCAGATTCGCGTCATTGACCACAATGAAATTATAGTATTATCTGTTAGATATTCATTTCCATGATTAATATCTATTGATGTTCTTGTCTTTTTAGTGTTACATGTCTGAACGTCTTGTCATGAACACAGTGAATTTCTAAAACATTCCTCAGCAATCATGCAGATTAGCTGCTGATTTGCATAACTAGCACCTAATCATGTCAATGTTTACTTAAGACATATATGATATATTACAAACCTTGCATGAACACTGTCTTGTTAGCCAGGCACCGCTGGATGTCCTCCTTAGTGAACACTCGGACATTGCAGACCGATGACTTCCAGACCTTGCCTGACCAATGTCCCAGTGAAGCTCCGGACTCACGGGCGTTCCCGGTACACGCTGGAAGGTGTTGAGGTGTTGGCAGTTCTGTCTCAAGGACACGTATTGGCTCCTTGGGGTCTACTTGAAGGTCCACCTCAAGATATGGCCTTTGTGGTGTGGGGCGTGGAAATGAACAATGTATCAATGAAACTGTTATAAATTTTGTATAACCCCAGTTGTGCGGAAAATTTATCTATTCTTTTAAACAGCTAGGTGACCCGTTCAATTTTGACAAATTAATTTTCAATTGGGCCCAGGCTATAAAATAGTAAAATCATAAGTATAACAAAGAAAATAAACTCCTGAAAAAATGATTACAACATTTCATGCCTACATGCAAAGATATGCTTAGTTGAGTTGCTGCATTGCAAACATACGTGAAAACGCATGCCTTATTACTGAGGTAGCATTTTGAATTTAGAAAGAGGACGGGGGCCGGAGCGACTGGCTGTATCGAAATAAACAGGATATTTTTATGCAGCATGACAGTAAATATAACTTGTTAAAGGACTTACTTTTGGAAAAGTTTCCTTTCGTCTGGAGACACAAGACGCAGTGCCTTTGCTCTGCTCTTGTCTCCGTCCCAACGGCACATTGAGACGGCGGAACACGGGAGTTTCTTCGGTCTCTCACAAATCCAGGTTCCGTTCACCTCTTGTTTGGAGAAATCACACTGTCGATTAGGTGGTAGACTGGGATTTGCAGAGGTGAAGCATTGTTGACTAGTATTCTTTTTCACGCCGACAAAGCTGCAGTAGAAAACTCTCTTGTTCGTAGTTTCTCGTACTCTCCGTAGAACCTTCACTGCTTCGCTTGGATGGACAAGCTGGATCTTTATCTGATGTATAAGATACGACGGTATGTAGAGAAAGTTATGCCTTTGGCAAAAGAAGAGAAGCAAATCGCTATCAGGATTTTAAGAAGACATCGGACGGACAAAGACAAATGCAGTAACTGTGGACAGAAAAGACGTTGTCAACAACAAAATACAACCGGGCCGCTTGTGCGGAAATGTTATAGTTCGTTCCAAATAACTCACGGAAATGTTCCCCGACCAGTAGAGCGGGAACAGCACGGTGTAGGTGCCGTTGCAGTGGTCAGTGACGTGACCGGCGCTACTGGCCTGCAGCGAACGGTCACTGCTGATGAGTCTGGCCCGGAAAAAGTCTCCTCCGTACGTCTTCGTCCTTCCTTCTTTGTCTCTTGCCACCACCCTCACGGTAAGAACGTCTCCTTGGTGATACAGGCGGTCTCTGTTTAAGACGACAAACTTCGTGTACTTTGGGTGCGTGACCTGGTCTAAGACTAGAGACTGGTTGAGGAGGCAAGGTTTAACTGGTGGCTCCATGAGGCGAAGTTTGGACAACAGCGGATTCAGACCATCCTGGCGGTCTGTAGTGTACTTGTCCCAGATCATTGATCGTTTATAAGGAATTGTCTGTGGGACATAAGAACAACAACATTGTTACTTCACTTATACTTATCATATCTAATTTATACTCACTAAGAGAGATGTGTCCAGGTACAGGTACGTAAAATTAGGTACATGTCCGTACCATATAAATGCCCTCATTCTTTTTTGACTTTGTGTTGAGTTTTTCTACAAGCTGCATCCATCACAATAAACCGTTACGGCGTTCGTCGGCAGCTTTGCGATAGCCTTGCAGGTAATTACCATTGTAAGGCAATGGTAACAGTAAAGCAAAAACATACCGTCAAGAAAATCACGACAGCAGCTAGCACCGTAAACGCAGCATACATCCGGGCACTGGCCATCACGTGCTCTGCTAACAGGAAAAAATAAACGGGGATCAGGGCCCCACAAAGGTGCACCGTATGCCCTTAAATTTGTGATGCGAGGAAATATAATACAAAAACCAAAGACAGGCCACTTGATGCTTGCGTCTACGTGGAAAATTTTGGATGCCGAGATAAAGCGGTCGTCATGGCCAGGTGGTCAGTTCGAACAGGCATGGGAAACGTGCTACAAGTATCAATTTTGAAAGTACAGTAAAGCTTGCTACACATCATTCTGCATACCATGCCTGGAAGGCACTTGGCACGAGAGGTTACACGAGAGGTAAAAGGAGGCGTGGCTTTAACGCTCACTTATTATGATGTCATTGGAACGATAGCCACACGTTTTCCCTGTCACATGCGCATTTCAAGTGTATTGCGCACGTAGCTTGGACAAAATGTTAGTATTCTTTGACTAAGTTTGAGAGCAACGCATTATAGTTGAAAACCAGAAGAAGCATTTAGCGAGAGAAAGCCTCTGTCAAGCGTAGAAAACTCTTCCGGTATTCTCAAACAGAGATAGCAGCCTTGACAGCACAAACTTTCTAATATGAAAAAAACTCTCTGTGCAAGAACTTTCTAAATAGCGTGGCAAGCCTTCTTCAGAGATCTAGAATGTGTGCATGAACAAATTCCTACCTTTAAGGCACAAACTGGACGCCAATGTTGGAGATATTCCAGTGCTGATCCGTCGAAAAGAAGTCGAACCTGTCTGGTCGCTTAAGCTTATTGTGCCTGAGACTATGATGTGAAAGGTCACAGCTTGCTTCTGAGTGAAGGTCACGCGTCGGATTTGCGTTGCGCAATGGAGGGCCACTTTAAAACCATTGAAAAGCCTTCTTTTCCTTGAAAATGCCGCATTAGTCGTGTATTTGCATAGACTAATTAGACAATCTGAAAGTGTATTGTTGCGCAGACCAAAGAGTGCATGGCTTGCTCTACCAACCAAACAAACAGGCTTCCAAGTGTAGCCATTCGGCGATTTCGTATGGATCTTCGGGCAACACTTATCCGCTCCACACGTCTCTTTGATCAAGCTAATCTTACTCGCACGACCGCTCGTCAAAACAGCACATTACATTCTATGGCTTCCATTCTTGCATAGTTACAAGTAAATTGCCTCTTGTACGAGCACGGCCAGACCAATCCCATTCAAACAGATCTTCTGCTTTAAAGATTGTCCGTGACGTTTTTCTGACTCGGCTGGAAAAAAGTTAACATTTGAAGGCAAACGGCATTCCCCATGCCTTCTCCGTGCTAAAATGGACTATTCCGAAGTCATCCCTATGCAGGGACAATAAAGTTACAAGGGTAGAGCTAAGAACGGACAGTGTTTCGTCATTATCGTCCTGAAGTCTACAATCAGATCGATAGACGACGCTTCTGTCATGTCAAACAAAGCTGCATTTTTAAACCTACCTACCAGAGGGCGATTGGTTACATAGATTCACATTGATAACATAGGCATAGGTTACATTGATTTTATCAATACAGCCTCGGTCTCCTACTCCGGCTTGCTATCATTATGTCATACGACATTCAACACTATAAAACATTCAAAAATGTATTTCGATTTTCAAAACCCGGTTTGTTTTGATTTTAATTTTGCCATTCCCCGTGTACAAAGTGTAGAGTTAGGCGAAGGGGGGCTGAAGTCTGCCATCTCTGATCATCTTGTTAAATCATTATTTATCTGCTATGTACCCGTCTAGTTTGGGCAGATATGAGAAAACAGCCTGTTTAGTTGACTGTCCACCATCGTTTGATCTGGGTGGATGGCGTCTTTGCCCGGCTGACACACGCTCATGTCCCACGTGTCCAACACGACCACGTCTGGATCCGCCCGGAACACCTCTCGTATCACCTCCGTGATCTGGTAAGCCAGCCAGTCGCTTGCAAGCAAGTAGTACTCCAACTTTCTTCCCCTGTGTTCTCGAGTTGTTCCCGTTCTCACAAAAACCCGCGTGCCGGGACTCCTGCGCATGAGACGATGTATGGCGCCCCGTATGGCGTACAGTCGCGACCGGATCATTTCCAGCGGCTCTGCTGTAAAGTGAGCCCACAGACTCAGAACTATCACCGTGTCTGGGCCTCCTCTAGTGTCGTCCAGCATGTCGGCAGTGTAACTGAAATCGTAAAAATAATTCCAACTGTGTCCTTGTGTGGGCAAGTGGTGGAACTGGTAGCGAACAGAGATGTTCCACTGGCTGTTTTCCCATGGTGGTCTTTTAGGTGTGCCGTCGTCAGCTGGAACAAAATGTGCCGATTCAGATGTAGCTCTACCATTGTGTTTCATAGTACATGTGCTTCACCGTGTAGGTTATCGAGCAGTCTACAATGCGGTGAATCTATTGTTTGCTTATGGACAATTTCTTTTCGATGCCATTATATAAAGGTAAAGTTATTTATCCCAAATCTAGTGTGACAATTCCAAATTCAGACAAGATCGTCCAAGAAAATATTTACAAGTTCTACTCGCGATCGTTAGCATCAATTCTAAGCGGCCTTGACGTACACATGGATGTATAGAACATTGACAGACCTGCAGAGTTCATGTTGATGGACAATGGTAAGACCCTCCGCAAACGCTCGAACCACTGACGGAGGGAGGAGTCGCCTGGAGTAAAACAAAATCAATTATGTCGAGCTAATTTAGACCACAGAATGTCCAGGATCGAAGATACAAAAACTGGAAGTAATGCTGCAGTACCAAGGTCGGCCACAAGGAGGTCCAAAATCAACTCTAACCGTCGGGTTCACAACACCTACCTACGTACCAAATACATATCATCGTAGTCCATCCAGGGCCTCTAAAGTCCAGGGCACCCTGGACACGCACGCATATATGCAGAACAAACAGAGTAAAAGCTATATCTCATTTTTTCATGGAGATCATGAACACAGTGGACTACGAATTGAAGTTACGTGCAATGGACTGCGCCTGTTCTGGCACTCCGGAAGCAGAACAACTGAAGGCTACACACAACCACTATTACGTACCTTGCATGTACACTGTCTTGTTAGCCAGGCATCGCTGGATGTCCACCTTAGTGAACACTCGGACATTGCAGACCGATGACCTCCAGACCTTGCCTGACCAATGTCCCAGTGAAGCTCCAGACTCACGGGCGTTCCCGGTACACGCTGGAAGGTGTTGAGGTGTGGGTAGTTCTGTCTCAAGGACACGTATGGGCTCCGTGGGGTCTACTTTAAGTCCCACTTCAAGATAGGGCCTGGATGGGTAAGGGAATGATTGACTTAGTGACTGAGAGTGAGTGAATGAATGAGTGAGTAAAAGAATGATTATCGGAAGCAAACTATGCCAAATATAGCTCAAGAAACCGCTTCAAAAGTACATGTTATGACGTTTTTAGTATACTATATACAGCTCTCGGACGGTGGCACTTACTTTCTAAAAAGCGTTCTTTCCTTGTTAGTCACGAGACGAACTGCCCTTTTGTAGCTCTTGTCCCCGTTCCATTTGCACATTGAGATGGCGGAACACGGGAGTTTGTCCGGTTTTACACAAATCCAGGTTCCGTTCACCTCCCGTTTGGAAAAATCGCACAGTTGATGGGGTGGCCGGCTTGAGATGGCAGAGCTGAGGCACTGATGGGTATGGTGGGCCTTTGTCTTTACGTCGCCGAAAATGCAGTAGAAAACTCTCTTATTTGGAACTTCTCGTACTCTCTGTAGAACCTTCACTGCTTCACTTGGATGGACAAGCTGGATCTTAAACTGGTATACAAAAAGATTATGTCATGAAAGAGTATGTAGAGAAACCTACGTTTTTGGCCAAATCGAAGCAGCATATGTCGCTTTGAGGTTTTTAGAAGGCATAAGAAATCTGCGTATCCCCGTCTTGTATCAGCCAACGAAAGGGTATGTCACCCAATAAGGGGCGGTACCCCGACGGTGCGTAAGCACCTCGACTGATGATCAACGTCACATATTTCGAACATATTCGAACGTGGTTCGGAATAATACAAAAATCTGGAAATTTCGGACCCATATTTGACCATCGTGCAACTGTGAACAGGGAAGGCGTTGCCAACAACTAAATGCAACCGCGTATTTAGTAGAGCGATCGAACTGGCGAAGAATTGCAGCGAGACGCAGAAGACGCACTGCTCATCCTGACGCAGGCGATTCACTTAGTGAAGAGACCTGATCAAGTAAGTAGTCAACTTCGTTCCAAACATAATATGTACTCACGGAAACGCCCCCTGCCCAGTACAGTGGGAACTTTACGGTGTAGGTGCCGTTACAGTGGTCAGTGACGTGACCGGCACTACTGGCCTGCAGAGAACGGTCACTGCTGATGAGTCTGACACGGAAAAAGTCTCCTCCGTACGTCTTCGGCCTTCCTTCTTTGTCTCTTGCCACCACCCTCACGGTAAGAACGTCTCCTTGGTGATACAGGCGGTCTCTGTTTAAGACGACAACCGTCGTGTATTTTGGGTACGTGACCTGATCGAAGATTAGAGACTGGTTGAGGAGGCAAGGTTTAACTGGTGGCTCCATGAGGCGAAGTTTCAGATCATCATGGCGGTCTGCAGGGTACTTGTCCCAGACCCTTAACCGCTGATAAGGAAAACACCACATCTGCATGACATAAGAAGAACAACGTCGTAAAGTCATCAACGAACAATAACAAAATTCCGGTACGGCACGGATACACGCACAGCGAATTAGGTACAGGTCCGTATCATCTAAATACCCTCATATATTTGTGTTGAGTTATGACTCAATCTGTATTAATCACAATATAACGTGGTAAAAGTAAACAGGGGGGCCAAAGAATTCATACGAATTTTACGGAATTCATACGAGTTTTACGGAATACATACGATCCATTACGAGAAACATACGAATTCTACGGAATACATACGATCCATTATGCAGAAACATCCGAGTTTTACGGAATACATAAGATCCATTACGCGGAATACATACGATCCTTACTAATTTGTTGGCCATCGCGCTAGCACCGAATCTAGCTTTGTCTGGTCCTCCTAGTTGGTCTAAGCCTACATCAGTCTTAATTTAGTGCAGCTTGAGATTTTTAGAGTTTATCCGGATGGGATACGCCATTATGAAGCTCTTAAAAGACAAGATATCGTACGAAGAACTGGTTATCCCGAGTCAGCCATCTTGAATTTGGCGGTCATGTCATGTGACCCAACAAATAGTAAGGATCGTATATATTCCGCGTAATGGATCGTATGAATTCCGTAAAATTCGTATGTTTCTTAGTAATGGATCGTATGTATTCCGTAAAATTCGTATGAATTCCGTAAAATTCGTATGAATTCTTTTGCACCCCAGGTAAAGCAAATGGTGAAAGTAAAGTCTAAAGCAAAAACATACCATAAGGATGATTACGACAGCAGTTACGTATACCGCCGTATAACTCCGGGCACTGGCCATCACGTGCTCTGCTAACAAAAACGAAACAGTGATCAGGGCCCCACGAATGCACAACGGAAACATTTTAAGATCTTAACGGACAAACATCTATGGAACAGCATCGATACATCCATACACTGTTTTGATAAAACGTTTAGCCAAGTAGATATAGTCATATCAAGGTAAATAGAAATGTTTCATTTGTGAAAAATTACTTATACATTTGGTGATGTTCACCTACAAGTAACTTGTACATGTCACAAGTTTAAACTTCCCATCATTAATCACTAAGCGGATTTGCCATTTGGTATTGATTATGCAAATTAGTTCCTCATTTGCATGTTTGGTTTCCGTTTATGTTCCGCCTGCCATGAATTACATGGCAGTAGTTGGCTTATATATTACGTTAAAGCGTACACTATGGGAGAGAGTGGGTGAGTGTGTACACTATAGTTCGGCCAACGACGACATATCTTGAGCAAAAATACATGTGCGACCCGTTAAACTTCAACTACTATCTACGACCTACAAAATGTACTCTTACATTTGTGGGGTCTTAATTTCATGTTAGGAGGGGAGATTTACGCCAAGTATATGCTTATTTTAAGACTGATCTCCTAACCATGGCCTCATGCAATACCAAATCTGACCAAAGTGACATCTTGAGCAGCGTATCTAATATGCAACAGATCATTCAGGCAGGCTGTGAGTTTTGGTAGCAAGGCCAAGGGAGTTTGGTGGTAGGAAACCTAGTTATGTTCTTTGAATAAAGATACTGACAAGTTGTAAACAGTTTATTTATGTTTCTGTTATTATTGAAGAAGTTCAGAAAAACACAATTTTTCAAATTGTTCAGGTACAGGTCCGGACCTGTACCTAAACCTCTGTACCGGTACCTGTACCTGTACCTGATGTTACGTTTAGGTACGCAGCACTAGTATGAAAGTACTGTAAAGCTTGTCGTTCTGTATACCATGCCTGGAGGGCACACGAGAGGTTACACGAAAAAATCAAAGGAGGTGTGATTTTAGCGCTCCCTTGTTATGATGTCATTGGAACGATGACCTCGTTTTCACCTGTACAGATGCCTAAGGCTGTCACATACACATTCAATGATATTGTGCACGTAGCGTAAATTTTGACTTAGCAGTCTACTAGTGAATTAATGAGCTAAAACCCTCTAACTCATTAAATCACTAGTAAGAGAAAATTTTAATCTCTTACTAGTGAATTAATAAGCTAACAAACCTCTAGCCTTCGTTGCAGTCCTTCCCACTAGCGATTTCTTTTCAAGGGTTTTTTTTTGGGGGGGGGCGTATCTGCTTGAGCCTCCGTATCTGCTTGGGATCGTGCAACCGCTGTGAGCCTGTGACCCCTGTTACAAGCTCACAGCGGCTACACGATCCCAAGCAGATACGGGGGCTCAAACAGATACGTCCCCCCCCCAAAAAAAAAATTGCAAAAAAAATCGCTAGTGGGAAGGGCTAACAAACCACTAACTCATTAAATCACTAGTAAGAGAAAATTTTAAACTCTTACTAGTGAATTTTATATGAATGAGCTAATAACCCCCTAACTCATTAGATCACTAGAAAGAGAGAATCTTAGATCTCTTGCTAGTGAATTCATGACCTAACACATGTCTAACTCATTAAATCAAAAGTAAGAGAGAATCTTAGATCTCTTGCTAGTGAATTCATAACCTAACACATGTCTAACTCATTAAATCAAAAGTAAGAGAGAATCTTAGATCTCTTACCAGTGAATTAATGAGACTCCTCTAACTAGTTAAACCACTAGTAAGAGAATATTCAATCTCTAATCAGTGACTTTTTGAATGACCTATCAACCCTCTATCTCATTAAATCACCAGTAAAAAATATTCTTACCTCTTACTAGTGAATTGATAACTCATTAAATGAGGGAATCTTTGTTACTAGTGAATTAACAACCCTCTAGAAAACCATAGACGGATGTTCTTTTAAAACACACTATTTATTCTGTGAGGGGTCTTTCTTAAATTCTGTGGTATCAAAAACAGGTACGTTTATTTTGTTCACCCGCCGTAACAAATGCACGGACTGTAGTTGATAATCTGGTCACGTCCATTACTAAGTAAACCCACTAAATGCCCTGAGTTGGCACGTATAATATCATGTTTTTAACCCAAATAAACAACTTTCTGAACATAATTCTTAGTACCCTTTGAGTGTCACGCGTTGTAGTTGAAAACCAGAAGAAACAGTTAGTGAGAGAACTCTTTCAGTACTCTCAAAGAGATACCAACCTCGACAGCACACGCTTTCCAATATTAAAAAAAAAAACTTCGTGCAAGAACTTTTTAAGTAGCCTAACAAGTCTTCTTCAGAAATCTAGAATTTGTACAGTGAAAACATTCCTACCTTTGAGGCATAAATCGGACGCCAATGTTAGAGATATTCCAGTGCTGATCTGTCACCGAATTAAATCTGCTTGAAAAGAAGTCGAACCTGTCTGGTCGGTTAAGCTTATTGTGATTAAGACTATGACGCAAAGTTTTCAACTCTGACGTAAGAGTGGCGATTGATAAACGTCCCGTGGGAATGACCTTGCGCAATTCAGGGCCACATGGGAATCCTTGAAAATCCATCTTTACTTGAAAATTCGCATAAGTTGGGAATCTGCATATTTTAATCAGACAAACTATCTGAAAGTGTATTGTTTTGCTGAGCAGAGCAAAGACTGCGTAGCTTGCTCTACCAAAGAAATAGACATTCAAGTGTAGCTAACTTGTGTTTACACAATCTCTCGCTGGCTGGAATAAATGACCCCCTCTGGGTCGGTAACCTTCGGGCCGGCCGCTTATTATGATGTCATTGGGACGATAATCTCGCTAGCTCACGTTTCCCCCGTACAGATGCCTGAGGCTGTCACATGCACGTCTTAAGTATATTGTACAGTCACGTAGCGCAAACTTTGACACTAGAAAGTAAATTAATAAGCTAACAACTCCCTAACTCATTAAATCACTAGTAAAAGAGAATCGCAAAATTCTTACTAGGGAATTGCTGAGTTACTTCCATCCAAGAACACGCTGTATTCACAGCGACATCTAGCGGTTAAGTGTGGTATGTCAAAAGCCTCTACCATATCCAATTTAAATGAGCTGTTTGTCCTGTGTCTAATATGGTAAACACATTACTATAGAGTTTGTCAGAGCCTTACATGTACCAGCACATTTTCTTTCCTTTATTTAAAATATTCGTTAGTAGATACATTTGCAGTCTTCCTACATTCATTACATAGCTTACAATCTGCATTACAAAAACAATAATCCGTACACATTACAAAGTACTTTATCTAAGTACAATACACCTTACACATTGCAATCTGGCTTCAACAACAGAACAAACATTACAATATAAGCTAGCTATCTCAGCAATACTTGTACTATCGAGCCAGTCGTAAAAAGAAAACATCCTCAACATTTTCCGTTCGATGTCCGTAAATTAGGAATAAAAAATGCAATAACTTCACAATGAATCTCTTACATACACATGTGTAAGCATACCTCCTTCGGAAAACATTTCACACTTAATACATTGCTTCATACATTGGGCTTCTTTTTTTCCGTAACTACATAGAATTTTACAGACCCTGCTTGAGCAGTCGATCGGAAACTCCATATCGGTATTGCTTTTCGTCAGCGTGCCTTCCTTCCCATGCTCTCTTTCAAATCATACATTCGTGCAGTAGCATAGTCGCACTTGCCACATTTGTAAGGTTTCTCACCGGTGTGTTTGGCCATGTGCGTCTTCAAATAAGAAGTCTTTGCTGCAGCGTAACCACAAATGTCACATTTTTAAGGTTTCTCACCAGCATGCTTAGCCATGTGCTTCTTCAAGTCATACATTCGTGCTGTAGCATACCCACAATGGTCACATGTGTATGGTTTCTCACCAGTGTGCTTAGAAATGTGCACTTTCAAATTCCATAAGTATGCTGCAGAAAAACCACAAACATCACATTTGTAAGGTTTCTCACCAGTGTGTTTAACCATGTGCCGTTTCAAATGAGATATATGTACTGTACCATAACTACAAAGGTCACAATTGTACGGCTTCTCACCAGTATGTTTGGTAATGTGCTTTTGTAAGTAAGACATTCGTGCTGTTACATAACCGCAAACCTCACATTTGTGTACCTTTTCACCCGTGTGTATTACCACATGTATTTTCAAGTTATATTTTAGTACAGTAGCATAGTCGCACTGGTCACATTTGTACGGTTTCTCACCGGTATGTTTAGCCATGTGCCTCTTCAAGTGAGACGGTTTTGCTGCAGCATGACCACAAACTTCACATTTGTATGCTTTTTTCCCAGTGTGTATTACCATATGCATTTTAAAATCCTGTACTCGTGCTGTAGCGTAGTCACACTGCTCACATTTGTAAGGTTTCTCACCAGTGTGCTTAAAAATGTGCTGTTTCAAATTTGACATTTGTGCTGTACAATAACCACAAACGTCACATTTGTAAGGTTTTTCGCCAGTGTGCTGAGAAATGTGACGTTTCAAATTTGACAGCCTAATTGTAGAATAACCACATATGTCGCATCTGTAAGGTTTCTCACCTGCATGTTTCACCATGTGCTGTCTCAAACAACCCTTTCTTTTAGTGGAGTAATCACAAATATCACAGCTGTATGGTTTCTCGTTGGAATGGATAACCATGTGATTTTTTAGACTACCTTTGTACACAGTAGAATAATCACATGTTGGGCATTTGTGAAGCTTGCAGTTACTATGTTTTAACACGTTGTGGCGCTTTAGATTCAACTTGTTTGTAGCAGAATAGTCACAAAGCTCGCACTTGTACGGACTCTCATCACTAGTGGGTTTGGACCTGGCACGTTCACCTTTGCGAACCGTCGAATACCTGGGGTGCCCACGGTCGTATGGTCTCTCACCGGTGTGTTTCGCAATGACGTGCCTTTTCAGATTACTCTTTAACGATGCAGAATAGTCGCACTGCTGGCACTGGTATGGTCTCTCACCGGTGTGGACTCTGAGGTGATCTTTCAACTGTGCCGCGTACCCTGCTTTATACTTACAGGACGGGCAGGCGTAGTTCTTCGCTTTCCCTCCCCTTTCGGCACTTGCCTTTCTTGTGGTTTTTCGAGCATCACCTGCCCCATCAAGATTCATGTTGTTCTGTTCCGAAGTCCCTCCGCAGTCTGTTTCTGGACAAGAGGGGTTCCTGCCAGCCTCTTGACTGTTATCCTTGGTCGTTTCGAATCGCTTCTGCCGACTGTTGAACAACAAGAGAACAGTTAATAGAGAATGCACCAGTTAGCAGCGACCACCCTTCTCCTTCCACTGACTTTTACCTCCCCGTGTACTTATTTCTACACCTGGGTGGAGTGAGAATCAGGAAAGTCGAGTAAAGTGCTTTTCGCAAGGGCACCACATAGAGGTGGGGGGTGTAGGTGGCAGTAAGCCAGGGGATTCGGACATCTGGGCCAAACATCCCAACCGCTACGCCAACCGGAGGTCACACATCCTACATCTGTTTGGAGATTAAACACGATTTCCTGGTAGTGGTACAAACATCTGTCACAGGAGTAAAAGACAACCCCCCATGCATCGCCATCCCCTCTCAATACCCTCGACCTCTTTTATCCACGTCCTTTTCAATATGTATATACGGAACAAAGGGCTACGGCCTGGTCAAAGAGCGACACAACGGAATATTCATAGCCTGTCTTGGTGGCAGTCTTGGTAACATTTGAAATAGCCAGTAGCTAGCGATCTTGTCGTACAGTTCGAAGCATGGGAAAATATTAAGAATTAGGTGGAAGATGTGTTAAAAATTAACACAATATCAAAGTGTTACTCATTCTTTGTCACTTAGAGGTACTATAGAATGGAACAGAATCTTCTAATAGCGCCAACCCACAAGTCTGCAAATAACAGTCAAAACTGCACGAGAAGACCATATAGGGGACCGATAAAATCTGGTCTATGCGGACAATATACTAGTAGACAGGGTTCTTAAATGACCACCGAAAAGTTGTCACATTGGCCTGATGGTCCTTATATAGAGGTGGTCACTTGCACACTCAGGTTTAACTGATCAAAGAGGATATAGTCCTAAACACCCACTCCTCCAATCCGCAATTCCCTGTCCTCCTCATTTGCCGTTATCAAAAAGAACAAACTTTATTTCCTCACCTTATCCACGTCCCAGGACCAAACTAAGAGATCCTCTTCCCCGAACTTTAAACGTTAACCCCCTGATGACCAAGGGGGCTTAATCTCCTTGTGATGATTCAGCAGCAAAGAAGAAGAGACATCCCAAGCCTAAACTATGTGCTCATGCCGCTTTCGCAAACATTTGCCGACCGTCTAGTGTGACAGGTTAAAGGGTAAGGGTCAACCCAAAATGAACTTCAAGGTACCAGTATTCTTTTACCTATGGGGATTTCTATAGTTAAGGACCACAAACTGACTGACATCGATGCCAATAAGATTATAAAAGGGTGTACTAGAGAAGCTCGAGTTGAAGGTACAGTTTTAGAAATAATTTTAAATGAGGTCATGCGGGGTCATGAGGAACTACATTGTAGTACTGTCCGCGTCCTTTTCAATACGCTTGGACGGAACAAGGAGGTTAAATATTTAACCTCCTTGGACGGAACAAAGGCCATCGGGTCAAGAAGTGAAGCGACGGAATATTCATAGCCTGGATGGCAAAATTGTCGCATAGTTTAGCAAGATCCTTGGCTTTGGTCCCATATGATGTCTTTGGTTAGAGACTGATGACGAACTATCAAGAAGCAGTTGCAAGATGTGGTATACATTAATGATACAATATCAATGTGTTATATCACTTAAAACTACTGTAGAGAGAAACCGCATATTCAAAGAAAACTTATTACATGAAGATATGCACCAGCCCAAAAAACAGCAAAACTACCCGGGAAGACCACTCAGGGCACCGATCAAACTGGTCCATGACACTATAGACAGGGTTCTCAAATGACCATTCAAACATGTTCACATTGGCCAGATGGTCCTTAAGTAGAGGTGGTCGCTTGGACAAGTTTGACTGTATCAAAGAGGATCTAGTCTTCCACATCCCTCCACCAACTGTTACTCCCCTGTTCTCCTTATTCTGAATTCCCCGTTATAACCAATTATCATAAAACATATTTGTTCACCTCGTCCAAGTCTCAGGAACAAACTGAGGGATCCTCCAACGTTAACCTCCTGATGGATCCTGATGACCAACGAGGTTTAACTTCCTTGTAATGACTGATTCATGATCAGCAGCAAAGAAGAATTAATTAAGAGATACCCCAAGCCCCCCAAGCCTAAACGATCATCATTGCTCGTGCCGCTTTCACAAACATTTGCCACAAACATTTGTCGACTGCCCAGTATGACAGGTCAAAGGTTAAGGGTCAACCGAAAATTAATTTCACACCATTTGTGGCCGCAGTACACAGTATTTATCCTGTGACGTGCAGCAAAAAAGGAGTGCGCCCAAAACTGTGCGCCATGAACTGTATCATACAGTAAAGACTTTAACGGGAAAGTGAGCGAGACACACGAACTTTACTGTAGAGTAGGGTAGTTTTAAGAAGTCGGCTTTAAGATCATATGAATGAGATTGTGAAGATTGCCCATGCATACGGTGTAAAAATGCGCGTGACTTTTTACAGCTGACGTTTATACCAGCTATGACCAATTAAACCTCCTTGCTATGACCAAGGAGGTCGCTATAGCCTCCTTGCTATGACAAATACAAAATTACAGAAACCTCTCGTTTGCAAAATGGATTTCCGTTGCCCTGTATTTATACCCTTTTCCCATATGGCATGGGTAAGCTTTTTCAGCAATTTCCCGCCATTCGTAGATATAGTGTTGAAGATGACTGCTATTTCCTAATGAAATATCCCACTTTAACACTGTCAATGGACAAACTGAACTACTGATATGATTACGAGTGCTGTAATACTCTGAATAGTAGATAGGTGGGGCTCTCATTCCATGTAATGCTCTATCTTCAATGACTTCATGCATTGCAAGTTACCTTACGTCATGCAGGTTAACTTTATGTTGTTTTACGCATGTTATAATTAGATGTATCAGTTGCATTTTGATGAATTCGGCTCTTATTTCTTATTGTTATGTTGCTATTTCTATGAATGGTCTTGTTAAGCAAATAAAAAGAAGATAAAATAATTTTTTTGGCAAAAGGTTTGTCCAAAACGTAGACAGCACATACAGGATGAGAAAAAGAAATCAGTTTATCAGACACCACCCCCACCCCCCATTTCTGTGGACAATAAAAGCACAAATCCGAGCCATCCGTGTGAAAAAAAATCTGTCATTGTTATCCGAGAGCAATTGAAGATGACGCCATTTTAGTCATTATGCCGGCGGCGCCATGATTCCCAGAAGAGATGACGTCACTGTTACACACATATCGTCCTCGTCATGTCATGTCTGGGCAATCATTACCCCAGGGAAGATGGTTCACCTCTGACGGGGGTACTGGTTCTGGTTGTTTTGTGTGTTCGTAAGTATAACTCAAGATTCTTTTGATGGATCTGTATGAATGTTGGTATGCTAGTTGTTATTGAGGCCCCAAAGAGAAACGACGATTTTGGCCCCCTGGCTCTATTCTCAGGTCCTGTAGCATTACAGACAGACACCCATTTCCTGAAGGTAGTGTGGTATAGTCAATGGACAGCTGGTCAGCCGACCGCCATAGAGCCATTATATCTTATTCTTCGTGATCGACATTTTGTAACAGTCGAGTCGGACATATAACAATAATTAGATTGTCATTCGTCATTTTTGGAAAACATTTCGTCAGAATTTCCAATGATTTTATGTTTCTTTATTTCTCTACTGGTTCCATATAAACATAAACACGATGGACTTCAGAGTACCGTGACCTTTCCAGTACAATAGGTTAACGTAAATGCAGACGAATTTCATCAGTATTTTAAAATATTTCAAGGGGTGTTGTATGTTACCATTATGAGAGTAAGTAAGATTTGAGTAGAATATCTATAACTATATCTAACTTTGTTGTTAAAACGTGAGCAAGAGACACTTAGAGTCTGCTAAAGAGGTTAGCATTGCCATGGTTGACTCCATTTCAACCTCACACCTGTTTCTTACACCTTATTTCGATTTTACACTTAAGCCCAAGGAATGCCCCTGGGTCTCAAAAAACTCCTTTATATCAACAGCTTTCACTTCTGACTTCCGGCTGGCCTTGGTCTATGCACATCCACCGTCCGTCAAGCAGATATAGAATTCCTAACGCTCCATTCTGCAATGCTGCAACTCAAGTTACTTTGAAGACTCAAAGCGCCTCTAGGTCTGTTTGACTGATGCACACGTGCAGATATAAATGTCACATCACTCTATGTCTTACATGTAGGGAATAGGATTTTGGCAACTATGTCTATTAATTTGATTTTATCATAGTTAATATTGACCGACGGAGGCCCTATATTCATATAAAGCACAGCTAGTATGTACCCATTTGAGTAATGAGGCTGTTGTAGTGCCTTTTAGCTATAGCGTGCTCAAGGCACTTCCTCAATCACGGAACAGCCATTTTACGTCCCTTTCGAAATACGAATGCAGCTCTAACCGGGATGCCCTTCCTCGGATTCGCACCAGCAAGGTCTCTCAGTAACCAACTAACTTCAACCAGGAGCTCAACTGTGAAGCTGCTACCAATCGAGCTACAGGGGCATCCCTATGGATGTTTGTTGTTCCATATTATAATTCTTAGTATCATTGATAAGTTTATTGATTAAGTCTATTTTGTTCTTTGTATGTGGCACTGTTAAAAATAAGTGATTAACTTTAGTGCAGTGCCAAATTGTCTAGAAAAATTAAGGAGAAAAACTACATTCACGTAAACGTGTAGAATCAGGGACGAACAATTGATAAGCAAGCGTGTGATCTTTTTGAAGAAAGGGAAATGGCGGAAATAAAAGTCGACCCAATTCCCCATCGCTGATTAGTCATGCGGTTTACGCATTTGGGCACGTGTCTCTTCCCACGTAGGCAGGGTCCTAACAAATATCAGACAACTCATTACTGTGCAGCTTAAGGCAAGGGAAGCCCAGTCTACTTCACAGACCTTCTTGGAGTGCTTGAGCCATTTTTTGTCTTGCTCGAGGCATAGAAAACATGTAACTGAAAAAGAGCTAACTCATACATCATGAACGTAGAATTAAAACACTGTACGGGTTTTAGTACTGAGCTCTAGATGATTTGCAGTGTGCACAAGCTGCTAGGGAACCCAAAGCTACACCAGTTCTTCCAGTCAAATGATACATCAAAAGCTATCTTCCACCGAAAAAAAAACCCCATAGCATGTCCAGGACTATAGTTGCGAAAAAAATAAGTCCTGCTGCAGTTCAAAGATCGGTCAACAGGGGGCCGAAATTTGACCTTCACCTTTGTCTTCCCAACACCTACCCTCATACCAAATATCATTACAATCCATCCATCCTAAAGTTATGCCGACCACAAATATCCGGAAACGCAGACACACGATCCAATAACAATATCTCCATTTTTCACAGAGGTAAAAAAAGATTGATACCTTCTTCCTGCGACGGTTGAAAAACCCAGTAATTCCCAGCAAGTCATAACGAAGACTTAACAATACTATACCATTAGGCTCGCACTTGAGGCGTGGCCAAAAACCTGACTACAACTATCGATCTGGAAACAAAGACACACGGTCAAAAAAATACCTCCATTTAATTTTCACGGAGGTAAAAAAAGATTGATACCTTCTTCCTGCGACGGTTGAAAAACCCAGTAATTCCCAGCAGTCATAACAGGAAGTCGAACAAACAGATCAAACAATGGCCCACCTTGTTGCATAGCACAGGTAAGTAGACTTTACCTACAGATAATATGTCATCTCGTCTTTTGTACACATCGACGGCCTTGTCAGCGGCGAGACAACACATTGTTCCGATCCATTTCAGTCTTCCTGTGGTCCTCTGAGAATGTTTCAACAACACAGTCTAAGGTGTTGACGGACAGAACTTAAGTCCGCTTTAGTGATGTTTGTAGCACAGGTGCGGACCCCTAGGCTGTAGGAAAGAGACTTGTTATATAGGCTGTAATTCTGAGGTTTTGTAACAAAACGACATGGGGTGATTAAAAGACGGTGTCCTAATTTGAATTCTCAATTATGTCAGACTGGACAGAACTTGCGCGCTTTAGTGAGTTTTGTTTCACAGGTGTGGACCCCTAGGGAAGAGACATTTTATATAGGCTGTAATTCAGAGGTTTTGTAACAAAACGACATGGGGGATCATAAGAGGGTGTCCTTATTTGTATTCTCATTTATTTCAGACTGGACAGACTCGGCTAACCAGTAACTTTTACTAACTAACCGGAAACTTTTATTAACTCAGAAGAAAAGTGTTCTAGGCTACCTTCAAACATCTAATGTTGATGTATCGGGCGACGTAAGGACGATTCCACCCACATTTGCATGGTAAAACCCCTCTCTAATCTGACATGGATCAATAACTATCCTGTTATAACTGTTCTAGCAAAGTCAGCTTATTGTCACAATAAATGTCTCCGTGTCAAAATTCGTATCGATTCCTGATATAAGCTTCATTACGTTCTAGGTAATGTGTACACATGGGGAAACCGAGAATCCCTTGTAAAGCACGTACAATTGCAACTTTAGAAATGCATGCGGATTCTTCTTGGATACGTATGTTGCCTTCATGATACGTATAAGAATATAAAGTCAATGCTACAATGCTGTCTTGCATGGATGCAGCTTCGATGTCTGTGTGTGGTCAAGATGATTTCTTTTCATTGGTAAAAGGTAGGTAAAGGTAGTCCATTTTAAGGCCGTAGGGGCAGTGGGTTGATAGCCACTGTGTCTAAGGTATGGTATTGGAAGGCAGAGCCCATCACTCTCCTTCCTTTTACCTCCCCAAACAAAGTCAGGTACTCATTTTGTAACCTGGGTGGGTGAGGAAAGTCTTTCCAAGGGCACAACCTCGGTGACATATCACGGGATTTGAACCCAGAACCCCTGGACATGGGCCAAACACCATAAGGCTGAAGCGTCATGCCAACACGACGCCACTACGCCAACACATGGAAGGTGAACGTTTAGCCCCCCCCCCCTCTCCTGACGGCGTCGCTGCGTCCTAAAGCCCCCTCTCACTTGACCCGCGGCACGCTGGCGGCGTCGCTGCGTCCTAAAGCCCCTCTCTCACTGGACCCGCGGCACGCTGGCGGCGTCGCTGCGTCCTAAAGCCCCTCTCTCACTGGACCCGCGGCACGCTGGCGGCGTCGCTGCGGCCGATCGAATTGACAAAGCACTCAACGAATTTCATCGCCAAAAAAACGAATCTTTTTAAGTTTTGTGTGTTTTTGGTCTTTTTGGTCATACTTGTACGGTTTGAATGATATTTCCATTATAAAGTCAAAGGTAACACAAATCAAGTTTAGGACGCAGTAACACCGCCAGCGGGCCGCGGGTCCGGTGAGAGGGGGGCTTAAGAGAAACGGTAGATTCAAATGTTGAAAGTGAACACGGTGTCAACCGCATTTTCGATTTAATCGGTAGCAGCCAACCAAGTGCCTTCCTTTACCATCTATCTTGTAATAGGGAAAGTCGCCGTAGAAATGTACATAGGTATTGACGTATCATCAAGATTTTTAATTGAAATCAATTGCAATCTTAGAACATATCGTGACATATGATCAGATATAGATATATATGATTTATACACAGATATTTACGTATCATCTTCGTATTTTTAATTGAAATCAATCTTAGACACATCTTGTACATCTGTCATACGTCTATCGTGACATATGATCGGATACATATGATTTATACACAGATATTTACGTATCATTTCGTATTTTTAATCAAAATCAATGTTAGAACATGTTGTACAACCGTCATAGATCTGTCTTAACATATAATCATATACTGATGATTTATATACAAATATACTTACCTATCATCTCAAGATTTTCAATTGAAATCAATGTTAGAACGTCTTGTAAACCTGACATAGATTTACTGTAATATACAATTAGATACATATGATTCATAAATAGGTATTTAAGTATCATCTTAGATTTTTATACACAGATGTTAACGTATTATTTTAAGATTTTCGAGTGAATCTTGTACTTCTGTACATCAGTACATCTTTCATGTAAATCGTGTGCATTTGACATAGATCTATCGTAACATATGATCAGATGCAAATGATTTATAAACAGGTATCTACGTATCATCTTAAGGTTTTTAATTAAAATCAATGTTAGAACGTCTTGCACACCTGACATAGATCTATGGTATATTTTACGGTCCATGTGGTGTTTCATGTCAGTTGAGCGTTCCCAGTAAAATGTAACATATAATCAGATACAGACGATTTATAAACAGGTATTTACGTATCATCTTAAGGTTTTTAATTAAAATCAATGTTAGAACGTCTTGCACACCTGACATAGATCTATGGTATATTTCACGGTCCATGTGGTGTTTCATGTAAGTTGAGCGTTCCCAGTAAAATGTAACATATAATCAGATACAGACGATTTATAAACAGGTATTTACGTATCATCTAAAGATTTTTGATTAAAATCAATGTTAAAACGTCTTGTACACATGACAAAGATCCATGGTGTATTTCACGGTCCATATGGTTCTTCACGTCAGTTGAGCGTTGCCACTAAAATGTTTCTCGATAATCTTTATCTCTGGACAGGTATCTATCGTAACATATGATCAGATACAGATGATCTATAAACAGATATTTACGTATCATCTTAAGATTCTTAATCGAAATCAACGTAAAAACGTCTCGTAAATTATAAACCTAACACTGATCTACCGAAACATATCATATGATAAGCAAATGGTTTATACACAGATATCTAGTACATTATCATCCTGTGATATTTACTTAAAATCAATGTTATCTCTGGACAGGTAACATTTGTGACATATGATCATATACATATGATTTATGAATAGATATTTACCTATCATTTTAAGATTTTTAATTGAAATCAATGTTAAAACGTTTAAAAAACATAAAATCATATACATATGATCTATACTTATATATCTACGTATAATCTTAAGATTTGTAATTAAAATCGATGATAGAACGTCTTGTACACATGACAAAGATCTATGGTATATTTCACGGTCCATATGGCACTTCACATCAAGTGAGCGTTCCCAGTAAAATGCTCTCCATAATCATTATCTCAGGACAGGTAACATTTGTCAGACCACCGAGACTCGCGCCTCGGATGAGTCAGCTAATAGCTCACTGACAAAGGGGATAACTAACGGGACGGTTCGTTAATCTCATGGGAGTGATGGTAAGGAAAAGTGACGGGGTGGATCGTTATTCCCTTGGGAGGGGATGAGAAATGACTAGTTCCTGGGGCCCGTAAGAATGACGTCATCAACATTGGGGCCCGTAGAAGTGTCTTATCTCAAGTATTGTTTAATGAGTAGAATTCCAATGTTTATTTTGTATTTCGATCTTGTTGTTGAGCGTACGAAAGTTGCTGTAGTTTTGTTTGGCAATAAATCTTCTTCTATATGGTTTGGCTTGTTTTGGCTGTAGCTTTTATTGTGCGTATTTCAAGTTCTGTGTGTTTCTTGTTGCGCTAGAGATCTTTCAAACCTACTGTTTTTCAAAGTGGCGGATTTATGTAACCTGGCGGATTAATGTGAATGGAGGTAACGTATCTGCTTGGAGGTTATCGGTGTCATCACAGCACTCGGGGTTGCTTTTTATCTAATTAGCTAGAGAGGAGGGTGGATCAGGACAAAATGGCCCAGATTTCGGCTAAGATAACTCGTGTAAATTATACCGTGGTTGTGTTTAAGAATGCACTTAAGAGAGAGCTGGCAAAAAAAAATGTCAGGAAATTGTTGAATATGGCTTTAATTGACTATTTCGCTATCAAACGCGTGTATATACAAAAAAAGAGGTATTTCTATTTCTGACATTGTTGTATATTGACATTTATAGATTTTGTGTAATTGTTTATGCCGTTGTTGTGTTTTCAGAATGCACTTAAAAGAGAGCTGGTCACAAAATGTCAGGAACTTGTTGAATATGACTTTCCTTGAATATTTTGCTATTAAACGCGAGTATATACAAAAAGAAATATTTCTATTTCTGACATTGTTGTATATCAAAATTGATATATTTTGTGTAGTTTAGCGTCCCTTAAATTTTGACTTGTGTGTTCATGTAGAATATAAATAGAAACAATGAGGTTAAAAATCTCTCATGCTTAACCTCTTTAAAAAGCTACGATGAAGTCATTATGAAAGCGAAACGTCTACAGTAGTGTTTAATGTCCCATGACCGTATGATGTCATACGTCGCGCGTTGATTGACAGCTATGAAGGACGATGGCGACAGGTACAACACACGGGGATTACCTCAGAGTGCTGGGTCAATCCGTCACTGGGAAAATGGCGGGAAAGCGCTGTAAATCACCATGAAATGGGACGGATTTATACCAATCACAACCCTTGTAACAAAAACAAGTCGCCATGTGAGGTATCGAAGCGAATATGATCTCAGCAAACCACCATTTCCGGTGTACGGACACACCTGCCTTGTTGATCTAAGCTGGGAGAGTTTCGCATGACATCATCGCACTACCCACCCGTAAAGGATAGTGTAACCTTCCGGACTGTACCATTCGATCGGGACGAACCTTTTAAAAAATCACAGAAAACATACAGATTATCACTCAACGGTAGCAAATACTACTCATGTACAGATCTAAGTGACATGTTTGTATTCGAAAAGTGCTAAGATAAAGTATAGAAATGTTACAAACTAGTTATGAAAATGACGTCATCGCCACGCCCTCCCGTATAGGAGTGGTATCGCCCATGACGTCGCTTGAAGCACCACCTGAGTGTAGTGTGTTATTCGCGGGGCAAACGCCGGTTCAGGAACACACATGTTTAAAACCCGTTCATGTATTTCCTCCTAATCGCCAACAACAACCAGCACAAACATTTGGAGAGGGAAAAGGCTTGACGGTCCAGGAAAGGAGCCAGAAGCCCGTTGGGGAAACCACCGGTAGGTCTCTGTTTGTTTCTCGGGCCCTTAAGAGCGATGATCCCGTGTGTATGCATAGGTAAAGCCCGGTGATGCCGAAACAATAACACAAGGCATCAAACCGTGCGAACCGGCCACAACAGCGCACCGGGGATAATAAGGGTAGGCAGGGAGGACGATTTTCACTCAAGAAGGCGTATCTAAATACATGTGAACATATGTTATACCGCAGCGGTTCGTGTGTGTGAATGTAGACTATGTTTTGTGGAGATATAGCCACTCTCTTCTGGGTGAACGGCTCGCAGGCATTTTCTTGGAAACGGTCCAAATAATTCTCCCCATTGCAATGTGATCGGGTCATCTGCTTCGGGGTTTTAATCAGTGTCTCTTTTTTTCACGTGGTTGGCCAAGATTGTATCGACTGAAGTGCCAGTATGATGTAATATGGCTTCCTTCGTGCCGTGTTGTGTTTTATAATTACGTGGCGCAGTGAGAGGCATATATTAGCCATATTTCACGAGATGACCAGTGTACATATGCTATAGTAGGTCTAGTGATAGAAGTAGCCTCTACCAGGCCCTCCTAGGGGCTTTGGATAGGCTAGACTTCGGCAAAGAATAGGGCTAGGGAAGTCAGTCCACGGGAAGGTTAACATTTCCTCCTCCGGCAAATGAAATCCTCTAGTGGCCAAATCAAACTCCCCTGGTAAATCATTCTCCCTATAGACAGCTAAAGTCAGTGTGGCAGAGACTATGCTAGAAGGCTGAAAGGGGGTAGCTTCTATAGCAGACCTTGTGGCAGGATCATTTTTTGGTGGTTTACTATGGATACTTTCTGCATTGTGGTTCAGTGGTTTTTCTTATTGCTACCGGGTTTTTGAGGCTGTACGGTTGTCATAGATACTGAAACAGGACATCTCGGTTGGGGCTGCACCCTTCCTTCAGAGGGGACGTAAAATGGGGGTTCCGTTGTTTAGGAGGTGCCTCCAGTATGTTAAAGGTGAAGGGATAGCAACCCCTCCCTGTAAAATATACCCTGCTATAGAAACAGTAAGGACACTCGCTTCCCTATATGTGCCACTGGGCACTACAAGGTAAAAAAACAACAACAACGGTTGTCAGAAACCCGGCTCATGATTAGTCATTAAAAAAATAGTCCGCCACAAAGCCTGGTTTTGAGGCTACAAAGGAGGGCCTGTCTGCTCACTTGGAGTGATGGAGAATTGTAGAAATGTTTCCCATTCCGATGTAGCTATGAAATTTCAGCCGAGTCGGTGGTTACCATACCGCGCGATGCCAGCACGGTCCCAGAACCTAATCATGCATACACACGACTCCGGGCGATCAGGCTGCCTGGCGAATTGTTTATACTTATCAATAATCAGAGGCAAAGTCAACTGTCAACAATAATTAGACACCTTTTGACCCTTCACTAGCATGGAAGCTCGGCTGCAATGTGTTATCAGGCTTGTACAGGAGTTGTTGTCTTGTAGTTATAGTATAGAATTTATTACGGTTTCTGTTGGATGTTCAGTTGAATTAGAATTTTATCAGTTGCACACGACACGGTATCTTTTCCGACACAATATTTGGGAACTATAGACGTGATATCGTCCGTAAAAACGCGAACGTAAGCTTATACGATACGTTTAGTGATGCCACCAGGCACGGAACGGGGGTGTGACCCCGCCGATGTTTCATGGACGACAGTCGAGTCATGTGGTACCGCATGGTTAGTAGCCTGGTAACCATCATCAGCGGGAGTGCACCGGTACCTCTACGGTGCTGGGAGTGATGGCCTCCCGCCCAGGCAGATTAGGGCACACGGTGGTGGTCTACGGGGCTGATTTCAATTAGATCACTGGGCAGCGATAACTAGAAAGGGCGGCGAAAATACAGGCCGGAAAGAGTCTTATACTGGGCCCGGAAAAACGCCCCTAAGCGGACACGTAGAGAATGGTGACCAGGCTTACATGCCGTTTATCCCAGAATAAGGCTGCTATACAGTTCCCTTTATTTTTCTCAGGGATGTTGTTGTTGTTCACCTTGTAGTACCCAGCTGGCACATAGATCAGCAAGTATCCTTGCTGTTTCAGTAGCAGTATATTTCCTACAGGGAGTGGTTGCTAGCCCTTCCCCCCGTGCTCGAGGCACCTCCTCGAACGCGGGACCCCTATTTTACATCCCTTCAAAAAGACGGCTGCAGCCCCAACCGAGATGCCTTTCTATGTTATAACATTTGAATGGTATCATTCGCTGTTACCAGAATTTTAGCGCCAGTCCGTCACGGGAACTTGTAAATATGAGCTTTGTAAAAGGTGTTTAGATCGAAGAAACAGCGCGGGCGGTTTCACAGTGGTGCAGACTGTATTGGGGTCATCCGCTTGGGTGACTCTTATATTGAATATCTGATTAGGTATTAACACATGGGTAGTCAGTGGTGGTCAGTGGGAATAGATAATCTGTTCCTGTTTTCGCTAATCAGTATGTCAATTGTTCATATTGTATTGCCGAATTTCCCGTTGTTAAACGTTATGTTCCTCTTTGCGGAACGAATATATTGATATTACACAAAGAATTAAGAGAAATTGACAGATTCAAGTAAGCAATTGCAAGCACAGATTCATATCTAGACTTTTGCGTAAACCATGATGAAAAACAAATATGTTGAAAATACAGTATTGAAAGATGTTGAAATTTAGAATAATCACACTTTGTGGAATCATACTACAGAAGAAAAAATCAGTTAAGAATGAATATATCCTAATTGTGCCTGTAGCAACGGAAAAGCTGTAGCAACTGAAAATAAAATAGAAACGTGTTGAAAATTACACTTTGGGAGAATCACAATAGACCAGAGGAAAAACTTAGTTAAGAACTTAAGACTATGAATACATCCTATCTGATCTGTGACTGTAGCAACGAGAAAACTGTACAACTGAAAAACTGCACCCCCCCTCCCCCATAGAACCCTGACAGGAACATCGTCTGACAGCGCCATGATTGTAACGCGGGATCAGTGTCGGTGGGTAACTATTGATTTTAGTCTTACGAGGATCGATGCGTCTGGGGCATCAGTTTGACATTTAGGTAGCCTCCACCAGGACTTTGTACCGGGGAATATGGATAGTAGAATTCAGTAAAAAGGGGAACAATTTGCTAGGAGAATCAGGTTAACATTTCTCCGTATTGAAACCCTATGGTGGCCAAACTCCCCTTGCAAAATTATTCTCTCTAAACAGACAGCAGGTAACAGTTAGTTATTCTGGTAGAGACTTCGGCATTTGCATGAGTGTTTGTAGCCACAGGGGGCTTCTCCTAGTACTATTTGCTAAAGGTACGTCGGTCTTATATTTGACTTAGTTTTGAGTAATGCAAATCTCGTTGCTGTTTACATAGATGGGCGTTGATAATGCGTACAGAGGATTGTACATTCACTGGCGCTCAACTACCTGTCAATAGTTAAAATGTATAGAGCATGACGCGGTACATGGCAGCGCATTTGTATCCCAAAATACGAGTCATTTTAAAAGCTGGACATTTTTTTCACACGCAGATACATGTTTTAAGCTGTATGAAAAAAACAAGATCAGATATGTGCACAGACGGAATGGGAAGATATAGAGCTTTGCTTGTACTATCTGAGGGTTCTATTCAAGTCGACCGAATGCGGCTTATTTAAAGGTTTATATTAACTTTATTGCAAGTTCATGCCCGAAGGCTAATTGCAGACAAACAAGGTTTATGACCAAGGGTCTTACCTCGACTCAGGTCAATACCCTTGGAACCCACGCTTGAGGCTAAAATCTATCAAACATTTGTGCAACATTTCAGACCATTTAATGAAAGCCGACTGTCTGGTTTGGATACAATGAAGGCCTCTCCGCTTGTGTATTGCTTAGCCTTAGGCGTACGCACCAAACAGGGATGAGAAACCATCTCTTGGCTAATCCATTTCTTACCTTTGCCAAGAAGGTAATGTTTTTGGTAGCGTTTGTGTATATGTTTGTATGTATGTTGTATGTATGTATTTATGCATGTGGTTTAGCAGCATAACTTAAGAAACTACGGGTGGATTGCCATAAATCTTATTATTGGTATGTGGGTAGGTCATGTCCTATCGAAGAAATGGTTAGATTTCGGGCCCCCTACCGGCTTTCCTTGGCATTGCAGCAAATTCCGATTTTGATATCTCTTGTTCTATGCAAACGACTTCTGGGTGGTAAATAGCTCTTGTGCTCGGAACGAAGTGACATAGGCTTGGGCCCTCTAGTTTCTGGCATGTCAGATATACGGGGGCAGCCAGAAAGTGTTACGATTTCCCTCCTAACGTCTGCTTGGAGCTCCGGAGATTACCGAGGCTTACCGACGTCTGCACGGGATCAATGGCCAGGCCTCGGTATTACCGTTCAATCAGGGAGGCGCTGATTGGTTCTAGATAGGGATTTACACAAGCAGAGACCCAGAAAACTCCGTGTGCATCTGTTAACTGATCAATTCTTCACAGTGGTGTAGGCAATGTGTAAACATGTATGGATGTGTGAATTAGGGCTTACTTTGTTTAATAGCATCGTTGTTTAGTAGGAAGAGTCGCTGTGATATTGTAATCCATTGGAAGCAAAGCCAGTAGGTACCCATCTGAGTAATGAGGCTGTTGTAGTGCCTTCATCTGAAGTACAGTCAGTAGGTACCCCTCTGAGTAATGAGGCTGTTGTAGTGCCTTTTACGTGCCCGAGGTGCCCCCAAGTCACGTCCCTTCCGAAAGACGAATGCAGTCCAACCCGGATATACCCTTCCCCAGATTCGAACCGGGGTCTTCCAGTTAGCAACTGGTTGGAAACCAGGAGCTCATGCTCAATTGTGAGACTGCTACCAGTTGAGCTACGGGAAACGACAATAAAAAAAAAAGTGTATCACAAAGAATCATTACATGATGTACATTTTAATCTGTCCCTATCGTACCTGTAGCTTTGGTGATTTAAACCATGCTATTTGATAGTGTACGATTTCTTCTTACATATTTGAGTAAACCCTTAAATCTTATCAAAGACGACAGACTAGAATTTGGGAGAGCCAAAACCACCTTGCAACGCAAAATGTGACCGCCCACCCTATGACGAATCGCTGTCATATGTCTCCAAAAGCCTCCATTGTCCAAAACTGCCTCCGAATTTTTGGCTCTATGAGAGGAATTCGTCGACAGACGACCTAATGCCACGGTACCCGTGACCTCTCGGGTTGCCATGGCGACGGCTGAAAAGGGCACGAACAGTGGCCCACAGCGGGGGTTCCGTCGGAGAATGTACCCGATTTAGGACGACGTCGTGTCAGCGAACTATACCGGGCCGTCTGCAGACGTTTTCACGGGAGGATACTCCTGAATAGCTTACGTGGGAATCTTGGCATATGATTCATACATGCACTTAGAAATAGACATATGGCTCAAATAGATAAATAGGGATATGCATTATGAATGATATTTTTTTCACATATATTTAAATGGAAACCCAACGACCATGCATTTATGTACGCTGGATACGAAAGAACAGTATCGTAATATCACTAACCCAAAACAAATGTACTGACCAGACTAACTACGCTGGCTATAGGGAGAATATTTGCCAGGGTTTCACTAGGCAGATTGGACCCTCTCTCCGTAGCCGACTCTCTTAGCATACTATTCACTCTATTTGGCCAATTTCTACTATTTTCCCATCCATCCGCGGGGCCTGGTAGAGGCTAGTAATATTCCTCGCACGCGCGAGTTGTGACACTCCATAAGTAACGCATGGCAGAAGACACGACACTCATCTAAGTTAATGGGCCGTGTTTCTAATATGCAGAAAGTAGGGCATCCCTTTAAATTTCAACGCTGGATGTGTCATACTGTGTCGTAAATATTTACGTTTGGGGGTGTATGCATAGTGTACATATTTTTTATCTCCATATATGAGGAAATACGCGAAATCGTATGTGTGTGTGTGTGTGTGTGTGTGTGTGTGTGTGTGCGTGTGTTACAATTACAACAGACAACCATATCAAAATTTCCCATTTCAAAAACTCGTATATGATGTATTCTGCCTTTATGTCTTTTCTGTCCTTGAGCCCAGGCCCTATCACCCCCTTTTAGAGTGAGTAATATTTCAACTCCTGATATGATAGAATTAACAGCATGTGCCTGCATCAAAGGGTACAGGGTCAAGGAGAGATGAAAAATCCCAAGAGGTACATCAGCAAAAACCTTTCCCAGCCCTACAGATACTTCTGTTAAAAGGTTCTAAAAAATCTGCTATCTGACAAGAAGCTATTAGATATTGGGCGATGCGTGCTGTCTCCCATTTTCTGGAAGTACCTACGAGCCATTTGCGGTTTCGCAAAGTGAGCTCGATTAATGTCTGCTACGCCGTAACGTCGAGAATTTAGATAGGAACCCTGTCGAGCAGATCGCTGTATCATTCATCGTACCCAGCGTTTGGGACCCCCGGGTAATTTGATTTGATTTGGAGGTCTCCAGGCAAGTTCAGCAATCCACGAAGGAAAGAGACGGAAATGTCGGAAGCCATAGTTCGACTCGCAGATAAACGATACATCTTTTCGTGCCAAGATTTAAGTGAGTTGCCTTGGAGGTGTGGCCATCAAACGACGGAAGCGTAGAGGACTTGTTACTTCTAATCAAGGAGGTTTAAATAACCTAGCCTCCACGCAGGCCCTCTTACGGGCGTATGAATCGCAGAATTCGGCAGAAAAAGGAATAATTAGCCAGTAGAGTCAGTCCACGGTGAAGATCACATTTCGTACGGAGCCTTCCAATGAAACCCTGGCAAATATTCTCCCTATAGCCGGCGTAGTTAGTCCGGTAGAAACTAAAATAACCTCCTTGTTCTAATTAAGGGTGAAGAAAACATCCTGCTCGGTTAAGAGATTTCTGTCGTTACAGAATTGAACGATTTTGTCACTTGGGGTGCCATTGAAAATTGGACGATATTGCCCGCATGCGGTTCCTTAATTGTGCCTATGGGTACTGCTTTAATTCGTTACTTGCTAAGAAAACTCGGGACATGTTCATGAGCCTTTGAAAGAAGTAAGAAGTTTGCTGTGCCTTGACAACTCTTCTGTATCTGTATTGCCGGTATAACCTCGGCGTAACACACCAGCTTCGCAGGCACGCGGCGCAGCAGCAGCTGGTTACATTACACCGAACGATCGCATATCTAACTGCATGCATTGTTTAAAGCTATCTAATGAGGATGCCTCTACAATACTTGACGGTAACATCTCCCCTGTACGATAAGAACTATTGGGTTTCGAATCGGTAGAGTTACGTTCCGAGTGCTCAAGCCGGTACACCCCATGTATTTGTTTTTGTCTGATGCCTTATAGATGCATACGGGTTAGTGGCAGGGGTTGACACGTATGGTAGAAGGGTTCCATTATGCTCTATTGAAAGAAGATGGTAGGTTCGATTTCCGTTTTTCAATCCAAACCATTTTGCTGGAAAGCGCTTAAGGTCTCCTACGGAGGCTTTGAGTTGTGGATGAATTAACGACGCGGGGGTTGCGGGGTCAAATCCCGGTTTGTCCGTCTAAAGTTCGACTTTGTTCCGAGTAAGAGCTTCGTTGAGCGATGTTTGAAAGTGGCAGACGGTGGGGCTGAATACCCGGGGTCAGGGGTTCGATTCCCAGTCGCTCTTCCATTCATTGGTCATCATTCACAAGCAAAGGGATCGTTAAAGATCAAGTCTGTGAAAATGAAATTCTGGTCAGAAAGGCGCTTCGCTGTTGGTGGTAGCGATGTGGATTCCAGCTTTGCCGTCTTTTAATCTAAAACCATTTCTTTACGAGCACATAACGAGTAACATAGCTGGAGAGAACACACAAAAGAACGCTTACAATAACCAGGGGTCGTGGGTTCTAGTCTCGGATCATTACGTTTCAAGGTTTTATAGAAATCCCTGGCGTTTTGTGTTGTTGTTGAATATCTTTACTACGAAATTTCTGAATATTTATTGATCAGGAAAAGTCTATTGTAACCATGAAAAAATTGTCAATCTTTGAGAGAAGTTAGTAGTGTCAAACGCCTTTTACGTGTCTAATAAAAAGGCTTTAAACCAAGTCACATATAAGCGTTAATTTAACTTGCATTTTCATTTGATTTTGGAACTATAAACTAGCTCCTTTTATCCTTTACTTCAATTAGTCTTTATATCTATAGTTATCATCTTGTCAAACAAGGACCGGATTGTCGCGATGTTATCTGTGTCCGGCAAGACAGGACGTAAAACTTATGACCGATATTCTGGACGTTTCGCCGGATTTAACGACTTACAGTGACCTAGTTTATCCAAGGCATTGCTTTTTAGATCACAAACTGGCTTTAATGTTGCCTTTAAACGATTTGGCTTTGTATAAGTTTCTTTTCAAGGGGGCGTTTTTGTTATCGGTGAGGATTTCGGCGATTTCAATACTCCTTGAAGAATTGTATTTACCATTTCTATGTTTTTCTATATGGTATGCGTGTGCACGTTGTGTGTTTGCATGTCACGGTGTGCGTGTGTGAGATATCACGGTGTGTGTGAGATAGGGACAGAGATTGTGTGCGTGTGTGTATGTGCGGATGTGTATGTGTATGTGTGTGTGTGTGTAGTTATTGAAAAAAATACATGAATCGACAAAAAAATACAGTAAGACGCAACAAATATACGCGAATTACGTGCATTGACGTAACAAAAATGCGCTGACATTCTACCCCCCGACCCTCAATGGTACATCCCTAAAACCCTTACCATTAGCTCATCGTGATTACTGTATGATTGAAGCCCCCAGGAGATTACTGAACAACCCCTATTACAGATCATCTCTCTCCTGTAACAAACATCGTTTTCCCTGGTGTCAATCATCGTCTGGAGTGACGTCATGTCTGAATCAAGGGGCGGAGCCCCAATTTTCCCCAAGGTGCCTCCCGACAATGGTTTCCAATGGCAACCAGGTACAAATGAGCTCACTGTTCATCCAATTAGGCGCGAACAATCGTCTACTGATCGTCTGTGTCTATAGACGGAGTATCAGACGATAATTGTTCAGAAAAGGTTGAAGGTGACTTACTGACTCATGATATGGTATGACAGAGTCAAAGGCTTTACATGTATGGAATAGACGACATTCCGGACCGACTGTCTAATTTCGGAAGACTTTAATTTTTTTTGTACGTGCGTAGATTGACCAAATGAATCAATGTCTACAAGTATGATGTAACAAAAGGTTTTCATATCTAGGTAACAGTTAGATGTATCCAGGGACACCCATGGCTAGTTCTGCAGAATTCTGGGAACCGTAAACAGAATTCTGCAAAATTCTAAGAGCCTCAGACAGAATTTGAGCAAACTGTATATCATATAGAATGAAATATGTTTTTCCTTTCAATTTCAATTCTGCATCGTGATGTAACACCATCAGTATCACATGATGTTATTTTCTCCCCAAATCTAAGAATTAAGAATTTCCGAAATCAAAAAAGTTATTTCCTTCCTAAATCTATGAATTAAGAGTTTCAGGAATTATTAGCCTCTACCAGGCTCCACAGGTCGCTAGAAAAATAGTAGAAATTGGCCAAATAGACAGACAACATACCAGAGTAGCTAGCTAGAGGGTAGGTCGCAAACTGTACTCCCTGACCATGGCCAGCTTACTCCTCACTGGTATGTTATCTGTCTAGTTTGCCAATTTTTACAATTTTTCTAGCGGCCTGTGGAGCCTGGTAGAGGCTAATAATTCCTGAAACTCTTAATTCATAGATTCAGGAAGGAAATTACATTTTCTGATACTGATGGTGTTATATAATGATGCGAAATACCAATAAGTAAAGGAAAACATACTTTATGCTATATAATGTACAGTTTGCCCAAATTCTGTCTGGGGTTCACAGAATTCTGCAAAATTCCGTTTGAGGTTCCTAGATTTTCTGCAAAACTGGCCATGTCCCTAGCTACTCTCCAAGTTAAGCAGAGGATGGATTCTGGCAGGTTTTTGACGTGTTTTTAAGCGTTTTTGTCGGGCTTTCTACTTTTTCATATTTGTTTTGTCTCTATCTGTTGGGTTTATAGAGACAAAACAACGATGAAAAAATGGAAAGCCCTACAAAAACGCCTTAAATCATGTCAAAAACCTGCCGGAACCCATCCTCTGCTTGGAGAGTATTCCCTAGCGCCCTATGCAGCCTGGTAGAGGCTACACAGAATTACAGTGCCGCCCGTTATGGGAATCACCCGACGCGACAGGGTCAAAAAGCTCGTAAAGTGAGTAACGACTGCGAAGTGTGGCCTGTCTACTGTCATGAATACAAAATCGTCTCATATGTCTGCATTTTCTGAATTCACTACAGTCAAACCTGCCTAGGCGACCACCTTTTCAACGCGACCACCTGGCCATGGCGACCGCTTTTTCTCGGTCCCGAAAATTTTCCCCATAGGCACAAGCATTAAGCTGCCTGCCCAAGGCGACCACCCGTCCAACGCGACCGCGACCGCCACGAATTGGGACCGCACAGAGCATAATCCCTGCCCATGGCGGCCGCCTAATTTTCAAGCGTACGGTGACATCTGATCATTTTGCTGTCGGATTTCACGGAAATGTTTTCAAGACTTTGAAGGACAAAAATAAGGACAAAAACATATGGAATAGCAATGTTATAGCATAGATTCCTCCAAGAAGTGTTTTGATAAAACGTTCCCCCTATAGAAATTGTAAAAAGACAAATGTTTGTGATGTTGTTGTGCCTATCGTAATCTTATAGTTTACCGCGAACTCCGGTCGGTTTAAACTCAATTTTCAAAACGAATACGTAGTGCATGGCGTCAAAAAGTCAGATTTCACAGAAATAACTATCTATTTTTGAATTTTCAACAAAAATGTCACTGTGTCTTACTAAATTCCACCGAAAAATAACTTCGCGGCGGGCAAAACATCGGGCGAGAATTGTTGTTCCTTGGTCCCGACGCCATCTTGGATTTGGCGCGGCTCGGATTTGACGTACCGCTGACCTTTCTGAAACACGATGCTTTTGTGTATGAACATTTGTGAATACTCTAGTTATTGATATTCTTTTTTTCTTTTTATTTCCATGAATCTCACAAACCTTTATTGGACGCTGTGCGTTCTGCTGCACTGACTTACCTTTCCATGCGGTCGCACAGAGCTTGGTGGCGCGACGAAATCACACCGTTCCGTTTTCATCTTTAGTTGTCTGATCGAAAACTTTTTTGACCCTTTTATCCAGCGGTCGGCGCCCCAAAAAAGGCTGGGGCCAGCAGGTGTTATCTCGGGATTTGTCTTAGGCCTTAAAACTTCGATGATGTGCGTGTGTGTAACGTGTGAATGCGGGAGGGCGCTGCGAGATTATCGAGGCAACCATTGTTTTGTAGTCAAAATTATGACGAAAATTTGTACACGATGTAGCGGTATACACTTATTACAACGATAACGGAAAATAAAATTTTTGTAGGATCTTTCTGTCAATGAGAATTGAACCTGGTGGGGGTCATGCTGTCTAAATTCACATAATTTCCATCCATTTACGTACTGTATTTGAAAACCTCGACCTGGAAACATGTGAGTGGAATCCTCTTCATGGCGACCACCTGTCCATCGCGACCGTTTTTGCCCGGTCCGCCGGGTGGTCGCCTTGGGCAGGTTTGACTGTATATCTGTATGTCTACCGCTGCGTGCACTTAGTCACTCACTTGTGTGCTTTATATGTATACTTTATGATGTTTCCTAATGGCCTCGACATTTACTTTTATGTCTACACGCTGATATCACTTTGTATGGGGTATTTTATAGAGCATTTGTAGGACAAGTTGCTGACGTCTTTTAAGGCTAGGGTTATGAGTTTTGCTATTGCCCATTCTATATTACATTGTACAAGTATATCATATTGAAATAATTCTGTTGGATTCTGTCTTTGTCTTGACTACGGCTAGTTTAAACAAATATTTTTGTAGGCATCTCTTGGTCTAGGGAATAGATAATATTAAAAAAGATATATCTGGATCCTGATGTTCACCATGTAAAAATGCTGCTTCAGCCGTCATGTTAGCGGATATATGTTGTCCTTACTATAGGAATACTGCCTCTTACCTGCTACTTGCAATTGTGTAGAAAGCCGTACGTGTGTAGAAATACATGCGATTTGCCTTTTAAGCAAATACTTGTAGAGGTCTAGATCTAGATTTCACCGGGATGTTGGATAACGGGACACTGTTCGCTGCAGTACCGCGAGGGTGCTGGTAGTGGCGCTGTTTCACTGCCACGACGGTGACACTGACAGAAAGCTTGTGAGTACGTACTTTGATAAAGCAAGTTCGACAACATGTATGCATCAATGTAATCTTTCCCATACCTCCTACTCCAAAGTAGGCTAATTTGACAAACGACCCAGCAGAAACGCTATAACCCAGTGGTAAATTTCTAGTAATTAGGGCCGTGAGCGATCGCCTAAAAATGGGCCCAGCTGCAATTTGCGTCAATTTTCCGCTGATGATGATTTATAACTACATTATGAAATGCATAATACATTAGTTTAATTAGGCACACTGTGGCCCTTTTTACCAAGATAAAGGGCATAACAGAATTCCGGCTACGTAATAGATCAAATAGACTTAAAAGGAACAGTGAATTTAGCATGTTTACTTTTGCGTATGACATATTTGTATGATATACGCAAACATACATGGATTGTGGATATTTGTACACTATAGATATCTGTATGTTCAATGTTTACGTATGCAAATGAACAGAAGTGCAAATCCTGAAAATGGGTGTTCTATTAGTTTTTGAAACTATGCATTTTCTATGGTCGTTTAGTTGTAAATTTGTTGAGTGACGGAAATAAATTACTGGCATCTAGTACAAAATTGACGTTTTTAGGCCCCCATTCTACTAGACGGTGATTGCACTGGGATTTCGCTGCGACCTAAATTGGATTTTTGTAACCCTTGATTTCATAATTGGAATATCATGCAAAATGCAGAGGTATTACCGAAAAGACAACGAAACACACTAAGTGTAAATAAAATGTTTAAACTACTTGAGAATTCGTCGGAAATTCGTTATGCGATCTGTCAAATGTTAGGTCTCAGTGTGGTCGCCGCGAGGTCTCCGCCCCAGTGGAATGGGGGTGTCAGCTATATGGTCTCTCCAGACTTAATTACATGCATTGCGCACGGAATAATGCGGCTGCTCCTTAAATTTCCATTAGCACAATTATTCTATTATTACCTGAATATCCAACACGCACTTGAACTTCTACGACCAATTTACAATATTACACCACGTTTGAGTGCAGCTCTTCCGTGTATCGTAAATTATGTTTCATTTAATACCGGTCTCATTTCGAGCGACAAGACTTTCGCAAATAATGACATCATTTTGTATACAATGTTTCTGTGCCAATGTTTATTCTGATATTCCATTGAGTGTTTGCTTATTCTTAGGCCGTCTGTCGTCAGATTCTAGAGTTCTATTGGTAATACAAGCAGTATACGGTGTTTTGACAACAAATTCGCTTTGCTCTTTGTTCTATTTCTTAAGGCGATTGCGCTGCGACCTATATAAATTGATTTTGTGTAACCCGTGAGTTCATGATTGCAATATCACTCAAAAAGTCAAAGTATGACTGAAATGACAACAAAACGCACAAAGCGGTGAAAAGATTTTGTATCTATGAAATTCTGTTCTGTCAAATCGTTCGGTCGCAGCGAGGTCGCCACTCTAGTGGAAACGTTCCTTTGTGATACAACAGACACAACCTTGGCATTGGATTGGGATATATGATGTATCCTTAATTATTCCTTTATGTTTATTTGTGTATGGCTATGATATTTGTTATTCTTATCAAGTTACACCAAGGGGTACAGGCCCAACGTGAACAGATAAGCGGATGATGCAATGTTTCTAACACAAACCGACCAATATATGCATTCTAACTATCCATATGTACACGTTCGTGCGAACTTGTTCTATATGCTTACAAAAGTATTTTAAATGTCTGACGTTTTAAATTCATATATCACGCCATACTCACAATAACATGGTCTGGATCGGCCTTCATTCTTTAAATCATTAATCTTTCTCGATAAAAATAACTCGAATGTTTTATTATGTTGGACAACGCCTTTATTGTCCTAGAAACCTTTGTATTCGCAATCATGTGATCGTTTTGGCACGCGCCCCTGCATTCTGAAATTCGTAAATTATGTCTACAACGTTCCTTTGGATAAAAAGACAAGTAAGGCAATCTAAGCCATCAAAGTTACTCTTCCTCCTGTACATAAATGACTTACCAGACCAGCTTGATTCAAATGTTAGGTTATTTGCCGATGACTGCCTGTTATATATAGAGTTGTCCACACAGAGTGATTCACAGCTTTTGCAAGAAGATTTGAACACACTCGAAGAATGGCAAAGCAGATGGCTAATGCAGTTTAATCCGGAAAAATGTTACATCATGCATATAACAAACAAACGAAACCCAATTGTAACCACCTACCAGTTCTGTGGACAGGCTCTAGCAACAGCAAAGAGCCACCCGTACCTAGGCGTTACATTAACAACGGGGCTAAAGTGGAACACCCATATCAACAAAGTAACAACTAAGGCTAAACAGACATTGGGAGTGATCAAACGTAATTTGTGGGCATGCCCAGCAAAGGTAAAATCACTTGCATACACGTCTCTAGTAAGACCAAACCTTGAATATGCTGCAACAGTTTGGGATCCATACACAAAGAAGGATATAGATAAACTCGAGAGGGTGCAGAACCAAGCTGCCAGATTCTGCACGAACAACTATGAAAGGGGCGCCAGTGTAACAAAAATGAAAGCAGACCTGCAATGGATGTCACTTGAGGACAGGAGAACAATGTCCAGACTTTGCATGATGTACAAGATGACTAATAAACTTGTGGACGTACCGACTGATAAGTATCTAATGCCAGCTCAGAAGAGGACCAGAAATAGTCATGCTTTTAAGTACCAGAGTTATCAGCCAAGGATTGACGTGTTCAAAAATTCGTATTTCCCGAGAACCATAGTAGAATGGAACTCGTTGTCATCAAGTACTGTAGGAGCTTCATCACTAAGTAGCTTTAAAGAACGGTTGCAGTCAGATATGCAAAGACTAGGTGTAACAGACCGTTCGGTGTAATATGACCAGCTGCTGCCGCGCCGCGTGCCTGCGAAGCTGGTGTGTTACGCCTGATGGCGGTTATACCGGCTATATAGATACAGATACAGATACAGACAGAAAGTGAAGGTAAAATCGATGTTTAGATCATGTGTCCTCGACTAACCTCTACTTGCTTTTGTTCCGTTTTCTTTCATTTGCTCCCGCTGGGCCAGACTTGTATTGTAGCAGTTACATGGGCCTCACTTGCTATTTGAGTAAATCGATATAGGCATTGTATTCACTGAATGGGTGCGTTTAAAATTGACTTTGGAAATGTTGTCAGTTTCACTTAGTCATCTATTTTGTCTTCTTTAAACACCGGTCAGTGTTCTTGCGTCACTTCGTTTTCCGGCTTAGCCCTTAAGAAGAGTTCAGGAGGATACTTAGATCGCTAAGGGTCGCTGCTCCTGCCATGGGGAATGTCTAAGAACTCTGTTACTGTAAATACCGTGTCCTTCTGACATCTTAAATCTCCTCCGTAGCTTCAATGGTTGCTCTCTCGGGTCGGGTGGAAACTTGAACCGCCGCCAGGATTGGCATTTTTCGGCGGCGCTAAATCGTGGGTGAAATGCCAGATGTTAAAGAGCTGTGCGACTGGCGGTTCTGTTACAATTGTCGGGGCCCAGACGTGCCTCGCTCGGAAATTCTAACCTGCCCACCCGGTGTATGTAAATACGCCCTATTTATTTTGGTCATTTCCTGCGAAGCGAGTGACCCAAACCTCCATCTATCTTCCTAATGATCTTGCAGACGACTTCAAGTCACATTCTGTAAAACTTGGTCAAACTTTTTTTATCATAAAGATTTACGTCTCGAATAAATACTCTTGTCGTGAGGATATTTATGGTGTTGGTACGTGTATGTTATGTGTACATTTGAGTAACACGTGACTTGTTTTAGTCTGGCGGGCGATTTGGCTAATTATCATCGTAATCTTTTGCAGGCGATTGGGCCGCCTGGAATGAACCCAGCCATTCAAGGGGAGGACACAGAAGCAGGCCGCACGCCTAGAGTGACTGACGACCTGGCTATTATGTGCTGAAAATACATGAGGGAAAAGGGGCGCCACACAAAGGGAATAACTCTGCATATCGTGCCGGTAGATCGTCGGAGATGCAGCCCCACTGAGACCGAGAGTTCCACCGCGCTGCTTACGGGAGGAGGCGACACATCCCACCGAAGGATCGCCTTGGAGGCTACGATGGAAAGCGGCGTCATGGCCAAGGTGGGCAGGTCGATATTCTACTACAGCGAGCCCGAAATATCGGACGGCTCTCGCGCCAACTCGGCAGAATCGCTATGCTCCGATGACTCGAGTTTATCAGCGAACGAGCCCGTAGCGGGTGTGAGTACCGGCAGCCTTCCCTGTCGAAGCCACCACGGACGGGAGCGGTTCATCGCTGTCCCGGGGCCCGACGGGGTCACCCTCGCACAGCTCACTCACTCAGGCTTTCTCAAAGCCTTCCCACAAAATCCGCTTAACCGCCGAGGCTCCGAGGATATGCTAAGCAAGGATAAAGACTCTGACACGGAATCGTGCAACAGCGGAGTAGCGCCGACTGCTCCCAGCAAACGTACCAGTATTCCAAGGAGGTCGTCAACGGGCTCATACGAGATGTCAACCGCTAGACGAAAACTGGTGGCAGCACGACAAAAACTCGGGAGAAAGGCGACAGGATCCTTCAGAAGCACTGCGGACAAGACGTCACAAAGTGACGGTGAGTTTTTTTTTTCCATGGCTTTTTTCTGGCGCGGGTTTGTTTTGTTGCGCTCAAGTCCCATGCTGTGCATACAGTAATGGATAGCAAAGGTAGACACAAAACGGGGTTGAATGTATTTCTAATCTCTCTGCCATAACGAAGGGCTTTAATATACGGACAAGGCCTATCGCGTTCGTGGTTTGATGTGTAGGTTTACAGCTGTCTGCCCGTCTGTGTTTGTATACAAAGGGATACCCGCTCCGTATCGACATCGCGCCTATTCAATCACTGATTATTATCGACCCAGGCGATCGCCATGTCTGTAGCTAGCAGGATAAAAACAAGCACCCAACCCGGATGTAAGGTATTCTGCTATCGCTGGATCGGGATTTATTTTTTCTAGGAAACCGAAATCTGCGATCGGGACGCAGATGGCACAATAGGATTTAGTCCCGGCACGTGGGGTTATTTGGATTACTAGTAAGTGTGCGAAATTAACATATGAATGGTTTTAATTCCTATGTATGACCACCTTGAGAGAGATTCCCTTGCCCCAGATTCGGGTCATTTATTTTCGAGCTTATTAAAGGAAATGTATGACGCATAAGGAATCCGCTTTTTGTTTGTTTCGTAATGAAAACATCAGAAAAGTTGTAAACGCTTGCTGTTATGAAGATTGGTTTGTAAGAATTGACGTAAAGAAACCACCTGCCCTCTCCCGACCACCCCCTAGGAATGGTACGGTCCGGTCAACTTATCGTCTGAAAAGGGACGCACAAGCACCTGGCGCTCCCCGTGGTTTTCCCGCCCTTTCTTATTCAGTGCATTCAGACGAAAATTTTCGCTGTAACTTGCCTCAACGGGCAGACAAAAACCTCGCAAATCCTGCACCGGGCTTGGAAATAATCTGCAGTGTTATGTATGAAGGTCTCTGTTGACAAATTCAGTCACAACAATGGCGTTGTTGGACGAGGTGACAGGGGCGCGTGCACATGAATAAATAATGCCCGCTATCGTCCAATTTTAGATGGCGGTCTCTGTCATAAAATCGTTCAACACTATATCGAGTCTATCGACAGAGACATCCTTACTTCTTCGCTCTTAATCAGAAATTCAATAATAAAAAGACCCAAATCGTCTTCAAGCAATTTCCCTCTTTTGGAGAATGGAGCTATAAGATAACGGAACCACAATATCGTCCAATTTGTAATATCACTCCATGTCATAAAATCGTTCAATACTGTATCGAGTCCATCGACAGAAACATCCCTATTACTTCTTCGCTTTTAATTAGAAATTTAATTATAGAAGGACCAAAATCGTCTTCAAGCAATTTCCCTCTTTTGGAGGATAACGGAACCACAATATCGTCCAATTTTGATGACACTCCGTGCCATAAAATCGTTCAATTCTGTATTGACAGAAACCTCCTCTTGATTAGGAGTACCAAGTCCTCCACAAGTAATTTCCTTCATTTGAAGGCCGTGCCTCTGAAGTAACGGAACCCAATATGCAGTATCCTTGTCAGTAATGAGCGAGTAACGACGTTACGACCAAACGGACGATGTTATCCGCGCCGAATACAAATTAATTTGGCGCGCACACACTCCGTATAAGCATCAGTCACCAACCATGACTCACTATGAGTAATTATTACAAACAGTTTTTTTTCTTTCTCGGCTATTCTGAATCACCTAATTGGTCATCATGAGTGAACTTTTACCTCATTCGGTGTAAAATTCTCGCGTAGTTCAGTTTTGGATAACCCTTTCCGTGGCAACGTCAATGGGAGGTACGTACATTTGCTATAAATTCTTACAAAATGTATGCCTTTCTAAACGATAAAGTTTTCATCTTTTGTCAGTAGTCTACGCTTTAGAAATTTTATTCTAATCTTTTGTCTCGCATGCATGCAAAGAAATCTTGCGTGACAAAAATTCACCTCAAAAATTCTTTAATTTTGCTGATTTTGTCTAAACGCTGGAAATATACATCTACTCGAATATGTAAGCCTTTCCAAGAGAAAGAGTTGAAATCTTTTGTCACTAGTCTACGCCTTAGAATTTTTATTGTCATATTACGCACTGTTTGCCACGCATGCATGCAGAGCAATTCTGCTTAAAAAGATGTACCCCCAAAACCCTTGCTGATTTTTTCTTAACACTGGAAATATACATCTACTCGAAAATTTGTCATCTTTGGTCAGAAATATACGCTTTAGGATTGTTATTATCCAATTTCATCTAAACAAATAGACCTTGCTTATTTTCTCTGACGCTGGAAAAATACATCTATTCAACCTACAAGGATTTCCACAAACGCTAGATTATCCTTGGTACGGGTGACATTTTCCAGTAAAACGCCCAGGAACGGGTGAAATTGATGACAATCACCTCTACAAACCGTCTACTTCCCGAGGGCACCATCTCTTTCGTGTGCGCATATGATGGAACGATTCAGCTTTGGTCTCTTCGCAAAACGATAAATATCAAAGCCTAACTTGTGGCCTGAATTGAAGGTTATTCCCAAGGTGCTTCCATAAAAGTATGTCTCAGATTTTATCCTTCTGTGCCGTTTGTCTAGCGGGGGCGTTTGGAAGGTCAGGAATCATAGATTTTCATCGCTTTTACGGCCTCATACCGCACAACACGGCGTATACATTTATGACAGTACATGATCTGAATTTTTCACGCAATTCATATTAGTTTCCTTTGGGGAAACGTATCGCAAGGACGCAATTTCCCGCCAGTAATTCCCGTGTTTACTTCTGTTCATCGCGGGGATGCATACATTTAAAGGGAAATTAATTATCTATGCACAAACGGGAGTAAGAGATAATATTCACAGACGTGTGTAGTTTTATAATGCTCGCTGGAGACAGTTGCGTAAAATGCGTCAGGGATGTTACTTTAAAGTACTGGTAATTGCTTTTATTGTTTGAATCCTAGGTGGGGATGTAGTTTATGCGCGCACGGGGATGGTTTAAGAGTAGAATATTAACGCAACATTCGTCTAATGCATGCTGTGTATGTGCCACATTGACATAAGCTTGTTCACAGATCCAACTGCGCATGCGCAGGTCAAAGGTGAAGGCTACTGAGACACGAATAAGGGCCTTCACCTTTGACCTGTGCATGCGCAGTCGGATTCGTGACGGGCTTATTCTTTAACTCATCCACTAACAGCTTCTACCATTAACCAACATAACGCATTCCGCCATCTTGTTTCGTCATCATGACGTCATCACCTGTCCTGTCCCATCTTACTCACATCTCATCTTACATGTTCTCCTAGACGACAGCTGTCGCTCCAGTATAAGGCGTGGTTGGTAGTCCTATATATGCTTCTTAAATTTCCCCCACAATTTTCTTTCAGCATGCAAACTGTATTGTTTGATTATTGACAAAGAGACATGGTCTGAGGCAAAGTTTTTAGTGAATGCTAACTTTTCCCCCCCAGTTTCCCCTTTTAAAACTTCACCTCTCTACCTAACTAATTGTAGTTTGCACGTGGCTTAGCATCACACCATCCTAACTACTTTTTACAATGAGTTCTCTTTACTACCTATTTGTACATCATTCTGGTATAGAACTCTATTTGAAATTACTGTCTTAACAGACCTGAATTCTAAACGGACATATCTTCTTAAATGAAAAGTTTTAAGTCAACGTCTTGATATGCATGATCCCACCTTTACTTTGACTGATCCATAACAGCCATTTGTAGCGTAATAACTACATCGCCAAAGTTTCAGCTATTTAGAAAAAATACATCATCATACACTGCTAACTGGACACAGACAAATTAGTTGAAGACTAATCTTTTCAGTAGACTTTGTTACGTGCAGCGAATTTCTTCGAAATGTAATAATGTTTATGTTCTTGTGTTTCCTACGCATAATGCAGCCAAACACGGAGACCTGAAGCGATCGCTGAGCCCTCAGCTCGGCAGGTACATCAAGAGTTACCTCCTCCGGCAGGGCAGTCCGAAACACGCGCTACTGAGGGCTAGTCATATACAGTAAGTACACTTACTGTCTCTTACTCTCTATAAGTATTCTACCCTACTCTCTACCAGACTAACTACATTGGCTATAGAGAGAATATTTGCCAAAGGAGTTTGGCCACCAGAGGGTTTCATTTGCAGGAGCAGAGTAAGAAATGTTAACCTTCCCGCGGACTGACTCTACTGGCCAATTATTCCCGTTTTTGCCAAATTCTACGATCCATACCCCCGTAGGAAAGCCTGGTGAAAGTTATGGTTCTACCCGCTTACTTAGGAAAGTGGACTCCTTGGATGGCAATTTCCCACAGCTCCAATTACCTCCAAAGTAACACTCTTGGCATGTGAACAGTGGTCATGCTAGCGCTAAGGGACGGCTCTACCCTTGGTACTGAATATGATATCTTGTAGTCTTCGGCCTTCTTCCTTCATTTGAAGCAAAATTGCTCGCTTCAAATTGACCGAATGGACTAGGTAATAAGTGCCCCTATTGCACCCAGATGCAATACTCTTGGTATGGAGCAGTGTTTATGTTGAGGGGGCCCTAGCCTTGGTCCTGAATGTGAAACCCTGTACACTTTTGTCATTTTATTTCTATTCGAAGCAAAATTGCTCGCTTCAAATTGACAGAATGGACTCGATAAGCAGTGTCCATATTGCACCCAGAACGACACTCTTGGTATGGAGTACTGTTCATGCTGATGGGGGCCCTAGCCTTAGTCTTGAATGTGAAATCTTGTACTCTTTTGTCTTCTTCGTGCATTTGAAGCAAAATTGCGCGCTTCAAATCGACCGAATGAACTCTATCATAAGTGTCCACTGACTCCACTCCCTGATACCCCAATTTTTCTGCTGGAGTAATATGCATCATAGGAATATCTATTCTGATTAATATTAGATACAACGGCGGCGAAAGGTACGCGGTGGGACCCATTTCTAACGCTGTGTCGATGCTGCCAATTACTATGGTAATATTCGGGTTTTCGTATCTCCATAAAAATTGATTTTGAAATTGAATCGACCGAGAGGGGTCAAGCATTGTTTTGATTGTTGTTGTCTCACGGTTGGAGGTCGGGTTGGGGTCTTCAGACAAATATTTCTTATCGATCTTTCTCTTGTATTTTACGTTCCATGTCATCATTTGGTCGATACTTACAGATTTTTAATGAACTTCTTGTCTAGCTGGAGAGTCATGGATAGTTTCTGCTTCAGAATATACCAAATGAAATTGAAGGTGGACTCAAAATAGTTGTAGATTTTATGTATGCACCTTTATCTATTGATCTCGTTCGTGATTTTTTATTTTTTTTGTTATCCTCAATCTTGATCCGATAGAATTTGTTGCCATGACGTCCAGATTGGGCAACCTCAATATATTCTTCTTTATTTTGATTGTGGTGATGTTTTATAGAATTTATTCACATCAATCCAACAGTCCTTTCCACTTCACAATATTTACGGTACTTGATCTGAACATCCGCTTGAGTCGGAATCATCGATGATATGTCATCGGTTGACCCCCCCCTCTCCCATGGGGACGAGGGAGAAGCCATGCAAAGATATTACCGTCTCGTTCCCAATTTGATTACATCCGCCAGTTGGCGAAAGTGCGGTTGACAGAACTCTGATAGGCAACGTCGGTCGTAAACGGTGTTTGGGGGGAGGGGGGCAAAATTTACGTTTGCTAAGCCAAAGGTTCTTATGTACCACCAGGGTACCGTAATCTATGTGAATCAGAGCGTGATTTTAATCTGTATTCGTGTGGAGGATTTGTAGATAAAAACGTGGGATCTGTTTATCATTTAATAAAACACTAGACCATATGATATCCTGACGTACATATTAAATTGAACACTACATAACCAAGTGTATCAAATCTAGGGGGTGTCGAGAATCCTAGCCAAAAAATGATCCCTATTTCATTCAATAACATGCCTCCTTTAAAAATATGAATTTTGTACACGCAGATGACGTACTATACATTTCACGACGTACTACAAAATCAAAATGGCGACCTCTCCCCTATGGTAAATTAAATGGCGCCAACGGCATGGCAGGACGACATCCTTTAAACTTTCTAGCTGACACAAAGGAACTGATCCCCCCCAAAGGCCAATTATTTTTTGGCAACGACTAGTGCCAAGGTTTAACCCAAGGAAACGATTCTATCTGAGATAAGGAAGACCGTTCAAGTGCTGGATAATGGAAGATGTTTAGGATTGATGACTTGTGACATCGACGTGTTGAAAAGTAGATAGGTGCCTAGAATAGAACACGCGTTTAGTTTGAATTATGTCAGATCTAGAATGATCGAACATGGTTCGGGTTCTGAAAAAAATGTAAATTTTGGGCCCGGTTTTTATCATTGTAGGCATATCTTGTGCATGAGCTGGGACGTTGCCCAACATTAAACAGCAAACTGCTATGAATCTTTGTCGTCTGAGCGAGCTTGGTGGTTCAGGAACATAAATATCACCGATATACCGGCGGATAGAGCCACAGATTTATGTTCCAGATCTGATTGCGCGGTGATATAGACTATTACGGCGAGGTAACAGGGCATTGGTTTGCGGGATGCGCTGGAATCATCATAACCGCAAAATCGCCTAGTTTGCCAGGTTCAGCTTTGTTGAATTTAATGTGGACTGAGATAAAATAAATGTGTATTAATATATTCATGACTACCTCATCCCCTACCCCAAACATGCATGGCTTTTGAATTGAAAGTTATTGCAACAGTACACTGCACATACGAAGTCAGGATTTGAATTCAAAGGTACCCTCTGATACAGCACTTACACTTAATAGCCACAATAAGTTCACGGAACCATAAAGTGAGCAGTAAAAGACTTTTCCTTATCCTGCGCAGTATAAGCCATCTCTGAATCAGCTCAACTGGAAAATAAAATTTTCGTCTTATGGGACCATCCCCAGCAGAAGATATATGTTACATTTTACCTTAATTACATTTGGCTGAACCGGTGTAGGATCACTCTAGTAGACAGGGCATCCTTAGGGAATTGTCAACGTGCTAAACCTAACCTTTCCTACATACGTGGCTATTAGTTCACTGATTCCTTCTGTAAATATGGTAGCTGTTTAACATGGTAAAGAAGAAATCTTTAAAACTATGACTTATTTTTTGTCCACGTTTTTTCCGGAGTATTCGTGAAAAATTAGAAAGCAAAATGCAGCAGACGATATGGCGGTATCGTAATTGAGGTCAGTGGACAGCCGTACATAATCATGTGACATATCAAATCATGAGTACCCTCCAGTGTTCAATCGCCATAAATATTCCAGCAAAACTTAGAAAATTGGATCACCTCGTTCCCATAGCAACACGCATCCTGGATCAATGGACAAAAGATAAAATCCATCCGGTAAAGGCAACCTAATTGCATATATAATACTTTCAGTAACTATGAATTATTATGGATAAAAATATAGGTCAAATGATTTTAATGATAGAAACATTTGTGTGAAAATTGATAACCAGAAAGTGAGAAAATGCGGCGTTTGCCCTTGAGAATAGGATATTGATGATGTGTAAATATACCTGCCGTATTTTTATCTGGTGACGTAATATGTATATTTATCTTGTCATGATGTTTGTCGTCGCTTTAATGTACATGTGTGTGTGAAGATAAACAAGGACAAATCAAACATGGCGAGACTATACACATCGAGATATTAAGATAACGTAGAATCCCGCGAGAGTTGGCGAAAAGGACCATGGGAACCGAAAATTTGGAAATGTCACGAGGGAAAATTTAAGTGTTTACGTTTCGATTTACAGCATTGACCGTGTTGTTTTTTTTAAAGGTAGATTTGAGTTCCCACTTCAATCAGAAAGCCTGGTGCGTTTAGGCAAGGTTAATCTTTTTAACCTTCTTGGTTTAGGCCACTTTTTTTCATCCAATCAACATTGTGAGAATAGCAAGTTTGTATGAAAGTTTTTGGACGATCAAAGTTTCTGCAAGTCTCAACGTGCACTCCACCCCGCATTTCGGCCAAAGAGCTGCGCGAATTCATGCCATACGTTCGTAGTCGAAGTGGGATGGCTGGTAACTTCCTGATCCGAGCACGCTTTGCTTTGCACACTTGGAAGATAACCAAGGAGTTGAGTGAATTTCTTGTGGCTTTTTGGCAATCAAAGTTCCTGAAAGTCTCAACATGACTTCGTGCCATACGTTCATATTCAAAGTGGGAAGGATTGGGACTCTGGGACCTCCTGTTCTCAACACGCTTTCCTTTCCACACTTGGAAGATCTCACAAGATTTGAGGGAAGCTCAAGCAGCTTGGAGCCCAAATGTGATGAGTAATACCGCGCCTCAGCGTGAGAATACTGCCATCCATCAGTGTGCTACCCGCAAGGCTAGTGTTATCAAATTTTCAATTTTTCATACCCTCAATAAAGCCATGGGGTAACACCATGTTTATTCTGATGTAATGCCGAAATCCTCGCAGAAGAAAAAGGATTTTCTCAGTGGGTCGAATGTGAAAAGTTTAAAACCTCGGAAATGAAGTTTTTAGGAAACACTTAAAGTTACTGACAGAAATTTCCTTAGTTTCCTTATTATCTCACCCTTTATTTTCCTTGCTATTTGTACTGATTATATATACCATAAGCAACTGCTGGCAATCTCTGTAATAGAGGCTCGATCAGCAGTACAGGAAGAGAAAGAAGAAGACATTTTGTTCAGAACCTTGCCTTTCAATACCCCATATTCATAATCTCTTGGGTGACGACGAAAACTCCTTTTGCCAGTTAGATACGGTCTACTTGGAGATTATCATATTCAAAGGTATTGCACGTGAATATGATAACATATTTAAATCCATTTTATCAAATGTTTCCTCAGTTTTTATAAGACCATTTCCCTCTCTTTGGCCCCAGACATTTATGTGGTCGTTAAGGTATTTTCTTGGTCCAATGGTCTGCAAAAAATCGGTTTATCCTACAAGACGGTTCAGGTGGAAGAACTCTCGACAGCTGATAACGTCTTAATGCCCTCTGAAACGACGACCTGTCTTGATTTAAGGTTTAATCTTTCTTCTCCGGTTCCACCTGAGCGCCTCTTGAGTAGACACACGCAGAGTTTTGTCAAAGGGCAAGCGTCGAGCCATTTCAAACATAGTCGCAAGAGAAAGGAGTTGAGAAAAGCGAGCGAATTGTTTGTAGCTTCGCCAGGCTTATTCTAAATCTGAAAAATATACTTCTGCTATAACTTTGGCGTCACACAATTGCATCTAAAAACAGCTTTCTCATCTCTTCCTTCATCCAATATTTTTTGTCAAAGACCAAGTGCCGAGCCATTTCAAACATAGCTAAAAGAGAAAGGAAAAGACGCAAGGCAATGGGATTGTTTTGCAACTTCACCAGGCTTATTTCAAACTCTCATATCATTTCTGTTTTAATCTTAGCGTCAAACAAGTACGTTTAAAGAACAGATGTCTTCTCCTTCTACCTTCAAAATAAACAAACGTATAGACTGCCGGCGCTGTCTGTAAAGGTTACAACCCTGTTAACGGTTTCCTACACACAGATACAAACACGGATCAAAAGATATCCTATGAAAACAAGTGGAGCGGACGGATCTAAGATGGTGGATTCACTAACACAATTGTTTACGTTGTGGGGGTAGATTTGGGTGTTAGCAAGCAATATTTATGCCTTTAGAAGCTGTAAATCCTATAATACAGCGGCACTTCGCTAGACGATTTTAAGCCGAAAGGAGTTGATGCATTCACGTAGGATGTCAACTATAGTTCACTGCAGGTGCTTTCAGCAGACCAATTTCTTTTGCTCTTTGATAGGAGGGCCATTTACATGTATGTGTGTGGGCGTTTGGGATAAAAGAAATAGACATACATATCATGTTCATCTTATTGTATAGCCAACGTTAGCAATATAGCATGTTTGTAAAGATAACATGAATGTCAACAATGAGTTTTGTTTTCTTGTGTTGTACTTTGGCCCAACCATGTTGCTCTGGAATAGATTCTTAGAGAAAGGTGCCATCTTATTGTACCAGCCCGTCTCTATGTTGTTTATTTCAGTAAAATCAGCAATGGTAACGATATAGACTATGCAGTATTTGTATTTTGTTAAGAAGGTTCTGTTTTTTGGCAGAGTTTGTATATTTGTTTGTTTGTATGAACAGCACATTGTACTCGTGAAGGCCTGGATGGATATTTGGTCTGTGGGTAGGTCTTCTTGAGACCTGGAAATGAGTAGATTTGGGTCCCCTATTCGGCTTGATTTTTGGCAAGACAGAATGTCTGCCTCCCCTCTGGATTATTGTAGGAACAGCCACAACACATGCCCCCGCCCCCCTCGGGAAGTTCATTGGAACAGCCCTTAGACACTCGAAATCGGGTTAGCTTCGGAAAGATGGACGCTAGTTTTGCTGAGGATTGTCGGGAAGGTGACTTGATGCCATCTATCCTGCTATCTCCTACCTGCGGCTACAGGAGAAATAAATATGGCGGTCCTTTTTCTTTGATACCGATCAGGTTGAAATGTAGATAGACGAGTGGAACGGCATGTACATATTGCCCCCTCTTCAGTTTATCAGATGGGAGGATATTCTTGAAGCGTTCTATCGTTTCGGAAATCACTCTGTCCAAACATGGGCCATTTGTTCCAAGAGTTAGCTTGTTTTGGAAACAAAGCACTGCGAAAACACAACATAGACTCTACGAGCCTTTGTAAACTGTCTGATGTTATTGTTGAGAAGCCCGAATCGGTCTGATACAAAATGCGTGCTTTGTTCACTGTCATCTTTGATCAAGATTCTCGATTTGTGAAACCAAGAAAATAATACATATTTGGAAATATTAGTAAGAAATCATCAACATATCTACAATAGCCTATGCATTATTTTGTGTCGTTTAGTTATTGTAAAGTTGTACCCAATTCTAAGCTCATTCTTTCAATGTACTTTATTGGTATGGATACGTATACCATTTTTCGGATATGCCGGCATTCATTATACATCGCACCTAGAGCGAGATTTATACTTTGTGGTCTCTCCTTATCTGATAACTGCTACTTGACCCGTTTGTGTACGCTCCAAGCCCCCGGCATGCCTAGGATATCGGGGGCACATTCCCAACACGTAGAGACAGGGAACAGTGGAAACAGTAATGTTTGTTATTTCTGGAAGGGCCCTCCCAACAGAGGAAACTGTACGGTACAAACGGGTTGTTATATGCCCGGGCCGATTAGTGTCGTATTCAAGTCGCCTAGCTGCTTGGAATGGGTAGCCTCTACCAGGCTCAAGGCGTGGCTGGAAAGAGTAGAAATCGGCCAAATAGACAGATGACATGAGTTGGCCGGCCGATAGATACATGGCAAATTGTATCTATCGGCTGGCCAACTCCTCTGGTATGTTTTCTGTCTATTTGACTGGTTTCTACTCTTTCCAGCCACGTCTGGAACCTGGCAGAGGCTATGGAAGAGCACCTGGGAAGAGTAGCCTGGTAGCAATTTTCAACGGGCCAGCTTAGGAGTGTTTAACCGGCCCAAGCACTTCCTACTACTTCATCTATCACACTTGAAACTTTTCATCAAAAATCACCATAGCCGCACATGGAACGCAAAGTTAAGATCCTGAATTGCGTTACTCGTTTTGATACAGAGAAGATTTAAAGTAGAACAACTTCACAACAATGAACAAAACTGACCAAGACTTATATAACATCCACGGAGTTTAAAAAGTTGCATACACGGACAACGTCTCAGACACTGAGTGTCCTTTTTGTGATCCTCTATCATTTCTGCCGGCCTTGCTATCGTAAGAACAGCCCGGCGACGTAATTGAAAATAATCCCCGACTTGCGATGATGGACTGGGCGGGCATGAAACACTCCCAGCACCGAAGAAATACCGGGTAGCACGCGGCGATATGGTTACCAGGCTAGGGTGAGGGGGCGTCATTCCAGACACGTAATAGGACGTCAATCGTAGCACTGTGAGACGTTATCCTCCATCAGACGATAATGAATCACGTTATAGCCAAGGCTTAAGTTATGACGCTTTGCTAATAGAAAGGATTCTCCATAAACCTTTGAAGGAGGGGGTTAAGACGTGTACGCTAGGTGACGGCGGAATGGGGTAAAATGTGGGCGGAGTGATATCGCGTGTAAAAACAGTTTTTAGACATAACAGATTAGAGTCTAGTTTCAGAGTTGGCTCTTCTCTAAGCCCTCTGTCTCCCTTAATGAAACTGATACTAGGACTATACCAAAGTATTGTTTTCCTTGTATTAAAAGCCTTCAGCACTCTTGTCTGGGGACAAGAGTTCTTTTGAGGGGAAAAACGTGCACCCATCACAACTGTGATAGAATGATTTTTACTATCACAACTAAAAAAGACAATTAGCTACATGTATAACATACAGATAATTGACCAAACTTGTTTAGGTACAGGTACAGGTACAGGTCCAGACCTGTATGTACCTTGTATGTACCACTGTCCCCGTACTTGTACCTGAAAATTGTTTAGGTACACAGCGCTATGCCCCCCTCCCCACATCCCGCCTACCTCGATACGGTACAGTACTTTTAATGAACGAGACGTTCCACGATGAAACACCGTAAAGCCCTTTTGATCTCTACCCGCCGTTCCAGCGTTCTACTCCAGGTACAGCTGGTAATGAAAATTGGTATTAAACTCAAACGTCAGATCTACGCAGACAGAATGTTGATTCAGAAGAAGGCATATATATATGTAATTCTAAGTTAAACCTTAACAGACTCGGGAGTAACGTTGTTTTTTGCGACGAATAACCCTGGGATTCGAATTAACAACGGTACATAAGTCTAATATAGGGATAAAAACTAAGTAGAGGACAGTTGTTGCTTTGTTGATATCTAGGAATCGATGTGGATTCAGAATAAGGAATATGTCTCAAATTGTTCCTCAGTTTAACATTGAAGGGTTATTTTGCAAGGAACAATTTTGGAAGTCGAACTACATGTAACAATAGTAAAGGTAGAAACGTTTAATAAAAAGAATATGAAAGATTAAAGTAAAGCACAGCTTTTGTTTTATAGATATCTAGGAATCCATACACTTTATAATGCCGGCGGTCAAAGTTGTATAATTCATAACGCTTCGTGAAGTACATAACACTCCGTCTAAAAGCTGTCCATTTCCATTCTCTATCCTGCTTGCTTTATATTCGTATTAGAAACGAAATTCAATACTACGGCAGACATTTGCTCAGACATTGGAAAAACTTGAAAATAACTCATTTAAAAAACCCTCAAGGTCGAACAATCCAAGGTCATTGTTCGATCTTTAGCCAAGTGATGTGGAGCGCAGCCAAACGTAAATATTGACCGTGCAGCTTGAAATCCTAGCCTCTACATTTCGTGCCAATCTTCAATGAAGACTATTCTTCTTGCTCAGTCTACCCCAGCGAATTCTAGACAGATTTATTTGAGCTCCGGGCGATGTTTTCTGGCCCGCGGGCAGCGTTTCTGAATAGATGTAGATAGCGTAGCGCTCCGTAGCGCCATTCATTTTGTCAGAATTGACCTTTAGTGGTTTGACCGTGACCTGATGCTACGTTCTGAACTAAATGCCAATTTCTCTCTGTCAAACTTGTTGGATAAGAGAGAGGCAACCAAGGTAAATTCCTTTATCATGTAATACCCCTTCTTCATTCCAACATTGGGTGATTTGGAATAAATGGGATTTCTTATCCTGCCTGTCAAAACGCGTCAAGCATATAACCAATAAGATGCATTGTGCCGTAATCTTATTATATACGTGGCTTATTTCGGTAACCATTGTTGAGAAATCAAAGCCTTTCCAAGAATCCACCCGCGTTTAGAATTGGGCATCATAGAGTTCAATCTGCCTTAAGAACCTTATCTCTATAAGCCCTTACTCGAAGCGCTGCTGTCTGGTATCTGAAAGTATAACTATGCACACTGGAATACCATAATCTTTTGGAAACTGCAGTCCTAGATGATCGTAGATATCAAGATTTTGCGATTGTAGATACAGCGGTATCCCTTTGGGGCTATTCAAACTAGAGAAGTCCTCTTTATAAGCCCTTACTTGAAACCCTGTCTGGTATCTGAAAGTATATCTATGCACACTGGAAGACCGTAATCTGTTGGAAACTGCAGTCCTAGATATCAAGATTTTGCGATTAAAGATCAGCAGTTAAGAATGAGCTCTTTCTTAGCCCTTTGGGGCTATTCAAACTAGGGAAGTCCTTATCGGGGAAGTCGTGATTGTGGGTGGGAATAACAGTCTCCAAAGTACTTTTAGGGCTGCCACTTGTTTCAATTACGCGATGCCATGGGCTGTCACGATCATCATGGGGAAGAACCCAGACAACGAGTCTCTTCTGTATCTGATCGCGACCGAGATAACAGTATGGAAAATAGAGAAAAAATATTGTTTCATGTTTTCATTTATAAAATACGTCTAACAAGTGTTGTAGAAAAATACAATTGTACATGCCTCAAAAGTAGCTATAGAATGTTTGGGCTTCACGAATCCCATAATGCCTTGCGATGCAAAATGGCACCAATGGCCTACAAATTTAGGATTGAAATTTTCAGTAACGAGGAAATCAAATTCCATTGAATAGAACTTCATGGATTGACATTCACTTGGCTGGCAATATTCCAATTTCAGTGTCAGTGAACTAGTTCTAACGCCCCCGTACATTATGGGAAGGTATGTCGTGAATCCCATAATGCCTTGCGATACTAGATGGCACCAAATACCTACAAATTAGCATAGAATTTTTAAGTAACGAGGAAATCAACCGATAATGATTATGATGATGAGAATAGAACTTCACGGTTTGACATTCACTTGCCTGGCAATATTCCAATGCCAGTGTCAGTGAACTCGCTCTAACGCCCCCCTCCCCTCCCACCCGTCCTTCATTGTAATGGTCCTCACGCACCGTCACGGTCAAGAACGATAAATCTTCCTGTCCTCCACAAATCCCATCTCATCTTGACCTTTCCCCAACAATCAAGTCTGAGGAAGGACTACTGTAAGCCTAATTTTCTGGGAGTCGGTTCGGGCGCCTTGCCAGCACCGCCTTTAAGGCCTAGGAAAAAGAATGTTGTGTTTCCGGTTACCGACCGACCCTAGTAAAAACCTGCCCACCGCTGGCAAGAGATATAATTTTTTCGATCTGACATATATATGAGTGATGATACAAAACAGAATTCCAAGTCGTCTTGGAAATCTTCATTTCACACTCTGTTAATAGCTTAGACTTTGAACAGTTGATATAAAATATACAATAAACATTGCACTTCTTTATAATCACACATTAGATGTTGAAAATACCAGTATCCTGGAGCATTTCATATGTACATTGTTAAACCGTATTTGTTGAATCACTTCGGCCGAAGTGAAAAAAAGAAAAGAAAAGAAAAGAGAATCCTTACCTACCGACCCTATTTTTCCAAGACTGAATCCAGAAACACAGCATTTTTTTTACTAGGCCTAAATCATTGCCTGTGTCGAACATTCACGGGAATCGCGGGTCGAATGATCTAGAATCATTTTTACAAGGTCAAAATGCAAAATATTCTATCTGATAAGAAGTGCTCTCTATTATTTAAAAGGCGTAAAATTGTAAATTCCAAGCAGCTCGATTGATAGAAACCAGCCAATTTTCTGGGAGGGTGGTTGCGACAAAGATGCTCGATTGCGAAAAGTCTACAATGCTATTATATTGTAACACTATTATAATGAATATCATAAGAGTAAGGTTTCTTGTGTGACGAGCTTGAAAAGGAAGTGCCTAGAGTCGGAAGATTGTATGACAAAAAGCACTGAAAAGAATTGAATACACCAGTCTCAGTTTCCCAAGCCTCGGCCTGGATGCCATACCCCCTATCTCTATAATAACTATCGCGGTTAGAGTCTAACTCGGGATGGGGGGTTCCTTTGGGTATGTTGGCCCTAGAGCCAAAGAATTGTGTGCATGCCCTGGAAACAGTCTGGCATACAGACAAGTTTCCAAAGTTCTCTACATTACATGGACCATCATCCCCAGAATTGCTTGGTCGTAACTATCTCAGTGATATCTAACATTATCATCTGAAAAATCGTTACGGGGGGGGGGGGGGTGCTGTTGTACAATTTCCTTAGGGGCATGTTGGCCCTAGAGCCGAAGAATTGGCATGTGCATGCCTTGGAAACAGTCTGGCATCCAGGCAAGTTTCCCGAGTTCTACTATATGACCTGGTCCATCATCTCCAGAATAGCTTGGTCGTAACCAGTCTCAGTGATATCTAACGTTATCGTCTGAAAGATCGTTACCATCTCTCGTTCTAGTACCCATGCCTGATTGCAATGGGGTCGTTTCAAATAATCACCGGTTTTCTGAGTTTAACGGCTTGATGGTATCTTTGGAGGTCGTAAGGTTAAAACCGTATGGATTACTGTTGAATAGGATGTAGACAGATCCTCTCAACTTCAATTCCTAGCTTGTCAATCAAAACGGCTCTGTCTTTGTATTTCAGCCGTATGTCAAGCTTAAGTCGTTTATTTGTGACAATACGTGACAATACGACACTCTGGGTCACGAAAGGCGATAGAAAAGTTGCTAACTAGTTTTATTTGAAAGACGGCCTACATCCGGGTCACGGAAAAGGTCACAGGGGTCAGTATATCAACTTCCCGTCAGCCTCCACGATTGCTATCCGGAAAAAGAGGACTCTAAGAGAAAGGAATGTCAATGGGAATTTGATTAAAAGGAGAGGAGAGTTTCAAGGTCAGTCGTTACTGGCAAGAAGGTTGTATTCAGTGGGAATGGACCTGTGCATGTTTCCCAGGACTCTTGCTCCTAGGCTGTGCTATGTGGTATAACCGAACAGATGCTACCATCGCTGTACTAGTCAAAGAGTGTCTAATATATTGCAAAAGTTGTATATTTGGATTGATTCGTAGAGAAGACAGACGAAACAGGTAAAATACATGGGAAAACTACAGAAATTTTAGAAACATTTTCATGGCTCTGCAAATATGCTAGTTCTGAGTGACTTCTGACAGTTATCTATTTTAAAAAAAACGCTGCTCTAGTCCATTACCAAGTGGTTTAAAAAAATGGAGGTGCAGATATGATGAAATTTACATCAACAACGCACAGTTCCGTTTTGCAAGTACCATATCCGTGTATGTTAAAAATAAACGATGTCCAGAATTGGTCCCTCTGCCTCAGGCAATGGCGTACCAATCAGTTCAGACAGCATCGATATAAACTAGCGGCAGGGGCATTCGGAGGTCCTTCACTTAACTAGATCTGTCTATGATGAAGGACCCTGGACTAAAACAGATCAGCAGATACAATTATATTATAGGTAAAATCCAATTTGTGCTAGCGGGTTACATCGCGCAGAGCCGGGCCGGGGTCGCTGGCAGCTAGCGGTGGGATCGTGTCCTCTGAGATGTTTTGACTTGGGGTGCTGTAAGAGGTCCCGGTCATCTACCGTGCCCTGTGGAACCCCTACTGAGAGGCTTCCGTTTGTAACTGCTTACACCACAGGTATGCTTCCTAACGTCGAAATCAATACTAGGGCTGTACGCATGATGTAATATAGTTCTGGATGTATACCACTCTTTGTCTTGTATCAGCATGATAAGAGTACTGTACTGTTTAAATTCCGTGGAGTTAGCGGTTCGCGCCCGGGCCTGGGCACGACTGGAAAAGAGTCGCATCGTCATATCGGAGGGGGACGTGTATGATGGAGCTTTGGGGCGTCAAATCTCTGCACGTAAAAGAACCCAACACTTATCAATAACAGTTGGGGTGACCCGGCTTGGCTAAAATACGCGAGCCGTAGCGAAGCCACATTGCCCTATGACAGCTAACGAAAAAGCATCATGCTTCGTCCTCAGTCCTCAGTTCGACAGCTTTACCTTACTTTTACTGTAGAGATAGTTATAAATTCCCCATGTGGTTTTGTGAATGGCACTCTGACGTTTAGACACATGTGGTCATGGGTAGAGGAAACACCTGACGCGGTAACCCTGACATGAACCCTCTTAACTTAAGGGTTTTGGACCCTCTTAAGGGCTCTTGTGACAGTAACAGGTCGACGCTTTCTGCTTTTTTAGCAGGAAAATCTCTCAAGGGTAACCTAACCTTTCATAGCCACCAATCTACAAGATTTTGTTGTTGTTTCGCTATCTAGCTGTAGTGAGCGGTGTTTGTGTTGCATACTTGGGTGTGGCTTGTCGCCATGACTACCACAAAGTAAGACGTCGTACACCGATTTAGACAATTGGAGTAAGTGGTTTGGTACGACTAGAGCCTGGGAACCGAACCCGGCACCAAGGGCACCTCCAGACTGGTACAGCAAGCCACACATGAATCACCCAAACGAATAGTTCTCCTGAGAATCCCAGACAGTTTGCAGTGCTTATTTATCGATCACAGGGTCTTCGCGGCCCCCCTCCCCCACATAAAAACTTCACCGTTTCCACCGAAGTGAACCTTAAACGTTCCAGTCTTGACGTTCCGTGCCTCAAGACTGTTTTCTTTTGAGAAAACCCTTGGCGGGAACTCTCTGATATATGCTCTTCCTAACGCTATGGGATTTAGTTCAATGTAATGTCTGTAAAATATTTAAAGAGGGGGGCCATCCACGTGCAATAAATTGGTGGTTTGTAAAACGTTACCATACACAGAGACTGGGTATAGAAGGAGGTATTTCGTTTACCATTTGTCTCTTCATGGCTACAAGGCTTACTTTAGTAGATTAACTTCAAAAATCTTTAGATATGTGATAACATAAGATTGGCATGAAGATACAGGGTTGGGAAGTGATGTGCGAGAGTTGACTACTAATGAGTAGATTATTCGTTTCCCCGTCTGACCGACGAGATGAGGTCTCCATTATCGGGCCCTTCCCCTCTTGGGCCCCGAGTGGAAGTCCTTGAGACTCCGATGGTCCTTAAAGCTCCTCAGGGCTGGTTCAAGAACAGTTGTGTGTGTGCGGGGGGGGGGGGGGGGATATGGAAGTGAATTGTTTTCACCGTTGGAGTGTAGATGGAAGAAGGATGGAAGTACGTGACAGAAAAAAAAGTTGGAAAATATATATCTTTTTGTTTTCTTTTCATAAAAAAATATTTCTTTTATTAAAGCACTGTCCATCCATGATATGTTTGCATCCACATGTTCCCACAAATCCTCTGATCCTTCACGGTTACACTTGTTCATTTCCCGCCTTTTCCCTTGACGCCAACTAAGCAAATTCCAGTCTCACACAGCCGGCGGTCTGGCCTGGCGATTCGCACCATTCCTGGGTGGTGAATAATGTTTCAGTTTTCCTCGGGAGATCCCTCGGTAAACACTGGGAACGAGCTCGTGACGAAATCGCAACACCGTCCAAGTCCAAGACAACTCACTACACATTCAGAAAAGGAAATTTTCTTGATCATTTCTTTTGTCGTGTCGCTGTACAAACGCTATTCTGTGCATGTTAGCCATCGACAGCTAAACCGGTTGACCCCACAAGCAGGGTAGAGTCTAGGTGATGACATGCCTCTGCATATTTGCAGCAAGCAGTGCTGGAGGTTTCTCGCGTTCTGTCGTGACATTGCAGTGTCAGTCAACATCCCAATGACTCACTTTTCCCGCCCTACACTTGTTAGATTTGTAAACAGAAAATAGGTCACTTCATGTTTCCTAGAAGGCAGTGTCCAAATTTCAAGGAAACCATATTGGAAGTTCTACATCTCAATTTGTTATTTGACCGTGACAATTCCATTTCACAATTTCGTTATCTTCGCCAAGAAGGTTATGTTTTCGGGAGCGTGCCTGTGTGTGTGTCTATCTGTCTGTATGTGTGTGTGTGTGTGTGTGTGTGTGTGAACACGATAACTCGAGAATGCACAGGTGGATTGTCTTGATATTTGGTGTGTGTGTAGGTCTTGATAAGACCTCGAAAGATGAGATTTTTCAAAGCATGTTTCTTTTCTTTCTGTTACATTATCTAAAACACAAGTCCAAACTTTATTGAATTCAAATTTGCGGTGTCTCTCCAAAGTAAAAATGACCACAAGACTACAGTATAGATGTTTGCTAACGACTAGAGAAGCTGCTAGTGTGTTAGTTGGTAAACCCACATTCCACTACCATTAGGTTATACGCCTATCGTCAAACAATCTAAGGTCATCTAAATGAGGTAATCTACGACCTTCGCAAGTTCACCGGATGTAAATCAGCTGACGCTAGAATGCAGATTCTTGCTGATTTTACGGAAAGGGAAGCTGACAAGGTCGTAGCCTGGGTAATTTCAAGTGCCTGAGGTCAGCAAGGTCAATCACGTCCCTGGAACCCGTCTGTCAGCAACGGTAGGAACTACTGTGGGGGAGGGGGGCAGGAGGGAAGATGGAGCCGCGAACGTTCGAACATAAAAGCAAGAAATGGTGAACTTCAAAGAGAGAAGGAAAAAAGAAAAGGGAGGGAATAGGAAAGAAAACAGAGGGGAATGTCACAGGAACATGGAAGCAAGAATAGTGGATGACAAAAACAATACAGTAAAAGAAAGAGCATACAGAAGTATGGACAGAGAAAGATAGATGGAAAGAAATGGTCAAAGAAAGAAGGATGGAGGAAAGAGGGAGGAAACGAGCGAGGATGCCAAATGCACAGAAAAAGTGAAGACAGACTCGTGGAATGAATGAAATGGATTCAGTAAAAGAGACAAAACGAAAAAGATAAAAAGAAAGAAAAGAGGGAGGAAGAAAGGAAAGGAAACAAGAGAGGCTGTTACTGGAAGATAGAAGCAAGAATGGCGGAATGAAATAAAGGAAGAAATCTTAAAAGAAGGGATTGAGGGAGAAAGGAACGAGAGAAGGAAACAAGACTAATTTAAGATCAGGCACAAATCACATTAGTCACAATGCCCAAATTTCTACAGAGAACGAAAATATCCGGAAGGCGACGGAAGACCTCTAGCTTTAATATCCCTTGGCAAACAACCAAGCCTTTCCCCCTGTTTCCAAGAACCTTCCGAGAACTCATTCGCTACAGTAACAAACTCCCCGGCTCCGGCCCGCCCGCCGTGTTACAGACAACATAGATCTAACCTGACCCTTCTCGCCCAGACGGACAATATTTGGCACTCAGGGAATATTATCTCAGTGTGTGGCGACATCTAGCTGTTCTGCCATCCCTTCAGCCGGAACTCTGCTACAAGATCGACCCTACTTGTGTAACAACGTTACAGACCACATGTGGGGAAGCCACAGACATATGTACACATGTTGTCATGACTTTTGATATGCCCACATCTGTGTCTTACATCAAATATTGTTACTTGTAGTGCGGCTTGACACGAGTTTCCGTTCTCCAGCCGCAACATGCTTCAAAAGTCAAAATCAATGTTCTCACTTACCTGAACAAGCTTTTGGCCATCCCAGAAATGTATAGACGTCTATATAGTGTTTCTTTTTTTACCTTCGCCAAGGAGGCTATGTGTTCGGTGCCGTGTGTGTGTGTGTGTGTGTGGGGGGGGGGGGGGTGCGTGCGTGCGTGCGTGCGTGTGTGCGTGCATGTCTGTCGATCTGTGACCAGCATAGCTCGAGAAGTTGTGGATGGATCCTTATGGTATTTTGTAGGTGTCTAGAATCGGGAAAACAAGGTCAAGTTTGATAGTGGGACTTCTAGTGGCTTTCTGACGTACTGTAGTTCAACGCCCGGTTGAACATATCTTTTTTTATAAAACAAATATCATTGTAGATTGATTTTTCTTTTAGAAAGGGTGTTTTTTGGGGTTCTGAAAAGTATGCTTGGTCTCATAGTGGCTTTCACTGCTAGTACTGCAGTGAAACTTCCGGTTTTGTCACCACGTTTGGTATAAAACCAATATCATTGAAGATCAAATTTTCTTTTAGAAAGGATGGTGTTTTTTCCTGGGCTTCTGAGAAGTAGATTCAGTCAGGAGTTGTCATCATCCCCGGAGCTGAGTAGTTGCACATGCATGCGCTAACACGAGTCGACCCGTCTGCCACCCTGCTCCAACCCTGATTAACGCGTTGAGTGATCCAGACCCAGGGTGGATGAAACGTTAGAACCTGAAGCGTCGTGTATGGGGAGGAAGTCGCCCAGGTCAAACAGAATGAGCAGTGCTATCTTGATAGAAAAGTTCGTACTCAATGGCCCGACTTACACACGCGTTTTTGAGTCGACTCAGCGGCTCCAAGTTGACTCCAAGTCAGTCGACTCAGAAAACGTGTGTGTAAATGGGGCCAATGTTGCATGCAGCTCATTACTTGTCCTTCATATTTGTATGCTGACGAAGAGAAAGTATTCCAATAGACTACATTGACAACAATAATATACACTGTTCTAACGTCAATGATTTTTCTTGATAGAAGAATTGAAATGTCACTACACGAAAACCAATCGTTATGAACGCCTTAACTTTAGGCATGCGTAAAGGTTGCGTTTTTTTATGATAGTATGCTTCACATTTTTGTAGTGTGTCCTATGATATCAAAGTACAGTCAGAATTTTGGCCAGGATGCATATTCGTGTCCTAATAATACGTAGAATGAAGTACCTATTTTTAATGCTAGCTGTTGTCGTCATGCTTGCTATGTGTTTTTGATATCATGATATTACAAGTAGATTCTGGTCTTCGTTGATTATGTTACATCTTTACAGACATGAATTTGTTTGAACAAAAATGGATCCACCGTTTGTTCCTATATCAGAAAACGATAATCTGAATTAGGAAACGTAATCAATCTCTTTTTAGATTTCATTTGTAGAGTAATTAGATTAGACGTGTCTTGTAGCAGTAAATGAATTAACCTCCATAAATTGACATTTATGAAGATCCAAGTAGTGTTGTTTGAGAGGACAAAATTTAATCTTGTAAGTGTGTCCAAGGACTAGTAATTTAGGGCAATGAAGATGTTTCCCCCGCACTATCTGTTCAAGGGGGATTCAATTATCTTTTCAAAGGATCCGAGAGAAGCCATTAGTCTGGGGACAGACGAGTTTGTGTGTGATCTATTTGGAGCGGGAAGCGTCGCATGGGCAGAAGAAGTTGTGAAAGATGCTTTAGATGATAAGGGACTGGTAGGTTGCAAAGCGATCACATAGAAAGACTGCATCTCAAATACTAACGTACGCAATTGAGTCGAGCAAAACGTCGGTCTGTACGAAGACCTCCTTACCACAGTAAGGAAAAGAAACCTCCAGTGGTACGGCCACGTTTCACGTTCATCATGACTAGCCAAAACAATCATGCAAGGAGCCGATCAGGGAAGAAGAAAGAGGGGTAGGCAACGGAAACTACACATGTGTGTATGGGTGTGTTTGGCTAAAAACGCGAGCCGTAGCGAAGCCATGTTGCACTATACTACTACTATCTACTTGAAAAAGCAATATGCTTCACTTCAACAAAGGATGGCTGCTTTACCTTTGCCTTTATTGCCCATGGCCCCTTGAGAGATTTGCGCTCTCGCAGTGCAATCTAGCTCAAATCTGGTATACAGTCTGCTCAGTGTGTGTCTATAATGCCACCCATTCTTACATGCCGTTATCTGGGGGTCAGGAGAGTCTCCGGATTAAGACATTTGCTCAACACACTCACCTCACCAAATATGTCCTAACGCGACCACCCAGGCGAACTGGTCCGTACGGGGAGTGTTGAGTAACACAACCGGGACCCCAGAACACTGGTCGTAGGTTAACAAGCAAAATATCAAACGTGGTAACCCTAAAGATTCAATTTTCCAAAACATTAAAGTCTGTCCTCTTTGCCCCCTTACCTTGCTGGATGTATATGTTGTTATCTGAAATTATCAGGGGTACAGTGTCTCTAGCACTTGGCGTGTACATAGTGAGTTTATTTGCTTGATCAAGTCAAACTAAGATACCCAATACAAGATTTAGGAAGTAATAAACTAAATAAATGGTAGACCCATGGCATAAACTTTAAACGTTTCAAATACAAGTTAGGTGCTCTGTGACGACGATCGTCTCCGTCACAATGACGCAGAATCAACTCATCTCTGCTTCAAAAGACTTACCTTAAAACCCTCCAGATCTTCTAGTGTGTCTTCGTGATGGCCCCCGTGTGAATTGGATGGATGTATTTTTCTGGTTGGACGATTATAGTCTAGACGTTGGATATAACGGTAGCATTGGGGACATATCGTAGTGTCCAAGGACTCAAAAGATAAACGACTGAACTTATATTTCTTGTACTTTTTTGTCGTTAGCACGTTCTTCAATCGATCCCTGGAGTCTGAGTCAACAGGAATGGCAATAATTATTTGTGCACCTAGCGAGTTTTCTTACCATTTTTTCGTGTTTTTTTTCCTTTATCAGTGAAATTGTTGACAAAGGTCAGTTACAAGTCACCGAGAGGGTTTTCAGATACTATTTGTAATAAGTTTAAACTATTTTAGATAAAAGAATATTTCAATCAGAATACTTCGAACTTGTTTAAAAAAAATAAGAATCAAAGTTTGAACATGTTTGAACTTATTTATATATATTTGGGGAATATTTTGAAAGTAACTGCGCAAAAATCTCTTTATTTTTCACTGTTGGAACATGTTGGAACAATTTGTTATATGACACAATCTTAAAGGTAGCTGTGTTGGTCGTTTACCTTTCCTTGTATCCCTTGATATTTCATTTTGTCATCATCTCTCTTGACTGTGTTCAATGATCATTTCGTATGACTTTTGTCTATTTTTACCCATCCTCCCCCTCATGATCTGCGATTAGCCTTCATCTATTGAAGTCTTCGACTTCACCTACGTCACAATGACGTCAAAGGCGCGAGGCCGGCAGGGTACGCGAACCATGAAATTACGGCTTTACACCGATAATACCTCTGACATACCTGTAGCTTCCTTCGAGCTCTCTGTAATTAAAATCCGAAACTTTTGAAGTTCTAAGTCACAAAAAAAGTAAGAGATTTAAAAAAAAAATTCCTATGATCCTTTTAAGGAAAAATTATTGGCTTCAGTCTTTTCAAAGGAGCCCAAAGGAAATTTCAGAACGATTTTCAGATTCAATTTTCTAGTCCTTTCTATACATAGTAAGTTTGAATGACACAATCCCACAGCATATCGACCTTCATGGAGCAATGATGCGATGTCGTTGCGTGGTGGGAAGTAATTGAAAATCCGGCCCAAATTTTTTGGTGGTCCCAAACAAAGGACTCCTCGTGCGGCTTGTTTCTGTGCTCTTTTTAAACGCCCAAAGTATGACATTATCATAAAAATGTCCTAATATGAGCAAGAAGATGTTGACATCATACAGATTGCCATATCCAGAATATTTTCAGTTTTAACGTTCTGAAATTGCCTTGGGTGCCTTTGATTTCTTATTTCACAAAGAAGGACCTTAATTTCCATCGAAGTATCAAGCCACGTTGTTCATTACCTAGAAGACTGATGGTAGGAAAATTGAAACATTACCACTATCTGCCCTTTCTCTCTCAAGCGCGTCTCAGATTTCTATCTGGACTTAAAAGCCTTCCAGGCGTATAAGTGGTGCATTCTAGCCCTTTATATGGCATCGGCATTGATAGCCCACAATGTGTTACGACAAGATAATGATGAGCAAAAACATCTACATCCTTCTGTGTCATCCTCAATCTGTTGTGAATTATGTTGTACGGGATGTGGACATCTATTTCATGGTTTGATCTCGTATATTTTCCTCTCTTTGGCTGTGCTGTCATGTACAGTTTGGATAGAGGTTGTTGTTAGAGTGTGGTTTTATCAGTTTTACCTTTTTTCCCTACAGTCTACGTCTAACGCTGAGGTTTTGGGTTAGAATGTTGCTCTAACGGTTTTTGCCTGTGTTTCGTGCTGTGCTACGTCTGAAACTGGCGTTTTCTGTTAGGATGTTGCTCTGACGATTTCTACCTGTTACTTTCTGCATTTCTACGTCTAAAGATGACGTTTTATGTTAGGATGTTGCTTTAATGGTTTTTACAAGAACCTGTATGATTTCTACAGTGCAACTTCTGAAACTGACTTTTTCTTTTAGGTAGTTGCTCTAGTGGTTTTTACCTGTGCGTTTTGTGCGTTGCTACCTCTGTATCTGAGGTTTTCTGTTCGGATGTTGCTTTATCTGACTGACAGTTTTCACCTGTGTGTTTTCTACAGTGCTACGTCAGAAGCTGACGTGAAACCACCCATGAACCAGAGAAGACTCGTGGCGCTACGGAGGGACCCGATCATTGGATATGGCTTTCAACTACAGGTGGGCAAAATTATCATAATACTATATCATATTATGTCTTATATAAAAGCAACACATTTAGAGTCTGACGTTTAGTGGTTTCACTGACATCAACTATAGCTGGTATTATGAACAGACTTAGCATCTTATAATCACCATTATTCCTAGTACTATATACCAGTAGCCTCCATAACAGGCTCTCTGTATGTGCCTTTTTGTGGGCTTTTGCTGACGACTTCTTTTTGTACTGGGTCGTTTGTGCAGCCAGCCCGTAACCATTAGTCCCGGTTACAGAGTAGATGATAAATTATCAGATTTGTCAAGTCAAGTGAATAATTATGAATGCTGTAGTGGTAATAATGATATAAACTTGGTTGCATGACTGAAACATATAAACCATGTTAAGTCAGTTAATGTAAAACACCGTGTCGACAAATTTTCCCCACATTTGTACAAGCTTACCACCAACGTAGCACGAGAATCTGACACAAATCAAGAATTCTGGGAATCCAAGATGGCGCCCGATTCTTGTCACGCCACTGTCTCTGCGGTTAGCATTCTGACGTCCCCTCCTGGCACGAATCTCTCGTATTTAACATGAAATTTTCCACCTGTCGCTAAATTCAGCTATGAGTGGGACTTGTACAATGTTATGTCCACAAAATACTTCGCGTTCCTCGACCACCCCCGAATTCTTGTGGTCAACTTCTAATGGTAGATTCCGGGCGGTCACTAGAGGCACTTTTGTGAGAAATAGTCCATGAATGTCGCAACCTTGTGCCAAGGTCTGGGCGTAACACGTGGTAGACAGGGACTTTGGAAGACGCCTGACGAGAATTCTGCGATGTTTACCGACACTCCACGAAGTAGAGCGATATTTGTCGACACTTCACGAAGTAGGGCGGTATTTGCCGACATTTCGCGAAGTAGGTCGACTTTAAGACTTAGCTGTGAAGGAATGCGATTGATACATTTGCCCTTTATCATCCTACGTATGCAAGATATATATGTATTTTCAAAAATGATTTTAGAATGAAGCACTACAACTGCTGCCACAATACCACAAACGACTAGTAATCTTTATATCGACAACACCCTGCATCACTATGCAACACAAATATGTAAGACGATTGTAGTACATACAATAGTCGTGCCATGTGAGTCTATTTTGCAATGGCCTAAAGGATCCTAAAGTACCACGGAGGATTTAAACAAAACTTCAATTTGTGAAAAACAATGGTTCTTGTAGGCACGTCAGCCTTAGCTACTAGTATCTTGTGCTTACGTAACTTTATGCAAATTCAGCATCTAAAAATGCTGATCTCATCTGATATTGACCGTTACGTGGTGCTGATCGAATTACACTTCCGCTGTAGTGCCTTCGGGGGGTTAGAAAATTAAGTCACTGGTAAATGATAAAAAATCGATATCCTCAAAATAGTCAATTCTACAAAATAAGCTGATAACCTCGACCGAGGAATAAGTACTTTAAGAAGTTCAGCTAAATGCACTTTCCTGGTAATACTACAAAGGCATGCATAGAATAAAAGACAGTCAAACTTTTCCATATGATTCATGTGGAATAGAATAATATGTTTCTTTACCATTTACAAGTGCGTCTCTCAACCCAAGCTAACCGTTGTTTCTGGAACAGCACTTTGGGTGTGAAAGATTGTAACGACTGTCTGTCTTCTCTAATGTTGATCCTTGATAAACAAACAAACAAACAAACAAACGGTCCCTCGCCCTAAGCAAGGCAGTCGGGAAACGTTACGATCCAGCATCCCTACATCTGCTTGGAGGTTATAAATCTACCCAAATTCTGCAGTCTACGTTTCTAGTGTGAAAGAAAATATTCCCTACACTGAAATGAATCAAATGAAAACATATTTGCCGCATAGAAACCCTGATAGATACCAGTTTTAATAAAAAATAGGTTTTGCTATATCGCAAACCTGTAATTAATATCTTCCAGAAGCATACTAGTATTCTTGCCATAGGTCAGAATGTAAAACCCCGCCTACACGTCTGGAGCAAAATTGTCTACCTTCTAAAATTCATTGCAGACACCATCCGTAGAATATGTATGAACCTTTGGCATCGTGAGATTCTTTGGGCTTCTATCAAATTCAGAGAAGCCTTTCCAATTATTTTTCTTGAAATCCTACGCAGAGCCTACGAGATTTGATTACAATAACACATGGCACAATCTCATTACGCGTGCATGTAATACCATAATAAAGATAGGGGGATTTTGCTGTAACATAAAACATATTCTGTAGGCGGCAATTTTAGGTAAGCACGGAGATAAATTCAGCAGAGATTGTCTCGAAATGTCACCGTCAAGGTCTAGGTCAGGGTTGTATAATAGGAATTTTGGCAACGCCTCAGGGTGGACTGTGGAGGCATATTTACCTTCACTGTGGTTATGTTTTAGGTGCCGTGTGTGTGTGTGTGTGTGTGTGTGTGTGTGTGTGTGTGTGTGTGTGTGTGTGTGTGTGTGTGTGTGTGTGTGTGTGTGTGTGTGTATGTGCAGCACAACTAGAGGAGTGGTAGATAGACCCTTATGATATTCGGTACGTGTGTAGCGGTGGGGTAAACGAAGGTCAAGTTCGATAGTGGGCCTCCTAGCGGCTTTCTACCGTACTGCAGTTGAACTTCTGGTTTGGATATCTCCTGTTCTGGACAAGCTATAGGAGTTATTTTCTAGTGACAGATAGCTCTTGTTTTGGTATTGCAATCGCTCTGAAAATATTCTAAAAATTGCACGACTGCATTCCCTAGGAAATTGGTTTGGAGATAGCCTTAGGCTGTGTGGTCTTTGTAATGAATATTACAATCCCTTGCCGGTTTGACCATATAAAAATACATACTAACTGCATATGGCTTAAACTTAAAGTGACGATTCTCTTTTACCTTATTTCCAGTCCTTCAGTTTCCATACGGAATGTGGAAGTCTGCAGTACGCCACATACGTCAACAAGGTCATCCCGGACGGGCCAGGACACGTGGGAGGACTTCAGCCAGGTATGTAACAATCTAACAAAGAAACAAAGCAACAAAGAAACAAACAAACAAACAAACAAACAGACGGACAGACAAGAATACCATGCGTTAGTGAAGGTTAGACACCCAGGTAATAAGATACGGAAAGTAACAGGTACTCAAGAAACTGGATAAAATTTGGAAACGGTCGTTTGGAGAAAAAAAATGGAATGGTACTTGGATACATGTAACTTGGATGAAAGTGTATGTAGTAGCTAAGAAAGTAGTAGCTAAGAATGTAGATAACGAAACGACTTTATTCCTGTACCATATACACCTACACCTCACATATGCCGTTGCATTGGAGTTGCATCCCCGTTCCACCAGGGCAGAGACCTCGCTGCGACCTAAAATTGGACAAAGAGCTCAACAAATTTCAAAGATAAAATCGAATCTTAAGCTTTTTTACGCATGGTGTATTATGTTTTCAGTCATACTTTTACATTTTGCATAGACGCAATATGCCAAATATGAAACTCAATAAACTCAACTCAAATCAAGGGTAACACAAACCAAATTTAGGTCGAAGAGAGGTCGCAGCGCGATCGGCGTCTGGTTCAATGGGGGCGGCATAGACGAATAAAAAGTTGTTAGTAGAAGCGACGAGAGTTTGTTATTAGGGTGGCGTGAATCAGGTTTGTTAACTATATACCTCTTATGTTGCAGGGGACGTAATAATGGAGGTGGACAACACGAATGTGGAAAGGGAGGGCGCCAAGTCCATCACTGAGATGATCAGGAGAACGGGGCCAGCCGTCAGGCTCACGGTGGTGTTCATGGACGCCGTGCGCCGGGTCAGACTGCAGAGGAGACTGGAGGAACTCAAGGTTAGTATAGCCTGGTCTAGTAGCGCCGCCATGCGGTCAATGAGGGATCTACAACTATTCACTGCAGATAACATCAGTTCTGCCTAACAAGATGGCCAAGACGGTTCTCGGTACCGTTTGTTTGTGTGCGTTCATGTTTAGCAAAACTCAAGAAGCTGTGAATGGATATGGATAGATATACATCATGCAAATGAGTACCTAAGCTGCATACTCAAGGTTGCCCTGACTCTGTAGTGGTAACTGACGGGAATTTCAGTTGGTTTAGTATAATGCTGAAGGGCAGTGTGTAACAGTGGGGATCAACCTCCACTACTGCTGACCAGTCTAACTGGTCCGGACCTTTTAGCCTAGTGGTTAGCGTGTTGAATTTGGGTTTTTACAAGTGGAATAATATCAGATGTCAATGCATCACAAATGTCTAATCTGCTGAAACTGTTTGTAAGTACAGTATCATTTATTAAGAACATTATAAAGATGAATCCTGTGAAGTAAAGTTTTCGTTCCGTTTCAGTCTGACCTGTGCACCAAGAAGCTGGAGCTGATGGACCTGGTGGAGAAGGAGAGGGAGCTGACGGGTGAGTTCGGCTTTCATTTGTTCCATATACGTATGCTGTATTACTCTTATTGGATACCGTAGTGTTTAGTCCTAAGTTTTGTAGAATTCATTAGCATTGTTAATAAGCAAACACATATGTCTTGATATTTTGTACTGCCTACGAACTTGCCATACATTGTACATTTGTTGTGCAATAAAGTTTGATTTGATTTGTGGTGTCAGCGATAGCTATAAGCTCTTTCACACTTCCGAGTACGCATGCGCGGCGACAGGAATTGTAGGTAGTATGTCAAAGGTGGAGGCCCCTGGCTTGTATTAACAGTTCTCGTCTCGACCATTGATTGTCTCGATTTACATAACAATGCCCAGAGGGCTTTCGTTTACGTCTGAATGGCCTTCATCATGACATATTACTCACAATTCCTGTTGCCGTGCATGCGTATTCAGAAGTGTGAAAATGCTTATTTGAGTTTATACCCACATCTCTTGGAATCAATCTGATCGCTTTACAGATAGATATGGCCTACCAAATGCAAACAAAAATGTATGAAAAAGACAACTTCCCTTGCACTGGTTGAGTTCGTTTCTCTTTACACATATCCATCCCAATGATTACCACCAAGGCCTACAAAAATTGGAATCTGTTTTCGTACTCTTAACAAACAATTCGGGACCCATAATAAGGCTAGTATGATAGTAACCTCAGGCTGAGGACGAAGTATGACGTTTTTTTAGCTGTAATGATATGTCAAGTTAAGTGTAATACTTATTATAATTCCTCAGTCATAGCAATAGATACATTCTCACTTGAGTTACCTTGTGGTGACTGACGTCTGCATCTTTTATCCCTCAGGTAAACTTAGTCCAGGGAGCCATCATGGCAGCCCAACAAAAGACCTCAGCCCGAGTAAATCCCCTGCTGGTCAGGGGTTTGTGAGAGAGAGCCATGTGGAGAGGTCGCCAAACAAAACATCCCATGTCCAAAAATCCCCCAGCAGATCCTCTCAGGACTCGAGCGACCTGTCTCCCGACTATGTGGAAATCACAGGCAGCCAGGACGATGTTTTCAGCAGCCATCTTGGATCAACATCCGGGGTACCGGGATCGTCCGCAACGTTGCCGCCATCCGGGAGATCAGACGTTGCGGGATCGTCCGGAAGGTCTCGTAGAGTATCGTCCGACCGAGATTCCGTTTACGGCGAAGAACTGAAACAACTCAAAGCCGTTTTGCAACACTTTGAATCGCTCCAGCGATACAAGGAAGAGAAAATAGCCTCCAACAACCATGGAGAACATATTAAAGAGAATCCTCACAGTGGAACATGGCCGCGACAACAGTCACCATCCAGCCGACACCGTTTGTCTCGCGAGAAAAAGCGAGACCCCTCGCCCAATCACACGGACTCCTGCCCTACAACATACGACCGGAGACGTCATCATTCTCGCAGAGAGAGTTTAGAATCGGGAGCCAATAGCGCGGAGAACTCTGTAGTAGCTGTCTCTGCACCCGAGTCCCCACAGGGCAGACTTTCCCGCCAAAATAGTCTAGAAAAAGAGAAGGAACTAGAAGGACATCTCCATGCATTGAGAAGGAAACACAAGTCAGGCCGCCTGAGTGCCAAGTCCAGCGATGAAGTTTACGTATAATATCAGTTGTATGTAGACTTCATCCCATTGTAAATAAACAATATTAGGTCTATAGAGAGGTAACCCCATTCACGAACGATCAAGAGCCTAGCCTCTACCAGGCTCCACAGGTCACTGGAAAAATAGTAGAAATTGACCAGATAGATAACATGCTAGAGAAGTAAGCTGGCCATGGAGTACAGTTTGCGAAAAATGTAGAAATTGGCAAAATAGACAGATAAAATTTTAGAGGAGTTAGCTGGCCATGTAGTATTATAGTTAACGACCTAGAGCGCAAACTGTACTCCATGGCCAGCTAGCTTACTCCTCTAGCATCTTATCCTACTCTTTTTCCAGCGACCTGTGGAGTCTGGTAGAGACTATCAAGAGCCATCAGTTGAACAAGAGTGTAGTCATGAGGCCAGTGTAGCCTTCGTAGACCCTCCTGTACAAAAATGTCACTTTAGAAAACCGTTGTCGTATTTATACCAGAATTTTTGGATATCGACGAAATGTTTGGCTGCCAAGACATGTGATACCTCTACAGTTGACAAAAAAATGCATTCTTGTTCAGACAGAAAAGTCATTAACGGAACTAAAGACTTGTGTGCAGAAATAAGGCTTACCACAATGTCCTATTGTCGTGTTGATATAGATTATGTTCTATTTTCATTTCATTACGATGTTTAAAACACCGAAACTTCATTCTACTTTCTCTGATGCGAACGAACACACACATTACTAAACTGGTTTAGCATACAATGTGTAAACATACCATTACAGGAAAGGGGAAATGAATAAGTGAAAGAGACAAACTAGAAAGTAGAATTTCCTTTTTATTTGGGACGTCACAAAAGGTTGTTTGTTTTCTTCGAAAATGTTAAACGTCCAAGTTGGCTTCCTTTGGCAGATGGTTATAACCTTGATTTTAAAAACGTGAACTAAAGCAGTAAAAAGAAACGGTACAAGATTATTTTGGAGGAACAAGCATACTTTAAACAGTACAAGACCAGAAATATAAACTTATCGGAGATGTTGAAATTTCTCTACATTTATTAATAACTGTGCCGACCTCCTTTATGAACGGTTATATCATTTTCGATGTCATTTCATGACCATTAAGGATAGTATTGATATAAATCATCGTGTTTTCTTCCTTTGTATGGAGTCACGCTCCCCTTGTATACAGTATATCATTGTCAAAAAGTATTTGCAGATGTGTACGCTAAACTGATGTATGATATTATTGTTTGTTCATAGTTGTTTATTTATTATTACTGGATATGAAAAGTGTAAGTAATAAAGGCTGGTTCCTTGTGTAAATACATGTTGGTCGTTTGTTTTGATTGAACGTATGATATGATATGTTTTATGATAATCATAGATGGCACTAGCAGTGATGAACATTTCAACAGTTTCCTAAGTGACCCTAGCGGTGTAGGTCGCCCCTATCAGTGTCAGTGGTCAAACTTAACGCCTCAAAGCTTCCCCCATTATTAGCTCCCGACATTTGCTTGGAAATTACCTGGTACAATCTATAACTATAAGCGAAATTAAGACCATTCGGAAATTCGAGTACGCATGTGCAGTGTCAAATGTGAAGGTCCCTGGCTTGTAAATATTTCTCGTCTCGACATTGTCTCAATTTTCATAACAACATCCAGGCGGGGTTTGTTTAGGTCTCACGGGCCTTCACCTTTGACACTGCACATGCGTTCTCAAATTTCTGAGTGGGTTTATTAAAAGAGAGTTAAAACACACACACATATACATGTACTGCTAACTCTAAAACTGGCTGGGATTTGTGAAGAACTAAAGGGCAAAGCTGGAAAGTTGAAGTGTTGTAGTTTAACATACTTGTTATACAGATAAGAGCATATGATTGATGCATCGTTTGATCCCATGAAGCACAAGGCACTTGTCCATCACATGGACAACTTCTTTACATAGCTTTCCATCACACTTAGATGAGAAGTGTTCACATGAAGTTCATGAATTTGTAGAGTACAAAGCCGCCATGTTGGAACCCACACGTCACGAAGCGCTGGTCACGTGACACGTCCATGCATGCTGGGATAGCTGGCATGTGACACTGAGACACAGTTCGCCCGGTGGTTGTCTCAAGCACGGACAGGGCACCGTCTTGGCTGACGGACACGATGAACTTTCCTTCTATGAGAAATCTTGACGACAGAACAGAACTTTGGCCCAGTTTGAAAGCACAGGCTTGATTACCGTTGTTTGAGTCCCATGCGTGAATCGTTCCATTTGTTGCAGACGACAGAATCAGTTCGGATGGGCCGAACTCACACGAAGTGATGCAGCCCGCATCATGTGCCTTCAGATTGAACAATCTTTCTCCACTTTCCACGTCCCATACTCCTAGAGCTCCGTCTTTCCCGCCACTTGCAAGCTGGCAGGAGTCAGCGGAGAAACTGAGGCAAGTGATGACGTCACCGTGCCCGTTGCAGACGACTTTTGGCTCGGCGTTGTCAGGAGACCAGAGAATGAGTTTTCCCGCCCTGTCTCCAGACGCTAAGGTTTGTGAGTCCGGAGAAAAGGCACAACAGGACACTCCGTCAGAATGTCCCTCAAAGATGGCGCTCTCTACGCGTTTCTTGCCATCAAGATTGGCCCCAACGTCCCAAACGCACAAGGTTGTATCCGTGCTGCCAGCAGCGATCATACTATTGTCCGCAGAGAGCGCCATGCAAGTGATTCTGAAGTAGGCATGCCCTTTGAGCAAGCGGTGTCTCTCCCGACGCATGTCCCAGACTTGGAGCGAGTTTGTCCCCGCTAGCGCCACAAGCCGCGTCCCGTCTGTGGAGAAGACACACCTTGGTGGACATTTCGATTCCACTTTCTTCATCTCTATCTTAGAGATGCATCTTCCCTTGTTGTGGCACAGACCACGTTTCAGGTCCCCCTTCTGAGAGTCCCAGACGGTTAACGTGCCGTTCTCTCCGTGTTCGCACGTCACGAGTTCCTTGGAGTTGGGCGAGAACGCGCAGGTCACGATCCCGTGCGTTCTGGCATCTTGGTTGACGTTTGAAGTACTGTCCTCTTCCGCTAGGTTTACTACACTCACTCTACCATCTTCTCCACAAACCCAGGCGTAACCAGCGTTGGTAGCACAACAACTGATGTAAGAACTGTCCGGAACGAACACCTTGTTCACCCTCAGGGTGCGAGTAGATGTTGCGTACAGCCTCCCGTTTTGGTCCGTCTCGTTGTTCCTCCCGCGGCAAGCGGAAATGACGTAATCGTCTGTAAGACGACAGCCGCTCACGCCGCCATGATGGTTTTCAACACTCCCAAGCTCTTCGAATGATTCTAAGTCCAAGACTCGCACACTGGTGTCACTTTTGTCTCCAACTACGCACAAGAGACTGTCCCTGGTGAAGATTTGCTTCAGGCCGCCGTCAAAGTTGATTTTTCTCAGCTTCTGTCCAGTCTGCACATCCCATACGTTCAGCGACTTGTCTCTGCACCCAACCACGACGCTTTGCCCATTTTGCACGAAACAGCAGCACTGGATCGGGGCCTGGTGGTCGCTGAGTGATACGCAGTTCTTCAGCAACAGTTGGTCACTACTGCATGTACTGGTCTCTCTTTCAAGGTCAAATAGTTTGACCTTGAAGATGTCTTCGGGAAGGTCAGACAAGGAGACACCCGACAAGGAGTAGTCAACATTTAAGAACATTGCAAGCTTAGAGCCTGAATCTGCAAAAGCACAAATCGTAGGCGTCGCCATGGAGTCCGGAAAAGCGGGTGGTTCGAATGCGACAAGTTCTCCTTCAGTATTGAGTGCGTGAGTGGACGACCCGAAGAAAATATGGCCGCTACGTTCGGGGAGGAACGCACACTGTCGAATTTCTGGAAAGTCGGTTTCGAAGAGACCCATAACTTTCCCAGTGAAGGCATGATGTACCCGGACCTTTCCTTGCGAATCTCCGCACGCGAATATTCTCCCGTCTGAAGAGACATCGCAATCCAAGATGGCGGCCGCGCGAGTCGTAAATGACGTCACAGCCCCAAGGCATTGTGGTTGCTCGGTAACTTTCTGCAGCCAAGGTCTGCCTTCGCGATCAAGGTAGGTGTTAGCAACTTGTTTGTCGCTCCCAAGTCTTCTGTCGTTTGCTGCTATCGATACGAAATTGTCCGGATTGTCGACAATGGTGTCCGCGTGGCGAAGTAGTAGGTTTCTGAAGCGGTCAACCGTTGTTCTGCCCTCGGTAGAAAGGCTCTCGCATCCCGAGGCGATTGCGTACTCCTCCACCATGTCATACACGGACAGCGGGTCTGTCTCTAGCCGAACTCTGATGTGGTGAATATTGCAGAACAACGATGTGAAGTCACTACCAAACTGCCGTGCTCGGACACAGTGGTACATGCCGTGACGTATCGCGTACCTGGCAGTGGCTCCTGACGTAGGTTTGACGTCATCACCTCTCATTTCCGCCATGATGTTTTGGATGGCTTCTTTGGAAACTCGAACCAACACAGCATGTCCTTGTTCAAAGTCCACTCGGTGCTTACTTTCCGTTGTTGTAAGCCATGATTTCATTCCCGGAGCAAGCGAGAGACTTTCACATTTGCAACGAGTCAGCTTCCCTAACTGTGCGAACGTTTGCTTCTGGAATGCTGCGTTGACTTTTTCTTCTGTCAGGATGGAACCTAGAATGTCCTTGTGTACAGGTTCCTTGGCCGCTGCAAGGCACCCTAACAAAGCAAAGTACAGCTTCGGGCCCAGGAACGTGTATACGCTGTCAACGATTGCCATTTGCACTTTCATCAGTCCCGTTGGTAGTTTGTTGAGAGTTTTGTTGGTCAGACTATAATGTTCCACCAAGAAATTGACAAGATGGAAGTACCCCAACTTTCCCTCTGACTTCTCAAGTAAGATTTCTGTCACTTGGTGGACGTTCGGTACAGACATGGTTTGACCAAGAACGTCTGTTAGGAAAAGACGAACGTCCTCTTGGTTTCGGGGATCCTCGTTGCTGAGTCGTAGCATTTCGGAGCTGATTCGTGAGTCTTCGTGATTCGATCGGGACTGTTCGGGCTCGAGCTCAGATTGTTTGAAGTACCTCTTTACTGTAGAGGAGGTTTCCCCACTTGTAATGAGGATTGTCAGCCAGCTTGGTAAGTGGCGAAGCTGACTGATCATCAATCTGATCTCCTCTCCTCCTGCTGAGTCGTCCAACTGGTCGAAGCCATCCAGTACCAACAGCATCCGCTTGGTGGCGTCAGGTCTACGTACACAACTGAGCGGCCTGTGGATCAGCCGGTGGTACATCTCAACTGCAGACAGATGGCGCAAGTCTGCACGTAGCTCGTCGTCTTGTTCCAGTACTCGACAATACCCGGGGACACTGTGCGACAGCTGGCTCGCCAAGTTCACGACAAAGGTCTTTGGTTCTTGGAGCGACGGGTTCTCTGGGAAATAGCAGGCTGCGAGATTTCCATCTTTGGCGAATTTGTTGCAAATTGAAGCAGCTGCGCACGACTTTCCCATACCAGAGGAGCCCGAAAGCACAAAGGACTTAGAATTGGTCTTCCCATGGCACCAGTGGATGACTTCGTCACGTAACCACTGCCTTGTCTCTGGGTGAAAGTTTCTCAAATTTCTTTCAACGATCCCTCTCAACCTTCCCATCCGGATTCTCTCGCCAACAAGGCTGAGACAAGAGTCTTCACTTGGGGGGCACAAAATGGCGGACAACTCTTCACTGAGCTCTTCTCCTTCGAAGGTGAATACCAACGACTCCGAGATGTCTTCTGAGATGACATCCATCCCGTCATTCTTTGCGGATTCATCGAGCGTTGTGATCGGCTCGTGGATCTCGGCTCTTGTCTCCTCATTTGCATGTCTGCCTCTGTCTAACGCGACGTTCTTCAGATTTTCATTAATGTCCTCTACCGATTTCCTCGCATCACCTCTTCGCTCTCTCAAAGTCACTCCATCGAAGAGCTGGTTAAGCTCTGCCTCTAACGTGTCAAACTTTTCCTTGTCCCTCTTTGACTTGAACAATCTCGCTATCCTTCCTCTTTTGTTCACCTTTCGAACGTGCCTTTCTGACTGCTGTAACTTGGCTTCCAATTGGTCGAAGAAGTCGCCCCTTGATGTGCGAAGGAGACCTTCCGCTGAGACGACTTCAATGGCGTGGACGGTCTCGATGAACTTTCTCGTCCGTTTGGACACTCGCTTCCCGTGCCTGACGGTGTGGTAGATGCTCCCCACCGCATGGCAGATGGGTACTGCAGCGGTGACGTCTTTCCGGTCCCGCGCGGAAATGAAGCTGACGTCACCGTCCAGAAGCCTTTGCGTCGTCGGCAGGAGGGATGTCTCGCTTTGCCTGACGGGAACGCTCCGGACGAGACCAGCAAGATGTTGGATCTGGATGAGGAAAAAATCAGGATGCAAAACTTACTACAAAATTCATTCTCAGATAATTTCTACTTGAAAGTTCATCCTTGACCTGCGTTGGTCATTCTGAATCAAAGTTGACACAAAAATTGCCCTTTTAACAAATCTTTGATTGATTAGCTCCAGTCTTTCTTGTCAAGAAATGAGCAACCCAAAATTGCAGTTTAACTTTGATTAAGAACTTAGACATCTTCTCAAAAGTAAATTTAAGGCTTAGAAAATAATCTTACCATCGTTTCACGACTCTGTGTGTCCGGGGGAGGGGGTTGTCCACGGACGGCACCTCGTCCTCCCATGGTGCTTTGCGCCGGGTGGTCTTATGCTGGAAGACACACGCACCTGCAAAAGACAAGAAAATGCAAGCTTCGTCAGAAAACGTTGAACCATCCATGAATAGTTTCATCGGGTTGGTAGGTCACTGAATAACAAAACTCTTTGTACACAATCAGGTGTTTTATTCAACCAACGTTTTGGTGACCGTCTGTCACCTTCCTCAGGGCAATTCTGACTGGTTCACATTGCACTGCTGCTATAGGTGTCGCTGCTTATAGATGCGGTCCCAAGCGTTAAGCATGAATATATGTATGTACTAGTATAAATTCAAGAAGTTTCGTTTTCTACCTACTATCTGGCTTTAAATTCTATCACTTTGTAAAATGCTCTATGGCAGTCAGTTCATGCGTTTTGATGAATGACTTAAATGAAAATATCGTTGATCATTGGACTGACAAGATAAGGCTGTGTACATTCTTTGGTTTCTGAGATTTATCAGTCATGAAGCGGTACGGGTACAGCTGTGTTTGTGCGTTGGAAAATCCATGACGTCATCAGATTCCAATGTAGTGAGTGAGTACCGAAAAAACAACAGATGGGAGTTTCTGGCGTTATCTAATGCACCTGTCGCTGTAGAGCCCAGGGGGGGCAATAAAGAAGCCAAAGGTTTGTGACATTTCAAAAGTACTGGATCCATATGTCAACGTTTTCAACAAACAGTTAACCAAGTTAAGAGCGGTATCAAAACTTCAACCAATGGAAGATATACATGTACAGACTGACTGACTGACTGACTTAGATAAAATATAATTCTTGGTAGCTGCCAAAGTTCTCACCCCCTCTGATGGTCACATCCTCAAAAATTACATTGACAAGTGTTCAAGCACGTTGTCGGGGCTCAGTTCTACCGAATCATTTGGCGTATCTAATTTCCCATGGTTTATTTGTCTAACCAGAGGAAATACACACTGGCATAAAAAGAGGTTTCCAAGTATTCATGGATATGTTAGGGGCCCACAAAACACACAAATACTTCGGAATACCTTATTACAACGAAGCGAATCGAAAAGATGTATGTTTTCTAATAAAATCTCCTGTCTTTGACACTTTACATATCGGGCCATAAGCATAAGACATCAAGCTTTCAGTACACTCTCCAAGCAGAGGTTCGCCTTGGGCTTGTTTTTGACGTATTTTAGGCCGCCGGGCTTTCTTTTTCCTTTTGGCATGGCGACATAAAGAAATCCTAACAAAATAAAACGCCCGACAAGAACGCCTAAAAATACGTCAAAAATCAGCCACAGCCGACCCTCTGCTTGGAGTGTACTTCCAGTAAGTAACCGTGCAAAAATATCACGATATAATAATAAAGTAGCCTGGATGCCAGACCCCCAATGATCTCTGAAATATCTATCGTGTGGGATAGATATTTTAGAGACTGGTGTGTCTGGCATCCAAGCTAGGTATAAATACAGTAAGGAAAGACTGATACAGACCATAGACTATAATGGCGAAGTAAACGATGCGCAGTGGCGCAGTCCTAACCAATCAATCGGAAGATATCTCCGTCTAGCCACTGTCTACGCAAACATCATGCCAACATAGATAAGACCAGCTACTGGCTGAAAACACACCGATAAGCTTCAACATTCACAGCATTCAGCTTATACAGGAAGACCATCTGGTGGGAGTCTAGAGTGTTTTGATCTGATACGTTTTGGACCGGGGAAGCCCTTGTCGTTGCCATGGTAACAGTGGAACCACAGGAAAAACCTTGGGGTTAAACCTCGTGACCTCTCCGGTGACCGTTAATGGTCGTATTCATGACCCTTCACTTGCACATCAAACACAGGTCTATTGTCCTTTGTATGATTTCTTTTCGGCCATTTCCCCACTTCAGATACTTGAATAGTAAAGAGAAATTTAAATTCCTTACAGCATTCCATATACCAACTTTAACTAATCATACAGCCCTCTACATTTATGCAATCACCAGGAAGCGAGAACAAGCCGAAAGTACATTAATGTGCACATGAATTTGTGTATGGTTGTTAACACGTGACCTGTGCTTAGCCCAGTGGGGCAAAATGTACAATAAAGGTCATCATTCATTCATCATTTATTGTGTTGCAATGGATATGGGAATGATTTTAAGATGAATAGTCAGCAAATCAGTTAAACATCTGCAGTGAGTCTTTATATTTCTACTCGATGTGTTTGGCACATCTTTATTAGATGACGACATTTCAAACGATGACCAATGATTCTTGTCTTGTTGCTGCCATGGTCCAAGAGCTGTGAGGCTCTGATAGGGGGTTGACAGAATCAGACCGTCCTGTCTTTTGGGCATTATATTAAATTTTCATCTGAAGTACAGCCAGTAGGTACCCATTTGAGTAATGAGGCTGTTGTAGTCCTTTTAACGTGCTCGAAACATTTCGTCGATCACGGGACCCCCGTTTTACGTCCCTTCCGAAAGATGAATGCAGCTCCAACCAGGCTGCCCTTCCCCTATCATAAACCTACATTTTGTCCAGCGTTAGTTTATTGTGATGCATTGTTTATAGAGACTATAGCGACGACATCACTTTTTTTAACCCCTCTAGACATACGCTGAGACATGTGAGATAAAACACTATGGTGTCCGTGAGATTTCAGTAAAATCCCACACATATCTTATTAGACACTCCTGATTTTTCACCTAAAAATGTAGTGGCATTTGGCAACACACACGACCCGTCGTCTAACCGCCCCCACGCAAGTTCTTTCCTGTTCGTGACCTGTTCTTGACCCACGCGAACAGCTGACAGCTCAACCGTTGGACTGAGCGTTATTTGCGCACCCATCAACATAACGTCTGGGCTATTGTATAGCCTCCTTCTGGGCGGCGCCGGCGTTTATTTAGGAGGATTCGTATCTTCCTAGATTCAGACCTAGAACCATCGTAGAGTGGAACTCGTTACCGTCAAGTGTAGAAGCATCCTCATTAGATAGCTTTGAACAATGCATGCAATTAGATTTTCGAAGGTTAGGTGTGACAGGTTGTTCGCTGTAATATCTGCGTGCCTGCGAAGCTGGTGTTTTACGCCGAAAGACAGTTATACCGGCTAGATACAGAGCGCTCATTCGCGACAACATATCGGGGCCAGGTTCTTTTGTTGGGGAAATCCTATTGCCGCCTAAGAACCTGGCCCCGATACGTCGAAAATTGCGCAGTAATCTCCAACTCCAGGCGGATCTTTCGGTGGCTATGCAGTATCAAAAGGGCCAATCATTACCAAAAGCCACTGCTTGGAGATTACTACTAGAGCCACCCAAAAGGCCTGCAAAGGGGGCTATAGACTATTGACATCTCGCAGATCACAGAAGAGACAAGCGCATGACTCATGTACTATAACTGCAGTCAGCCGGTGTTAGTTTACAAGGCGGGGCTGATGTTTGTCCTGCCAGTCACTGACATAATTTATGAGTACCTATTAAAATATTTTTGTCGCAGAGGAAACTCATAAGTTGGCAAATGCATCTCAAGTGCAGACCACACACTGAGCAAATGTTGCGAAAAACATTTGTATATATAGCCCATGAACTAGAAATATAACATTTAGTTTGCAGCCGAAATACATTTTCAAGATTAAATATAAAGCATCTTTGACAAGCAAAAGTTGTGAACGTTAGCCCACGGACTATAACATTTAGTTTTGTTTAGACATCAATAAAGTCAAAAACTAAAAATGCGTCTTCAAGAATAACTCGCACACAAATGTGGCAACGATCAGAAAAAAAATCACCGACATAATTCCCAACTTACTGTAAGAAAAGCTGTTTTCTGATTGCATAGTTCTATATTGCACTGTAGTACTGCATTTATTGCACTGGAGCAATACGTAATGGAAGAGAAGTTTTATGTGGGTAAAACTAAAATAATCCGTAACCGTTATATCTTCCTCCAAGTTGTCAACATTTCTCTCCATTTCTCCCTTCACTGAACTCAAGCCGAACTGACAAGACAATGGTGGTTATCAGATAATATCAAACTTCTGGTACTAGATCTATCACAACAACTATGTTGATGACATCAACTTGTGTGGAAACACTGACCTTCGAGATTTTGCAAAATATTTCGGTGCGGTCGGTCGCTACGATGTTCTTTCCACCCCTCTCCTCGCTACAAGTTCTCCCACACTAGCTGCCTAAAAATACCGCTATCTCTTACATCTGTGACCCCCTTCTCAGAATTCTTCAGGCTACATCGGAATTGTTGCTACCGTAGTCTGCTTAATCTTTACACAAACAATAAAGGACATCGATGCTGCTACCGTAAATATATTAATTTCTGTAAAAAAACACGGGTAAAAAGCGACAATAAGAAAAATTTGGTGAAATATACAAGCCGAAACGCTGCCACATTTTGTATTAATTTGATATTTTACTGTTCGAAAAATTATATGAAATACGGCAGTTCGTCAGTTTTATCGTCTGCACATTTTCCCGCTCTTCAAACCACCCCTGAGCTGACTGTCGGAAACCCCGAAATATGACCGGAACCTTGGACGAACTCCAACATATTTATCACCAAGAATACTTGCTGCCCTCCTCAAGCGTCTCTCAGATGGTTCTTGTCTAAGATCAAAACATTCCTGTAGTTGATAGCATGGGGGGACGCCATTAACACTTGTTCTCTTCAATTTTGCAGGCGAGGGTCGGGTCACGTTTTTGGGATGGTTGTTGGCACTGTTGGTCGTGGGGAATATGGACCGAGTTTGCCACAGCACTTGGTCGTTATCGCCTTAAGATGTGTTGCCAAATTCAACTTAAGAGTGTCTGGCCAAAGTTTTGAGAAGTGCCATGTGCGACCACTTAACCTTAACCCTGTTTCTCAGGGTCTAACTTGGGGTGGGGGCTGTTGTAGAATTACCTTGGGGGCATGTTAGAGTCAAGGAGTTGGGGACTGGACTGTGTAGTACTCTCCAAGCATAGGTTCGGCACTACAAAAACGCCTAGACACGTCAAAAACAGCCGGCGCCGAACCTCTGCTTGGAGAGTACCGTGTAGGCTCTAGAAACAGTCAGGCTTCCAGGCTAACCCTAACCCTAGTGAGAGGAGGGAAGAACGAGAGAGAGATAGAGAGAGAGAGAGGGAGAGATGGTGAGAGAGAGAGAGGGGGGGAGAGAGAGAGAGAGGGAGAGAGAGACACTGTCACACGCACACAAACAAACGTATTCAAACTCAAAGACACACGGGCCCCAATACATAACCTTTCAGCCGAAGGTAATCAGGCAAACAAGCCCTATGCTGATCCACAGCCTGACTGCAGATGCTGTATGCTCAATAGACAAGGAACATAGGAAAGGCCAAGAAAGCAGATAAGTTAGAAAGACAAGAAGTGACTGAGGTCCAATTTCAACAAAGCAGGCAATGGAAGGACATAGCAGATCCCCAACATCTCCTTGGATATTGCAAGACGTGATATTGACGAAGCCTGTCGACAACGAACTTCTCATTTTACAACACAAATACAATTCTCCACATCACGGACATGCCAGGCGGTACGAGCTTGGGTCGTGACTCCTGAGTGACATGGAACTGCCCCCCCCCCCCACAAATTTTCTCCCGTCAGCTTCGAAGCCGTCGCCCGTCAGCACAGCGGGAGTCCCCGTCAACTTCAAACTCCGTCTAAAGAGAATACGTCGGGCTCGCGTCAGCGGGAGTCAGGGTTTCGGCGATTAGCATAAAGCACGCGTTGATTAGCACACTGTAAGTCTACTTAGATCCCCGGTATATATATAGAGAGAGAGATTCGCGGGATCCGCGGCGACTTTTGTGCCGTGCATTCATTTCCCCGCGGATATATTTATCGTACTTGTGCCCCCCTCCCCACATTTACGAGTGATGAGCATGGAATATCTACACATAAACAAGGCTTTGCATTGTAGTTTAATACGGGCGGGGAGACGCCGTCTACCGTTGTACAATCATACAATTTTGTTTCTTGCTTTTGTTATGCTTACGCCCAATACTTTCTACAAGATGGCGAAATGCAAGCACCGCAGGTGTCTGTCAGATTTCCGGGCGGTGTGTCTAGAGACGTCGCGACAGCGGCCTCCCGACAGCGGGAAATTTCGCCGCTGACGCGAAAAACGTAATGTAAACTGCGCCTTAGTGCTGTGTACCTAAACTCATGATCAGGTTCATGTCCTGGACACAAGGCATATGTTAGCCTGAACTCAATCAAGCTCCTGTAACGGCTTGCCGCCCTGTAACCGCATAGCCGCCCAAGAATATATCCGCGGGGAGGGGACAGAAATTCCCCGGACAGCTGGAGTTTGCGTTATACAGTACAGACTAGGCATATGTGTGCTAGCAATACTTTTTGGTGACATGTAAAATTACACGTCGGCATAAATTTTACAAGCAATTTGAAAACTATACATGCGAAATTATATATAGTCAGTACATGCAAAATGGTTATACCATGCAAAATCATTTGCAGTCTGTAGTAAACACAAAAGCTCAGTAAATAAGCACACAAAAAAAGCAATGTTTTCGTCTTTTTCCAGTGCAAATTTCATGATCTATGGAAGGTTTAAGATGGTTTAGAACAAGAGGAGAATATCATAAGCAAGAGATGTTTTTACGAGTAGGCATACAAATGTAAACCCCCTCCAGCGTATAGTTAGTCTGGTCAAGGACTGGTCAAGGAGGTTATAAAACCTCCTTGGTCTGGTAGAGACTATTTGCGAGCAGTGAAAGACATGACTTGTATGGATACCCAGAATTATATTCTTATCACTGCAAAGACGTCATTTGTAAGAACAGTGGCTATTTCTGCCCTGTATAGCGCCTGTATGCATTTTACTGAATCAATCAGCACAGGGGCAAAGAAACGTTCCCAAAAGGACAGCAATGGCGCATATTTCTGTGGCGGGCTCCGGTCACCAGGGAGGTAACCATACTCCTGTAACAGCCCAACCGTGTCCGAACACTCCCAAATGTAAGCTAATATTTCCCCCGACGAGGCAAGTTATGCCGAAGGAAGCCTGGAAGTAACATACACTCACCGTGACCTAAACGATCGCTGCATATAGTTCGCTTAATTGTGATTTACGTGGTATTTTATTTTACATATTGGTTGCACATGTACTTGAACAACGCCGAACTTTTTTCGTCGCCGACAAAGCAACATATTATGGTCTGCCCTGACAGAGAAAATCGTCCAAGCCAAATAGACCCCCAACAGGCGATTCCATGTTGTGGGGCGGGGACTGTGAATGGGGTGCCTTTGTGCAATATTAAGACATAAACTGATAAAGCATATAATCAAGTCTTCATAGGAAATCGGAATTCATACCTCAAGCGGTAAATTGACTTCATACTTGTTATAATAACAAAAATATCTTAATATAATATTACATGGGCAGCGTGTCTCTGAATATTGAATCGAGAAATAGAATAAAAGAAAAGCCGCTAGATTCGACAGCAACTATAGTATATACGTCTAAATGCAACTGCAGCACATGTACAGATAGTTGTAAAACATTGTTTACATGATCGTTAGGTTGCAACCAATACCTAGTACTACACCGCAAAGATCAACATGTGCTGAATAAGTAGCCACCTATATACTAGTACATATTGTGTTTCGGTCTGTAAATGAACCTTTCTCTATTCCGCTAAACCTAATAACAAATTCATTAGCAAGCCTGAAATAACATAAACAACTCCGCGTAGTGATTGACAAAGGGGCGTAATGGGGCTCCTGAGTCAATAGTAATCATCCGCCAACAAAAGAAGTGTGTGGTACTGTTGTTTACCCCCCGCAAATAGTACTAGGTGTTAATGTGTTAGCACGTACACAAATTTGCAGAAACTACAAACCATCTGTTTTTGTCATAAACACTGGTTTTGTATTTTTATCTTCATTTACTCCACGAGTCCACAAAAAATGTCACTGTTTTGTTGTGTTTAGAAAGATCACATAACACCACATATTACAGGTATTAGTATGTAACTGGTAACGTAATACACAGCTAATACTACCTGAATGGTAAAGTGATACCGTTGCTCAAAAGCAAAGCTATATTCTCCCAGCGACTGATTTATTACGCTATGTGCAACTTTTATGACCAAAAGGTCAGAGACCTAGCCGTGGAATTTTCATATCCTACGCACATCACGTAGTTTAGCCGTTATGGCAAGAACGGATATGCCCCATGCGGAAAATAGAGCAGCTCTTTACACAGGTAATGACTATGATTAACATAGATACAAGACAAAGACTAGGGGAGAACCTTTGTTGAGTTAAGGAGGTTTAAAATTGAGCCAAGATATGTATGAAACCTTTTGTTGTACTTTACTACATGAGAAAGGAAAAAAAAAATCTAACGGCATGTTTATGAAATTGTACCATCGTCCAACGCGTCATAGAATGATCTCTCGGCAAAAAAATGAAATAAAAACATTTTCTGACCTATTTGAACCCCCCCCCCCCTTGGTTGAAAACGGTTAATCCCTCACCACTTAGCCGAAGGGGGAGCTTGCGAGTCACCCAGACTACCACCACTCAGCTCAACGTAAACACAAAGGTTCACAACAACTGCTAATACTCTACCCCTAAGCCGCTACGTTCCACATCTGTAAAACCTACGGCAAACACACCATTTCAGCCAGTTCAGGGCTTAGTCATTCATTTTTCGTGAAAACCAAGAAAGACAAGGAAGTTTGCAGACATGAAAATATTTGATTCTTGACGCAGAAAAACAGTCGTCACACGTTTGCATATCGCGACAAAAGACATTTGGCGACCCTCCAAAATACGTGTAGACGCAAGGTGCATTTTGTCCACCCCTCCCTAAGGAAATACGTGTCTATCTAAAGCGATGTATCATCAATAGCTCGGCGTTTTGCATTTGTCGATAGTCGAGGACTACAGATTCTTCATACAGATTTCATCGACAGATGTAAAACACTGAACCATTGGTGCTAACCCTTGGGGAGGGGGGCAGCAGGTGGAAAATAGGAGCCCAAATTAGGATAATTTCTTTTCAGATACAGTTGGCTACAGTTCCGTTTGTAGCTTGAAAATTAAGTTCGCTGAGCTACATTAACCCCAAACAGATGTTCGTTTGGGGCTCCTTTTGCATATATTTTTAGGTTTATAATATTTTCAATCGACCAATATAAACACACACCACACAAAAGACGAACAAAATGGGGCAAAACAACACGCCTGCTTGGTGGGTAAGATTTGCTGGATTGTATATGATATGGGTCCCTCTAAAAGAGGGCTATTGAGTATTGAATGTTCGGTAAACGTGAACAACAATGGCGCCAAAGGACCAATCTTCATGGACCTTTACCCTTTGCCCAGCTGGCCGTTTTAAAACGGGGTCGCCTGACTTGTGCCTTCTCTCAAGAGGTTTCAAGCGTGGTGTTTGGAACACCCTTGTCACAAAAGACTGAAGACTGGGGCCTAAAATGGAAACGTTACGAAACGGGTCGAAAAACAACACAAGCTCTCGAGACCCTCAAAAGTTAGCTTGGATGTCAGACTGTTTCCAGTGCGTATACAGGCCAACTCTTCGGCTCTGGGGCCAACATGCCCCGTAGGAAATTCTACAACAATCCCCTAATTTGCGGAAAGGACAGAATATACTCGGGAGCTATAATAGGTTTGGATACCAAGCTAGTACGATAGATATTAGAGTCTGGCTTGCAGGCTGTATGACAAGCCCAAAAGAACAGCTCATCTAGAACACCGGCACTTGTTTTGACATGGCAGCTGAAAAATTTCAATGGTGTAAACGGTATGACAAACATAAGACACTTGTCTCAAGGCCAAGTTTTCAGCTAGGTGCACCCAAATCTATGTATGTCTCTGTTGTCTGGCAAAGTTTTTAGCTTGTACTTGTTGACTATGCATACATTATGCATACACTAACCCAATAATCCAACCCCAAATCAACACACATGTGTACTGCGGTACCAAAATTAAAACGGATTACGTAATTATGGGCTACTTTGAATTGAACATCCGCCAGACTTGCTCAACTCTAATTTGACCTTTGAAATCTCAAACCCAGCGTGGTTTCTACAGAATTTTTGATTGTCTGGTCAATTTGGGATAACGAAAAACAGCCGGGCCATTTGGCGAGCGACCGTTGGGTAAAGTAAGCATAACCGGCATATGGCATCCGACCGTTAGCCGTAGAGTGTGGGAGGGCACTACGGGCAAAGTCCACAACCAAAGAACGTTCACAACCGATTTTCTACATAACCACACACACACAAACATCTAGCTTCTAAAATAATCTGTATATAAATGTTGGGAAAGCTAAAACGAAGCTAAACGGTTGAGAAAAACAAGTACTACGAAGCGACAACACATGAGCAACACATGGACTGAAACGAAGCGAACATTCGTACACGACTTACCCAAATTCAGCTCACACAGCAATCCCCATACTACAGGTGTATCAGATATATCCTTGGAGCGTAAGATATCCTCTGGATACACGTATATTGCAGCCCGTATTTCTAAAATGACGCTGTATCGCCGGTATACAGCCCTCTACCCCGGGTCTGTCCTGAACTGTGTCTGCGCGAGGTAGTGCTAGGACGGCGTATTTGGGGTGCAAGTTGGGCCTATGAATATCAATTACTGGTTTGTGTCAAAGGCCGCAGTTGTCTGAATGGAAGCCGCACACGTAACAAAACACAAAAGGGGTGGAAATGTTTAAAGAAACAAAAGCTATGTAAGTGCCCATTCAATGTATGGGTGATGTATTTTTTTTTTACACCTGTTTGTATTTCTTGGCTGTGTTGTCTATACATATTTGTTTCCCTTGTGATCATCATAGTGTTATGTTTTTGAAAATCATCATCTCTAAACGTAATATCGGCAATTTCTAAGGAATTACAATATACAAGACCACAGTTTTTAGATGTAAATTGTTAGCTTTATATATATATATATATATATATATATATATATATATATATATATATATTGGCTGTAGCAGGTGATATTTATTTTGATATCCTGATTATCATTATACAATTATCACACGTAGACACAATGATACACAAGGAATACGTAGGCATACAAAGAAGAATCATTGAAATCTCCATATCTCAATTGTAGTTTTGTGCTAGTATGGTAAAAAAAATCTATGTATCTTAATCCTGTATCTTGTGTACGCATTCATATGTATTTTACCTGTATTTCAGTCGCTAACGTCTCAATGTGCTTTGTGAAAGTTTGTATTGAATTTTGTATATTGTCCAGTTACCAGGGCTAACCTTTTAATATCATTCGGCTAATTGTAGCTGTACTATTTTTTACAGCCAAATGAATAAATCAAATCTCACAATAAGGATATACTCCATATATACACAGACAGGGGACGTTTGCCCATTTTACGCCAGTGAATGGTTCGCTAAAGAAATCGATAAAAAGATAAATCCTGAGAGGCGTTCCGAGTAATTGTAATGTCTAGTCACGTTCTAACTGATTGTATCAGACAGTCTCGGTCGTTCTAGATGGATATAGATGTCCCTGAGTTGGTTAAAGAATAAGTACCTCACTTTGTCTTCATACAGAATCACGGCTGGCTAGATTTTTTTACAAGCCAATTTTGCAACCTATATCTACGAACAAGGAGGTTTAAACCTCCTTGCTACGAATGATAAATACAAACTAAGGAGGTTCGATTGAAACCTCCGTGTGCAAACAAAGAAACAAACAAACAAAATACAAACAAACACAAAGCGAGCTGTTTATTTCTAAATATGACATCGGAATTGTCAGAAAGAAATATAAACAAGTGTTGTCAAGATTTAATGGACGCTGATCATTCAAAGGACGTAAGTATCTAAAGACTAGGCTTTGCTGACCTTCACATGTCTCTGCTGTCTAGCCCCATAATCAATAATATAGAATCGCTGGCTAAACAGCTACTTCAGTGTGCTAAATATCATAATGATTTGCATGTTGGATAGATACACTTTTTCCCTGTAGTTTGTTTTGGTCTATCTGGCTCTGAAGTGACGCTTACCAGTTATAGTTTTGTCCCTGCCGTTAACACACACAGAGGGGCTGCCGTGACGTGTGCCCGTCCTGTGCAAACAATAGCCGCCCTCCCTCCCTACAGCCGATCATTTAACCCGTACTTACACAACCCTGCGTGTGAGAATGCAGAAAATCTCCCAAATCCCCAACAGACCGACGATTTCTGATGACTTTACCAGATAATATTTGCTGTATTTGGTTGGGTTTTATATTCGGAAAATGGTCTATTATGAAGTGTAGTTTGTGTCTTTTTACTGTAAACTGTAAAATTTTGCTCCAAGAGACAGTCGTCAAAAAGTCATTGTTGCAGACTAAAAACGTTACATTCAATCTAAGATGTCATAAGTGGGACTGACGGCTTATCAAATCAAGATACCGTGACAGTATTTTGTCGGCTTTTTCCGATTATGTGAATCGCGGTTTATTTTGGAGACATTGAACCATTGTTGTCAGAATCGTCCATAACGCGTCATTATCTAAATTTTTAATCAAAAGTTTCTGTGAATACACAGTATTTTGTCGGCTTTTTAGTCTAATCTTTTTTCTTTAGCGACAAATCGTGATCCATTATGGGGACATTGAACCATTGTTGTAAGAATCTTTTCTGACGTCTTAGACTTATCTAAATTTGGTGGTTTCTATGTAGACTCTATACAGTAATACACCTTATTTTGTTGGCTTTTTACTCTACTATGCTCTTTTTTTATGTGACAAATCGTGGTCCATTATCGGGACATTGAACCATTGTTGTTAGAATCTTTTCTGACGTCTTATTATCTAAATTGGCGGTTTCTATGTACACTCTATACAGTAATACACCTTATTTTGTTGGCTACTATGCTCTTTTTCTTATGTGGTGAATCGTGGTCCATTATGGGGACATTGCACCATTGTTGTAAGAATCTTCATTGACGTCTCAATTTCTAAATTTGGCGATTATAAAGAGGACCGTGAAATGTGGTTGATACCACAGGGACCACAAAGGGGTGCAGTTTGTGCCACTTTCCTACCCAATCACTGCGGCCATTGTGTGTGAAATTGCGAGAAAAACAGGTCGAAGATTACGGGTTCTGTGGTGAGAATGTCGGGTGAAAAGTTCGTACCGCAGACTGCTGAGTTTCAAACGGCCAACTGTTCTGGTTCGACCAAGAAAGCTGCAAAATGAAATGACAAACGGATATTTTAAAGTCCACCTGTCAGACAAAGTCACAAGGGGCGGGTGTTACTAAGCCTAGGGTTAGTCCATTTTACAAGTTTTACACGTTTTGGACAGGACTTTACAGCCTGACGCAGAACATTAAAAGAAATCTTGGCAGAAATACAAGAAGAAGAAAACGATACTTCAGAAGTTAACTAATTCTCAATCGTAGTTTTTATGTTGATCATGTATAACATATACCGCCTTACCGGCATGATTATGGACGAAAAATGCTGGGTTTTTTTTAAATGCATATGTTTAGAAGCGACATGACGGACCTCGATTCTTAAAAAAATATTGTAAGGGATTCATAAGGGTTATCCCCCATGGCGGTATGCATTCATCTCAGCCTAGTACCCGAACCTATTACATGTTCTCTTCGTCCTTCTACAGTACTGTATGTGCCTGAGAGGACGAAGAGACTTAGCCTGGAGTCCAGCCTGGTTTAAGAGCTTTGGTCCGATCCGCTCCCAACGTCAATACTGCTACTACTGGCCCCGCCAAATAGCGACGTCCTAACAAGGCTGGACTCCAGACTAGCAGAGAGCTACGATAGGTTTGGATACGTTCTATAGGCTACATTCACTTACCCCCTTCATCGATACCACATTTCTGTTTGTATCCACCATACAGGACACAGCTGTAGTCTATCAGTTTGATCAAAACTGAGCTGACACGGCGTCCTTGTAAATGAAGCCTTTATGAGACTTAATATAATCCCCTACAGATGTACGGTTGGTATTCCCGGAGTTCTCAGCAAGACGGTACACTCTGATGTCTACATTCCGTGTTAAAATACTCGACGGGAGGCGGAGGTGATAGCTAAAAGGAAGGGACAGTAATAGAACAGTTTTTTTTCTATAGTCAGTGACTGACAAAGTTAAAGATCATTGCTCCGTAAAGGTCTAAGAAAAAAAGACTGACCCTTGCAAAAACCTGCCGACCGTAGCCTTTTTTAGAGTTGGTCGACCGCTAGCAAGGTACATGAAAGTTTTCTATCGGTATGACATCTGAGCGTTAAGAATTTAAAACAGAATCAAAGAAGTCTTACATATTTTCTTGCAGACTTCCATCGGACTGTGTTATATTATATTAACAGATTAAGGCTTTGAATATATGATGTAGGAATGAGTAGTTAACATTGTATTTCTTTGTTCAGTTTATTGATATACTTGTGCTTGTAAAATATCTCATTATGTATGATGTTGACAATAAAAGTGTCCTGAATTCCGATTCCAGTTTTGTTAATGTTAAACTGTATTTGTTTTACCACTTCGGCCGAAATCTAAACAGAAAAGAAGAAGCAAACAAGAAGAGAATCACCACTAGCTAGTCTTTGAAAATTAGATCTTATCGTCAATTGTAACGACTTCAAATCCAACGCTCCTTGCGTGTTAACGACATAAAGAACATGAAGTTTTGTCCTAATTGAACAAAGCGCGTCGTTACTGTGGCCTGTTAGACAGCAGACGCCGTCGCAATTATACTAAAATTGGCAGTGGGGTTGGCTTTCAACAGTCTTCCCTTCCCACCAAAGTACGGAAAGACTACTGTAAAAAGGGATATGTTCGCGGCGCGGTGGTCTTATGTTCATGATTTTTGCGGCAACCCTACTGTGTCTAGGGTATGGGATTGGAAGTCGGAGCCCATCTCTCTCATTCACCGCCTTTTACGTCATTCACCCATTTTCACACATAGGTCGTGTAAAGTGTCTTTCCCAAGGGTACAACATTGGTGGCATGTCAGGGGATTTGAACTTCTCATGATCTCTGGGTTCCGGGCGAAACACCCTAACCATTACGCCACACGGCACCACACTTACAGTATAAAGGATAGCCCGCCAAAGGCATCGCTCTTTCACTGCCGGGTTTTTAGACGGACTGAAAAGAAACCATCAGATGTGTTTCCGTGACTTTCAGCCTTAAATCCATTCTTGATACTGACAGAGCGGATACGATACTTGAAAGCTATTGCCGCAAGGGGGGCCCAACCAAGTTCATTCCACCTAGGTAAACTCGCCCTCCCTCTAAAACGACGTCTTTCATGTACACCGTCGTTTACGTGTACGCATAGTCCATTTTCTTTATACGATGGCTTCTAAGAATACCGACAAAAACATCGAAGTCGGCAGCGCTTTTGTGAAAAATGCCTAAAGATGTACCAAAAGAAGAAACTGATCGTTAAAGCCAAGCGAGGCCATGTCTTACAGGCTAGCATTAAAGTAAATCCTGATCCACCTCCCCCACCGAGCGAACTAATCGGCCCGGAGGGTTCGAGTCGTACGAATGTGCGTGTTTAGAATAATTAACCAGGTAACGCAAAATGCCTTGCAGCGGTCCACACACAAAAAAACTGCAGTAAAACCCATATTCTACATTTTTCTGACTACAGATGTTACCAATGCGAGATTTCCAGTGTTAAAGAATATTATATGTAAGTAGAAGGTATAAAAATCACGCAAAATGAGATAAATACAGTATAACAAATGTACATACAGAAATATGCGGAAACGCGCGCGCGCACACACACACACACAAACACACACACAAACAAACAAACACACACACGCGCACAAAACAGTACCTCTATTTTTCATGGACAGTAACAAAATACATGTCCCTTTGCCTTGTGTTTGCATTGATAAGACATTATGACAAGTACTAAACAGAGACGACATACCAACCAGCTGATCGATGAGATGTTACAAAACAAGTAAGACCATACCCATGGCATAAAGTCTGTCCTTGTGGTAAGCCCTCTACTTTACAAAGTAAGACTGTTCGATTGAGTGTATGACACCTGTAGATTTAGATAAGCACTCTGCACCACGCCGCAACTAATCCACCCTGGGGGCAAAGGAAAATAAAGAAAGCCATGTGTGTCTAGAGAGGGGAGTGAGAAACTTAGATCAAAACCGTATTTCATCTCGCTTGGCGGTAGATTGTGAATCTTTTTGCTTCAAAAGGGGATCCATATATCGTTTTAGTGATGTTTTTTGAGAGACAGAATTTGTATCGACTTCTGCGTTAGCGTTGCGCGACCGACAGATTAGAACAAAACATCTGGCGCCTGTTAAAGAGTGTGAAGTTGCTATCCATACTCACATTTGATCCCACGAAAACACCAGCCCGAAATGCTGTCTTTATAGCCTGGATGCCAGACCCCCAATTTCTATAGTATCTATCGTTTCTCAGGGTCAAACTCAGGGGGGCCTGTTGTAGAATTTCCTTGGGGGCATGTTGGCCCTGGAGCCGAGGAGCTGGCCTATATAGGCCCTGGAAACAGTCTGGCACCCAGGCTACTTTCTTAACCACACAAGGGAAAAGTTAGCCTGACGTGGGTCTTACATCTACTAACATAATTACACCAGGGTACATAAATCCGCCACCAGAAAATATACATGCAAACAGATCTCCAACCCAACGTTGTATAATGCACTCCTGTATATATCAACTGTGCATACCTGGGGGATGTTGCAATAGAGATATCTGAAACCCACTGTTTTTCAAAGTGGCGGATTTATGAGACTTGGCGGACTACCAGTAATGTTAATCTAGGTTATATTATAAATTCTCCAGAGAAAACAGGCGTGTGCGAGGGAGCTGGTCGAGGTCACAAGAGGTCAATCAAAACAAGGGCGCGACAATCTCACCATCCACCTGTTCACGATTTAACAATTATCATTTCATCACACAAAAATCAAAGGGAGGACATTTACTCTGAACATTATATTAACGAGAATAACGATATCACATGTGCACAGTATGGTGTCTGTAAAATTAACGGCCAACTTACCGACTTTTGACGAAACGTCGACCCGAGTTCAGAGATGAGGGCGTCGTAGGCTTCTGAGCCTTCTCTATCACCTGGCAGAAATATAGAATTTTGCTTGGCTATTCTTTAGAGTAGAGTAGACTTTTTTCCGAATGGTTTAAAGGAGTAATTGAGAGCAAAAGACTTAACATTCAGCAACCTGGGCTGTCACTTTATCCCTACTCTTGTGATGGAAAGAGACGAACTGAACTGGAACAACCGCATTTTTGGAAAGTCTGCGTAGCATCCACCAATATCCCGAGGGAAGAAAGACGCGCTCACTTGTAACAACGTTTAGAATCCCAAAAACTTTCTCTGACAATCATACCGACTTAAGTACACGTGCGAGCAGAAAGACTGTAGTGATCAGAGGTAATCTGTATGTAATTATCACTTGATAAGTAGTCTTCGAATGATAAATGTGCACGTGTCTTTTCATTTCGACGCGGTGGGTGATTGGCATTTACATTCTTGTGCGGTTCCAACCTGCAATTTCCACATGATTATAACATTTGCCACTTTCCAAATTTAGTAGAACTGTCAGACATACTGTCTTGCCGGCTAACTGTAAAACTAAAAGCCATAGAAGTAGGAAGTGGTTCTCATTTTGCTCGAAAGTTGAAACAGGTGCCATAAGTGGGCATTTTCCTGTATATTTGATATACGCCTCGGAGCTACTACGATTACCTGATGCTTTTGTCCATTTTCTAAAGCTTCGTTGAAATTTTCATGTCGCCCCTTTTAAACAATCGCATTTTGCCTTCAGGAGCCAAACCCCTGAACCCACTGGTGTCGAGAAGAGTGGGGTAACTCTCTATTCTCCAAGCAGACCTAAAAGTGGCTCGCCTGACTGCCATCCTAGTAGCCTCTACCAGGCTCCGCGCGATCGCTGGGAAGATAGTAGAAATCGGCCAAATAGAGTGAATAGTATGCCGGGGGTAGTCCGTTATACAGTGAAGTTCAATAGGCGATCGCTGTATAGCGGACTACCCCTAGCCCTGGCATACTATTCACTCTATTTGGCCGATTTCTACTATTTTCCCAGCGATCGCACAGAGCCTGTAGAAGCACCCTAGTTAGTTGACCTCCCATAGCTCTCCCTTCCCCAACCAAGGCTAGGGGTCCTGGAACTAACTAGCTAGGGTGCCACTCAGGCTATAGCCTCTACCAGTCTACCAGGCTCCACAGGTCGCTGGGAAAATCGTAGAAATCGGCCAGATAGACGGATAACATGCCAGAGAAGTTAGTCCGCTATAGAAGTTACAGTTTGCGACCTCAAGATGCCAAATGGTCCCTACCTCCATAGCCGACTCCCTTAGCATACTATTCACTCTATTTGGCAAATGTCTACTATTTTTTCAGCCATCCGCGGGGCCTGATAGAGGCTATCCTCGACCCACATAGTACTGTATATCGAACACGGGAATGCCCCCCTCCCTCCCACGGGACGACAGCTGCACCAGACAAGTGTTCCTCCCCCATACACGCTCCCTGCACCTTGTTAGCCTGGGGATTTATTGAAGACCCCTGTCTGATCCCCACATTCCTGTCTTCACCTTACCGACCTCATTTTCAGACGTTTTACCGAACTGTCCAATCCGTTTAGCCTCCATAGCAGGCTCTCTGGGCCTTTTTTTGCGCTTATAATTAATACACTTTTTGCTGACGCATTCGACTTCATTTTCAAACGTTTTACCGAACTGTTCAATCCGTTTTCATTTGGCCTCCATAGCAGGCTCTCTGTTCATTTTTGGGGGGCTTTAAAAATACACCTTTTGCTGATGACTTCGTCCTAATGGTTACGGGCTGCCCGGCTGGCTGCTTAAACGGCCCAGTACAAGAAGATGGCGTCAGTAAAAAGTGTAATATATGCCCACAAAAAGGCCCAGAGAGCCTGGCAGCGAGCCTAGTTTTCATTTGACACTTTGGGGCTTTCTGGAGAGCTGTATACAGAGCTTCCCTTTTACTTCCTTAAAGTAGCTTCCATTTCATCATTGTTGTCAGAAAGCTGTTCTAAAGACAGTACAACCTGCCCAAGAAGACCACTTTGGAGAACTATAAAATCTGGTCTATGTGGACAGGTATTTAGTTTAGACAGGATTCTTATTGCTTATCTCAATGGGGAAAATTATGTAAGCCCCACTAAAAACAACAAAAAAAGTTAACATTAACCAGGCGGTCCTTATGTAGAGGTGGTCACTCGCACAGGTCTGACAGTATATCAATGGCCAAATGGTCCTTACGTAGAGGTGGTAACTAATGTACAGGTTTGACTGCAGTTCTATCTTGTGACTGTTTGATACACTATAGTGCCGGGAGATGTACCGTAAGATGCGAAGTTTCTCCGCAAACCTACAGTACATTACACGGGAAGGTCCAGGCCTTTGCAAAGAGAGTCAAAACCAACATTCAAGACTTATGATTTGTGTGGCCCCGGGGCTATAGAAACAGGGATGGGCGCCATATGGTGAAGAAAGGACTTCAACTTAATTTAACATAATGAGATTTCTACGAACTTGTTTTCCCAGTAGAGGTACGGCTAGTGCACATAATAGACGTAACAAATTCCAGAATGAACACTACTGCCCTTTGCCAGCTCCCAATTAATTCAGCGAAGTGCTGAACACCCATAGTCTTGATGGAGTCACATGCGTACTACATGGGGAGGTTCTGGTCTTCAAACACTCTAAGTCGATCCTGCAAAGAGAATAAAAACCAAGATTTTAGACTTATGATTTGTGTGGCCCCGGGGCTATAGAAACAGGGATGGGCGCAATATGGTGAAGAAGGGACTTCAACTTAATTTAACACAACCGACATTTCCACGAACGTTCACCTTGCATTGCCCCTCCTTTTCCCAGTAGACGTGCGGATATTGCACACAATAGACGTAACAAATAACCCATATACCAGAATGAAACATTGTCAAAGCCCACCGCTGCCACCAGTGTAATGAGAATGCATGACTCTGAATCATTTTGTGCATATTTCACCACGTATTTCTGGTAAAACAAGAGCACCCAGTGAAAAGGACGTCAACTTGGTTATTTCATTAACTGAAAACTTTGCAATTCGATCCACGTCCACGTAAGACCCAGTGCATGCCGGGTAAAATGCAGTCCTTGCGACACACAAAAGTGCCATGACGCAATAGGTAAATATTATGCTCCTGCGGTGCGGTGTAGA